>CM070830.1:24817050-25532050 GCA_036326025.1 Chrosomus eos
TCCACGCACTTCACTCTGTCACATCTGTCCAATGTCTCACCTTACGTCCCTAGCGGGGCTCTCCTTTACTCAAGGCGGTGTAGGGTTTGTGTAAAGGGTGCGATCCTGAACGCGACCCCCCCCCCCCCCTCTTTTTTTTCCAACACACACTCACACTCCCCATTAATTTCCAAAAAACATTGATTTTTCTGTTCCCCAGTAATGCTATCATCTCCTGCAAACAAACCCACCAAGGAGTTCAGTTTGATCAATTCATATCCCAATGCACCTTTCTCTCTCTCTCTCTTTCAGAGGTCACGTAGTGGTGGTACACATGCACCAGTATGCAGGTGTCTTTATGAAGATCATCTCCCTGCCGTTTCCCAGTGGAAATGGATGTCCATTAAAGATGACATCACACAGGCACTACAACAGCCATGAGCAGCTGTGGCCCATAAGAGAGGCTCAACTATCCTGTAATGTCTCATATGAGTCTAGCAGACACACACACACACACACACACACGCACGCACGCACGCACACACACACACAGAGAGAGAGAGAGAGAGAGAGAGAGAGAGAGAGAGAGAGAAACACCATGGCTTTGCGGAAAACTAATGGCACAGCTCACCAAACACATAGAGAGAAGTGACACACACAAACCCATAGTATAGAAAATCACATCTCTTTGCTATCTTGGAGAAACACAATACATTAAATTGAGATTTTTGCTTTATTCACAGTTTTTTTACCTGATAATTTCATCTTTCGTCGTTTTGACGAAGATGCAGATAGTGCTGGCTGAACACCAAAGTCTGCAATCAGATTTAAATTTAAACTCAAACTTTTCTCAACCTTTTTTTTTTTTTGGTGTTATTTGTGTCTATTTTTAGGAGGAATGTTGAAAACTCAATGATACACAACTGAGAACTAGAGATACAGTGATTTTAAAATTCTGCCCAATACAGATGAGCCTAATTTTGTTATGCCCAATAACTGTGATAAATGATAATATTATAAAACACAAAACTAAAATCAACTTTTTTAAAATGCTACAAGTGAATAGGTATCACAACATTAAAATACAGTATGAAAAAAAAAATTCATTTTGAGATTTTCTAAAGATTATATTGGTTAGTAAACTACTACTGGTTTTAAAGATGAACTATAAGTGATGGCAAAAATAAACTAAAAGTAATAGATTAAATGAGCATATCCCATATCGACCAATAAATTATATAAAAAAAAAACCCTCTATTAATGGGTATCAATGCATCCTAAGAAATCTCGGTAACACTTTAATTTGATGGTCCTTTTGGACATTATGTTGACTATAAGTAACTTTGCAACTATATGTCAACTAACTAGAGTATAAGTAGACTGTCTGCTTAATATCTGCTAACTCTTTATTGTGATGCTCCTCCAACAGACATTCTACTGACTAGAAGTAACTTTGCAACTACATGTCATCTTATTCTAACTCTACCAGCTACAAAACAGCAATATCTGAGCAATACAATGGGCCTCTAAAAAGTTAGGAGAGGTAAAACATTTCAGCCCAAAACTGTGTACTTGACACATAGATCTAATCATTCACACATAAAGACAGACATAGGTAATTTAAGCAGGACTAATTCAATCTTATTCATCATCACAGAGTCTCATACAAACTCCTTCTCTCTTTCTCCTCATGAAGTTACACATCCGACAGGTGCTCTGCTTTCGGCCAGATTGCTTTGAGGGACAGCAGCAACTGTTGCGTCCACCTGTCTTTCCTATTTTCTTTTCTTTTTTTCCTTTTCTTTTTAGTCTCTGTGAAAACAGCTTCACACTGAACACATTGTGCTTATTGGTCACTGAGGGTTTGATGTCATGTTAGTCAGGATTTTAACAGAAGATGAACTCTCAAGTCAATGTCACTGGCAAGGCTGATATTAAATATGTCACGGTATGGGTCCATAGACAGACAGACACACACACACACACACACACACACACACACACACACACACACACACACACACACACACACACACACACACACACACACACACACACACACACACACTAACAAGTCACACTAACAAGTCACACTAACACAGCCCTGCAGGGCCCCCTAGTGCTGCTGAATAGTCACTAAAATGGAAATGAGCACACACACACACACACTAACACAAAAATGCATGCACATGCATACACTTCTTTGATATTTGACAGGTTGTGTTTTCCTTTACACTTTGCTGAATGCCTTCCAACACATTTGCTGACTGAGACTTTTCAAGCTTATATTCAAGAATATGAACATCAGTGCAATTTGACTTTCAAGACCACATATGGAAAGGTGATGCTAGAGAGGTTAAAAAAAACGAAACTAAATTTAAAAAAAAAATTTGATTAAAATATATATTTTTTAAATTCTGAACAGAACGTTTGGAGAGATTGTCTAAGGTGGTCATCGTAGCTGGTCCATGCTGGTCATGTGCTTGTTCACTTGTTCTATGGCTGGTTATTGGCTGGTTGACCACCATGTTCCCAAAACCACCTTTTACTTTTAGCTAGTAGCTGGTTTGTTGCTGGTCTGAGATGGCTTATCAGGCTTGGACCAGGTAATGACCAGCTTGCGCAAACTAATGACCAGCCTGGTCCATTTAATAACCAACTTTGACCAGCTAATTACAAGCTTAGACTGGCAAAAAAAGAGTTTTGTCTTTTAGTACATGTTTTTAGCTGTGATGCTATCAATTTGCATACAAAACTTTGGCTGATATACACATTTAATATTTATATTCTTTCTCCGAGAAAACATGTTACACACAGATTTGCAGATGCAACTGAAGAGCATGCAGCAAATCATGGTTAAAAAATGCACTGTCTAAATTTGTTTTATAGGAAATACATCAACAGGAAGGATAACTGAGCTTGTCAAGCAATTTCGCCATATCCAGCTCAATAAATTATGCAGAATCCTGAAATATTTCCAAAGGTGCTAAATGTTTTAATTAAGCTGGTTTGTTAAACTGTGACTCAAGGCATTGATCTCAACGGGCTGCTTACTGGCGTAAAGCTATAAGGTTATGGCTATAGCAGTGTTCTGTGCTGAGTTAGCAGTATTACTATGATGTATGTCGCTCTCCTGAGGGATGCAGAACACATGCTGTTGCATGAACAAGCAGTCTGAAACATGACAGGGAGGCATTTGGCCTCTAGTTTCTCTCCAATACTGAGGGGAAAAAAGGGAGGACAGAGAAAAATGTAAAATGCTCACCAAGGAAAATGGCCTATGACATCATTTGACATTTTGTTTAAAAACACGCATGCACACAGGAACTTCATAACTCAAGAAGTTCCTGCTCCTAAGGAGGGACACCTTTAGTCCTGCTCCGTTATTCCTACAGACATGAATGATATCTCAAATCATATGGCTTTTTGAGGAGAGGTGTGCTATTGTTTTTTAAGCAATGAGACTTGCAATTTCCACCAGAGGAAGGATAAAACAGGGACCATATAAAACCAATTTATATTGTATAGTTTTGCATGAAACATAAATCTAGCTTCTTTAGCATCTATTGTTTCAGAATGGTGAAATTGAAAGCATACTTCTGTAATTTGGCATGATCTACTTTGTTACTCCACCGTTCTGTTTTTCTTCAAAAAGGGAGGAGGCCACAATCAGTGTACAAGGTTTGAGATTAACTGAGGAATTTTTTTGGTGAAATCTTTCAAGAGTTGGGTTTTCATGTTTCATGGGGACATTCCATAGACATAACTCTAAACGTACTCATCACAGAAAGCTTTCTGTAGGTTTATTCCCCATTTAATCCCCATAACGTAGGGTATACCTGAAAAACACACACCACACACACACACACACACACACACACACACACACACACACACACACACCACACACACACACACACACACACACACACACACACACACACATGTTGGTGCAACAGCATTATGAGGACTCTCCATAGGCGTAATGGTTTTTTATACTGGACAAACTATATATTCTATCCCCTTACACTGCCCCTATCCCTAAACCTACCCATCACAGGAGACATGCTGCATTTTAAAATGTTTAATAAAACATTGTTTTTTATGTTTTTTAAGCCATTTGATTTATGAGGACTTTTGAAGTGTCCTCATAAACCACCCATAAGTTGTAATACCAGTGTAATACACATGTCATGCACAAATTTGTGTCCTCATAAATCACATAAACCAACACACACACGCCTGGGCTAGATATAATTCAAAAAGCAGATTGCTTATTTCCCTGCAAAGAAAGCAAACATTTTCTCAGAAAATTAATTCTTTCTTATTTGAGATTTACTCGACACTCACATTTGTGATCAAAAGCACCGCAACCTATTGTTTGTCAAATGCGTAAGTGATATTTTCCTTTCCCATTTTCTGAGTGCTCTGCTATGTGAGGTCCCATACCTTTTGATAGAGCATACAGAGAAAGAGCATGACATTTACCAGCATGTGAACACACACACAAACATTTAAATCCTCATTTCAGACTCTCAAATGCAGGGCATAGGTAAATCCTGTCACGCTGACTGGTATCTGTTTTATATACTCAGGAACATCAACATAAAATACATATCCTATACCTGCATGAAATAATGTCTTAACAAATGTTTGGAATCATCTTGGAAATGGGAGGAAAAGCTTCACTCCTGCTTTCCACCTTTAACAGGAAACATACAAGCACGAAAGAAAATCTCTTGCCTCTCTCAACACATCAGTTTATATTTTACACATCAATCACAGGCCTGGCATTGGCACAACACTAAACCTGGACCACAGGCTGCATAAACCACAGCTCATTGATATAGACTCTGGCATGAGCACATTCATCTTCTTCCCAGTTCACATATGTTACTGATCACAGTAGAACCAATCTGATTTACACACCCTCATCCTTCGTGATCGAAAGGGTCAAAAGCCAAGATTCTAATTACGGTTAATTCAAAGTGCTTGTGAAATTGGGCTTCTGAGATGGTAACGACATGTTGCTGATATAACGGTGGGAAACAAATACTGCAGAGCTGAAATATAGCCAATGTTGGTTTCAGGTTTCATCTGCCTTCATCCTTTATCTGTACATAATATTTCTCTCACCTAGCCTGAGGCGGTCCAGTACTAACAATATTGCCATAACGCCACCTGTCAATGTAAAAGGGAGAGCGGGGTTGGTTGTCACCCTTTTTTCCCCATTGAATATTTTTCATGATAGGCACATCAAATCAGGTCTTGAAAATCCCGGCTACAAAAACTATATGTGACATTTTCACTATTTGTCCAGGAAAAATCGTTCACTATAGGTACGCCTTGTTAGTACTGGGTTGGACCCCCTTCTGCCTTCAGAACTGCCGTACTTCTTCATGACATAGATTTGACAAGGTGCTGGAAACATTCCTCAGAGATTTAAGTCCATATTGATATGATAACATTACGCAGTTGCTATAGATTTTCCATCTGCACATACATGATGCGAATCTACCGTTCCCAAAGGTGCTCTATTGGATTGAGATCTGGTGACAAGCCATTTGAGTATAGTGAACTCATTGTCATGTTCAAGAAACCAGTTTGAGATGATTTGAGTTTTGTAACATGACGTGTTATCCTGCTGGAAGTAGCCATGATGGTTATACTGTGGTCATAAAGGGATGGACATGGTCATCAACAAAACTTAGCTCTGGGATTTGAATGATGCTTAATTGATACTAAGGGGCCCAAAATGTACCTAGAAAATATCCCCACACAATCACACCACCAGCAGCAGCCTGAACCTCAGTTTCCTGTTCTTAGTGGAGTGGTAGTACCTAGTGTGATCTTCTGCTGGTGTTCCCCATCTGCTTCAAGGTTTGACACGAGCATTCAGAGATGCTCTTCTGCAGTCCTTGGTTAAAATAGTATGGTAAAAAACACCAATTTGCAATATCAAGCATGGGCGGTTTTTGTACAGCTAAAAATAACTGGCAGCAGATGACACCAGAAGCCTTGCACATTTAAATAGCAAATGGTTGCGAACGCCGTACACCATATGTTAAAAATGAGGTTAATAATCACACTATGTAAAAAAGTCTAACAAGAAATAGCAAAAACGTATGTACGGTATAACATACACATCAGAAAAACATATCTTCCTTTCTGCAACATGACATCATGACTTTTGCGTAAACATACGCACTTTCAAGTCAAGTGGCGTGTTATTTATACGCATTTTGAGCTATCCGCGTGTATGCGTGTATATCTACGCCGTTATGTCCGAGTGATTCCGCGTGTATGTACACGCTGTTAAAAATCCGAGCGAAATAAAGCCAAATTTTGATATACATCTTGGGGAGCGATATTTTTCTTACTAGGATGGTAGGGAAAGACTCATAAATGGTATTAACCAGTGACGGGTAGGTTTAGGGACGGGGTTGGGGTAGGTCATATATTTATATATACAGTAATGTAACGTTAAGTCAACGGCGTTAATAAACACGCTGAAAAGCGATTATGCGTGTTGATAGCATGCCAAAAATGGAAATACGAATTTGCGTGTCATACATACGCAGTTTCATGAGATCAGTCTGCTTACTTACAGTTCTTTCTTTCTTTTTGTCTCTTTACATTCTCCTCACTCAGGCTTTCTTTTCAAACATGATCTGCATTGTGGACAGACTCACAACCCCCTGTAACGATGGATATGCCAACCTGCATCTCTGGCTCTCTGGAGAGGCCCTATTTAAGACAGATTTGCACCCCAGGTCAAAGAACCTCCAACTGGGCATGTTAGCCAGCAACAGTAGACCTCCTCATCCCGGTGTTTAACCCTTACTCACCATGGCACTAATACAGGAAGGGGGTGAAGTGTGGTGACCACCCTAACTGTTCTCTAACATTAGGACAAAGAGACATACATGTTTTTGATTTGAGAGTCTAATAGCTTGAAGCAGTGACAATCAGAAGCATTTATTAGTCTCAAATGTGAGTGGAGAGAATTACAGCAGAGATAGGACTACATTTTTTTTACACATGTATGGACGTAAAGTACAACTGACAAGTTCAGCAGATGTTATTAAAACCTCTGTCCATTGTGAATGTGCCTATCGTCTTTTGTTCTTATAGTCATTTATTTGATGGAATAAAACTTACTGAATCCTCACCTTGGTGATCCGCCTCAACAGGGAAGGAGAGCGGCTCGCCTGAAGGACTCACCCAGGATTTTTACATTAACATCAAGACTCCAGCTGACATTCTTCGTGAGTCAAGCAAAAGCCCCCCACTGCTTTTACACCTGAAGCCCCCTCTCTCCATCCCTCATGTTTTTTTCTCTCAAAGAAAAAAAAAGTTGCGTTCCCCCTCTTCTCTTTCACCAGAAGGTATGCATCTGATTTTTTCCAGAGAAAACTGAGCCTTCTTAAGCAATACTTCATGTTCCATATTGTTTTACATGTAAAAGTTACACTTTCACAGAAGTTATGATTAAAAAATATTTTAAATATGAGGATTAAACACTCCACTTGTGTGTTTATCCACACAAGTGGATAAACACTCTCTGAACTGAATAATAGGCATTTTAGAAAGAAAATGTATAAAGAAAAATTTTTTTCTAAGAAATTAAGAAAATGTTTATTTTACATTAATGATGGTGGACTGTAGTAAAGTTTATGTCACGCTTCTCACAAAAAAAGAAATACATTGACATCTTACAGTCTCCACTGAAAAACAGATAGTATAGGCACATACCAACAAGTTGAACATGCAAAACAATATTAGAATAAAATTAATAAGGACCTGATTGTTCATGCCACCGGTTTCAGCGGTCATAGATGAGGGGGGATATTATTTAGGACATATCAAGATGCTGCTTTTGACCAGTCTAATTAAAGTATGCAGAGAGCGTATAATTATAAGAAATAATTAATTATCAACCAGTGCTATCAACCCCATGACATGGGCAATTCTAGAGCATTGCTCTACAGTTTCAGCTAAAACAACTGTAATGTTCAGACAGGCAAGAAGAGTGGGGGACCTAATTTCAGCATTTTATTAACACAATAGATATAACACAAAAGCCATAAAAACTGTAACAGCTTTACATACACAAAGACAATAACCACCCATAAAAACCATGTAACAAGGTTAGTTGTTCAGGGAAGAAGGAGGCGGGAACCGGCGAATGTTCAACATAATAGTTTAATCATAAAATAAACAAACATAACAAAACACAACGTAAATAGTCAAGGCCTGGTCCTCTATCGCCCTTCACTGCCGTCACTCCTCTTTTTATCCATCAGGAGGTCCTCTATGAGACACTCTAGGCATGTCGCGCAGGTGACACTCATTAGCAATCGCGGTACCGGCTCTCGACCTGCCCTGCTTACCAGATACCGCCATCGCCCCTTCCAGGACCCTGGAGACTGTGCTCTACTCCTCCCCTCTCCGGGGGGGGTCCAGTCATGGGCGGCTGCAGCACCGGGGGGTAAGGACAGACGAGGCGAGAGAAAGGGAGATGGAAGGATGAGGAGAGACAGAGATGAGAGAGGAATAAAAATCTTTGTCCAGTTCCCAAAACGTACTGCCATCCGGTCCTTCACCAGCTAGGTGAACTCCTCTGCAATGCCTGGCGGGGGTGTTGGATATCCCTCGGTGGACAGCGCTTTAGCCCCTAGGAAGCCTGCTGTATGGCGACGGCTCCTCCATGTTCGGGCAGTCGGCAGTGAGTCCCGTTCCCTGCGAGTCCTCCATCATGGCAGACGGCAGCAGGCTCCGGCCTCAGCCAAACGGTGGTGACTCCTCCGCTCCCTCTCGGGTGGCAGCCGCCCCTCTACAACCCAGGCATACGCCAGTGACAAACATAAACAAAACATGGCCTTTGTCCAGGCCTGGTCCTCTCTCGTCCTTCACTGTTGTAACTCCTCCTTTTATCCATCAAGAGCTCCTCCATGAGACACTCACTCCGTTCCCCCGGCTCTCGGCCCAAGCTTGCTGCATACAGACTAAAACAAAGGGCTATAACAAAGTGTTATAGAATAATAACTGTATCAAAATAAGAGTCTCTGAAAGAAATAAACACAATTAGCCATGAGAGGAACACTAAGTTTTTGATATATAAACCTGCTCCAATTGAGGAATAGATATGGAAGAAGAAGTTTCATTTGTATAGTGCCTTTTCACAAGGCCAAGGTCGCTTAACAAAGGTAGTTGAGCAACATTTACAGTTTACAAACAACACAAAAATAAAAATAAAATACAATTCATTGAAAATACTACATGGGCTTCAGTATAGTTCATGGGCTTCAATATTAGTATAGAGTAGGTCAGGTCTATTCCTTCTAATGAGGGTATTACAAGAGAGCATAATGTTGAAGGATATACAGATACACACAGAGGTGATACCAGTTCAAATTGCATATAAAACACATACAAAGATAGCATTCTGATCCTGAACATCTGTATGCAGTTCCAGTGTTAAAAGATCTTTAGCTACAGACCCGTCTCCTATAACCAGTAACAGATCACACCAATCAGTCTAATGCTAGAAGATGCCATCCAGACATCTATTGGGTTTAAATATCAGAAAATACTCATCTTCAAAAGATGACATCCAAATATTTTTTTATTCCCATTCCTGTTCTGGCTTTCATTTCCTGCCCCTAGGAGAAGGGTGTGTGTGTGTAGACCTGGAAGCCGGAGCAGAAAGTCACATGGCTCTGGTTTAGGTGGAAAATCAAACACAGTTGTGGGCAGGCACCGATTTAACCAAAATAGGTGCTTTAATCATTTTTATGGATAGTGGGAGTTTACAACCTTTATATGTATTTATGTACTCTCAGACTAGGAGAGAGGCATAAATCATGCGGTCACTGCAGGAGAGGAGAGGAGATCGGAAGAAAGGACAGAAGAGTAGATGGAAGGGCAGAAAATTAAAGAGAGCCAAGAGAAGAAGAGAGGATAGAAGCCACAGGATAAGGATAGAAGGATTAAAAGAAGCCAAATTTGACAAAGCCTTCTTAGTCAATTCAAACGTCACTTAAAATCATTACATATCTGACAGACTTAATGAAATGAATTTTTACTATTCATAATTACACTAAAGGACTCAACATTTACTCTTAATGTGGGTGGGATAGGGTGCCAAAAGCCAGGTAATTCACCTTCATTAGATTAAATGAACAGACCCATTAGTCTCCTTTATTACAGACTAATTAGGCCATTAGATAAGGGCCAGGTGTTGGCATGCAAAAAGAGCACTTTTGTCACCTTAAAGTGAACTTTGTTGTGATGGAACTCAAAAAGCTTTCTCCATCCCTCCCACACAGAGTATTTTACAAGTCAACTCAGACCGCTGCAGGAATAATAACAGGGTTGGTTTTGGAGGTTGAAAATAAACAGGACGGGTCCTTGAGCTGTAAACCTGAGTTGGGAGTGTTGTTTTTGTTTCCATGGCTTTCGAAGCTCCAGTGAGAGCTCATGGAGAATTGATTGTGTCTGAGTCACTCCCTCCGCCTGGTTACGAGACCTTTTTGTTTGTTTTTCGCCCATTTGCTTGTCTGTCCAAAGAGGTACGCCTGACCCCTTTGTCTCCCCTCAGAACAAACTCAAATATATATTTTGGTAATTCATAAAAGTTTAATGATTCACAAAATTCACACAAAAGTTCAAATGATTCACACAAAGCCATATATTTACTGGACGTGGTGATAAAATGGTATCATAGCTGCGACTCGAGCAGGGGATGTGTGTACAAATGTGTGTTCTGGGGATATGGGGTGGGATGTTATGGCGCCTGCATGCTGGAGAAAGCACTAGGGGAGAGTTTGATGGATAGCAATGAGCAAGATGTGTTTTGAAGGTGTGGAAAGAGTTGGGTCATTCTGAAAATCAAGAGGGAGTAAAACAAATTGGATTTCTGAAAGGAGGTTTATAATACCTGGAGAAAGCTATCTGTCAGCATTCCCACTGAAATCAATGGCAGTCGCTTGAATGGCACAGGACGCCACAGAAGTTTGGATGAAACAATAGAAAGCCTTCCTGTAGCTCAAACAGTAGAGCATGGCATTAGTTTGTTTCCCAGGCAGGAAATGCTTGCAATAAAAGTCACTTTGCAGAAAATGTGTAAATTACCAATACACTCTGTAAAGATGCTTTACCACCATAGGGCCAAAATGTTCTTTTTGCTTAAAATCCCCCTGTAGCCAATCGTTTTTATCCCTTAAAACTCACATGATCCCCAAAATGACATATTTCGAGTTTTTTCCTTGAAAATAAAAAATCTTCATGCCTTAAAAAATAGCTTGAAAACTCTACACACTGTAAAAAGTAATACCTAGATCTAACTTATAAAAAGTGAGGCAAGCGGCTGCATTGAATGTTTTAGGTTGAGTCAACATGCAGCCTTTTTTAAGTATATTGAACACTTTAACATTACTTAATATGAACGCAATAAAATCAAGTTGAGTTAACTAATAAATACTAGTATTACTCAGTTAGATAAACCTACTTTTATTGGTACAGGTAATGTATTTATGGTTTGCTACAAGTAACCTGCACTCATTTTAATTAGGTTTTATGAACTTTATTTTCTTAGTAAAATTAACCTAATCATATGTGAATGAACATTTTAATCGAGTCCTGGATATAACCTCAGAAAATAAATCTTAAGCACTACAGTGATTAACCTATTACAAATGCAATGGAAGAAAAAGATGAGAAAATAGATTGAAGACAAAAACATTTATTCAATGTTAACCAGTGTCACTTTTAACAGTTATTACAAAACAGCAAATAAATGTGGCCGCATATGTTCAGTATAATATGAAATATCCAAACTGCCCAATCTGTAATGTTTGGATAAAGGTAAATGTGAGCCATAAAATCACATTGTATGTATCACACTGGAACTGCAAAGGTCGAGAGCATAGGTAAGTCCAAACAGGGGCAGCATGCTTTAGACAGGTTTGGCACACCTCTGACCACGGGCTGTCCTTCTATCATAGTACCAATCGTGTTGGGATGATGGCACATGTACATTTTCAGTGGGCAACTGCCAAGCTCAGTGTGCACCTCTGTTTCAGCATGATTCTATTGGTGGAGACAAAAAAGAATCAAGAAAAACAGGTAATGAGAGGAATATAGCAGACCAGTAGAAGACATAAGACAGAAAGTCAAAATTGTACTCTTTTGTTACTAAAGGTGGTGATACTAGACGGATACTGTGACTAGAGCATGTGACCAGAGTGAAGTCTATGACAATGCCATTTAGAGTGACAATGCAGAGTGTGGGTACTAAACTATGATCTACTGTAGCATGAGTGTTGTCTTATTCTGGTTCAAAGGATGCATTAAAATGAAACAATGCAATTGTCCTTGCCTGTCCCTGATTGGTCATCACATTATTGTTTATTAAGCTACAAAGTTTAAATATCTTTCAAGAGCAAACGTAATTACCCCATATCATCACAATAGTAATACACCCACTAAGCAAAATTATGTTCAAAAGACGTCTTTTCAACGTATTTGTCACAAAGTCATACGTTACAAAGACGTCCACTGAGGAGCCAGAATGAAAGTTTTTATTGATATCTTTTGATATCTTTTTTTGACGTGTTCTGTAATGAACGTTCATGTGACCTGTGGAAAATGTGGACATATTTTCAACATAATTTAAGGTTTCATTTAGACAATTTATGCTGTTTCTGGATCAAATAAACACTCTCAGGATGTATTAAATTAAAACTCACATTTATTTCAATGTAATTTATAAAGACTGACTGATAATAAGAAACTGCTCTATTTGGTGATTTTTACTGGTTGTGGGGAGGAGACAGAAAGGTGATCATATCTGCCTTTTATTGGTGGTTGGTACATAAAAACGTCAAAAGAAATGTAATTGTATGGAGCCCACACTATTGTTTGCAATTTTACCTATGTTTCACCTGTGAATAGTTAGGCTATAGCTGTAATTGTATAAATTCTTAAGTTTTTCTTACCTGGATGTGAATCTTGACGACCCCAGGTAACAAAAGCGCTTGGGTATCTAAAGACCAGGAAAATGCATGTTAGAATAAGGTACAAAAAACAGTGGTAAATGTAGTTTAAGTAATGGGTTAGAAATAATTTTTGTTTTTTTCCAACCAAAAACTCTGTCACTCTGACTATGCAGCATTAAAAAAACGTGGATACAATCTCTAAAATCAGACAGACTAACATACATCTCTGCAGTGTAATCTGTGCATCTGCTTTAGTAATGCAAAAGTACATAATCTCTGATTGCAGAGTCCTGTCAAAGACACGGCTACCTTGTTTTGCCTGCTGTCCATCAAACACCATCTTACTTTCCTTTATTTGCCCGTTCAAGCTTGAAAATTGCGACCGTTTCGATCGTATATTATCCCGAAATTGAATCTTTGCAATCTAAAAATATAACTGAGGGCATTTGTGCAACTAAGTATTGCCTACATATCTGCGTTTTTAAACACGTCCATTTAAATGTTGTTACACTGGCGATAATGTTAGCAAGTGCTGCTAGAAATAAGCATTAAAAACATATTGTAGGCACGACAAGGCCAACTGCACTAATTAAATTTCGACCGCTGTTGTCTGTCAGGCGATCGACCACACTCCCTAGCACTGTGCAACCATCTTAGCTTGCCTATGTAGGATAGCTTACAGTACAATGCAAACCTAACCTCAGCTCCCTGGAGTAAGCGATTTTGCGTGACTTTACATCACCAGTCATTTGGCTAAACTTGCTCGACAACTTACCTTGTTATTCAGATCCGCTGCAGCGATGAAACCGTTGAAGTGCCGAGGAAGATACTGCATCTGCCTGGGAAAGTCCGCACCAATGAAAAAGCGGGATTCCAATTTAAAATAAAATTAAAATAATTGCGTTTGGTGAACGCACGTGCCACATCGACAGCTGCTCAAAATAAATAGTGCATGTCAACTCACTTTTATAACATTTATTGTACACAATAACCACATACAAAAAACTACCTAAATAAATTGCATTGGTTTTATTCAAAATATATGGTTATATAAAAACTTCTATATTTTAAGTAAAGAGGAAGTATTTTGATACTTTTTAGTATAAAACTAATAAAATAAGCTAGATTACAACTATTTAAAGTATATAAAACCTACTTTGTGGGTGTAGCACTTTTTACAGTGCACCCTTGTCTCATTTAGTAAGCGGTTCTACGAATATGCAAATTAGCCCCGCCTCCCCTCACTCACACCAGCTCAGAGATGATTACAAGTTGACGTGATTGGTTATAAGGTAGTTTGTGACGTCAGAAACACCAGCGATTTCAAACCACGGTTTTGAGATTGTCATTGGTTCACTTCAGTGCTGGTTTCACTTTATTTTGATGGTCCCATTACACATTCTATTGACTATTAGTAATGCTGCACCTACATGTCTACTAACTCTCATTAGAGTGTGAGGGTTAGAATGATTGAATGAATGTACAAACCAACCAATCAATCAATCAATCAATCGTCAACCAATCACTCAATCAGTCAGTCGGTCAGTCAGAGCAAGAAAAAACTGAACTTGATGTATAGGAAAGAGTTCAGAAAAAGGAATAAATCTTCAGGACTATATCCCCAAAAACATTTTTGCTTGTGTCTTTTTTAAGTAGCTCTCTCTCTCTCTGTCATTAAACGGGGAGTACTTGATGCCTTTCCTAGAGAAAGGGAATGAAGAAACCACAAAAGAAGAGAAACAGAATCAAAAATGCCAATGTAGTGACTTGAACCACAAGGAGTGTCTCAGCTGAAAAATCACACCTGTCTAACACGATTTTATAACATTCCTTAACCGTTTGTACATGACTGAATAGAAAAAAAATCGATTTTATTAGCAATAGCGAGGCTTTTACAATTGACCAATACAGACTTCGGACAGAATCATTAAATTATTAATCAGCTAATAATATTGTGCACCTCTGTTTTCAGTATTACAACTATAGATTGTACATCGGCTGTTCTTTATTAGAGGATATTTTCACCTCATGAACTGAAGAGACATTTTGGGCTTTACGGGTACCGGAAACAACAGTAATGTTTGTAGAATCATAACTTATTTTTAGATCATATAGTGACAAATACATTTTATTTTTATGCAGGGTCAGTGTCATTAAGTATGTTCTAAATTATTTGTTACAAAACTCACATTTGCCAGAGCTAAGCACAAAGTTTAGATTTGTTTAAATTAAACTTCATTACACAAGATGTCACAACCAAAATGTATTATGATTTATTTAGTTCACAATACTTTGGTGAGTATTTTTTCTTTCTGCAGTAGTTTTTTAAACAATTTAAAATGCTTCAGAAGTGATGTAACTATACAAATGAAATAGAAAGTGCGGACGAACTGAGCTTCACTGGCTTTTGATGTGAAATTCACAAAAAACATGAGCCAATGTGTTTTCCTCTTCTACACTTGACACCCAATGCACCCACCAAGGTCATTCACCCTTAAGACTGGCTGTGGAAAGAGAACGCAGAGAGCTTATGGAGACTAAAAGCAGGGCAATACAGATGCCAATTTAAAAGATGGACAAACAAGATGAGTTAGGCTATGTGGGAGAGGGAGATATAGCAGCATTAAAGAAGGAGATATCCACCAGTAAAAAGCATGAATGGAAAAAGAGAAAGAGAGGAATACAGAGGAATTTCATCTGTTATATAAAGCAAACTGTGATGTTTTGATTCTGGCAGAGGAGAAATCAGCGACTGTAGAAATATAGACGATCATAGTATTCAGCAATCTCCAGGATCCAGTGTTCTGAATCAACCCCTTCGGCTAAACCCGAACCTATTCAACGCCGGGCTGGAGGCTGTCAGCATGATGGCTGCCGGCCAAACATGCTAACTGTGCAGCAAGAGATTGCAGAGCCTCCACTGTGCCAAACTGTGTTGAAATTAACCCAGTAATCAGAAACATTATGTTCTTGTGGGGAGAGCCCAGGCGATTGGCAGATGGCTAAGAGCATTAGAGAGATACCTGGCAAACGTTAGCCCGCTCTCTCCTCCTGGTGTGAAAGCCATTGTGATAAGGAGAGAAGGGCACCCCTGTGCATCTGCAGCATATGGTGGGGTAAATATTGACTGATATTATAATCATATACAGCATAATCTGATAATTAATCATGCATATGCTCAAATATTCAATACTCAAGCAGACATAATGGAGGAGAGCCATTTGTACATTACACAAGCAGGGAGACTATGACAGATGTCACAAGACCTGCCGTCTATTGACATGATGCTTAAATCTGCAATACTGAAGATGCTGCGATGGACATGAGACAAGCAAATGTAAAGTCATTGGTGTTCCTAAATAGCTTTTCTGTACTTTTAAAGACAAAATCTTGACGAACGATTTCATTTAAGCATCAGGTTATATTCAAGAGTCTTAGATTTATACAAGAGCAACCAGTTTCATATCCAGTTTGGAAGTAATTGCGTTACTTTCTAAAAAAGTAACTAATTGTGTTACTTATACTTTTTATTTGAAAGTAATGCCATACAGTACTTTTGCCTTACCTTTTCTCACCTGGGATGGGCTTGCTTGCTTGTTTTTTATTTATTTATTTATTTTAAGTTTTGGCAAATGTAAAGGCCTTTTCACACCAAAAGTGAAACAAATAAGCCTCAGACTGAAGGAAAAGCAAATTCACGCCTGTACAGTAGAGTGCACAGCTCAAACAAACCCTTCAGCTGTGCTGCCATCCTAGGACGCAGGAGAAGAAAGTTCAGAGATCAATAGTTTGCAAAAGTCAAGTGAGAAAGTACGCTTCAGTTCCCTCAATTTCTCAGAGAGAGAGAGAGAGAGAGAGAGAGAGAGAGAGAGAGAGAGAGAGAGAGAGAGAGAGAGAGAGAGAGAGAGAGAGAGAGAGAGAGAGAGAGAGAGAGAGAGAGAGAGAGAGAGAGAGACTCAGGCCCTCTGATTCCAGCTGAGGGAACGTCAGTCACTAACAAAACATATTTGTGTTCAATCATTTAAAAGACACATTCCTTGGCCTTACTGGTAATTGTAAAATAACAACATAATTGCATTTGGGTTTTATTATACACACTTTTTGAAACCTCTCTTTCCTACAAATATAATAGCCTACGTACATAGAGTTACGAGAGAAAGCCACTGCCAGCGTTAGAAAATTGTAATCAATTGTACTACATCTCCCCCTGCTGGTCATATCAGTTACACACACGTGAATGCATGTAATATTATGCCGTTAAAATCAAAATCAACAGGTGAACTGAGCCATTAAAAACAGGATATTGGGTGATAAATATTTTTTCATAAGAGTGAAATACAAATTTCTACATTTATACATCACACCTTATGACTAATGTAGAAAAGATAAATATGAGATTTTGAAGTGTGAAATGCATTTTCTTTCCTCATATACTCAATAATCAATCAACTACTTTTTAGTTTTATTAGGAAACAAACATAATCCAAGGAAAATAAACATCTTACAAAAGAGTTGCAGAGTTATTTAGTAAGTCTGTAATAGTTTTGCTAGATGTCGATTGTATTTTTATTACCTATTATTATTACATCAAAACAGTTATAGCCTACAAGCACACACACACACACACACACACACACACACACACACACACACACACACACACACACACACACACACACACACACACACACACACACACACACACACACACACACACACACACACACACACACACACACACACACACACACACACACAAAATTATTCTTATGTGGTGTAATATATAGCCTAGCCTATAGTAATAAAATAATTAACCATTTCAGGATAAATTTAATTTAACAAAAATCGAAAAGTCAACCCAAAACATTTTGAAAAAAAAGGAACATTCGAATCACTCATACAGTGGACATGCAGCTATTAAAGCTATTAGGCCTATCCATTTTCTTGCAAATGCATGGGTTTTGATGGCATCCAAATGAATGAATTGAAAACGCTCGCTTTGCTCCGCTGGTGTAGCTTACTTCTTTACATCAAAAAATAATCTGATCACGTAATGCCATAGACTGTAAGTAATGCACGAACTTAAGTTTACCCCCAACACTGCTAATTTCAGATGAAATTTAAAAACACCTGATCGAGTTTTTCCACAGTCTGAAAACATTAAGAGATTTATGTAGGCTAGAAAGTTTTCTCAAAATAGCAGAGCTAAATTTGTCCACTTTGAACATAATCAGAATGATCAGCTGACTGTTGACATTAAGGAAAATCACTAGCCATCTCTGTTTTCAACATAGACATCATATAGGTAGACGCCCTATTGAGTGCTACTGCCTATTGGCACGGACGAGAATTGGAGCCGCCATCTTAAACCGGTCATCCGCTCCGCTCAGTGTAATCTGAATGGCAGGTGAAATGAGCTGTCAGCGCATTAAATTAATCATATCTCACTGAATACTGAACTGATTTTCACGCGGTTTTTTTCCTGCAAAGGTAATTCATGTAGCTATGATACAGGACTATGGTTCGGCGTATTTTAATATCCATAGTAGGCTTAACAGTAATATTCTGATATAAGTTATAAAGTGACCAGACACAATATGTGTGATGAAGGATATAATGTATTTGATAAATCACACACTATAAATATAATAAAGAAGCAGAAACAGATAGTTGCAGTAAAGTAAGATATTTTAATAAGTTGAAGAAACAATTTATGGTATGTGACACGCACATACACACGAACAGACACACAAACAAACACGAACAGACAGTCTCTCTCTCTCTCTCTCTCTCTCTCTCTCTCTCTCTCTCTCTCTCTCTCTCTCTCTCTCTCTCTCTCTCTCTCTCTCTCTCTCTCTCTCTCACACACACACACACACACACACACACACACACAGCAGCCGCGAATCCACCGAATGCAGCCACCTGTAATAAAAATTGAGAAGATCGCTTTTCAAAAGCGTGTTTGCATCAGTAATTTCTATTAAGTTTGGACAACATTAAGCCTATACTTTTTTTATTGGATGTGGATGTGGGAGGGGAAAATGTCGAGACCAAAGCTGCGTCCCAATGTGCATACTATCCATCCTAAATAGTATGTGACATTAGTAATTTTCAATACTATTTAGGGCATAGTATGTACATTGGGACGCAGCTATAAGCCCTATTCGGATTAACTTTACAAGGGTAGATGGAGTAAGTTAATGATGTAATTTTACCACAGGACTTCTGTAATATCAATAGCCAAATCGCATGTGATAAGATATAGGTTATCAATAAAACTAGAAGTTGGAGGGGTAACTCAATTTGTGCATCGCTGTCATGCGTGTATTAACGTTACATTGCTTCCTGATATCATGTGCGCAAACACAAATAACCTATACAACAGGGCAGTTGGGGGGTAACTCAATTTGTGCATCGCTGTCATGCGTGTATTAACGTTACATTGCTTCCTGATATCATGTGCGCAAACACAAATAACCTATACAACAGGGCAGTTGAATGCTTATCTGATAACCTAGAAGCTCTTGTAATTATTACTTTAACAGTTACTTCACCTCTCCATGCCGGGTGAACACCGGCTGATGCAGTAAACAGCATTTCACAACGATTTCAGTACAGTAATAGAAAATATCCTTGCTCCTTCTCAATTATCTGGTAATATTCTATTCACAAAATACAACCAATAGTACGGTAATATTAAGACTTACTTGTGAAAAGCCCTATTTTCGATGGTCCGGCGATTAGAACAGGAAAATGCTCCACAATGCTCTGGCATCTTATCTGCTGCCACGCAATGAAACTAGGAATACGACCGGTTCAAGATGGCGGCCGGATTTCTCGGTTTCCAGCGGCCAATAGGGCTTCTAGTCTCTATATGATTTCTATGGTTTTCAACACCTATCTTAGAAATAATCGCTCACGTCATGTTCTGATATCAAAGACACGTGACATTCAACTTGTACGAAAATATTCTGTCTGCTGGTCGAACCTCTTTTTTTTTTTTATTTTTTTTTTTTATACAGTCTATGGATGAACAGGTATAACAATTTAGTTGCGTTTTCAGCATAGACTGTAGGTTTTCAGCTTAGGCTTTCTTTGTAGGCTAGCCTATATATTTTGTTTCAATATGATTTTATAGCATTTTATGCATGACTTTGTTAAATACACTTACTGTGCTATTACATTATGTTTCAATAAAGTATCTATTCAGTTAAAAACAAACGCATATGCTACTGTCCACTTAATGGATATCTGAAAATCCCTTTGTAAATTGAAAATTAAAAAAATATGTTTTTCATGCCCTAAGATCCTGACTGTGGTTATCATAATTCATGCATAAAGGGGTTAATACCGGGTAAGGTAAAAAAAAAAATACATTTAAAAATGAAACGAAACGAGAGCGAAAACGTCGGAGGAAATGACGTTGGAAAGGTCCTCTCCTCAAGTGTGCACGGTACGATTCCTAATTTCCCTCCGACAGACAACTAGCGTTCCCTGGACTACCACAACTATCCTTACCAGTTTCCATAGATTAAAGTAATGGCGCTCAATATTAGTGCAGATAAAAAAGTACATGCATACTGACTCTTAATGTAGCTCACTAGACCCCATAACTCTGAATGTAAACATGTCCTGACAGTACGCATGCGCATCGAGTCAAACGCACTCGTAATGTTGGGACATTGTGCAGATTCAAGCCTGAAAATGGGGGACAAACACCAATAAAAGTAAAGTAGAAAGCTTATTTAAGACGCGTTTCTTCTGATCGTTGAGGATTTACCCTGGGCGAACCCGTAACTATGTAAGAAATGCGGTATAGAGTGGATTCAGACTGAACTGTGCAGCTAAAACGACATAACCTCGTTTGCTAACAGCGGCTAGCTAGCAGTGAGGATCAAAATGGAGGCGCGCTTTTTTATTATTAGCTCAAGTTAAAATGGTTCATATCTCTTGAGTAATAAGCATCATAGCGCTTAGTAAGAAGATTCACATGTATCTTTAGTATTGAAATATAGACGTGTGCCTGTCTTTATTCAAGTCCAACCGGTATTGAGCTGCAGTGATCTGTTGTTTATGACCAAGCAACTGATTTTTAGCCTCTAAACAACTTATACCATACGAGATATTATGTGGACGGCTTTTGGTGTTTTATTTAGTCTTTGCTTGCCCACTGGTTTTATTGTAACTTTATGAAGAAGCATATGTGACATATAGACAGGAATGAAATGCTTCTTCACATTTTCACCTCATTCACTGGGATCTTTAAATAATAATGTGCTTTTTACATATTCGTCACTTTGCTATAAAATTGATTCTAATTGATTTTTTTTAAATATTTTTTCAGGTACAGGTCTGCAGACAGAATTGTTGATATCAACTCTATAGTAGCCATGGTTCAGAGGGTAGAAGTTTCTCTTCGCCATGAATATGCGACCTGAATGCTTTTCTAAAGTGGGATTGTACTCAAACAACTGTGACTTCAGCCCATCTCAAACAAGACACCCAGTTAGTGTCCGTAAAGAGCTCAGTGATCCTCTTGGTGACACTCTAGACAGCACCAGACAACATCTGTTCTTGGACAAGACTTTGGGTGGGAAACCTGAACGGACTTCATTGCCTTTAAAGCTTGGCAGTGAGTTGGCTGTGGCTTCAGAGGCTGGCTCTGTGGGCACAGAAACACTGTCATCTCAAGCTAAACAAATGGGGGGTGAAGGCACCCCTGTAAAAAGTAAAACTCCTCTTGGACAGACCAACACCATTGATAACAAACCAGAGTTTGTATCCATGAATTCACATAGTAATTCTAGAGACCCTGTGGGTGAGAAAAACGCCAAAGGGTTAGAGACCATGGGGGCGTCACATGAACACTCGGAGGGTAAAAAGACAAATTTGAGGAAGATCACGGGTCATCCTCACGCACAAGCCACCTGCCTTAAACAACTGCTTCTGCTTCAGCTGGACTTAATAGAGCAACAACAGCAACAGCTGCAGTCTAAGGACAAGGAAATAGATGACCTCAAATCAGACAGAGACACGGTATGTACACTGACATTAGGGTCTGCAATATTTTATTCTGCAAGCATGCATTAAATTGATCAAAATACATTTATGGTGTTACAACAGAGTTCTATTTCAAATAAATTCTGTTCTTTTGAGCTGTTTATTCTATTCATAAAAGAATCCTAGATAAACCCGTTTCACAGTTTCCAAAATAATATTAAGGATAAAAACTGATTTCATCATTAATAATAATGTTACTTGAGCACCTAATCATGTGGTAATGTGATACCGAAGACTGGAGTAAAATTTCAGCTTTGCCATCACAGGAATAAATTACTATATTAAAATAGAAAACCATGATTTTAAATTGTAATGATATTTCACAGTATTACTGTTTTTATTGTATTTTTTTATCAAATTAATGCACCCTTGGTGAGCATAAGAGACTTTTTATTTTAAATAATCTTACAAGACCTTAAACTTTTAAATAGAAGTGTGAGATCCATGGTTGGTGGGATATAGATTTTTTATTTGTTTCCTAATGTATTTGTCCTGCCTTGAAATAGTTGCTTGCCCGTATTGAGCGGATGGAGCGCCGTTTGCAGTTGTTAAGTAAGGAACCACGTGACAAGAAGCTCTTCCAGCCATTAGAGCGATGGGTCCCTGACACGGATGACTTTTGGGAATCGGATATGGGGGACAACCCTCAAACTCAGACATCTAAGTCAGGTGGCAAAGTGCAAAAGAGGTAAGAATGGGGAATTCCCCTGTTAGTAGAGCTGCACGATTTTGGATCAATTTAGAATCACAATTTTTTTTTTGTTTCAAATAGAGTTCACAATGCTGAACAGAAATGAGACAAATAAACAAAATAACCTGTAATTTACTATAGGTTCTGACAAAATGTTAATTGATGCAGTCTATTTAAAATGTTTAATTAATATGAATGAATTATTTAAAAAAAATCAGTTTTAATGAATGAATCAATTACTCGCTCAAATACTTGTTTCATTACTCGAATCGGTGTATTTGAATAATTTTTTTAATGTATGATTCAATTACATATATTTTTAAGTGACTTGTCCTCACCTACTGCCATAACGATGTAATTGATACAATCTTTATTTGAAACGTCAAGCTACTTTCAAAAGGATTTTTTCTATTTTAATCGTTTCCGTAGACATCAGTATTTATATCCAAGCTTTTATCCTAGTACTTCTGTGATAATATGAATATTTGTAACAGAAATAACGATACTGTGTGGTTGAAAAGACTGCAGCTCTACCTGTTAGTCTTTCTCTTGTTCTTTCTTCTTGTGGCTTCTGCTTGGCTGATATAACCTGTAAATACTCTGTCTAGAAAGATGAACATGTTGGAAACAAAGATGCAGAGGTCAAGGGGTAAGGCCTCAAGAATGACCCCCCAAAAATCAGATACAGGAGGGACGTCGCCATGTCAGCATGACCTGCGAAGCAAAGAGACCCCGGAGAAGACAAACGTGAAATCATCCGGACAGATGGACCTGAATCCAGAGGGAGACAACAGCAGAGAAACCGAAGAGCTTCCGTACATGACAACGACTGAGATGTACCTATGCTGTTGGCAGCAACCTCCAGCCTCTCCGTTACAGGAAGAGTGTCCAAAGATAGAAGAGGATGTTGCAAGTAAGTGCCTGGTTCAAATGCAAAATGGCCGTTATAAACATTGGTTTTCAAATTCTAATACAAAAAATATTTCCTTAGTCCCATCATGGAGGGAAAACATCATGGAACCCATCCAGGAGGAGGATGCTGTTGACATACCCGAAGTAAGAGTCATAATTTGCATCATATTATACATAAGTCACAAGAATCTTAAGTATGAGGTCCATTGTCATGTATTCATCATTTGTTTCTGTAGAGTCTTGATGACAGTGTTTTTCTGAAACGGCACGCAAAGTTAGAACTGGATGAGAAGAGACGAAAACGGTGAGGTTTATTTCTAGAAGAGTGTTTTCCTAATCTGTGCTTGTGGCATCAACACATTTTTTACGTTTATTTTTTATTTTTTTATGTGCATGATAAAATTCTACACTACCATTCAAACGTTAAGGGTCTCTAAGATTTTATAGTGCCTTTGAAAGAAATGACCGTGACTCGGTTTATTTTATCAAAAATACAGTAAAAACAGTAGTATTGAGAAATATTGTTGATTTAAACTAATTGTTTTCTGTTTAAAAATATGTTGAAATGTAATTCATTTCTGTGATAGCAGAGCTGATTTTTTTCAGCCAATCCTCCTGTCTTCATTGTCACGTGACCCTTCAGAAATCATTTATTTTTATTATCAGTGTTGAAAACAGATGTGCTGTTTTTAGTATTCTTTATTAAATAGAAAGTTCAAAAGAACAGCATTTATTTGAAATTGAAGTATTTTGTAACAATGTAAAAGTCTTTTCTGTACTTTTGATCAATTTGATGCATCCTTGCTAAAAGAAATTACTGAGCCAAAACTTTTGAATGGTAGTGTATATCTACAACACCGTATAAACTAAACAAGCACATATTGTTCAATTAAAAATAATGGAAGAATTGAATGTTATGTTGTGTTATTTCATATTGGGCAAGAGCCTAGTTCATTCTAGCTTAAACTATCCACACATGCTGGAATAATACCTGCCTACGTATGCATATATAATATAAAGAAATCGATCTTTATTGTTACACGAGTTTTCTTCACAACAAAATATAATGATATACTTTAAATGAATAACTGTCAAAAAGGTTTATGTATGGTTACAGACTGCTTAAAACAACACTTAACCCTTTTAATGCTCTTAATATTTGTGCTTTTTTTTCCCTGTTAGATGGGACATTCAGAGAATACGTGAACAGCGTATGCTTCAAAGACTGCAGCAGCGCATGGAGAAGAAAAAAACAAATGTTCCGGAGAGCGAGCCAGAAGTGTCCTCGTTTCATCCTGATTTGGAGAATGGTATGAGCCTAAGAAAGATTAATTTGATTAAATATTAATTTTGTATTGTATTTATGAACAAACCAGCTGTTATCATATTATATACTATAATTTCACCCATTTTCCCTTGTACAGTGGAGGCCATCATGGTCACACCCTTTCTGCCAGTAGTGGCGTTTGGTCGGCCTTTGCCCAATATACCTGCACAGTAAGAGCCTTTTTTCTGTTGGAAATATCTTGTATGTAACTGCTTTTAACTACTGATAAGGCATATTGAACATGTCGATCCACTTTTGTTGTCTGCTAGGAATTTTGAGTTGCCCTGGCTTGATGAAAGAAGTCGATGTCGCATTGAAAATCAGAAGAAACAAACTCCCCACAGGACCTGTCGGAAATAAGCCGCACCGATTCTGGGCACGTGTTCGAGTTGAATGCCACACAGAGGAGTGCTACTTCATGTCTAGTGGCAAAACAGGGGTTAAAGGAGGCAAAGCACTGTTTGGACGAGATGGAAATGGCTGAGTTTTCATTTTATTGTGCCGTGATAATAAAGCAACAACTGCCCGGTTAACTGCTATTTTAGTTCCCTCACAATCAGTGTGTGGCCTTGATTTAGTTCTTTACCCGTAGTCCTGTTCTGTGTACTATCACTGAGGCTAGTGATATTGATTATTGCAGGATCCACTGCAAATACTGTTTTAATGTGCACTAAACTGTGGTTATGGAGAATTGCTGCACATTTGCATGTAGTTGTGTTCCGAATGACTTTAAAGAGCTTGTTTTGTTTTTGAAAATGTAATTGTGCATGAATGTCTTGATAAATCCTCTGCCTCAATGTACATATTTTTGCATAGCATAGTCGTTTAGAGAGAAAAAATATTGGCAGGATTAGAGTGAGGATGCTAAATTGTTTAGATGAATGACCCTTCGTAAAGGAGTAGCAAGAATTCGTTTGTACGGGATTTTAGGGTTCTCTGAAGCTGTTCAGCATCCCATGCAGGTTTAAGGACAATGCCCTTAACGTTATTTTTGGATCGATTAGTTGGTCTGTTGATGGTCGTTTTTTGATCAACATTCTTATTGAAAATACATTTATTTTACACCACCATTTTCATTAAACCTCATCCATGTCCAAAAGTTTTGCAGTGTCTTTATGAATTTCGCATTAATTCTGTGCCTCATGGGATTCATTTCAGGGCCTTTGTAATGCATTTCCTAAAGATCTGTTCTAACTGAAAATGTATAATTTTCCTTAAAATGTTTTTTTTTTGTGTACATGTGTTGTTTTTGTGAACACCATACACATCGTTTTCGTTTTCTTTTTTTCGTGAATGTGTACAACTGGACCGATGTAAATAGCCTTGCTGACACATATTGGCTGTAAATAAGGAAAATGTTGCTGTTATTTTTTTATTTAATGTCAGAAATGTTGTATGTCCAGCATAGATATATTGATAGCATTATTTACAAAACAAGAATTTTTGTTTTTCAAGAAAATAAAAAGTACATAAAACTCACTCTTGTGATTTCATAATTGATGCACAGTTATTAATGTCTTGTGTCCATATTTGGTTTTATTGTAGAATTTCTTCCCAAATCACTTGATTTGGCAGCTTAGCATTGTGAGATGTGATTTGCCACAAGGGCAAGATAATGAAAATAGATCACATTTGTTTAAAGACTATGATTTAAATATTTTAACTGTTTTGTTTATGTATTATATAAACACTTTAATACAATTTAATCTTGTGTTTTATGCAAAATTCAGTTTGGGGTAAATTAATTCATTTTAATTTCATCTTAAAATGAAGTCATTTGTTACTTTTTAAAAAAACCCACAGTACCTAGAGAAGTCTTTGTGAGAATTACCCATGCGTGCAACATTTGATCTGATGGGCGGCCATTGTTATGTAAGTGTAACACCAATTATCACAAAACTCAAGTGTGAAAAATGTTTATTGACCAAAAAAAAGCAGCAAAATAAGATTTTTTTTTCTCAAAATATACCACCTCTTGATTCACCATGAGATAAATACATTGATAACATTTCTAATATTTCTTTAGATTATTCTGTGTGACAAAACAAGCTTTGGAAAACTGCCTCCTTTTTTTAATTGAATGAAAAGTTATTGTGAGACGTTGCCTTGCACAAACTTCAGAGTTCATGAAGGGTTATAGTTCACTGAGCAGACCTGGGACTAGAGATCAATCACTTTGAGAAACAAATATACTGTATATATACCACCACATTTATTATATGAAAGTATTTACCACTAAAAGGTCACAAAAAAATATTATTAGAAGATAATGATGATAGTATAATAGCACAGGTATTTCAAAGAGAATTCTCTGATATATGCTTGGAGTGACATTTTGCATACACAGATTATATATATATATCTATAAAAGATTAGTATCACCATCTGTTTGTTAGAATTAAGAGATGATGTGTGATAACCCAAATTGTATAGCAATGAAATAGTGTTAAGGCTTCCTTCCTCTAAAGGAAAAGTTGGAATCGCAGGGTAAGAAAATTCTTTGTTGAT
The DNA here is from genome assembly GCA_036326025.1 of Chrosomus eos. Classification (NCBI taxonomy): domain Eukaryota; kingdom Metazoa; phylum Chordata; class Actinopteri; order Cypriniformes; family Leuciscidae; genus Chrosomus; species Chrosomus eos. Next base: position 24,844,532 of record CM070830.1, read on the forward strand.
TTTATCACCTTTAAATGGATTTGTCTAAACAGAAGGAGCAGTCTGATGCATTGCATTTTCATTTGGGTTACGTGTTTGGTAACATTTATATAGCACGTCATAAAAAGAGGACAGAAAAACAAAAGGGACGCATTAAAGCGTCAAATGTCAGAATAAAAGACAGCATTCACATCCTCTCTCTTTGCATCAGTCTACATTTTAGTGAAGCGAGCATATTTGAATCAAAACGCTCACTGAAAGTCTTTCTCAGTCTCTCCTGAGGTTGTTCAGCCTCTCCTCCAAGTCAGCATCAGCATCTGCCAGCGTAGGCTGCGGTTCAGCTTTCTTCCCAGCTGCAACCGAAAGGCTCCCTCCAGTAGAAGGCAGGCCTGTTTGAATGAAATAAAGTTAATATGAGAACGACTTTGGGTTAATATGGAACGACAGAAACTCTGGTGTCTTTTTGGCTTACTTGAAAGTTCATCAGATAGATTCAGACCCAGCTCATCCAGAACTTGAGAAACCACAGCATCACTGCATTTGAAGCAAAAAGAGTGCATGTCAGGAGAGAGTGAAGTCTGGTATAGACATATCTGTTCTGGAGCTACACTAGTACTGAATTTTCTTATGTTTTTGAAAGAAACATCTCCTTTGCTCCACCAATGCTGCATTTATTTCATCAGAGTAAAATAGCTGTTTTCTACGCAAATATATATTATACATATTTATTCATATGATGACTAAGCTGAATTTTCAGCATCATTACTCCAGTATTTTTTTAGTGTTACATGGTCCGTCAAAATTCATCCTAATATGCTGATTTGGTAGAATTCTCACCTCTCCTCTTCATCGTCTTCATCTCCCATTGCATCATCGATTGCATCATTCATCATCTCCTCCTTCATGTCCATGATTTCACTTTGGCGCTCAAACTCCATCATGATCTTCTGAATCTGTGGCAACTTCAACTGCATAGAGAGAAAAATAATTCACATCAAATAAATGAACATCAACAAGCTGTCTGTTGACAAGACAAATAAAAACTGAGAATGCTATTGCAGATATACCTGTCTGTTCATGGTGGCCATAGCTTTGGTGACTCCTTTCATGGCCTGCGCCATGCTGTTATTTGATTTGAGGGTTTGGATTTTAAGGCTGACAGCTTGAATATTGGCTCTCATCATTATGAATTTCTTAACGTATCGTCTTGTGCGGACCAAGTCCTTAGCCATGATCTTCACAGCATCCTGTTGGTATCGGTAAAAGAATATTACTTACACTCAAGCGACACTTCATGGACATATCAGTAACACAGACATATCAAATTAAACTCTCCTAACCATCTGTCCTTGTTTGGCCATTTTCTTAATGTCAGCAATTATTTTCTTTTCCTGTTGCTCAAGCCTCTGGCGTTCTCTGTCTAGATCTCGCATGGCTCTATTTAGCGCTCTCTGATTCTGTCTGAGCATCTCCTCCGGGGTCTTTCTTTTTCCAAACAGGAACTCCATCTGACATGACCAAATACAAAAAAAGAGAGAGAAAAAAGACAAGATTGTTAAGCGTTTGGATGAAATTTTGTACGGAATCATTTTAGAGGGATATTTCACTGAACACCATCATTAATTACTCACCTTCATGTTGTTTCAAACGACACATATAAACATTGATCAGCGAAAATGAACAGAAGCTCAACCGAACCTGCTTGACGCGTGAGAACGGACCTCTTGCGGAAGCTCAAACGTGCGGCATAACACAAGAATGAACCTCATTGGTTATCGCACGTCAAGCGGACAAGTTTGAGCTTGTTGTTTACCACAACTAATGTGGGAGTTGATTAATGTTTATATGTGAATAAAAGCCTAAATTCAATCTGTTCATCATATAAAGTGATTGAGTTTCTTCAGAAAATTTGGACTAAACCGCTAGTTTCATATGGATTAGTTTTATGATCTCTTTATGGACTTTTTGACACGTCAAATTGGAAGTTGTCAATTGTCAATGGACAACCAAAAAACTCTCTGATTTTATCAAAAAGATCTTCATTTGTGTTCCGAATATGAACAAAAGTCTTACATGAGGGTGAGTAATGAAAGAATTTACATTTTTGGTTGAACTATCCCTTTAAGGGTTTCCACAATCTGATAAATGAAGCAAACAAAAATACAGAAAGATGATTATGTCACAGATAGGAATTCATATTACCATTTGTGATTTAATGACAGTGACTCTCGGGCACGTGATGCTATGTCGTCATTCTTTTCAGGAATGGCATAAGGTGAACAAGTGGTTTCTATAGATAGTCTCAAATTAAAATATTTTACATGCTATGAATCAAGTGGCATCACCCCTACTGTAATTGCTGTCATATTGTTCTCTTCTCAATTTAGGACAGAGAAAAAAATTAACACTCCGTAATGTTTAATGATACTGTTAATGATAATGAACAACGCCATATAGCACTGTGACTATACACTCTGTGACTGACTCAAAAGGACACCGATAACCCAGACTCAAACTTTAAAAAAATAACATATTCAAAGTATTACTTTTATAAATCACCAGGACTTTTCCTAAATAACAAATAATGAGCTCAGTTGCTAAAATTAGCTCAACAAAAGAAAGAAAAGCTGGAGGTCTTTCATCGCTATCGTTTTTACCTTGCCTTTTCTTTATGTGGAAAACGTCCACCAGAGACAGAAGTAGTTGAACAGGCCAAATATCACGCCGTCGTCTGTTTCTTTTATTCCTTATTCAAAGTTACAGTTCGTCGATCCACCCGATTGTTTTCCCCAGTCTAGCTTCTTCCGCATATGAATGTCAATACTTCCTTTGTAAAGGACTACGTCACAGGAAATGCGTCATACAATACTTTTCAACAAACAACAGGTAGCCTACATTTAAAAAAAAAAAAAAAAAACTACATTTGTGTTGTTATTTGATTGTTCTTATGTCAATAAAAATAAATAAATTAATTAATTAATTAATTTTTTTTTTTTTTAAAAAGTAGCCTACATTTATGACTGACTAAACTTATAAATAACAAATTGTTCTGCAATTTTCTTTTGCTATATGACAGTTATATTCGTTTTTTTTTGTTGTTGTTGCAATTATACATTATTAATATTGTGATTATACTTGTTAAGTTTCATATTCATCTGTGCATGTTCAGCAATCAGAAACCTCTTTTTATGTGGTCCTGAAACAATTAGAAAATTACATAGTTACTATTATGGAGAGCACAAACATAAATGCTGTTAAAACTGCCTCTTTATTTAATACATTTAAGATTTTGTGAAATAAAAATGCTTTAATTATTTTATTTATTATATTTATTTTTATTTTTGGTAGTTTTAGGCTATTTAAATAGATTGGATTTATTTTAGATATTTTATATGTGCAGCCTTGGCATTTTTGTTATGCAATTTCTGTTCAAGTATTCATAATAAAAAATGGAGATTTATGACTTGTTTATTTCTTATTATAAAAATGTATAGTTATTGTATTAATCAAATTCAAGATTATACTTATGTTCTTCTTACACGGAAACATTATTTTATCGTATGAAATCAAAGATACATTTCTTGAAAATATTGGTAAAATCTTTAATTTGCTAGATACATTTCATATTAATAATTCATATTTAAAACACTTTAAAAAAATGATCAGTTGACTCAACTTAAACAAAGTGAGGAAACCCGTTGCCTTAAAATTATGAAGTAAATAACTTCATGCGTAATTAAAAAAATAAGTTATATGGAACTGTCAAGTTCACATAACTAAATTTTTTAAATTACACATGACATGTATTTATTTAATATTTTTAAGGCAATTATTATTAAAGTAAATACATGTTACTTCATATTTTTAACGAGTTTCCTCACTTTTTTATGTAAAATCAAATAATCACTTTTTAAAATGTAATAATAATAATAAAACATTTGTAAGGTACCACTTTGATATGTTTTCAAATTCCCTATAACCTATTACACTGCACATATCTCTTTATTTTTGTCTGGATGTATTCTACAATGCAAATTTGATATATTCTGTTTTAGTATGCATATGTTACTTAGGAAACACAAACAAATGTATATACAGTAATAAAAAAATCATGTATAGTTGGATTAAAGAAAAAACAACAACAATTTTTTTTTAAATAAAAATATACAGGAAAAAACATAAAATAGGCACGTTTAAGTTATTTATACATGTATCAAATATGATGACAAATGGTAATACAGTTTAAATGAAATAAATATCTAAATATCAACACTTAAAATACTTGGTTTGAATGATGAGAACAAAATGTGTATTACTGCCAGCAAGCTATTTTGTAAATACAAGGGCACTTACTATCGTTCGTGCCCTTCAATGACAGTAGATGGCAGTACTGTCGTCGGATTCAGTGCAGCCTGTCTTCAGTGAACCAACAGAGGAAGAAAACCCGACAGAAGCACACAATGCAGTTTGACTGCTACGGGTTATCCACCCAGGCTTCATGTATGTTTTAGCTTCCCAAATAAACTGAAGAAATCTATTTATTCCATTTTGACGATCGCGACGAAAAGCAAGGTTTCATAGGTCCATTTTCACGATACTCTTGATAAAGAAAACAGCTCCTGCTGCGGACACCGGCGAAATCTCCAGCTTGACCGCACACAGTGGATCACAGAGCGGGCCGCGGAAGGAGGAGCCCAGCCTGCGCTGACGGGGCTGCGCTCAACATCCCTGACTGAGCAATTCCAGACCGAGGCCTCGGGGCCTGTTGTATATTATTATCGTTTTAAATGGAGGCTCGGACGAAAGCAGAAGCCAGAGGAAAATGGCCCTCTGTACAGCACGAGTGGTGGGTGTAATTGGAAATATTGTGGTTGTTTTGTTCGTGTCTGTGCCTTTGAGTATCGTCAGTAAAGCAAGACGGAGTGGGTTAGTTTCGAGCAAAAAGAAAGGGAAAGGTTTTATAGTTCAGTTGAGATTCAAGCCCATCGCACAGTGTCCTCTTTTCTCCTCTGCTCGTTAAATAAAGCTGAAGGGCTAGTATGTTGTTTCAGCTGACGGGTTTGTTTTTAAATCCGCAAATAGACAAGTGGTTAAGATTCGTGTTACATTCATCGGTTGCATTAATGTATTGAACTGAGTGATTAGTTTAATTTCCTTTATAAATGTGAAGTGCTAGGTGGGGTGTCAACGAAGCACAGGCTAACGTTACATGGTTAGCTTGTTTAATTGGAGTCATAATAAATACCTTTGGGCCCCCTCGACAGATTTTTTAGAAGAGATATAACGAGCTAGACAATTGTAAAACGAGTGATTGATCTTTTAAAATGACATTTGATATGTGGTAAGGTGGTTCGCGTAACGCTGGTTGGTGTTTGCTCGCCTGGTTGTTTACACCGGATATATAATAATCGTTGAATAATTGGCAACATCACAATCGCACAATTCTAATACTGTCATGTATATTACAATAAACTAAAATGTTACTAAATTGGTCGTTTAAAAGCGAATGTTTAATCCGCGACCCTAACCTCGTTAGCTAACTAGCAAGCTAACATCGAGCGATTTAACTCGTCGCTTCATTAACCGATTTATCTGCTTCAGATTTAGAAAAAAATACTTTGGCTAAAATATTTTAGTCTATAAGGATCATTTTGCGCCACGGTTGGCCTTTGTTTGTACAGATCATCTACCTTTTAATAAAGTTTACTAACGAAAACTCAGCCCTAACTTATAAGGTAGCATATTTTTAGGAAGATATTCTCTCATTAACATATTATAGTTATAGTTTGTAATTTTAGTAAACATTTTTTTTTTAGTCTTTGACTTTTAGTGAATATTCTTTATGAAGAAAACCAGTTGTTTCCAACACAACCAATGCATATTTTCATAGTTTTAAACAGCCATATTGAATCTTTAAAAGCCCGACTGCGCCACTCATGGGTAGTTTCTCCTTTTTTCCTTCCCCAGATGAAAGTGACAATGTCTTGACAGAAAGACAGTAAGTGGATTATCTAGAAGCTTTCATAATCGCTGTGTTATTGGATAAAACAGGCCCGGTGATGCCCAGACATGACTGAACTCAGACTGCAGTGTGCTCGCACCATACAGCTTCCACTGGACTCTATTAAATTATAAGACAGAAACCTTAAACCACAATTACATCTGAGAGCCAGAGCACTGGTCCTGGAGGCGTTGGTTTTAATTCAGTAACAGTTGTAAAGTCTCCCAGGCCGGACCAGGGTGTGTTTTTAACAAGTGCCTTTGTACGGACATTGACATGGATGGTCCCAGTCGAAGCGGAGGCTTTAGGCAGAGCCGCCGCTCCCGCTCGCAGCGTGACCGAGAGCGGCGGCGGAGGAGAGCGGATCTCGCGGAGCACAGGGCCTCGTCGCCATCCTCGGCCTCGGACCAAGAACTCTGCAGAGGAGACTCCTGCTTCGTGCCAATGGAGGAGAATGCAGACCCGGCTTCCCTGGGGCCAGACACCGACCTCCGCGTCGGAGGAAGCGAGAATCGGTGTCTTGCGAGGAGGATATCATCGATGGATTCGCCATAGCCAGCTTCATAAGCCTGGAGGCCTTGGAGGTTTGTCTACTTATCCATCTTTCACTACCCTGTAGTTAATGTTGCATTACTGTATGGTTATTTAAAGTTGTGAAATTTTGCATATTTAGTTTTGGACAAAATATGCTTGTTGTAATTATATACTTAAAATAATAATACCCTATAGTGTAAATTGTGTTATACAAATAAAAGCACGGTGGGTTGAATTACAGCAGTCTTAAGTACAGAGCTTGAATATTTGCTTCTCCTAACATGTTTTACTTTGTTACTTTGATAGATGGACTGTTCCCTAAAGCCTCCAGAGCGATCTGGCTTGTTGATGGGTAGAGGAAGCAAAAGAAAGAGAGGTCTAGATGAAAACGGAGGGCCTCTGTCAGAGCCGGAGGAAGGACCTCCTGCTACCTACACCAACAGTTGGGAGCAGCGAAGGAAGATCAAATCAAAACTGAAGAGAAATAGAGATGCTAAGGTTAGTACTGCAGTTTCATCACACCTTAGTTGAGAAAAAAAAAATCCAGTATACCAAAACGCTTATTAAAATATCACTGCAATATTTATGGTGCAGCAAACATTTCTAGAATAGTCCTGCTTAGATGCGCTTCTGACCTGATAAACCAGTTGGGTATATTTAAAATTAAGTTTTTAATATTGAGCCGTAATGGTGCCATATTGTTGGTGAAATTAAACTCAGTGACTGGTCTAAGCAAAATATGCTTCTCACTGTCCTAGCAGCAGTTAAAAGACTGCTGTACAGATATCTGCAGAGCAGGGTAACCACTGGCCAATGTGTGTACATGTATGTAGTTATGCTATTCAAAGGCAGCAAAAATTGGCAATGTGTCAATTTCAGAAATGATGCCAGGGGGAACTGCCACTTCTGTTAATCAAAGTGTACATGGTTATCAGCCATTGCAGTAATCTCACAATGGCCAAATATCGGCTGATTAAGTTAGCCGGACCTATGTATCATCCTGTAACTAACTACTGGCAGCCGACCCTTTTAATGCAAGATAAAAATAAATATATTTATTTGCTACACTGTATTCTTTTCACCATGGTTTGACTTTTCCAAATGTCGGTTTCAGATATCTGGGAATCACATGGAGACAGGATACATTGTAAGTTGTTTTTTTCCCGTGTGTTGTCTTTTTCTTGCTGCCCATAAATGTGACTGAACTGTTTTCAGAATTTCAAAATACATATATTTTGCACATGCACTGCCATTACCAAAACCACGTAAATTCGTCCCCTTATAGTATTTATTATTCATACTATAAGCCGGAGGGCGCTCTCTCTCGCGCAGAAAGTCAAAAACAGACTTATAGAAGTAATAACAGAGATGATCTTATTATTGGGAGGGCCTGTGGCTCAACCACTGGAGAAAGCTTAACGGCTAACTTGGATCACGTGTGCCTTGATAACCAATCACATTACAGCCTTGATAACAATCACATTACAGAATTGACGTCATTGAATTTTCTTCATAGTTGTGTGACAGTCAATGCATTGTTTGCGGATACCATAGAAATAAATGAGAGTTGCCGTAAACTGAATCATACCTGTTGTCAGTAGCCGCGTTTCCACTGCCTGGCCAGGGCCGAGCCGTGCTAGTGCGTGCCAGGGCCAGTCGCGTTTCCACTGTCACATATGGCGTTTTTTCCACTGCATGGTACGGTACGGTTCGGTTCGGTACGGCACGCTTTGGCGCTTTTCCACTGCACGGTACGGTTCGGTTCGGTACGGCTCACTTGTGGTGCTTTTCCACTGCATGGTACGGTACGGTACGGTGCGCTTCGGCGCGCTTTAAATGGTACCTGATCTGTTGAGGTTCCAAGCGTACCGTACCGGTACTAAAATGTGACGTGAAACACTGCAGATCACTGATTGGTCAGACAGACAGAATCGTCACTACCAGCGTCATTGGATTTGCGACACGAGACCGCTATACAGAGTCATATAACCAGTAGACAACAGCCAACACGGTAGCACCTGTGTTTTACTTACTTGAAAAAAAAGAAGAGATCAACACTTTAAAAAGGAAATGGCTGAATCGTGGTCGAGGTGCAGACAATCCTCTCGTTGGTTGCCTAGGAGCGGGTCCAGCGAGAGCTGGATGGGGCAAAACAGAATGAAAAAGTGTTCCAAGAAGTAGCAGCTAGCTCAGCTCTTAGCCGCACACGGCTATCACCGGACCTACAAACAGTGTAACGATCAGTCCCACCCACTTTGAATGGGTACTAACTGCAGTGGAAAAGCAACCGAGCTAGCGAACCGAACCGTGCCGTACCGAGCCGAGTCGTACCACGCAGTGGAAAAGCGAAGCCGAACTGAACGTTCCGCGCCGAATCGAACCGTACCGAACCGAACCGAGCGTACCATGCAGTGGAAAAGCGCCATTACGGGGCTGACTCGGGGCCAACGGCCAGGATTTCTGGCCCGTCGAATACCTTGGGCCAAAGCGGGCCAGCTCGGGCTAGAGGCGTGGTCGAGGTAAAAGGCGGAGTTTATCGGTGTTAGGGAAAGTAATGGTCTGCGGCAAGATGCACATTTCACTTTTTTATATCGTGCAATATAATCACTGCTCGAAATGGAGAATCGCCTGTAATCTGTTGAAGATACCAAATGCTCTTCTGTGCATTTGGGCAGAAGAAATGGTAATAATAATAATAATTCGTTACATTTATATAGCGCTTTTTCTGGGACCTCAAAGTGCTTTACATGGAAAGGGGGGGGGGGGATCTCCTCAACCACCACCAGTGTGCAACATCCACCTGGATGATGCGACGGCAGCCATATTGTGCCAGAACGCCCACCACACACCAGCTTACTGGTGGAGAAGAAACAGTGATGAAGCCAATCAGTATATAGGGATTATTAGGAGGCCATGATGGACAGAGGCCAATGGGCAAATTTGGCCAGGATGCCGGGGTTACACCCCTACTCTTTATCGAAGGACATCCTGGGATTTTTTATGACCACAGAGAGTCAGGACCTCGGTTTAACGTCTCATCTGAAGGACGGTGCTCCTAGACAGTGTAGTGTCCCTGTCACTACACTGGGGCGTTAGGACCCACACAGACCACAGGGTGAGCGCCCCCTGCTGGCCTCACTAACACCTCTTCCAGCAGCAACCTGGTTTTCTCAGAAGGTCTCCTATCCAGGTACTAACCAGGCTCAGCCCTGCTTAGCTTCAGTGGGGAACCAGTCTTGGGCTACAGGGTGACATGGCTGCTGGCTATGAATGGTACAACGTCAATTTGACGGCGTGTGCAGAAACGAGGACGTTATAAAATACATAGTTTCTGAACTTTCAAAGCTAAGCATTCAGCGAGCAACGCTTCAAGTTATAAAAAAAGTTGCGAGCGCAGTACAAGGCGATTAAAAGGCACAATGGACAAAGAGGAGCCGAGAGAAGGAACTTTCCATGATTCGACTTGATGCATGGTGTGCTGGGTCACCGTCCCTCTGTTAGTGGCGAGACAAGTCGGGACACTATGGCAGCCACGGCCAGTGAGTTAATATACATGCTATCTTCCTAACTTAAAAAATAAATAAATTCATAATACCCGCTGAAATGGGTGGGGTTGTATGACGTTTGATCCTGAAAGGCGTGTTAAGGGCGGGGTTTAGGGCAGCGCTGCGGGGCTTCTGAAGCGGCAGTGGAAACGCAAGCCTGGTGCTTGAGGCCCGAGGCCACTGGCCCGGCTCGGCTCGCTGTTAGCCCTGGCCCAGCCCTGGCCCGGACCTGGCCCGACAGTTGAAACGCGGTTAATGACTTCTCTAATTAAAAACTTTTTTTTTATTCAGCGTAAACTTTAAAAATAAAAAATGAATGTTTAAGTGCAAATGTGTTGAAGATTAGCCGGTGGGCTGTTGATTCATTAAATGTCGTTTTCCCACAAAAGCTGTTTATTCAGCGTAGTGAAGCCTCTCCTCCATTTTGACATCCATTAAAAAAAAAACAGCATCTGGTCTTCCCTGCGTACCACAGCGTTTGCAGGCATTACACTTTTTTTTTTTGCTAACCTTGTAGGCCTGCCTGCTTTGACAAAGGCATCCAGATATTGCTGTAGCTGAATAAAAAGTAGAAGCTTTTAGACTGACGAAACATTAAGACAAACGATTGCGACAATACATGGTTTATGTGTGTTTTTCAAGCCATCTCTGGTTATTTTTAATAAAGTATATGAATAATGCAGTGCTGATTGACAAAGCCTTTACTATAATAGTATAGAAACTAAAATATATTTGTATTGTATATAATCCATGATGACTTACTGCACAAGTGTTTGTAGTACATGCATAAATCATAAAATTGTCATAAGGAAAAAATATTATAGAATACAAATTAGTTGTTATTGTTCAGCTGTGTATTTGATTTCTAAGCCAAAAGTAAAAGTAAGGTTTAAAAGTAAACCTTTGAACTAGTGTATGTTTTGGTTTGTTTGCATGTCATAAATTATATCATAAACACGGAAAATTGTCATTGTACTGCTATCACTTAATTCTTTTTAACCCACAGTGCGATACAGAGAGTGAATCGGGAGATAAGGTAAAAACCTTTCTTCGTTTACCTGATTTTGCATTTATGTATGTATTGTGATGTGTTTTGTATTAGTGACATTTCTCTTGTTATTATTTAGGCTTCTGACAATCTGGAGCCAGCATTCATCGTCTGCGCAAGAGAAGGTAAATATCTGCTGCCAGGGCCAGGTTTTTATACTAGGAGTGGGAGAAAGAAATAGATTCTCTCTTTGCGATTTGAATTCATTCTGAGTTTCGTTTTTAATCCCACCCCTAATATATACTGTATGTTTCAAGGAATCGAATTGGGCTATGGTGTTCATCATGAATTAATATGCATATGCAATTTAAATGCCACAGATATTTTTTTCATGTAGAACAATGCTTTTGTGCATTCTTGCATAAAATTGTTGGATTATTTTGTTGTCATGCATGGAAAACAGTATTACATGGATTACATTGTAGCTCTCTCTTTTTCCAAAGCAGTTAACTCCAACTCTGCCAGCGCTGCTGTGGGCAACGGTTGCCCTCTCTTGCCCTCAAATAGCTCAATACCCCTTCTGTCAGTCACACCCCGGATCTCTGGCCTGGAGAGGAGTCAGGAGAGGAGTATGGAGCAGCCTTACCCTGAGCCCATCTCTACCTCATCCTCTCTGCCTAGCCTTGCAGCCCATTCCACTGCTTCTGTCTCCAACTCACTTCCTGATCAGCGTAATGGAAATGGTGGTCCCCATCACCGCCATGATCCTAGCCCACCACAGCACAAACACAAGCCTTTCCTTCCTTTCCATGGAAAGTCACAATCGATCTACTCAATGGGAAGCAACAACAGGTCAGTGTAGTGAAACAGCATTTCTGTGTATTTTAACTTAAATGTGCTCAGCCTTCTAAAAACCAACCATGCTGTTGAAGCTAATAGAATAATCTCGGCACACCTACAGTATGTTCACATATCTTCTAATCCATATTGTACACAAAATATTTCAATGTGTTTGTCTGGCTCAACACAGCTTTCTTAAAGGGTACACAGGTGTTTTTTTCCAGTCCACCTGGAAACAAAGTAATGTTGTTTACAAGATAATTAGGTTGATACTGCACTTAGTTTTTCAAGTTACACTACCCTCAAAATTTTGGATCTGAAGAATTATGAAGGCTGGATTAATTGCTGATGAAAATTCAGCTTTGGCATCAGAGCAGTAAATAACATTTTAAAATGTATTAAAATAAAACAGTCATTTTAAATTGTAATCATATATTACAATTTTACTTTTATTGCATTTTTTTTTTAAATCAAATATTTTGATCAATGCAGCCTTGGTGGGCATAAGTGATTTCTTTGAAAAACATAAAAAACTGTTACCAACCCCAAACATTTGAAAGGTAGTGTAGGCCTACATCTTTTAAATAATTTGTACTTAATGCGTTTGCCATGGAAAAGTACTTTTTTTTATATTTTCAGTACTTCAGTGTCATATGATCCTTCAGGAAAAATAAAATATTAAGCAGCACAACTGTTTTCAGTATTGATAATATAACTGGTTTTTGAGCAGCAAATCAACATCATGTGACACTGATGACTGCTGAAAATTCAGCTTAATTGTAATAATATTTCACAAATTACTGTTTTATTCTATTTTTGATCAAATAAATGCAGCTGTGGTTAGCTTTAGAGACTTCTTTCAAAAACATAAGAAAATCTAACCGGCCCCAAATAAAATAAATAATTGATACTGATGCAGAATGATTGATACTGATAGATACTGATGTTTCAGACATCAACCTATCACCCATTGAATTTATGGTGAATATTTTTTATTTACATGCATCAGATGGTCCCTATCATATTGCGGAGCTTTTATTTAGTTATTTTTCAAAAGAGTGTCTATTAATATAATAGACATTGTATTCCCTAAATATGTGATGTGACATTGGTTTTCCATCAGGAGCAGTACCTCAGGCAAGCCTCCCTCTTCATCAGCCTCTTCTTCATCAATCAGACCCCCGACTCCTGCTACAAGTGTGTCCCTGGTTCGAGGCCCAGGGGGTGTGGGGACAGTAAGACCCTCCTCTCGACCAAGTCCTGGTGCCGTCTTCACACCGTCCCCCAGCCTTCCCCCACCACCTCCACTAATGCAGGTGTCACCCCACCCTTCATCAGGTAAAGTTTGCTAACCGATACACTACAGAAAGCTATGAAATGCTAACAGCTGTTATTTCACGTGTGTCGGTAAAATCTTCATAGAAACTAAGCGTGTATGTTCTTGTTAAGAACGATGAAGTTCTTTCTTTTCTATTCAATTAACAGATCAGGATTTAACACAATCAAATGTTGCCTCTGTAGCTGGAGGACCTTCTGTTTCAAGTTCGAGCTCTGGGACGGGTAGCAGATCCTCGCAGGCCCAGACGTCTATCCCACCAATGGCCTACCAGTTCCATCATCACAATCACCAGCACCAGCACACTCATACTCACCAACACTTCTTACATCCCACAGCTGCACCACCACCATTGGTGAGGAGTCAACTATAGCCCATAGATGGCTCATTTCAGAAAGTGGCTGATTATGACATTTCATGCTTTGACATTTCTCTTGTGGTTGTTGTCTTTCAGTTTGAGAAGTATCCAGGCAAAATAGACAGTCTCTTTCGACACCCAGTAAGTGTTGTATGTGGGGACATTTTCAAACCTTTGTTGGATACAGCAGGGTTTAAGGCCTCTATAAAAGACAAGTTTTTTCTAGTTTGTGATTATTATTAATTTCTTTCCTCTCCTGCAAAGTTTTTTCCTCAGTACCCACCATCTGTGCCCGGAATACAGCCCGTTCTTCCGCCCACAGGACAGTTCAGTTCATTGCATGGAGCATTTCAGCCTAAGGTAAGAGATGCTTGTCATTTGTGTTTTGAATATTGAAATCTTAAAGCTCTGTGTATAAATATTTAAAACAGGTGAAGAATGATTGTGTATTACCACAATATCCAGTGATCATGGAAAGCCAATAATGTGCTATCTGCCCACTGCAAAAAAAGTAGCATATTTTGCTAATAATGTACACACTACTGTTCATAAGACAAAATTAATAAGTTTATTCAGCAAGGATGCATTACATTGCTCAAAAGTGACATACATTAAAAAATGTCATTCATATTTTATTCATCAAAGAATCCTGAACAAATGTATTATATGAAGAAGTGCTGTTTTAAACATTGATAATGAAAAATGTTTATTGAGCACCAAATATTAGAATGATTTCTGAAGGACACTGATGACTGGACACTGAAGGACACTTCAGCTTTGCCTTCAAAGAAGTAACTTACATTTTAAAATATATTAAAATAGAAATCAGTTGTTTTAAATTGCAAAAATATTTCATAATTTGTTTTACTGTACTTTTAGTCAAATCAATGCAGCCTTTGTTGAGCATAAGAGACGTCTTTATAAAACGTACAAAAATCTTACTGACCCCAAATGTTTGAACAGTAATGTGCATGCATGTTTTTTTCAGTTTGAGAGTGTTCCTTCACTGTTGCTACATATATTTAGCATAAAAGTTATTACACAAATGAACACTTTACTGGCTATTAGCATTAATATTAAGTTCCCTTTTGAAACAAAAAAAAATCATCTTGCTCACATTTGACCCAGGAACATCTCAAAATGCATTAAAGCCCCACTAGGTTGGATTTCCGTTTTGGTCAAACAACGACCCCTAGAGTCGCTGTGGACTACTTGTATTTAACGTCACTGTCGTAAATACCACTCACGCAGAGCAGTCTCTTCACTCACGGCCTGATCCCCTCCACCCTGTATACCGGTCCCTGTTCAGTTGGGTGGAAGTTGTAACGAGTGGAAATAAGGTGTGTCCCCTTTAAGAGCTGCGTGCGCCCTGTTAATAACTGTCGACAGTCTGTATTGTATGTGCGCCTCACACCCCGTAAGCGAGTTGTTTCTGTTTGATGCTCCTATTTTTGTCTATCAAGTAATGCTGTGGACGGTAGAATGTGTGACAGACAGTTACACGAGTTCGATTGGGGAATAAACACAACGCGGTACAAATCGTCGGACATCGAACAAGCACAGCTAGCCTCCGAAGATGTTTAAGTTACTGAGGTAACTTGAGGCAAGTTGACTTGTTCATCAACAAGAACGCCAGGTGCTTTTTAGCTCACATCAACGAGTGAAAGCTTGTCCGAGTGATATACAATATAAGCAATACTTACAAGTCCAACAGCATGTGAAGACGTGTTGGGGGAAGTGAGGTAGCCTATGCCGTAAAGCAGTCGAATTTTGTAGTTCTTTTTGTGCTCGGGTTACTACCCGAACCATGAAGTTTAAAAGTACGATTAAAAACGCTACAGACCCCGTTAGGCTATGGCAGACGTGTCATTCAACCTATTGTAAGTCGATGTACCATCACAAGAGACTTGGAAATATATTATGAAGGTTGAAAAGTTACCTAGTGTTACTTTAAAATAAAAAGTGCACAGTATTCACAGCTATAACTAACACATGAATACAAGGTTTACTACTGCACACTGAGGGAACATTTTAAATCACCACGTGTGATTAGGCATGCCTTTATTACACATCCCACATTATATTGATGTAGGCTACAGAGAGAGCAGTGACTTTAGGCTCGTAAGTTTTCAATGCAATCCGGAGGCATTTGTGGAGAGTACGGTCATTCAACGAGAGTTGCTTTTTATGGAGTTCATGTGTGAAAAACTTGACTCACGTGTGTATGTTGATCCAAACATACTGAGCATGACAAACGCTACTTTTCTTAATGTTAGGGAACTGATGTACGTTGGCATCAGTCCAAAACATTGCAGCCCTGTTAGTGCAAAACTCCTGTGCCATGGTTACAGATGACTGCATGTCAACAAGAGTGTGAATTTCCCCTCATCAATGGAAGGGACCACTTTCTTTGCTCTGGCGGATAAGTCCCCTTCTATTGCAACAGTGAACGGGTCTCTGACAAAAACGGCCACCTCTGTGGGCAGAACAAGTCCATCCAATCGACCAGCAAAGTTCTTTTTCAACCTCGCAATGAAATGCATTTGCGGAGTGTCAGAAAATGCAGCATTCGGCCTGTGCTCAAATTAGTTGCGAAAAACTCGGAATGCCCGCATCTGTTCCACAAGGTCAATGACAGTTTTGTCTCTGCCTTGTAGTCCCAAATTGAGATCATTCAGGTGTTTGAATTTGTCGCTCAGAAAGTAGGCATCGGCCATGAAGTTGTCGTCCAGTATGCGACTCAAGTGCGTTTCTGCCTTTTTTTTGCTTGGTGCTGCGGAGGAAAGTTATGATCTCCTCTCTGAGATCATAGAAGCGCTCCAGTGCTTTGCCTTTGGACAGACACCTCACGTCATTATGCAAAAGCAGGTCGTGGTGCTCAGCAGACATTTCGGACAGCAGCTTGCGGAATAAGTGGTGTTGGATTGATGTGCTTGTGAATAAAATTAATTGTATCCATCACACGCTGTCCATTGTCGTTTTGAGCGCCCCGCTTAGTTTTGCGCACAACACCATCCTCTGGGCAGAGATTATATTAATCTAGAATGATTAATATAATACATACAGATGCAACGCTCATTTAAATTTTATCGTCATTTATCACCTCATCCACGACGGCCGGCATACAGTCTGTAAATGGCCTTTTCTTTTTTGCCAATATCCAGGAAACACGAAAAGATGCTGCGGTAGCTCTCTCTTGGGCTGTGAATGACCACACCATGGTAGTACTACTCCGACTGTAAGATACAATCAAACTCTGCACTTTTGCAGCCCTCTCTTGAGATCCCTAGGGAAAATTGGTGCGGAAAGTCTGGTGTTTCTCAACGTGTTGCCTCCGCACATTGTAATCTTTAAAGGGATACTCCACTTTTTTTTGGAAATAGGCTAATTTTACAACTCCCCCAGAGTTAAACAGTTGAGTTTTACCGTTTTCGAATCCATTCAGCCGATTTTCTGATATTTAGAAGAATATCAGTAAGCAGACAGTTTCTGGTCTCATTGACTTCCATAGTAGGAAAAAATATATACTATGGGAGTCAATGAGACCAGAAACTGTCTGCTTACTGATATTCTTCTAAATATCAGAAAATCGGCTGAATGGATTCGAAAACGGTAAAACTCAACTGTTTATCTCTGGGGGAGTTGGGGGAGTTGTAAAATTAGCCTATTTCCAAAAAAAGTGGAGTATCCCTTTAAGTATTGCAACACGCTCATTACAAATTAAACGCATCGGTTTGGCGTTTGGATGTGGCGGTAAAATAAACAAGTATTTGTCAGTCCAGGCAGAGTTAAACTGACGGTTTTCATTGGCAATTTTACGTTTCAGTGTTGAGAAAGACATATTGATAGTAATCTAGGCTAGAGACCTGCGCGGGACGGATTTTTCCGTCCCGCTCCCGCAAGATTTTGTCCCGCTCCCGCAAAAATATGTTATTTTCTCCCGCTCCCGCCCGCGACAATCAAGTTTCGTCCCGCTCCCGCCCGCAAAATCCCGCCTAGTTTTTTATTTTTAGGAATAGCATGTCGTTCACTGATGAGGGCTTCAGATTAATCCGTCTCTGCTCCAGTATGCGAGCGACCGCAAATACTGAAAGCCCTCTCCGATGCTGTGCTGGAACTTGGAAGCTTGCACATTTTTCTGTTACATCTTTTAGTGCACTTGACACTTTCGACTGACTTGCCGTAAACGTCAGGGAAGTTTGCCTTTCAAAACGGTGCACACATGACACTTCAGACCTGAAGTTACAGACTTACGTGAGTATTTTGTTGCATTTGTAACAGCTCGCAAAAGGACGGTGCTTTCCATTGCTGTCGCATTGGCCTACTAGGCTACTAAAACATTTCCAAATATCAGACTTTTCTTTGTTTGGTTTTGTAGTTTTGCATGTTCCTTTCTTTAATAATTATATCTGTAGCACTAAACAATCCACCTGTCATGTGGTGCAGACATTGCCTCTGTGTGGTAGGTTTGGCTGTTCTGCTGCGCCTATGAATGAACCACGCGAGAGTTAGCTTCCGACCTTGCGCCAGTAAATCGTTTTCATTTTAGTTATCCTTGTTGCTTGTGCATTAGATAAATAACGGTTTATTTTTTTCTAGTTGTTTTATTTCCCGCGGTAGTCCCGCGGGAGTGCAGGTCTCAGCTTTACACTCATATTTAATTTGCGGGAGTGCAGCGAATCCTCCCTCCCGCCCGCACCCGCAAGTGCACCTCATCATCCCGCCCGCTCCCGCAATGACCTTTCAAAATTTGTCCCGCGCCGCACTGTTTTGCGTCGCGACCCGCGGGTCCCGCGGGACTCCCGCGGGAGTGCAGACCTCTAATCTAGGCTACTACCCGGCACGCTCTGCATTGTTTGCGTGTTGCTAGGCTACGTGGTCTGTACTACTGTAGGAATTTACATAGGAATGTGCGTTTTTGGCGGACCACGGGCAGGGCCACTCGCAGGTTGCTTCCGGGCCGCCAATTGAATAGGCCGGCTATAGAGCAAAGATACAAATGAAAAAAACAGTGCTTTGTTTTTCAGGTGAGCAAAAACTGAACCATGAAAATGAGCTAAATGAAATGCACATATAAATATGAATATATTAACATGAGAAGTTCTACAGAAAATAATTTAAACATAAAAATATTAAAGGTCAAATGTGTTTCTCTTTAGCTATAACCTAGAAACATATGTAAATGTCATGGGTAACACTTTGCAAGTCCCATTTGTTAACAAGGATGTATATTCCCTAGCTTACATGAACTATATGCATTATGCAAAATACATATTACAACATGTATTAATATTTGAGCTATACAATTGTACATTGATCATTCATGTTAGTTCATAGTGCATTAACTAAGGTTATCAGATAAAATAAAAATTAACTTAATTTAAAAATGTATTTGTAAATGTTAGCTAACTAACAATGACCATTGAGCATTTATTAGCCTTAGGTAATGTTACAAATAGAATCTTATTGTAAAGTGTTGCCATTTCATATAAATCCAAACAGTCATGACAAGGTGCTCTAAGTGATGTCACGTGTTTTTTTGGGCCAAAGCATTTTTTGTCACATACAGCAAACATCTCCTCACTATCCGCTAGCTGCCTGTCCCCTGAACACACTGATAAAAAAATGCGGTCTCTACCCAGGCTCCACAAACGGCAACAAAAACAAACTGGGCTAACCCGCACCACGAAACATAACAAACTGTTCCAGCCAATAACCGACAAGAAGGATTTGGGGGGTTGGTGCGCGGATGAGGAGGAGGGAGGGTCTAGCTAGCCTCGTTTTGTTTGACAATACTTTAAACGTCAACAAGAAGTGACGTCACCTAACATCGCTTAGAGCACATTTAAAGATGGCCATCTTTAAATATCTACACATAGGCCATAGAAGTGAAATGACATAAATGAATATTACATCTATAGTCTCGCACTTAATCTGCTTCAATTTTAGAACACTTGAAGATTATCTAATCAAAATAACAAACTATGTATTGCAGTGATGATAAAAAAGAACTGAAATCGAATGCATTTCTGATTTTCTTTTTTTTCTGTCGGCTGCATGAACATATCAATTTGCTTTCTCATGTCAATAGCTTTAAAATGCAATTTCACCTGCTAATAAATGCATAAAAGTGACCAGCCGGATATAAACAAAAGAAAATAGATGGCAACAATTGCAACATTTGGGTCGGATTAGATTTCTTTTTGTCACATTGTTTTAACCTCACGAGGTACTACTATTGTTAGCGTCCTCAGCCTTGACGGCAAACAAACATACTGCTGTTCTTTCTCTGCTAATGCAGCATCTAGTCAGCAAATGAATTCCTTTATAATGACATGGCAGCATGTACTTTAGTGTTCTGTATTCATACCGTTTTGCTGTCTGTCTTTTAAATGCACATCTGAAATGTCAGCGCTCTCTGCGCAGTGTGCTGTCCGTGCAGCGCGCAGCCTCGCGTGTCAAAACAAACAACACAAGGCATCAGTGATTCTGCCTTTCGAATGACAGCGGACCTTCCTCAGCCGCTTCAGCAACGGCACCAATTCAGCCACTTTTTGCCCTGTTTTTATTGTGAGTCCTTGAAGTGGGTTTGAATGGTGTGTTGTTATTGACAGCTTGTTGCCCTTCAGGGAGCTGCTCCAGAGATGACTTCTGGTTTGGGAGTTGTACCGCCCCATCTGCAACCTAAAGCAAGGGTAAAGATGTTGGATCATGTACATTTGTATCATAAATCATTATCAAGAAAGTTTGAATAATGTATGGTGTTTGTGTTTCTGTCCACAGCTAACTGACCCATTTGCACCACCACCAAAAGTCAGTAATGTAAGTTTTACTCTTTTGTTTTGTACTTGATTTACTTTAGTTGTTGACCTCTAAATGAGTAGCGGGGAATTCCTTTCTAACTGTACATAGACGGTCTCTTTACAGAAACCTGGAAAATGGTGCGCTATGCATGTCCGTGTGGCTTGGATGATTCTAAGGCATCAAGAAAAAGTCAAGGTTTTTGCGTTCATCTGTGTTTTCATTTAAAAAAATGGGTTATCGACTTGTTGAAATATTTAATTGTATATTAATATAGATTTTTATCAAATACTATCAAATTTTTGACCATGAAACAATTAGATTTTATAAATGTTTTTTAGTCAGTGGTGTCACTCCTGTTGACCGTTTCTTTGTCACCATTTTCCTCAGCTTATGCACGCTGATCCACAAAAGCTTGACTTCCGTAATGACCCATTGCCTCGACTCCCTGGCCCTGGTATTGGTGGACTAGGAGGTCTAGGACCACTTGGTGGTCCCCTTACCCCAAATCATGATCTTACAAGGCCAGGAAGCCTGTTTGCAGCCGCTGGTGGGTGATATTCCTAACACTTGCTGCAACCAATTTAGAAATTTTGCAGGTGACATAAGCCTGTGATCATTCTTAAGCTGTTGTGAGTTGTTTTTAGATACAATACACTTTGACAGCACTACTGAATGATTTTTAGAGCACTACTGTGCTGTCATACAAAGGTTTTAAATTAGACTTAAGGAGTATATAAGGCACAAACTTGGTTAAATCTCAACCCTCAATGGTAGTCCATTTATGGGTGTTTAAGCTTTTGTCTGAGTTGACCTATGTCTTCTCAGGTGGAGTCAATCCGTCCTCCACACCATTCATGTCTCCATCAACGTCCCACACTTTCCTCCCAGCAGCACATCTGGGTAAGAGACTGTCTCTGAGAAAGTAGGGGCATTAAAAGCCAATGTTACCCATGCTGCTCTTGTTGCTCTGTTCTTCAGGCTTGCTTCACTCGCTAGCTTTGTAGAGCATTATTTTCTCTTTTAGTAGAACAATGATGTCTGATTTCATCATTACTAACAGCTCTGTTTCTTGTTGCAGAACCATATGTTCGTTCACCTCCCTTCTCCTCTTTGGGAGCCCTGGGTTCTGGTGCCTTTGGAGGCCTAGGCAGCCCCACAATAGGTTTGTCATGCTGTTTTGTTTTTTATGAAGATATATTAATCAGTAGGATTGATCTTACTTAGCCCTAGAGTCAAAAATATTGAAAATCACATTTTGTGATTTATTGGATAAAGATTTGTAAAAAAAAAAAAAAAAAAAAAAAAAAAAGTTTTACTCACAATTGGTACTCAATAAAATATTATAGAGCTTGGCATCACTATAAAATGGATATGTATGGATATTCATTTATAAAATGCCCTTAAAGTTAAGATTTCACCAGTTTACATGACATTTCCAGGTTGAGAAATTAATTTTAAAATTAGGCTTCTTCATACATCAAGGAAATCCTGGTTCTCTAAAGAAAAAAACAAACAGTTGTTGCGGGGTGAATCAAAATCTGATGTATCTTTATTTGTAGTGTTTTTAGTTTTTGTGTCATTGTAATGCTTGTTTTGTTTCATTTTAAACCATTTTAAATAATCATAAGGCCCCCCCGGAAGTTTGCTGAGGCCCCCTGGTTGAGAACCACTGCTTTAACCTGAATGTGTTTTTATACCATTACTTAGCATTTTAATTAAAAGGTTTCTCAAATGTTAAAGTACTGCTTTATCAGTCACATTCTTCTCTCAGCCAAAGACTAATCAAATTTGATACCTTTCCTTTTAGCGGCCAGTGTTTTTGGACATAAGACCGAGCCCTCAGCAAGTGTGGTTGGAGGATTAGGTAACCCCCATGATCCATGGAATCGTCTGCATGTTACCCCTGCCTCTTTCCCCTCTGGATCATCTTGGGCCAAGGGACCAGAGAAAAAAGATGATCGAGGAAAGGAAGTGGAGAAAAGAGAGCTGACTCATATAAAAGATGAAAAGGACAGGTATGACATTACAACAAAATACATTTCTGTTCACTTTAACTTTAAATGGTTTGTTGTCATTAGAGGCTTTAAAAGATCATATGTGAATTATGTAATGTGTCTCTCAATTTTACACATACTTAAATGGTTTAATACTGTTTCACACAGAGACAGTCTCATGTATGGACGCCCACCAGTGCGAATGTCACCTGGTGTCCCATCCCTCAGGCACCGCAGCAACACCCCCAGTTCACATTTGAATGGCTTGGGTCCACTGAGCGTAGGTGGGGTCCCTTCAGATGGCCAAAGCAGAGAGCGTGAACGAGAAAGAGAGTCAGACAAGAGACAACATTCTACATCCAGGACACCAGCGTCGGCTTCCTCCACAGCACCGGACAGACCTCGATCTTCAACATCTTCTATTCTCACAACCTCTCCTTCTAATGTCCGCTTAGCTTCTTCTCCTCTGGATCTATTTCACCGACAGCCACCACACACACTCAGCACTGAATCAAGTCACTCTTCGCAAAGAGAGAACAATGGTCCGACCTCTTCCTCTTCTAGTTCGCTTCCAGTAAAGAAACCTGATCGGACCACAACTCCCGTATCCAAGCCTGTACTTGGTTTAACCTCTGGGCTGCTCCTTCCCCAAGTCAAGGTCAAAGAAGAGCGTAAAGAGGAGCCTGAGCCAGTGCCCATCTCCTTACCCCATCAAGCCATACCTCAACACAACTTTGAGCGGCCCAGTAGTCGACATACACACCATCCATCCACCCCTTCATCAACCCTCTCATTGACACCTACACCTGGCATGTCTCTTCCTCCTCCAACTCCACACCCTCCCCATCATCATCATCATCTGTCCCTTTTAGATCGTTCACGGGCCATTGAGGCCTATCTTGGTGGTGCTGGAGGCTCAGCCGGACTGGTATTAGGTGCCGCAGCTGAACGTTTTCCACCCCATCCACATGGTCCTCCGCAAGGTCATTCCCAAGCCACTCACAGCTTTCCCTGGGACCCTTGGAGGGATCTGGCTGCCCAACAACAGCAGCAGCAACGCAGGGAAGTATTGACTCTGAGGTCAGATCACCACCTTGCACTTCGCTCTGATCCACACTTGTCTAGACTTCTCCAGCATCAGCAGGTACAGCGATTTTTGGAGGCTGAGAGAGCTGCAGTAGCGGCCGCTGTGGCGAACAGCCCGCACCATTCACAAGTACCTACCTCTACGTCTTCTTCAGCAGGCAGGTCAGAGTTTGGTTTGATGCCCCACCCGTTTGATGAGGAACAACGTGCTCAGATACTGCGGGAAGACTTTGAGAGAGCACGGTACTTTGGGATGCATCCACATCCGCATCTGTCTGCCCCTCACCTTCCTAGCCAGTCTCATGCTGCCCACCTTGAACAGCTTCACGCAGGGCTACTGTCTCACTCTCATCTCCATCCAGCTGGAGCACAAGCATCACATCACCCTGGCCTCTACTCTAGACTTGGACCTCTGCATTCACACTCTCATGTACCTAATGGCATTCTAACCAAGAATCCAGGTCTAGTTGGGGCATTGTCAGTTGGGGCTCCACCACCTCTCATTCCATCTGTTAACAGATCTTCTACTCCACCCCGTGGCTCCAGACTTGGCGGGGCTGGAGACTTGGCCCTTTTTACCACACATAAAGATGGCGAGTCGAGATAGTACTAGGTAAAGCTTGAGGAGCTTCCAGAACTACTTTGCTGAAGAAACTGCTCATCACATGGCAAGGTTCTGTTGGACACTCAAAAAGAGCTAAGCTTCAATGACCATACACAAGTGTTAAAACAACCTGGGGAGGGAACGGAGACACTTCCCAGGGCTGTTTGATACATTTATCCACTGTGGTTATGTTGGTGCAATTTAGGTACTCTCTTGCTGTGGCCTGATTTTTATGTAGGGTTTTCTTTAAAAAGAGGCCTGTGGATGCTCAAAGACAATTCATTGCTACTAATAATATGAAGACAAGTTATGTTGAAAAATTGCAAACCTGTTTGTCTTAGTGAACTCAAGGAAACCCTATTGTAGAGTTATTGTCATCCGCTTTGCATTTGAAGAAAGAGAAATCAGACCCTGGCTGAAGTAATCAAGTACTTCTCATTGTCTGAATCAGCACTGTTGACAAATGTATGAACTAAAAGAAACACTTGGTCCACATTCTGCTTTAAATATTCAAGTCATCCATCAGACAACTTCCATTAACATCAGAATGAACTTAAGATTTATTTTATTCTTTAAAAAAAAGTTATGAACTGTATGTACATCTTGTTGGAAAATATTTTAAAATTTAAAGGGAAAGGACTGTCTCCCATTCATTAGTCTGACTCGGTACAAGAGCCGGGCCAGAGTATAGTAGAATAGTGATATTGCTTTTGTAATAATTATTGTTAACATTAATTACCTTCCATAATAAATATATTCACTGTTTATGTTATGTCATGTTTCAGGTCTTACCAAATGCACTCACTTGTTGAAATAAGTCAGAGATATGATTATTGTCCAGCAAAGCACTCCAGTGATTTATTTTGCTCCAATATACTGGTTATGTTAAAGTCAATGTACTGAGGTCTGAGGATGTATCAAAGCCAGCCTAAACAGTTCAGAGAATTGTATATCTTCATACTTTGGGAGAGAAGTGTGTGTGTGATGTCTATGTTTTCCACAGTTGAAGCCTTTGGAAGTCTCCAACAACCATCCTCCAAACACACACAGTGGCACGGGGCATCTGTTGACTGGACAAAAGGATTGCATGTCTTGTACTTGCAGCTAAACTATAGGATTAGAAATATTCATAGACATTCTGGATTAATTATTTGAGCAAAACAATTTTATACATTTTAAATATGTCCTTTTCCCTCTTGAAAAGAAAAAACAAAGATTAATTATTAAACAAATGGTTGGTTATTTACGTGTTAGTGTATTGATTCATTGCACAAGTATAAATGATGCATGGTGTATTACTGTCCCTTCTCAAGATTTCAGAGCCAAATTATGATTTATTTGACTAAACTCTGCATAGTTCTTTTAATTAATTAACCGAAAAGTAATTGTCACCATTAGTAAAATTCAGGAGATCTGAAAGTGTATCTCTCGAGTCATAATTGTTAGCATAATGTTTGTTAGTGTCTCTGGATAAACACTTTAAAATGAATCTAAAATTAGTGAATAGAATCATATCAATAATAACGTTTACCTTGTCAAAACCACTGCCAGTCAGGCAGTGAGAGATAGTATTTTAAAAACTAGTTTGAAAAACCAAATATGTGTCAAAGTTCCGTGCAAACAAGTCATGGGTTTGTTAGAAATAGAAAAACAAAGTGAACTTCAGTAACGGCTGATGTATCTGCAGTCTCAGAAGCCTGCAGTGAGTGAAGTGCGCGCTGAAGCACGTCTCGCGAGATGTCTATTCGCTCCGCAACTTGGTCAGCAGTCGCTCGTTCCTCCATTTCGCTGCGTCGAAAGTCTCCTCCCCGCAACCGCTAGATTCAGCGATTCCGGACCCAGTCTCTCTCGGACCGTTCTTTAACTTGATCCTACGAACCTGCCAGTACCTCACTGGGTACCGAGAGACAGTTCGGAATAGTCTCAACACGGATTGAGTACGATTTGAAGCGGATGGCGACTCCTTCAGCGAGAATTTAGTAAAAGAAAAGTGCTCGGAAATTTCAGGTAGGTGGGAACTTAAGATGGCGGTGGTGAGAGGAGGGGGGAATGCTGGGGAGGAAGTGATAGAAGAGGGCGGGGGAGGAGGGTAAGGGGGTCACTGGGGGGGATTTTGACATGGCGGGACAAGTTGACTTTCAAGCGGCCGGGTGCTTAACGTATGGGTTGTGTTAGATTAAGAGTAAAAGTATGGCCTTTATTGAACTGACTCGATTTGGATCAACTGCACATTTGTATCATTGCACCTACCTCCGTATAATCAAATTGAATTGCAAAATACAGAATTGTACCCAAATCCGTAGCAAGTCAGATGGGTTCCGGTTTCCTTTGTACCGCACAGTTTTGAGAGGACAAGCTGGAAACGAAACTGTCGTCTGTCACTGCGAGTGCAACAACAACCAAGTTGTTGTTATAATTATGTGCGTTTTTACTTTATCCTCCAGTACGTTTAAAGCGTCATTATTTAAAGCAGTTATTCATATAACATTTCATATCAACCAATGCACTGCTATGAGTCATGAAGATAAAGTTAATCCATTATATATTAAGCATGACAGATTGTAGAATTATTGACTAGTGTGTGTGGAAAGTTCAACTCATTTCTGCGCATCAGTTCTTTCGAGCAAAGAACCGGCTCAGGAACCGACTTAGTGATTCTTTGTCATTCAATGGTCCCTTAAAAACTTCCCCAATAAAGCTACATGTTGGCACATTTAGCTGTTTATTACCCTTTTCTTATTAACGTTACCTTTTTAATTGCAAGTTATTTGAAACCTAAATAAATTATTTCATTCATTAAATAGTTAGTAATGCTAGTTGTACTGAAATGTACTCGTATCTTGTCAAATATTTTACAAAGGTTTTAATCAAATGCTAAAATGTTATTTATTAAAAATAAAAAGCGCAACTGTTTCGTATGCGTGTTGATCGAACTGTCAAACAAATTCGGGACCGGATACTTGTTTATAAAACTCTCATACGATTAACGTTGCGTAATGTATTTTTTCATTAACAACCGGGTATGAAACTAACTTTCATTTCGAAAAGATCCGACTCAAAAGAACGACTTGTTCGCGAATCGGGCATCGCTAGTTGACTGGCAATTTTGTGTAGCGTGACCCCGCGCAGTGACGTCGTTCCTGTAATGGGTGTATAATAAATATCCAATAATATGTTTTTTTAGAAGTCTTTAAAAACCATCGATATGGATAATGATGAGATATAGTTTATTCTTGATCATTGCATAACTTCTTATGGAAGCCGATGTGTACACGCGCGCTCTTTGCCCGACCAGTGTTTTCAGCGCGCGCGTGAGAGCTTAGAGACGGTGTGTGTGTATTTATATAAATATCAATGTGTTTGTCTGAGTCAGATAAATAGATAATAACAGACACCCTCTCACACACTATTACACAAAACAGTCAAGGAATATATCGCCCTGTCATTTAAACGCATATAATATATATGAAACGTTATCGTGTCTGTCGGCTCCATTGCAGCAGCGTCTATAAGCTATTAGCATTGCTTGCTAGCCTGCTAAAGGCCCATGTGTGTGCGCCCGCCTCATGTATACAGAACTGCCGGCTGCATTCGTTATCAGTATTCGATATTACACGTTAACCGCCATACTATCATCTGAAGTTTATGTACAATCGTGGGAGAATAACGTCCTAACAAGCTGTAACTCGTCGCTAACTTAAATGCTAGCTGAACGTGAAGCACCCGCACTATTGTACTGAATGAGACTGTTTGTCCGGCAATATATGTCCGACTATACAACAGTTTTTCTTTTTAACTTTTAAGTGGTTAGATGTGTGGGTAGTTAGTGTTCCTGTTCAAAACCACAATATTTTATTTCGTTTAGTATGTGCTCGATAGAAGCCGGCAGTTTGAATTAATATCAGCGATATACTTTTGAATTATCTATAGCTGCTTGTTCTAAAAGAGAGTACTGCCAACAAACACCATTTACCCGAGTTTGCTCTAAATTATTTCCCTGCACTTGCATTTTAACCACCGACCACGTAGAATATATATGGTTTTAAGGAGATTTCATAGTCCTTCTGCAGCTAATTCATCTATAATTTGCATTAAAAAAACACACGTTTTTATCTCATGTGGCATTATGCACTTGCTGTATAAGGATAATATATTTGATGTTACATTCATGAAATTCACTCTAAATGTTTATCTTTAGACCCTCAGATGCAGCGGTACCCTTGATCTCAGCATCCTGGAAGTGGAAATCACGGAAGAGACTGGTGCTTCATCACATAGAGGTATTTATTCATTTAATTCCTTTTTAGTTATATGCAGGCCCATTCGGAATGTGCAGCTGCAGTAGAATTACACACTTTCCACAAAACTAATGTCTGTCACCCATAAAATTATTTAAATCTTCTACCCCTTGCTTTAGCTCTCTCAGCTTTGATAACACCATGTTTAAATACTGCTTGAAAAAATGATCTTTAAACAAAACAAAAAATGTCAGCAGATTTCACATAGGTGCTTTATTAGTTTATATCTTCATTTCAACATGCTTGTCATGTATTTTTACGTTTTGTAAAGGGTTAGTTATGACGCAACTCACTGTTCTTTCAGGTTCAGTGTGTAGCACTGCTGGTTCTGAAGCAGGGCAGTCTGGGGAAGAGACGGTGCAGCAGCACACCTGTCCGGCAGTGGCTGTGCTGGGTGGCACCTCCGCAGCTGCGCAGAATGTGGCTGGGCCACCCCAGCATGCCCTGCAGCCAGTCGCAGCTGCCACTCTACCACCGTCATCGGTTAACATCGGCACTGGATCTCAACAACAGAAAGGTGACTCAAAGGCTGCATGTAAAGAACAGACCATCGCTCACATTCAACGAAGCAGCGACATCAAGGAACCCGAGGAGATATTGGCGGTCCAAAGAGGACTGGTGTCAGCTACTGATAAAAACTCACAAAAACTTACAGACGCATTGGAGGGTCAGACTTCCTCAGATAAACTTTTTGAGAGCGGGACTGATAGTATTGGGCAAAAACAGGATTTGCTTTACGGGTGTAACACAAAGCAATCAAGTTTTGCATACAGGGAGGCCGATATGGCGGAAGGATCCAGCACAGGCCACTGCCAAGATTGGAGCCAACACCCTGGAGATGCAGGGGGTGTCTCTGCCCCTATTGAGGCAGAAAAGGGACCCTTGCCTCCAGAGACAATCAAATTGGACTACAAGAACATGTGTGGAAAGCACACACTTGGAGAAAGCCCCTGTGACCCAAGAACAGAAGTCATACCACCAGTCTCGAGTGCAGTTAAGACAACAGACGGCGACATGGAGCAGTTTCAAACAACTCCCCTTTTTCAGACAAATCAGACTGCCGCCTCATCTGCATTTGACGTCCTACAAGAACAAAATACGACAAATTCAGCGAAGCAGGCTAGTAAACTTGACTATAAGGAGGCTATGGAAGTTGTTACACAAGATCTGCCTAAAACAAACAAAGAAGGTGCCGTTAGTCCAGGTAGACAAAACTTGTCAGCTGAGGGAACAAAACAAGGTATTAGCGGAAATTCTCTTTGCTCAGGATATTCATCATCAAAACAAGGGGGGCAGCACATTACCCCTGAGAGTGGAAATAGCATGCAAAATTACTCCGATAAGGGCAGCTGTTATCCCTCAGAGGACTGCAGTAAAACACAAAGGGCTACACAAAAGACAAGCCCCCTTCATAAAACACCTGGTGTGCCCACACCGCCTGAGAATACAAAGTGTGTGCAAGAGCTAAGCTCTCAGTATGTACATGTAAGTGAAACCCCAAATTCTTTTTTGTTAGGTAAAGAGACTAGTGCAAGGGAGGGACAAGGCAATAAGAAAGTCCCTGTTTATGGAGATCTGTGTTGTAATGTGGCTGCTAAAGAAGTATTTCACAACATTTCTGTTGATGATCCAAAGCTGTCTGAGCAAGTGACATGCACTGACAATGTGCAGGTCCCCATTGTGAATGAAAGGTCACAAGTCATGGTTTGTGGCTCTTCTGATGCGATTTTGAAGCTGAATGACAGTGCCAATCCAATAGAAATATCTATGTCCTCAAATCACCAACAGGATAGGTGCATGCTGCTTGCTCACACAGAGAACTGTGTGACTTTAGAGGGTCAAGAATCAGATCAGCCAAATCATTCTGACTCTATGGTCCAACAAGTAAAAGAGTCCATTCCAGCGGATCATAAACAAACACAGATTCAGATATGCCTGAATGACAACCCAGATATCGTGACTGTGGAAGAAAGGCAGGAAGTGAGTGCAGAGGCTCTCAATGCTGTCAAGGTGAAAGATTTAATTGATGCAGGTATTTTAATGCAGCCAGATTTGGAGGATACATGGCTGGTTGTAAGTGAGATAGACGGGCAGTCCGAGCATGCAGAGATGGAGGTCAGCGAGGAGTCTCTGGTGCAGTGCCCCGAATCCCAGTCAACTGTTGCTGTATATGAATGCACCGTGCCCTGCTTCACATCAGCTGCCATTCACAGTGAAGTTAAGCTCCTGTTAACTGACAAAGAAGAGGAGGAACCAATGGAAACACTGACGCAAGACTCACAAGCCCGGAGTAATCTAGGGACTCATTCTGATACACTCAAACCCACAGATGATTTAAGGACCATACCTTCTATGCAAAAAGAAGGATTTATAATTGTCAAGCAACATGATGATTCAAGTCCCACTGTTCTTGCGAACACATTAACAGGGTTGACGTCCACAGTGTTAGATGTCACGCTTAACTCTGTGCAAGAGCAGCAACAATCTGATTTAGTGGAAAACACACAAGGAGTGTCATTAATTTCATTGTCTTGTGGCACGTTTGACCCAAAGCTATTGATCTTAAAGAAGGGTGACAACCCTGCCCTTAAGCAACCTTCTCTGTCAGCTAGGATCTCAACCAATCAGAACTCCCTTGTCCAGGCTGGATCCCCCAGTGATGGATTAAATAAAGCTTCAGAGTGCCTTGCTAAAACTGATACAGCGGCATCTTCCACAGTAAAGGAAGATGTCACGTTACCTGCTGGCCATCCCGTCTCAAACAATTTCTCTTTGTCTTCTCAGACTGTTTCCACTTCTAATGTACTTTCACAGAACCGATCTTTGAAAGGAAACCTAACTAAATCAAATAGTTCTGGCAAGATGCTTCAAAATGAATCCTCTGCTTACACTTCATCAGCTTCAGTACAACTCCATACCTCACAAAGCCACCTTACTCTATCTACTGGAGATCTGTGCAGTACCGGATCCAGTGTTGTCCCGGAGGGGAATCAGTGTAAACTGTCATCGGCTGCTACACCATGCCAAGATTCAATGTCTTTGGGAGGTGAACTGGAGTTGGAGCAGCAGCAGTTACCGGACAAACTTTTGTCAACAATGCCAAATGTTCAACACACCGTCCTGGAGCCACTTGATGCTTCTGTAGAAGAGAGCAGCGATGGAGAGGTTGACAGCTCTATGGAGGTCCAGAATGAGGATAGCAATGCTATGTCCAGTCCAGCAGCGAACAAGGTAAAAGCAACCAAACTATGAACTGTTATGACTTGTACATCTAATACAACAAATTAGACTTGAGATCATTGCTTCATCATTGTTCATGTTTAGTGACAATGAAGGCATCGGAGGTAGTCAGAAAAAGTGTTTTTATAATTCAGATAGCCTGTGTACACAGTCCATAACAGTTTCAAAGCCATAGTCTGATGCTAGTGCACTTCTTGGCTGTATATTAAGCCATGTGTGTTTTCCAGCATGGGCAGAGCAGGACAGACAGACAAGGCTTGTTATTGAAGGTAAGAGGTGTCAGGCATCCTTCAAATCTGATCGTTGCAAGCTGATGCAATGATCCTGCTTCTTCCAACTAGTGGTTGACCGATATAGGTTTCGGTATGTTCTAGTATGTAGGCTAATACAGTTTATTCTTAACAAATATGCTGACATTAAAGTGAACATTTATTTGACCCAATATTTAAATTCACAAAAAGGGTGAGAGTAAAGGTGTGTTCAATCGGCCAAGCTGGTATGGTTTCTGACTGATGCCAAAAATCTCAAAATAGCCAGGTAATTGACCTGGAATATATATATATATCGGTCTGTCACTACTTCAACTCACTTTCTCACATTTTATTAAAAAAAATTCAAGTACAATCTGGATGTAAAATAGAGCTGAGTGTATGAAACTCTTTTATCACCCAGAGGACAGACCTGCCAACCTTGGGGGGGTTGTCATATTTTTGTCATTTATTTTTTAAGAATGCAAGACGCACACAAACACATGCCTTCATAATTCTAGTTTTGAATTCGACCCAAATCCAAAATTTCACTTGCACTGCACTGCAATATACAGTGAAAGTCCAAAGTTTCAATACTGCTCAACACCATTTTTTATTCATGATTAATACTGCATTGCATATAATGTGTGCTGGTCAATAGTCTAAAATTAAGAAACCCCTAGAAAACAGTAAATAAAAAAACACTAACATTTAAGATAGGCTAAAGGTATAGCGGAGGATTTTCTTTTTCCGGGTGGGTAGCCTATACTATTGGTCCACCTAAGTGTCAATCATTCTGGTGATATGTTTACGTAAGGCCGTCGTACGTGCTCGTCCCTATGCAGTTTTCGCTTTCTGCGCATGCACACTTTCAGCTGTTTTATGTGTGATGAGTTACGGTTTCAGCCATTCCTTTGAAAATGGCTGAGGGTCGAAAGAGAAAAAATGTATACGAAGTGTATGATAAGAAGAGAAAGGCCGCAGAATATAGAAACAAGACCAGAGTGATTTTGGGTGAATATTTCACACGCTGGCGTGCACTAAAAGCACAGGTTGGGCTTCCCACTGATGCCGCAGTCGCGAAGATTCTACTAGACAGGTAAAGTTTGTCATGCTATTTGGGGAAATCCATTTAACATCACTGCTAGTAAAAGTTAATGTAAGCTATGATTAGCGATGCTAGCCCTGGCACAAGTCATGCACCGCGTAGACACGGTAAACATATGAATTTGTCTAAAGTAGCCTTATGACCAAATGGTAAATGGTATCACGCTGAAATATTCTAAAACCTTTTGTTTATTTTCGATAAGTGCAATGTGTTCACCATAGTATTTATTACACAAATGCAACAAGCTACTTCTCCATTGCATATCATGTCTTGAGTCCTCGGTCACTCAATCGATTAGTATAATAACAACGTGCACATGTTTAATAGGCGTTCCCTCTGGGGAGCAAATAGAGTGTTGCGCATGTGCATTTTTAAAAAAATTGGCGAGGGCGGGTCTTCTCTAAAATTCGGAAAGATCCTCCGCTATACCTTTAATTTATTATTCCAATATCCAAATATTATACTAAATCTCACAGAAAAAAGGGTTTTTATTTGAGACGTTCTGTCTTTGCATTTTAACATTGCACATTTGAAACAGGACACGCATTAGCTGAATAAACGTTAGCCAATATAAACATATTTATAGAAAATAGGTGACGATGAATAGACAGGAGTCCAATAATGCCAAAACGAATAACTTGTTTTCAAAAGAATATCAAGTATAAGTTAGACGAATCCGACATATAATAAGGGTTGTGTTAACGGTAAAGCGTCCGTCATTTAACGAATTTTAAAAACACGATAATACAAAATGCTTTCTGACATTTTGACAGAAAAAAACAACCAAGAACAAAACTTAAACTTAGCCCGTCAATGTTCATTTTACAATTATCTTCTCTCTCTGTGTGGACGCATCAGTGTTTGTGGACTGATACAACGGTACTTTTTAATCCATAAGTAACTAACTCGCTAGTTTTCATACAAAATAAATATATAACATAATAAGGTACTTTAGTAATTATTAACACAATAACGTAACGCATGCAGGCTACGTTTCTCAACACTGAGAATGAATAAATAAACGCCTGTTTCTCCAGACTCGCGCTTATCAGTAATCCACAAATCACAGCACTTTCATAATCACTAAGCCATAGCGATTTCAATTTTATTTACATTTATTGTTCAGCATTACTTAAGCATTTTATAATTTGCATGGCTGAATGATGTTTTCCCCCTATCTGAGTGACCATGAATGACGGAGTATTTTAAGATAATCCATGCAATTGCGATCACTCCCGTGTGATCATCGAATCCAGAGGACTAAGTTAACTAAATAAAATATTTCAACTTTCCACATCTATCCCAGCCCGTTTACCTTCAGGAGTCAGAAGTACCGTAACTAACAGTTACTGTACTGTCCTGGCTTATGAAATCAGTCAGATTTGCAATCAGAAGGGGGATCGAGCGGGAATCTTTATTGCTGCCAATTTTCAGCCTCTTTTTAATGATAGGTCTTACGCATCTGTCAATCATCCTCACTTGCTATTTGGGGAATGAACCCAGCGCTATGATCGGTCGAACTCTTCTTCTTTTGCTGTTGCTTGATTTGAGGACTGCATGTGAACAGAGAGGCGCGTCACAAGGTTTTTGCGTAGTTTAGAGTGACAAATCGTACTAGCGTACTCTGAGGTCAAAATGCGTATACACGTTGCAAAATGCATACAGGTTGGCAGGTCTGAGAGTAGCATGTATTTAGAAATAAGCTGAAATCTTGTAAGATGTTTGCTCACCAAGATGTCCTTGTAGACTTTCCTGTTTTTATGAAGCTCCTTTTTTCTCTTCTGGGTCACTCTATCTCTCCTTTGTACTCTACGCTGAATAATATTGTGCTGTCACAGTCAGAACAGTCACACTGTTTTATTTGTCTGTCCCAAGGTTTGCCAGTGGATTGCAGGCAAGGTTACAGCAGTCTCTACTCCTTCCTCCTCCCCTGTTCCATGTCCATCTCCATCTCCCTCAACCGGTGACTGGATGCGCTCTCACACAGGCAGAGGGTCACCTGTACTTAACTCTCATGGCAAAAACATGCCCTCCACTTCCTCCCAGGGTTCTGGATGCTGTTCTCAGTCAGAGCAAACAACCACCCTGAAATCCACCCCGAAGCACACAGACATGGCAGAACTGGCAAAACACGTGAGAGAAGGACAAATTACATCATTTACTCTCTGAAACAATGATTGACATTCATAAGTGGACTTTATTCTTGTTTTTATTATTATTTATGTTTTACTTTTAACAGGAAGCAGAAATAGAACATCGAACCCTTGCACTGAAACGTGAAGGTTTCTGGTCCCTAAAACGTCTGTCTCGTATAACCGAACCAGTACGGCCAAAAGTTCATTGGGATTACCTCTGTGAGGAAATGCAGTGGCTCTCTGCAGACTTTGCACAAGAGAGGCGATGGAAAAGAGGAGTGGCCCGAAAGGTAAATGTTACATTCAGGCTATTCTATTTGAAACATGCTGTTTGTATTTTGAAAATCTCACCAGTCTGAACTCATTTTCAGGTAGTACGGATGGTGATGCGTCACCATGAGGAGCTGAGGCAGAAGGAAGAGAGAGCGAAACGTGAGGAGCAGGCCAAACTGAGGAGAGTTGCTTCTTCTATTGCCAAGGAGGTCCGTGCCTTCTGGAGCAGCGTTGAGAAGGTGACTTTTTCATTGTTGTTGTTTTGATTTATTGTACTAAAGACTGTAAATGATTCACACTTTAACTGTTTCCCGGCCATTGCTGTACACAGGTGGTCCAGTATAAACAACAGTCCAGACTGGAAGAGAAGCGGAAGAAGGCCCTAGATCTCCAGCTGGATTTCATTGTGGGTCAGACAGAGCGTTATTCTGACTTGTTAAGTCAGTCCCTGCATGCCGCTCCTGAACACAGTTCAGACACTGCAGCTGTCTCAAAAGAACCACAGCTGAATGCCGTCGATGAGGATGGTGAGGACTGACTGTTTTGTTTTTACAGTGCTGTTGTTCAAATTAAGTATCTTGGAAGTGAATTAACTAGGGCATGACTCAAGTATCCAAATTCTGTGGGGCCACTGTACACATAAAGATTGTGTTTTAATAAATGTAGCGAATTGAAAATTTGCTCTTGTGAGTGTTTTTGTGTGCAGTATGGTTTGATATGTTCTGACCACAATTAAGGAAATTATTATTTATACTTTAAGTTAGTTCATAAATTGTCTCTTTTCTGCTTCAGATAGAGACTTTGAGCCACCTTGTGAGGAGGAGGATGATGAAGAGACCATAGATGTAGAGGAGCAGCAAGAGGGAAATGATGCAGAGACACAAAGGCGAGAGATAGAGTTACTGAGGGAGGAGGGCACCCTGCCTCTGGACCAGCTACTCAGTACTTTAACTCTCCCCCAGGTACAGCAATCTCCCAGGATCAACTCCAACACTCATTGGTCACATGCACTCTAGTTAAAGGGTTAGGTTACCCAAAAATGAAAATTATACCATAATTTACTCACCCTCAAGCCATCCTAGGTGTATATAATTTCATTCTTTCAGCCAAACACAATCTGAGTTAAATTAAAAATATCCTGGCTCTTCCAAGCGTTATTATGGGAGTGAATGGTTCTTTAGATTTTGCCCAAAAAAGCACATCCATCCATCATAAAATGAATCAATTTTCTGAGAGGATAAGTCTGCCTACTGCACACTTCTGACACAGTTAACTGGCCTAACACAAAAATATATTTCTTTATAATTATAGAGGAAATATTAAACATGAACATGTCTGTTTACCATGCATCATCTTGGAAATAAAGCAGTCAGCGTTATTCGTCTGAATAAGTTATGATGCGTGTATTTTATTTCCTGATTGAGTAACATCTGTTTCATACACTTAAAGACAGCTCAAATTCTATGGCGTTTTACTAGAAATAGTTTCCATACGAGTAAAGTGTTATGTTGGCTATATGTTGTTGAAGTAATTATTAACTTAATCATCGTTTAAATCATTAACTGCTTCGAAATGCATGCTGTTGACAAATTCATTGTTGAAACATGCAGTATCATTTCATTGCAGTCTTTATTACGTTATTAGATTTTGTAGTAGGCTACATGTGCTGAAGTGTCTCGTCCGCCCACTGAGCTGATGTTCACTATGTAATGGATAAACATAACTTTAGCATAGCAGGGGAAATTCACAACTTTAAACAAATAAACATTTACATGCTTAGGATGTTTGCGTTATCAGATATATAAAAACGGTGTCTTGTTAGGGAATGTTTCTCAGTAAAATCATATAATTTCCTATTAATTCAATAAAACGTGTGAGCTTACTAGCAAATACCAATATAGCGGCGTGGTGGATTCCCTTTTTATGATGACATGAGTAATCCAGTTCTCTATATAAATCAGTGGATAATTTTAATTTTGGGGTGAACTAACCCTTTAAATACTGTTTAAGGGTGTGTTCACAATTGGCATGCTTGGTTAGATTAAAACAAACCCTGGTGTGATTGCTCTTTTAGTGCGGTTAATTTGAATAAGGATTAACGCCATTCAAACACTTGCTTACCCTTGTGCGCACCAAACAAGAGGACTGAGATCGCTGAAAATGCATATTATTTTTTTGGTCCAGACCAAGCGACCCGAACTACAAGTGTGAACACACCCTAAATGCAGTTGTCACCTCCAAAACCTATTAGTGTTTATGTAGCCATTGACTCCTTGTCAGAATTATCTGATTAATGTGGTCCATCACTGTTCACATCAGATGTTTCAGTATGGCATCATATATATATATATATATATATATATATATATATATATATATATATATATATATATATATATATATATATATATATATTATATATATGGTTTTTTTTTCAGTTCTCACATATTTAAATAGACTTATTTTTCTTTGCAAAGGTTGTTGAATCAGAAGAAGAGGCTTCAGATGCTTCATCTTCTACTGTTGAAGATGAAGACAAAGAATTCAGTGCCAATGAAGAAGATGGTTAGTAGAGTTTTATTTAGATAGACAGACACTTAACATGGGTATCCTATTGATTTGGACAGAAAGATATAGCGTAAATTATTCTATGCTTTGCTTCAGCGAAAGATGAAGAAGACACTATTGCAGCCCAGGAAGTTATTGAAGGAGAGGGAGACCATGCAGAGGAACTGGATGACCTTGCTAAAGAGGGTAAATGAAATACTGAAATATATTTAAGTGTAGCACTATAATTTAAATACACATAACACGCTAATGTTCAAAAGTTTGGAGTCTCTACCAATTATTATTTTTTATTTTTTTAGTCTCTTTTGCTCTCAAATGCTGCATTTATTTGATAAAATTTTTACACTGTAAAATAACAATTTAAAACTGTTTTCTCTTTTGATACATTATAAAATGTGATTTATTCCTGTGATGGCAAAACTGAATTTTCAGCAGCCATCTCTCCAGTCTTCACTGTCACATGATCATTCAAAAATTATAATGTGTTGATTTGGTTAGCAGTGTTTAAAACAGTTGTGCTACTTAATATTTTTGTGGAAACCGTGGTACTTTTTTTCAGGATTCTTTGAATAGAAAGCTTTTCAAACATCATAAGTCTCAATGACAGTATTAATTACTTTTAAATAATCATACTGAACTCCAAAACTTTGAATAATATTACAAAGAGTGTTTAATTATGACTTGAGCAGTAATTTCTTGAGGTCATATTGTTACTTGTGGTTTCTTAATTTCACAGGGGAGATGAGCATGGAAGAGCTCTTAGAGAAATACAGAGGAGCATATGCCTCTGATTTTGAGGAGCCCTCAGCATCACCAGATTCCTCAGAAGAATCAGAAGGAACTGAGGAGGAAGCGGAGGAAGAGACGGAAGGAGAGGACAGTGCTGATGATAGTGGCTCCTCCTCAGGTGAGCTGACATTTATGGTGATAGAACCACTGAATCTTATGAATTGTTGTATGAAGTGTCCAAATAAAGCACATCATTAGATTTTCCCCCTGTAAACCACTCAATATTCAGGTTCCCAAGCGGCTGTAGACAGTGATGAAGAAGAGGTGGATGAGGACGTGCAGGAGAATGAAAATGAGGAGGATGATGATGATGATGATGGAGGTGAGGGAATGGAGGTTCTGCTGAGAGAGGGAGACCATAGTCCCACTGTCACGACATCCCCCCGACCTAAGAAAGAAATCAGCCACATTGCTGCTACTGCTGAGAGCCTTCAACCTAAGGGATATACACTGGCAACAACAAAGGTAGCAACACAAACCCTCAGAAACAATGGCTGAAGAACACCGTTTCTGTTAATCATTAACTGCAGTTGTTTGTTTTCATTAATATAAGGTCAAAACACCGATTCCATTTCTGCTTCATGGTACTTTGCGTGAGTACCAGCACATTGGACTGGACTGGTTAGTCACCATGAATGAGAAGAAACTCAATGGCATTCTTGCAGATGAAATGGGGCTTGGCAAAACCATCCAAACCATCGCTCTTTTAGCTCATCTAGCTTGTGTAAAGGGTAATAATAAATACATATTTCCCTGTGATGTGTTTTGAAAATATAGTCTATATATATATATATATATATATATATATATATATATATATATATATATATATATATATATATATATATGCAGTTCGACAAACATTTTCTCTATTTTTCTTACAGGTAACTGGGGTCCACATTTGATCATTGTACCCACCAGTGTAATGCTCAACTGGGAGATGGAGTTGAAGCGTTGGTGCCCAGGGTTCAAAATCCTCACCTACTATGGCAGCCAGAAGGAGCGCAAACTCAAGCGACAAGTAATGAATACAATAATGAGCATATTTATCACAAATTAATATCTTTTAAAAACACCTTACAAAACACTCTAAAGCAATTATTGTGTTCATTTAGCCTTTCAATCCTTGTGATTTTAGAATTGTTTTTTCTCTTTTTCTAATTTCTCAGGGCTGGACCAAACCCAATGCTTTCCATGTTTGCATCACCTCGTATAAGCTAGTATTGCAAGATCATCAGGCTTTTAGACGCAAGTCTTGGAGGTACCTCATTCTGGATGAAGCCCAGAACATCAAGAACTTTAAGTCTCAGCGCTGGCAAAGCTTGCTCAACTTTAACAGGTACTTGTATACAGTCGTTTCTATGATGCACTTGATAATTTATCACTACAGGTCCAATTCTAACTTTAATTTCTTTACGTTTATGTGTAAAGCCCATATAATGTAGAATGTAATGAGTTTATTTACTATTTTTCCTCTTCTTCTATGCAGTCAAAGGCGATTGTTGCTCACAGGTACCCCTCTCCAGAACAGTCTAATGGAGCTTTGGTCTCTTATGCACTTCCTCATGCCTCACGTTTTCCAGTCCCACCGTGAGTTCAAGGAGTGGTTCTCAAACCCACTCACTGGCATGATTGAAGGGAGCCAGGAGTACAACGAGGGCTTGATCAAACGACTTCACAAGGTAGTACCAATTTATGAAATGTGTTGGACATTTTATTTGATCTATTCCATTTATAGATGTAGCACAAACACAGGCAAAGTTCATAAGAGAAACATGGGAACTGTGTTTATTTGTAATATTAGAGGGAAGCATTTGGCTTTACATAGGCTTTCTTCATCTCCCTCTCTTTCTAGGTGCTACGACCCTTTCTGCTGCGAAGAATAAAAATAGATGTGGAAAAACAAATGCCCAAAAAATATGAGCATGTTGTGCGCTGTCGACTCTCGAAAAGACAGCGTTTTCTCTACGATGACTTTATGGCCCAGGCCTCGTGAGTAACCGTGCCAAGCAGACATGGGTTGGGTTGAGGAAGATCTTTTGAAGCTCAGGCCTTGGATGATAATTAATTGGCTAACTTTGTTCATACTTCAGATGGTATGTTATTTTTTTCTTATTGTTTGTCTTTTTTTGTGCCCATGTACTCCCAGGACACGAGAGACTTTAGCCAGTGGTCATTTCATGTCTGTCATCAACATCCTGATGCAGCTGCGGAAAGTGTGTAATCACCCTAACCTGTTTGATCCAAGGCCCATACATTCTCCCTTCATCACAAAGGCCATCATCTATTCTACTGCTTCACTGGTTCAGCGGGCTCTTGAGACCTCACCATTTGAGGTAAATGGTAGAAGACCAGCAATTACTAAACTTTCACTATCCTCTAATTTTCCTTGTTTATCTATAATAGGTGTGTCCAGTCCTGCTTCTGGAGGGCCAATGTCTTGCTGAGTTTAGCTCCAACCTGCCCCAACACATTTGCATCGAAGTTTATAGTAATCCTGAAGACAGTGGCTGTATTTGAAATCAAACTCTATATCCTAATGTAGTGCACTATTTGAAGGGACAGCCATTTGTAGTGCTGTCCAAAACTATGATTAATTCCACAATGCACCTCAATAACGAGTGTATAACCAATGTACCTTCAATGGCTAGCCGCTAGAAAATACCCATGCACTGTGAGTGTTCACATTAAAGATGCATTCACACCATATTGTAATTACTGCAATTATGTGATTTCAACTTGAAAAAGTGCTCACATCCTCGTAGAGCTCGCAATTACAGTTTGTAAAATGGGAATTGTCTGAGAGCTCCCACTTGTACCATGTGACTGCTGTACCACCTGAACGCTGCAGATTAATTTAGGCATTGATAGTGGTGCCATAGAAACGCATCATTTTCAGTCCGAGTACGTGAACAGCTCTGAATATAACGTCACATGTTGTCATCTTGAGACTACTGTAATTACGACATGGTGTGAATGCAGCATAATTTCCCATTTCTTGCCAGGAAATGCCACCCATAGCATTTTTGGTTCACAGTGTCGCTTTCATTCACTCATTCAGTGGACTGTATTAGTAGAATAATTGAGGGAATAGTGAATAAGGGAATATGGGGCATTTTTGGATACAGCCTTGATTAGTTGGTTCAGGTGTGTTTAATTAGCCTGACATTGTCAAACTCAGATTCTAGTCAGAATGTGAGTCTGATACTGCTCCATTGGGCTGTGATTTTGGGGCGTGTTTCAACCGAACCAGGAAAGAAAATGCCTCTGCACTTAATTGGATCGACAAATGCCTTGATCACGGTTTCTCTGTTTAAAATGAATGTGCTTTCTACATCTTCTATAACAGATGTGATGGCTAAATCTACACATCTAAATTATCCAGCGGCAGGCATTCTTTGTTGTAAACGAATTAACCCAAGCGCTCTTTGGTGACGTGGATAATTACGTTACTGTTGCTCATCTGTCCATCATCATCATATAAATGACAATTTGATTAGTCCGAACAGCTTTGGTTCGGGCATACTTGCTTCACAATAGATCAAGTTCAGACCGAACCTCCCATCCTCAAATGTTGTGGGCGGGGCTAAGTTCAGCTAGCATCCAGGCTAGTGTTTAATTGGGATTAGAGCTAAACTCCGCAGTATGGTGGAACAAGACACCTTTGATCTGATTCTGACCCCTTTATTATTTTCTTCTGTCTTCGGACAGGGGTGGGCAGTATTCCCAAGATTACAATGTTTTGTGAAAAACACGTTTTTATTTTTTATTTGGACTTTATTTGGGAGTCTTCGAGCTCTGTATTTTCACATTCTTCCATGTTTTTTCCATCATTCCCATATGTAAATAACAACGAAGTAGCCCTGTCCATTGATCACATTAATGTATAGCTAAGGTGGTATGAATGGTAACACTTTATTGGTTTCTACACAGTCATGTTTGTTTCTTTTTTTCTTTTCCGAACCCTCAGTAAAGGTTAATTAAAAAAATGATATTCTTTTCAAAGCGCTGTGACTTGTCCATATTTGACCTGGTTGGCCTGGAGCAGCGCGTGTCTCGATACCAGGCGGATGTTTTCCTGCCTCAGAGGAAAGTGACACATCAGCTTATTCAGGAAATCATGGAGTCCCCTGACCCTCCTCCCAGACCAAAGCCTGTTCGCATGAAGGTCAACAGGTATGTTGTTTAAAATAGTTAAGCACACAATTCTGATGTATAATATAATCATGTGAGTTAAATTAATGTTTTTTTTTTGTTTTGTGATTTTGTTTGTATATTTTTATAAAGTTTCGGCATGTGCTTGCTTCTCTGCAGGATGCTCCAGCCTCTTCCTAAGTCTGATGGGCATTCAGCAGTGAATAGCCCTCGGTCAGTGTGTCCTACCACCACCACAGTTCAGACTCCAAAGCCTCTAATCACAGAAGTTACCCCTTCACAAGCTCCCTCCCAGTCAGCACCTCAAGGTCAGCTCAAGGGTCCAAGCCTCACATCCTGCTCAGCAATTGTCTTTCATGTAATGATGTAATTGGGAAGAGAATAACATTTTACTCTTATTTCAGTTTGTCCTGTTACTCCTGTCACTACATTAAGAGCTCCAGTGGCTTCTAGTAGCATCCCTTCTGCACCTGCAGTCAGGCCACCAGCCCCCCAGCCAGTGACTGTGCGTCCCTCAGCACCCTCTAGCATCACAACTGTGTCCGCTCCCCCTCAACCACCAAGCAACATTATGACTCAAAGGGTCCTGCTCAGTCCAGATATGCAGGCTCGTTTGCCATGTAAGTTAATTTCATCACACTTGTTTCACTTCATTGTTTGTCGCCATGAAACAATAGTTGCACATAGTTAAATTATTTTCATTTATCTCCCACGTGTACAGCCGGTGAAGTTGTAAGTATCGCTCAGCTGGCCTCCCTGGCAGGCCGACCAGTGTCGTCCTCTCAGGGCAGTAAACCAGTAACCTTCCAGCTACAGGGCAACAAGCTCACACTCTCTGGGACTCCGCTGCATCAGGTCCCTGTTCCACAGCCACGACCCATCCAAGGTATCCACTGTCTTCCACATAAATAG
Organism: Chrosomus eos; assembly: GCA_036326025.1. Classification (NCBI taxonomy): domain Eukaryota; kingdom Metazoa; phylum Chordata; class Actinopteri; order Cypriniformes; family Leuciscidae; genus Chrosomus; species Chrosomus eos. Next base: position 24,888,327 of record CM070830.1, read on the forward strand.
AAGAAAAAAAAAACAATCTGCTTGTGGAAATAATCCACTGCCTGCTTTGGATAGGTTTCGCTTTTCCTGCACACCTTCAGTCTTTCTGTGAGTGTATGGTGTAGCCTAACACTTTCTTCTGTGGTTGTGCCCTTTAGGAAATGTAATGCATCTGGTTTCCAGTAGTGGGCAGCACCACCTTATTAGTCAGCCAGCTCAGGTGGCAGTTCTTCACACAGTTAGTCAGACAGGTAGCAGCTCAGCAAATCCCTACCCAGCCAGCACAACCCCAACCTGCTCTGGACTAGCATTACCTTTCACCGCTACTCAAGGTATTGGTGCTGTCCTTGAGTTCCTTCTTGTTTGGGTACAGCCTGTATCCTGGGTACCAAACTACCTGTTACTCAGCAGAGCATGTGCATGGGTGTTGTGGCACTGGTTCTTTTTTTTTCTAACTGCATGTGACCACTTATTTGGATGGTTTGTTGGCTACTTAATAGGTCCGGTTGAATTAAGTATTTTAAATCTAAAAAAGATAAACCACACTGCAATTCAAATGTTGTAGAGGGTACATGAGGTTCGAAATGGTTTGCTTTGTTTTGCATTTTTATTTATTTGGTCATTATTTTATGTAGTTAGTGGATTCAATTGTTCTCATTTCAGAATTTTACTTTTATTTCTCATTTTTTGTTTTATTCTGTTGCTTTAGGTCTAATATATGCAGGTTAAATTTATGAAGTTGTAATTGTCCATTCTTCTATAGAGTTAAAAGACTAAAGAATTGGACTACCATTCAATTTGTGGTCAGAATAGTTTTTTTTTTTTTTTTTTGGGAGAAATTTATATTTTTATGTGACAGTAAAGACATTTATAATGTTACAAATCTTTTCTATTTTCTATTCATCTTCTATCTACTTTCTATTCATCAAAAAATCCTGAAAGAAATGTATCAGTGTTTCCAGGCATATTAAAAAGCAGTTTTTCAACATTTTTAATAAGAAATATTTCTTGAGCACCATATTGAGTATATTAGAAGGGTCATATGACACTGAAATCTTTTGTAATCATTTTTCACAACTCTGTAACTCTTTTACTGTATTTTTTTTTATATATAGGGAAAAGCATAGGGAACTTTTTTCAAAAAAAAAAATTATAAAATCGTACTGACCCCTAAACTTTTGAGCAGTAGTGTATGTGATAAATGCAAGATGTTGTATTGATAGCTCTGCTACTGTAATCAATAGTCTGGTGCCCAGTCTAACTGAACTTTCTTTCCAGGCGAAATACTTGTGAAGTTAGTAAACTCTCTTTCGCTCTCTATTTTTAATTCCAGTCCCAACATCCATGGTAAGTGGACCCGGAATTGTAAAAATTGTTGTACGGCAGGCACCAAGTAAAGAAGGAGGGTCAATCCCTACTCTGGCCGTGCCCCCTTCTCCTCGTCCTGCTCCTCCTCAGTCGGTCACCCTTCACCCACATGGCACTCCAAGCCCTGTTCCTAGAGCGTCTGCTGCTTCACAGCCTCCACACCGGCCTCCGGTTTATGCTGCTCCACCCCGAACTGTTGCTTCCGCCCAGACTCCACCCACTCGTCCTGTGCTGAGAGTAGTACAGGGACCAGCACCACCAGCCCCAGAACCACCAGGTAAGTTGAGCCCATATGTGGTTTTAAGAATTTACTTGACAGAAGTTTAATCAGTATATTAAGGAAAAAAGAATATTAAGTAGAATAATTATGCATTCAATACTCTGTACTTTTCAGTTACGAAGGCAAATTCATCATCAGTACGTGAGGACAGTAATAATGATGTGATAACTTTGCACATGAGCACTCCTAAGTCTACATCATCTCAGAGTAGTGGGTCAACAGCTCAGCGTCCCCGCATTCAGCCGCCACCGCCACCACCACGTTCCCCCTTCTACGTGGTAAGAAATGGAGGGTTAATCTTACATTGATAAATTCTTAAACTCAAAAGGGAGCATAACACTGTTTCTACTTTAAATGTCAGTTTAATGACAACCCACATCTGAGTGTGTAATATTTTGCAAATATAGATGCTTATTAATGCAAGCATCAGTAACTACATCATAATGCATTTAGGTAAATTTTCAGTGACCTATTAGTAGTTTGTCTGTTTCTGTAGCTCTTACTTATTTGTTACTTTGGTTCTGACAGTCATGGCTTGCAGACAGGCGAAAGGCTCAGCGAGATGACAGAATCTCTCAAATCATGCGCATCAATGACCTGCACTGCAGTGCTAAGCCTGTGTATGGCCGTGAGGTGCTGGACTTTCTAACCTTCCTCCCAGGCCATTGTCCATCTCCGCCACGTCCTGTTGTAAACAACTGGAGTTACTCGGGTTATAGCTCCTGCCTCACAGCTCAGTCACACGATATCAGTAGTATTTTGGAAAAGAGCAAAGTCCTGAAGGAAGCCATCAACAACTCCGAGGACAAGCTTCAACTTCTCTCTGAGGTCATAGAGAGGTATAGCTCACAAACATACATAAAACACTAAACTTTTATTTGATTTAGAAATTCAGTATAAAAACTGCATCTAAAAAATAATAGTGTCACACTGCATTTAAATGTGTCCCTCATTCCACAGGTTCACTTTTGTCATTCCTCCAGTAGAGGCAAAGCCTATCACCATGCACAGCTGCCACCCGCCTCCCTCCCTCAGACACCAGCAATCTCTTTTCTCCTCTGTTTTATCTTCCCGTCTCTCCCCGCTTACACACACGCTCCATCGCATCCAGTGTAACATGAGGACACATTTCCCTGACTTGAGGCTTATTCAGTATGACTGTGGTAAGTACTGGGACCCCAGAGTGTGCATCTTAGTGTTTCATTGTACTTAAGTTTACCATGTTTATATGTAATAAACATAAAATGTGTGTTGTACCAATCTGTGTTTAGGTAAGCTACAGACACTCCACCTCCTACTTAGAAAGTTGAAGGTAGGAGGGCACAGAGTCCTCATCTTCACTCAGATGACGCGTATGTTAGATATACTTGAGCAGTTCCTCAACTACCATGGGCACATCTACCTGCGGTTGGATGGAAGTACACGTGTAGAACAGAGACAGGTAAAGTACTCGAATTGTGAATTTGTGATATTTTTCATATAACTTGACTTGGGCAAGCAGAACAAAGAACATGTTTTGTCTCTCAGCTGTGGCATTATTGGAATTTTTTTCTACCTTTCAGGCTCTGATGGAGCGCTTCAATGCAGACCGTCGCATATTCTGCTTCATCCTGTCCACCCGCAGTGGAGGTGTAGGTGTTAACCTGACTGGGGCAGATACAGTGGTGTTCTATGACAGTGATTGGAACCCAACCATGGATGCCCAAGCTCAGGACCGGTGCCACAGAATTGGACAGACAAGAGATGTCCACATCTATAGGTAAAGGCAAAACATTTCCTTTCCTTTTTTTTTTTTTTACATACAGGACCAATTTTTGTTCCTTTTTATTTACAAGCACGTTTGACATTTTAAAATGTTATTTGTTTAGGCTAATCAGTGAACGCACAGTTGAAGAAAATATTCTGAAAAAAGCCAATCAAAAAAGGATGTTAGGAGATATGGCTATTGAAGGAGGAAACTTTACCACTGCCTTTTTTAAGGAGGTATGTTTTAATTTAACTTTTTTTGTAGTTTTCACAGTGAAATCCTAGATTGGAATAAACTTTAGAAGGATTGATTGCCCAACTCTTTCCCACAGCAAACTATCAGAGAGTTGTTTGATGTGTCAGAGGGAGAGAAGAGAGTGGCTGAACTGAGTGTGCCTCAGACAGATGATGATGAATCAATCAATAAACAACACACCACCATTTTGGAACAGGTCATTTTTAATATATCCATTTTTTGTGTTTTATGTATTTGTTTGTTTCTAAGAAATTTATTCCATGTATTACAAACCATTGAACATTTTATTGCATGTGTTCTTTATACTAGGCCCTGTGTCGTGCTGAGGATGAAGAGGATATTGTGGCTGCATCTCAAGCCAAGGCTGAGCAAGTGGCTGAGCTGGCAGAGTTTAACGAGAACATCCCTCTGGATGATGGTGACAGCCGAGACCAGGAAGAGGAGGAGCTTTCCAAAGCTGAGCAGGAAATCAATGCCCTGGTTGAACAGGTAGTCATGCTATTTATGCTTTTCTTTATAGAATGTGAATTTACCTGTTTTTAATCTTGTTTTCCACTAAATTTCAATTGTCCCTGTTCTTAACAGCTCACTCCCATAGAACGATATGCCATGAATTTCCTTGAGGCTTCTCTTGAAGATATTTGCAAAGAGGAACTGAAGCAGGCAGAGGTAACAATTAAAATGATAACCAAGCTTCGATTACTTTCTGGTTGAATCAACTTTTAGCAGTCATACCCACAAGATTTATCTTTATTTTACAGGAGCAAGTTGAGGCTGCAAGGAAAGGGTTGGATCAGGCAAAGGAAGAAGGTTTGAAACTGCATCAGTCATCTGACAGTGATGAAGAGGATTCCACACCTCCCAGTACCGAGGATCCTACTCCAACCCGTCGCCCTCGCAAGCACAAAGAGAAAGGTGCTCCTTCTACAAGGGTCAGTGGCAGGCTCAGAGGTACACCTGCTGACGATATACCCCTAACCCGGCTGTCGCCAGAAAGAGGCAGGAGAGGGGCATGGATGAACTCTGAGCGCAGTATAAGCCAAACCCCTGGGTCCACACAAAAGTCGCCCCAACACAGAGAAGTGCCTGAGAAGCTTCGCAGTGGTCCGCGCGGCCGAGGGACAACCAAAGAATCTGAACCACTCATGTCATCAGAAAACCAGACAGTCCAAACCAACCAGCAGCTCTCAGATTCAACAACCTTGTCCCCTGCTATGCAGGGCTCAGTCCAAAAAATTAAAAATGTGCCATCCCCCCACCTGCAGCCCATCTCCCCATCAAGCTCTGTGCCTTCAGCTGCTGTATCTCCTGCAATAGACAGAAACAATTGTGGCCATCAGTCCTCTAATTCTTCTGCTGCATGCAGAGAGGACAGCGAAGAGCAGGGGGCAGAGGCAGTGTCTGAAACTGTACAGTGTAGCAGGAGAGATAGGAGAGCATCTGCATCATCAGACTCCATCTGTTCTCCTGAGCATCATTCTGAACAGGATGGTCAGCTCTCCCTTTCTCCTACTCTTGCATCGCCTAACTCTCGTTCACCACGAAAGCGGCAGTCTGCTGAAAGTGAAATTCTCAAGGGACTTCCAGAAGATTCTCCATCAGCCAAAGTCCTTCGAAAGCTTCCAGGTCGTCTAGTCACGGTGGTGGAAGAGAAAGAGCCCAAAAGGAGACGAAGGGGAATGAGTGGAAGTGCACACAACGAGGGTTCATCAGAGGACTCTGAACAGGTAGAACCAGTTCAAGAACCAGCCACTCACTCATCTGATGGAGCAAGTCAAATTCTTAAAGACTCTCCTCCTATGTCAGTCCCGACATTTTTAGCTTCTTCGTCACCACCACCACCACCACCACCACGAGAGCAGGAACATGGCTCCTCTCCACTACAGTGTAGTCCAGGTAGAGGGCACCACCCCTGTTCCCCAACACACTATTCACCAGATATGCCTGTCCTACGGAACTTACCAGTGCGCCGAAGGCTTGAGACTGAGTCTAGAATGGCTGCACAGTTAGGAGAGCAATTTGTAGGAAGAGGTAGAGGGGTGGATCGGAGATCTGCTTTGTCACCAAAGAAACCAGAAACTAATTCAGAAAAGGACAGTGCTGCTCAAAGTGACTCAAATTTCACCAATCTTATATCAGTGAAACGCAAGAGGGGCAGGCCACCTAAAATACCCCCAAGGGCACCAGAGCTACCAGAAGACAAGATTCCAGTAACCCAGAAAACTAGTCCTGAGCGGAGTCCCCCTCACTCACCAAAACGGAAAAGGGGTCGTCCACGTAAAGATTCCACCACAACTACAAGCTCACCACCATCTTCTCCTTCTACAGGTGCTCCTTCCTCCCAAGAGCCTCATTTGTCAACGTCTATTGTAATGCCCGTGACTTTGCCTGCTGTAAGTAAAACTTCACCAATAAGCTCTCCAACACTCAACCCCACTTCACCCTCAAATGCTGCTGAATTGTCATCTTCTAAATCTGATTCAGAAACAAATCAATCCACTACGTCTGTTTTACTGTCCTCTATGCATAGAGACTCTAAAAATATGTCCTTGTCTTCATCAGAACATGGTGTAGACTCACAAGGTGATACTCACACCAGTCCAAAACCTGTAATTGTATGCATTGACTCTGACACCAACACACTTCAAACTTCATCACATAAGATTTCTACTGCAGAGGTATCTCAGACTTGTACTGCTTCTTCCCCTACACTACAGCTTCCAAGTCCCCTCAGAGAGCCTCCCACTTGTACCCACTTGTCCCTTATCCATGCAGAGGAACTTACCCAAATGCCTGTACTTTCTAAGACCAGTGAAATCACAGCATTTTCTGAACCTTCAGCTGTCTCAGTGACTGATGTAGAGGCTGAGGAAAATTCACTTACAAATAACCAACAATTAGATAATTTGCAGTGCTCAAATACATCAACTCATGTCACTTCACAACCCTTACACAGAAGCAGTACAACTGCAGACTCTTCACAAACCTTTGTAGAACCTATGTGCAATATAGCTGCATCTCCTATTGCCACTCATCAGTCATCCACCCAACCTTTTCCACCTGCTTTGACTTCTGGGATTAAGCCAGAATCATCTTCATCTAAATCAGAGGCACCAGTGGCTTCGGTTACACTGACTCTGTCAACAGTCCAACAGTCAACACCCAAGTATGATCAAACTTCTGTTCCTACCTCACAACTTCAAATTACAGCCATTGAACTGGCAACAGATTCAGCACCTGTATCACACAAAATGTCTTCATCTTTACAATCTCCATCTACAGCTACTCAGACAAAATCAGATTCTCTGTCAACATTCAGTTATACAGATGCATATTCTTCTCCACCCCAAAACATACCAGTGGCTGATAATCATGAAGACCAACATTCATCCAAGGATGAGGTTGTAACTGAGCAGGAGGAGGAGGTTGTAACTGAGGAGACAGAGAAAATGGAAGTAGACCATTTGGCTGAGGATAATGCAGGAGGAAATGATGGCGTTTTATCTCAGCCAAAAATAAAGAAGTTGGATAGTTTGCCAAAGGAACAGACACCCAGTGCCTCTGGAATTCCCTCATCAAATTCGGATATTGAGACTCATGATGCTCCCAAGAGTGATGGACCTGTTAAGCCATCAGACGAGGAGAAAAGAGAGGACAGAAAGACCAGAACTTCTGCCAAACAACGAAGCATTAGTAGACAAAGCAGCCAGGAGTCAGTTCGTTCCTCTTCCCCATCTTCTGTATCCTCCAGTGGCACAAGATCATCTCAGTCCAAAAAGGTTGGAGAGAGTAGGAGGCCTTCAAAAAGGAAACGGGATGATATAAAGTCTGAAAAGGAGAAAACTAAAGAAGGGTCTGACAGAAAGCATCAGTCTAACTCTTCCTCCTCATCTTCAGACTCTGAGGACTCTAATAGTGTAAAAAGATGTCTGACAAGATCAGCTCAAAAGAAGTTGGAGAAAGATGGCACGATTGCTAAAAATGACGAGAGCCGTAATAGACAAAGGGGGAGGTCAGACAAGAAGGGTCAAACCACCAATACCACAGAAGGGGAGTCCAGTGGTGAAACGTGTTCAAGAGCAACCCGGAAATCTGCTGGCCCACAATCTAATACTTTAGCTTCCCCTGAACCTGAGGTACTGGGCAAACGCTGCTCAGCCCTGAATGCTGCAGCCAAGCTCTTTGCAATGAGGGGAAGAGGACCAGACACACCCAGTCCTAGCCCCAAAAATAAGACTGCTGTACAGCAAAGCAGAGCACTGTCCTCTGAAAGAAGCAGTAAACCCAAGGGGAAAACAGGACAGGACTCTCCTAAGATGTCTAACAGTAAAGCAGAGAGTGATAGGCAAACCCCCAATCAGACAACTGAATCACCACAGTCGTCCTCTTCTGCTCGATCCACTCGCCAGCGACCAGGCAGCCTTGTTCCCCCCTTGGAAACAGAAAGGGTTAAAAAAGAAGAAAAGAAAAAAGCATCTGATCAGAAGGAAGGTGATTATGAAAATAGAGAGACCAGGTCTTCAAGAGGTCATAGTGCCTGCAGTAGTATAAGCAGTGAAAGAGGAGCAGGCAGCAGTAGAAGTCGGAGTAGCAGCAACAGCAGTCAGCGCACCCACAGCCTAAGCTCGCAGAGTACAGAGCCTACCCGCTCCCGTTCCAGAGCAGCCTCCTCTGGTAGTGATACAGAGAGAGGCAAAAGTATTCGGCGGAAGAGCGATGGAGGCAGAGACAGGGAGAGCAGGAAAGATAAGAGGTCCCAGAAGCATGACAAACCTGAACTGAGTGCCGGGTCCAGTGATGGGACTCCGGACAGGGTTCTCAGGAGTGTAGCTGCACTGGCAGCCGCTCAGGCACGTACTCCAGCTAGCAACACGCGCTCTTCATCCACCCAACACCGGCACTCCAAGACGTGATATGGAGTGGAGAAATCATCTCTAGGTTTAAACAAGGAGTTAGATGACAATTTCAGCAAGGAGATAATGCAGATTTTATGAGGAATGGGGATCAATTTTATTTAAGGCCATGGTTTAGCTGTGAGAGAAGACGGGGGAAAAAGAGATCTGTTGCACATTGTAATTAGATCTGACCTCGACTTTGCCACTCAGCTATCTTAAGTCAAGCCATTTACTGTGTGGAAAGGGTCTGTAGATGCAGGACAATTATGAAGATTAGTTGGTCACCTCTTTAAAATGTGTCCTAATAATTTGAGTTAAAACCAGAGAATATTTTACCCTGACACAAAGACTTTGGAACTTCAAAGTAGCTGGGCAAGAGGCAAGATTTATTATTTGTTCACACTATGTACTGTAATCATAAAGACTGGAAATACTATGTGAAGTATATGTTAGAAGATTGGTTGCATAGATTGTACACTTTTTACAGAGTTTACTAGTGCTACAAATGGTATTGATGAGAAAGAAATTCATTAATGCTACATTGAAATGATTAGTGGGGATTGTACAATTGTAAAGTTTTTAGACCATTGCATTCTAACTAATGTTTGTCAGCTGTTTTGACTATTGTTTGTTAAGTCAGTTGATGAATTACAAAAATATCTTCTATATCTTCCAGGGTATGAAGAAGTGGGCAGGTCTAAAAAATGAGATTTTTTCCCCCTCCCTCTGCACTATGCTGGAGTTACAATTTGCTTAGATCCACCTGTCTTTTGTAATGTTTCAGTCCATTACTTTTAAATTCTGCTGCTGCCTGCTTTCCCCCGTTGGCACATCTGAAATGTCTCAGACATTGGAGTTGTGCATTGTGATTTAGGTGTTTTTCTTTTTTCTTTTCAGAACATCAACTTGTCAGTACATCTTTACTGGTACCTCACTGCATTTTGTAAGCTCTAAAGTATGTGTATCTCTTGAGCTTGTGATGAATCTTGAAATTTACTTGTCATTTGCTTTATAGCAGTACAGAAATGGGAGACAACATCTTGCTATTTTCCTTATCTCTTTCCCAAAGTGTTAGTCGTCATGATCATCTTTACACATTCAATTGTATTCTCAAACACAGAATCTAAATGAGTTTGATAAAATGAGAGTGCCTGTTGATCCATACAAGGATCCATGTTAACGTATAGACATTTGGTCATCTGTAGTGCTTTAAGTGTAATAAGCTCTTCCACTCTTCATCGTAACAACGCCATTTCTGTTTGTGCAACCAAAACTGAAATCAGTTCCCCAGTGAAAATTGCTACGGTCAGCTATTTTTACTTCTGGAGTATTGGTCCTTTTTATGAAGGGACTGGTGATGGGTTGGTAGGAAACACCTGAAATAACTTCGTAAGAGGAATATCTTCTTTTTTTTGCTGAACATTGGCAGGCAAGTGAATTGTAAGATAGCTTTTCTTTGCCCTTTTTTGGACAGAAAAATGTTTGGGGGGTATTTAGTAGAATATGGTGATGGTCTTATTTTCATTTTGATTTGTCTATTCTAATTTGTTACATTCCTTATGTTCCCTTGTAATTCCACATTGTTTTACTTGAAAGATTGAAACAAAAATGTAAGTTGAATAAAAAGACCAAAAAATACACTAATTGTTGATGTCATCTTAAATTCTTATTCAAATTGTAAATAAATTTAATCATGATTTTCTTGTTCAACAAGGAGACTTTGGAATTGGGTCATTTACAATGGATGTAAAGGTTATGATTTGTAAACGTGCAGAATTACCTCAGTAGATTTGAGTTAAAATCCCTCAAGACAATTAGCCCCGTCTAGTTTAATCTGCTAGTTCCTTTTCAAGTCTTAAAACCGCTTTTGTTTGTATGTTTTTTTTTTTTTGTGGTGTCGTTTAAATAGTAACCGTGGTTTGGTTCAATGATCTAAAAAAAATAGTTTAGCAGAACCAATCAGAGATCAAGTATTTGCAAACGTGAATTGAGATTGGACAGCTCTGTTCCCTTGACCTCGTGCTCTCATTTCGTTTTGAGAGCACTTGGCAACATTGCAAGCATGAGAAAATCCAATGGCATTTCCTTTTGAACAGCCAATAAAATCCGCGATACCACACTGGCCCCTCTGAAACCACTGCGCATTTCTGACCAAAACCGCAACAGGTACGTACTTCACCGGACCCATTGAGTTTATTCCCTGTATTTATTTAATAATATTAGCCAGCTAGCTGGTTGACCTGCTTTTGAAACGCGTTCTGTTGCCATGGCAATTGTACAGGGAAAGTCGTGACTCGTGCGCAGAGCAGACTTACATTGCAAGGGAATCAAGTACGCCATTATTTTTGTTTAGCCTGGTTTCTAAAAAGGTAGTTTAATAATATTTTGTGTTTTGATTTAGATACAATGCCCTAACGTAGTTTATATTGTTTACATCTGAAGTCTTTAGTTACACTATGGTTACAATTTGAGTGTAAATGTCAGAGTAACGTTAATTTAGGGTGAACTGGTAAAAGAAAAGATTGTGATTATTGCTTTCTGCTTCTTGAAATTTAACTAGCATCTGTTCTTCATGTGAAAATTCACACTTTTTAAAATCTTATTTTTAGAACGGCGCAATTTGATTTATTTAGTAATAATTATGAGTTTAAATTGATGTACTTATTACATAAACTTGCCATATTCTTTCAAAGAATTTGTTGTTGCAAATCCCAGTATAGTGTAACCAACAGCTTCTTTTTACATATGTAATATTTGTTCCAGGAACCAAGCACTTATCTCATCACATTTGACAAGTAGGGATTGTCTTTCTTCTCTGATTCTTGCTCGCCTCCTGGCCTTCATTTTCATGTTAATGTATCAGGTTTAGCTCTCCTGTGTTTCTAATAGGTCATTTGATCTTAAGGTTTCAGTGTGTCAGTATGTAAGTATATCCAAGTTGAGCCACCCATCACAGAAGAGGTGAATTTGTTCCTTTTTGTCAGGGATTACGTTCCAGTACCCACTCCCAGAGAACAGCTCGAAGCGGGGATGATGATAGCCTTCTACTGGACAGCTGAAGCCAAGTGGTGTGTCTGTGGACAGGAGACTTTTATGTCTTAGAGGCCTGTGAGCTGAAGAGATCACAGGTTGGTGTAAGTGTTGAATCTGATATAAAAATGAGTATATTTTATTGGATAAATTGGTAGTTTTACATTTTTAAACAATACTTTTCCAAATTCCATTGTTTTCCTTCCTATATTCTTGCAATCCTTTGATGGATCATGGTGAAATGTTTCTCCTTTAATATTATCTATCTAATAAGTTCGTAGACCATTTCATTTGAGCTCAGGACCAAGAGGTCATGGTCAGGATAAATTCTCTAGATCAGAATACATTTACCTCAGGAGTCTGACCTTCTGTGCCTCTGCTGACTGGCACTTGCATACAGAAGCACCTTTGGACCGCAGTCGCTTTGTGCATGCTGTGTGGCTATTTTTTTTTAAGTCACCATGAAATGAATTGCCAATTTCTTGTTTCTTGTGGAATATTTCAGTGTTTATTTTAAATGATTTATCCTTGCACATCATCATTTTTTTAATTCATGTGCTCTCATAATCTTTGTTTTGAGAATCAAACCCTGCCTTATGCAGCGACTCTTCTCTGTTGACTAGTTACTGGCATGAGGGTGGGAAGAACTGTCACTCACTTGAGATCACAGCAATAGGCAAAGTTGGGTTCCGGAAGTAAAAACTCCATTCATTTTCTCCATATGGTATGTAAGCTGTCAGCCCACATTATTTCAGCCTATTTTTAAAATAATGGTGATTATCAGTGGAATTACTGGGGAAAAACTACATCAATCATGATGACGTACAGAAAATTACACCAATGAGAAAGCAACATGCTCTTTAGCTCCGCCCACTCCCATGAAGCACTGCAAATGACTTAATGGAGTTGATCTCTCTACGCTCTCGAAATACTGAAATCTTTGTATATATGCATATTTTGCAATAAACTTAAAATATAATGTTTGTATACATATAATCAATTGTAAATGAGTAGTTTCATATTTCTCCATCATTTTTAATTTGATTATGCTGTCCGCAGTGCTTCATGGGATTGTAGTTCTTTCCCTCACTAAAACCGTTAGGTACACAGTCTTGTAACTTTGTCTTTTTTTATCTTTTTTTACATCAAATTTCTTCAAAGTTTGTAGTGCTGTGATTCACCTTATAGCTGCTTGGCTTTTTAAATCCAAAGACTATTTTAAATCCATACAGAAAAAATGAATGAAAAAAGACCTCTGGAACCAGAGGCGCTACAAAAAGGGGTTACAAAAATTACAACAAACCAATAAATTCCCAATGGATTAAGTCAAGTCCCGTGGCCCACCCTATATTTTTTCTTGTTCGTGAATCATTTGAATTACGTGACAATAAGGAAAAGACTTTTGCAACTTCCGTTTCATGCCGACTTTAATATTAATAGTATACATTTATTGGACCCATTGAAATGGTTAAATACTGAAGATATGGTTCAGTTAAGTGACCTCAATCCTCAATCATGTTGTTGACAGGTGGGGTACTCAACTATGGAGAGAAACGGGGACAGAAACATGATGCTAAGCCTTAGCATTTTGCCCTTTACAAGCACACTACCGACAGGGTTGATTAAGTTTCACATTGGGGATGTGACATTACGCAGCAATATTAGATCTTTCAGCTCATAAGTTCTTAAATAGGTGTTTCACTAAATCTCTCAGCCCTCGCTCAGTCTTCATCAAAGTTTTATGTGTGTTCTCAGAATGGGGACACCAGCGGAGCACTCAGTGAGTGAAGTGTGCAGGCGTGAGTCTGATCCAGGGGTGGAGGGAGAAGGCTGGGGAAGTGACACTCAAGCAGAGCCCTGTAACACACCAATCCCTCTGCCTACAGCGAACAAGAAGAAAAAGAGAAAGAAGAAGTAAGCCTTTCTGTTATGGTATTTATATATACTACCGATCAAAAGGTTGGGGTCTGTAAAGTTTAAAAGTCTAATGCTCACCAATGCTACATTATTTGATCAAATATACAGTAAAAACAGTAATATTGTAAAATAGTATCTATTTTAATATATTTTAAAATGTAATTAATTCCCGTGGTGGCAAAGCATTTTCAGCAGTCATTACTCCAGACTTCAGTTTCACAATCTAATTTGCTGATGGTCTTATTATTTTTTTTTAGAAACTGATACTTTTTATTTCTCACTCTTTACTGTCACTTTTGATCATTTTAATGCATTCTTGTTGAATAAAAGTGTGAATTTCTTTAAAAGCAATCTTACAGACTTGAAAATGTTTGAACGATAGTGTACATAAGAACATTAGTTAATGCATTATTTGGTAACACAAACTAACACTGAACAATACTTCTACATAATTTATTAATCTAGGTTAATGTTAATTTCAGCATTTACATTTTTTACAATTCAAGTTGTATAAATTAACATAGAAAATGCATAATGACCACCACCCAGTCCTGGATAAGTGGCAAGAAAATCAATAAATTATTTAATTAATAATGTATAATGAGAAAACTTGAATTAACAATGAATGAACCATAGACTTTTCTGATTAATAAATACAGTAAAAATGTTGATCGTCACTTAGTTCTTGATATCAATTGGATTACCCAGTGTTTATAAATGGAACCTTATTCAGTTGTATCTTTGAACAAGATTATTGTAATTAAACATGTAAAAACGGTTGTGTAAAAGTTAAAAAGGGAGCTTTTCAATTCCTGAACAATGCACAGGTCTGTCTCTTTGTCCTCTTCCTCTTTTTCAGATGACTGTGGATAAATCTCACCAACTGCAAATATGAAAGTGGTGGGTTTTTTACACCAAACATTTGTCGATATAGTCTCAAAATGAACTGTATTATTAGGCTTGAGTATACGTTTGTTTATCCAATGGCATTTTTTTTAGTGCGTCGTGCTGCTCGCAGATATGGGCTACGAGAGGCTGCAGAAGGAGAAGACTGGACCCTGTTTTGGACCGACTGCTCTGTCTCACTAGACAGGGTCATGGATATGAAGCGTTACCAGGTGTTTGCTGTCAAACATCATTCTTCTCTTGTTTATTGTCCTGTTCGTTGTAAACCTGTGTTAACAAGATTCTTAAATATCCCCTACACAGAAAATCAACCATTTTCCTGGCATGAATGAAATCTGCAGGAAGGATTTACTCGCACGTAATATGAACCGTATGCTGAAACTCTTCCCGAAGGAGTACAACATCTTTCCTCGCACATGGTGCCTCCCTGCAGAGTGAGTCGATTCGAGTTCAATCATACATTCGAGTTACGATACAGATCTTTTAAGGAGCATAAAATGGAAGTTTTAATCTTTTCCCTTTCCCCACTCTCTCGATGTCCTTCAGTTATAGTGACTTCCAAGCCTACACCAGAGCCAAAAAGCACAAAACGTATATCTGCAAGCCAGACTCAGGTTGCCAAGGTCGTGGTATCTATCTTACCAAATCCAACAAGGATATTCGGCCAGGTGAACACATGATTTGCCAGGTGTATATATCCAAGGTAACAAAATGTTCATAAAGTCACAGTTACAACAAAAAGCCCCTCTGTCATAATACTAATACCCAATTAGATTCAAAACAAAGTTGCACTTTATTTTACAGTACGTGTACTTGCAGTGTACTTACCTAAGAACGAAAGTACTGAGTAAAATAACTACATGGGTTAAGGTTAGGTTTAGGGGTTGGTTCAGAGTTAGTACTAGTTATTACCCAGTTATTGCAATTACTATAATAAGTACATAGTAATTAGTACATAGTATGTACATGGGGAACAGGACTGTAAAATAAAGTGCTACGCAAAATAAATTAAAAAAATATTATTATAAATAGGCACTTATAAAATGTCTTCCCTTTTATTTTTATTATATAATTAATCTTTGTTTCAACAGCCGTTCATCGTTGATGGGTTCAAGTTTGACCTGCGCATTTATGTGCTAGTGACCAGCTGTGACCCCTTCGGCGTCTTCATGTACAACGAGGGACTAGTCCGTTTCTGCACCACTGAATATAATGAGCCCACTGGCAGCAATTTGGTGAGGGGCTTTAAAGACAGTAAATAAACTTGAAACAGATTCATGCATTTTAGTAGTAATTATAGTAATTATTGCAACTTAAAGCACACTGGTTCATAGAAGATAGATGAAAATTGCTTGTAATGAAATGCTGACTTCAAACCAGTGGTTAATGGTGGTTACGCGAAACAAACTTCCATATTCTATTCAAACTTCCTTATTCTATAAAACATTCTATAAAACAGTTGCTTCAGGTCCAGGTCTTTTGTATGCGTTTCTTTAAGTATAGAGCAGTTTTACTCAAATACCTTCGAAGGAGAGAGCAAAGACGAGCATAACCAATGTCTATCGAATGGATTGATATCTAAAAGTTTTAAATTTTCCTTGTCACTAACATTTAGTTATTTAAATAGTAAACAAAAAATAAATAAAAAGAACTAGCTAGGTTAGCTGATTACCTTAAAAGTCCATAGATCTAAAGTGCTTGAAGTACTTGAATTTGACCCTAACCTGGAAAACCCTTGAAAACAGCCATATTTACTATTTTTTAATTCATTATAAGGTGGTGCTCAGAGTTAAAATCATTCCCATGTTTACAACCTTGCTTCATTCCAGAATGAATCAGCGTTTTTTAATGAACTGTCGACTAACTCACTCTTAAAGGGATAGTTCATGCAAAAATGAAAATTCTGTCATTAATTACTCACCCTCATGTCGTTACAAACCCGTAAGACTTTCGTTCATCTTCGGAACACAAAGGAAGATTTAAGATCTTTTTTGATGAAATCTGAGAGCTTTCTGTGTCTCCATAGACAGCTATGCAACTACTACTTTGATGCTTCAAAAAGATTGTAAAACTAATCCATTTGAATTGACCGGTTTAGTCCAAATGGCGTTATAGGATGAACAGATTGAAGGGCTAATTTTAGCCCTTGAAAACCAAAAAAGTAATGCTTGAAAAGTCCTTGAAAGCCATGGAATTTCATTTTACAGATTCTGTATGAACCCTGTAGATATCGCCAGCAGTACGTACTACCGTCAACACTCTCCGACAAGCGGATGCAATGAGACCTGTTTTCCTGTTTGTTCATGTGACCGTTAACACAAAGCCTATTAGATATTTGTATTTGCTTTTCTTTATGCAACTCTACAGGAGGATGTTTGCATGCACTTAACTAACTATGCCATCAACAAGCATAGTGAAAACTTTGTACGTGACGAAGATACCGGCAGCAAACGGTAACCTAAATGTTCTCACAGAATATGATTTTCATCTGTTTTTCTTTAAAACTGTATAGAAAACCCTTTTTCCATTTTACATCTTCATAGGAAACTCTCCAGCTTCAAGAAGCACTTGGAAGCCATGTGCTATGATACTGAGAAGATGTGGACAGACATTGAGGACGTCATCATTAAGACACTAATATCTGCCCACCCCATTCTCAAACACAATTACCAACCTGCTTCCCCAATCATGCATCTGGCAGTGCCTGTTTTGAGATCCTGGGATTTGATGTGTTACTGGACCGTCGACTTAAACCTTGGCTTCTTGAGGTTTGGGCTCCTTTTGAGGCTTATTTTGTTTTTGAAGTAGTTTATACCATTTTTAATTACCTGTGACTTCATGATGTAACAACATCTATGTACATTGCTTTCATTCTAGCTGTATGCAATCTTTGAACCTGTGTGTTTAGGTCAATCATTCCCCTAGCTTCACCACAGACTCCCGTTTAGATAGGGAGGTGAAGGACGGTCTGTTGTATGACACTTTGGTGCTGATTAACCTGGGAGCCTGTGACCGCAGGAAGATCACAGAAGAGGAGAAGCGCCGGGTAAAAGAGAGACTCCAGCAGAACCGCTCTAGAGAGACCAGGTACAACAAAGACCACAGCTGCACTTAAACACAGCACTAGTTAATGGAAGACAGTTTCCACCATGGAATAACATTTAAAAAAATTACTAATTGCTATTTTTATCTCACAATTATGACTTTATATCTCGCAATTTTGAGTTTATGACTCACAATATAGAGTGCAACAGTCGGGTTCCGGAAGTAAAAAAAAAAGTTTTGTCCATAGGGAAATCGATTTTTAATGATAACGCTAAACATTTACAGACAGACCTACTGTTAGCTACGAGGTTGTTAATGTGTGTATGTGCACAAAAGTATGTGCTTTTGTTGAAGCTATTAGCCCACATTATTTCAGCTTATTTTTAAAATATTCGGAATTCCTGGTGAAAAACTACATTACCCATGATTCTGTACAAACAATTACACCAATCAAGAGTCATAATATCTATTTAGCTCTGTCCACTCCAATGAAGAACTGCGAATAAACTTAAAATATATATATATATATATATATATATATATATATATATATATATATATATATATATATATATATATATATATATGCTTCATGGGATTGTAATTTTATAGTTTATATTTTTTGAGGGGTGTCCAAATTCATGTTGAAAAGGATCTGTCTATCATGAAATCTGATGTAAATTTAGAATTCCAGAGAAAAGATTTCTGATTCGTGAGATGTCAAGATCTCAAAATGGCGAGAAATAGTCACAATTGTGATTATAAAATTGTTATAATTATCGAATTATTGTAAATAATTATTGAATTAAAGACAGAGAGTGACACTAATATCAGGGACTAAGGATGATGCAGACACAGAAGTGTAGTTCACTCAGTCAAATCTTTATTGAAAGCTTTCAGCTTATATGTTACGTATGTGTGTAAGAGAAAAGGTGTGAATGAACCACAACCTTTATATAGATGAGGTGTGATAAAAACAAATGTACAGAAGAAACAAAAACATCTCCATATATGGTAGATCATGCGATGCACAATGGAAAAACACAGAGTACAATATGTGCAAAAATTTCTTCTTGTTCTTTGTCTATTAAAAATCTACATTGTCTATTAAGTGCCAAGTGTGTTGTCTCAAAAGGAATGAGGAGATTCGTCAGTCACAGGCTGCTAGTATGGAGCAGATGCAGAAATATGAGGCAAAAAACATGGGTGGATTCCGGCGGATCTTCCCTCGGGAAGGAGGGGAGCAATACGAAAAGTATTTTCAACACAGCTGCTCTCTCTTCCAGGAAACTGCAGCCTCCAAAGCCAGGGAGGAGTGTGCCAGGTGTGCACATACTGCTTGTTGTTTTGCAGGAATACATCAAGCTAAATTTAGACTTTAAAAATGTTAATTCAAAATATTGTGTACTTGTAGGCAGCAGCTGCAGGAGTTGCGTCTGAAGCAGGAGCAGAAAGAACGGGAAAAGAAAGGATCACGTAAGCAGGATCTTCAAGGTGAATCTGCTGGAGAAAGAGCAAAACCAAGAAGAATTCGGCCTTCTCACCAAAACCCAAATGCAGTAAGTCATTCTCTTGTGTTTAGATGTGTACTTTGATCATTTGTTTATTACAAGGTTCTTTCTTTGACTAAACATTTGGGTCCTTTGACCTACCACTAGAGGGACCCTGCTGTCTATTTTTGATTAGCACCAAAGAACTCATGAATAACTAATGAATTCCTTTTTGTCTCATCAATTTCTTTAGCTACCAACTTTGTTAGATCAGACCACATTGAGGGGAGAGACACCTGTTGCTCTTGACGTAATAGAGGAAGAGGAGGCAGAGAGAGTCAGTGAACTTCACCAACGAGAGACTTTGCTGCTGAACATGGGTGTGGTTAACCAGGTGCGCCAGCTACTTCAAAGTGCCAATCATCTTACTGAACTTATCAAACACTCACATGAACAAGCCAGCTTATCCCCACACTGCAGACATGAACACAAGGTATGTGTACCAAAAAATCCCATATTAAAGGGATAGGTCAACCAAAAATGAAAATACTGTGATCACTCTTATGTCATTTGAAACCTGTATGTTCTTCTTCTTTGGAACTAAAAAGAAGATATTTTGAAAAATCAGTTCAGTGTTATTTTAGTATTATTTACATTACTGTTGTAGTATTTATTCATATTTTGAATTAGCTTTATTTTTATATTTTCAATTTTCATTTTAGTTTAGGTTTTAGACATGTTGTTGTCATTTTTATTCGTTTTTATTTATTTATCTCTATTTAGCTTTCATTTAGTTTTATTTAAATCTGCAGTCCGTAGCATTTTCCCTTTTTGTCGCCATCTCTGTTCGAAATCTGTAACTGCAGTGATTCGCGGAATTATGAATTATGAAATTATCTTTGCGTGGGTTGTAAATCGGCATAAAACACCACGGATGAACACAGTGTTTTGAGGCGAGTCCTGCTGTCAATCACCGCGCTGTGTGGATACTGTCATTCAGAATCACAGATTCACGTTTTGAAAGCTTGACCAACATAAGAATTTTCACCGGAAAATGTCTTCTGAACAAGTAAGTAACATCCAGTTCTGATCAACTAAGGGGGGAAAAGCATTCGACATGACAAGTGATCGTTAGATTTAAACAGCGCGATTTACAGCAACCGTGTAAATCATAGCCTACTTAAATTTGTTCTCAAATTGTTCATGTTAACAACATCAGCATTAGGTGACTAACGTTATTTAATGTGTTTTATGATTACCTGTGTAGTTCAGAAATCATATTATCCATAATAGCTAGCAAACGAGAAAGGCACAACAAAGGAAACTCCATAACTGTGTGAATTAAGAAAACGTACTGTTACACGATTGAACTATTGCAATTTTTTTACTTGTTCAGCAGAAAAAGCTGTCTCTTCTTCTTCCGTTTCGAATCCCTTCGGGAGTTCACGCACCTTTCAAAAGCCCCACCGATGTGTATCCTTGTGTTCGCATGAGACGTTCCTTTCTCTTTCCACCTTAAATCCGAAGTCTTTTGGGTTTTATAACTGGTTAATCTCCAGTTGACACTGATTATTGTTGTTTGGATCTTTCTGGATCCGCCATAATTTTAATCATGTAAAGTGCTGCGAGAAAAGCCTGTACATCTCTACATCTCCTCACCCGCAGCCGGCTAGCCGAAACTCCTTCTTTATGTGAACGGATGTGACGTAATGATGCAAAGACATGCTCGAATTTCCCGCGAAAACCCACCAGTACCACTGAAATTAAAATCATTATTACAAGCTAACCGTTTTGAATCTAGCTATGGCAAGCAGATAGTTTTGAACACTGGCTGAAGATGTTTTTTTTTTTTTAAATAATTAATTTGGATTATTTTTAACTTAAAAATGTTACGGACAGCAGCTTTAAGTTTTAGTTACTAATGCAATATTTATATTTTTTTGGTTTCTTTTTTCATATTTATATTTGAGTTTTATTTTAGTTTTAGTTGACAGTACCAACACTTATCCAATGTTGTTTTGGACCCCAATGACTTTCATTAAATGGACAAAAACAGTTAAAACACTCTTCAAAATATCTTCTTTTGTGTTTCCACAGAAGAAAGAAAATCACACAGCTTAGTTTGTCCTCTCTGACTAGACAGTATTTTAAACCACCTTTTTTGTCAGTTCTCCTGATAAATTACTCTTTCTATCCAGTTGGACTCCATTGCAGAGCTCTCTTGGAGACAGAAGAACATCTGCACTATAATGCAGCAGGTGTCTACAAAAGCCAAGCCCTGTCAGCACTGTATGCATTCCCAACCTCTGCAAAACCGAAAGCCGTGGCCCTCTCTGGAACATGGTCTGCTCCAGCCAGTCCAGACTGAACCGGGAGGTTTGGCGCACTGTGGAGCAGAAGCGATGGCGGCGTCAAGTGCAGAGCAACAAGCATCTGCTGGTCTAATGAAAGCTGCTAGTGCTCAGCGAATACCTTTCACAAGTGATTAACTTTTCAAATAGTTCTCTGGCTCTTACTCCCATATCATAACACTAATAAGGGATTGTTCATAGAAAATACACCTCTCTTCTTTCTCTGCTTCACAGTAGGTGGGTCTGTCTCTTGGCGTCAGAGCAGTATGAGTTCCTCTTCGGCCGAGTCAAGAGCGAGAGCGTCAATGTTAGGAGTGCCTCCCCTCATTCCGAGGCGACCACAGGGTGTCGGGATGCTCCGCGACCCCAAGTCTCTCTACGTCATTTCCATCCCTGCTCCTCTTGTCCCAAGGCCACACCTCTCAACCGCCATTCGAAAGGCCCCTCGCAGAGTCCCCCCACGTGAGCACAGCCACTGATGCAGGATGTGTACATGCAACCAAGTACATCAATACAATAAGTATAGACTAAGGAAACTGTTCAGTGAGATGTCAGTATGCGTCAGGAGTACAAGGTGCAGGAGAAGGTGTGCATTCAATATCTGTATTCCATACTGGAAATGTGAAATTTCGCTCTTTGCTATTTTCAATATAAAGCAATTTCTCAGGTTTGTCAACTTTTTTTCTGTAAATCGGTAAGTTAGTCAGGAAACTTGATTTTGGACAATGCAGTGGGCTGGTGCCTGCTGTAGCCTTTTTAATGTTTTTAGTATACATTAGTTTGAAACAAGCCATAAGTGAATGATTTTAATATAAAATAATGTGAATATACTTTTATACATTCTTTGATTTAACACAGCCTTTGTAAGCTATTTTCACGACTTCATGTCATACTGAGCCAATATGAATAAACATTTCAATAGAACTTTTTATAGTATTTTGTTTATTAGTTCTAGCATGCAAATCCTAACTCTTAAAGGAATAGATTACCCAAAAAAAAATATTCTGGCATCATTTACTCACCCTCTTGTTCTTCCAAACCTGGAAACTTTGTATGGAAAAAGAAGATCATTTTTGTCCATACAATGGAAGTCAAAGGGGTGGGGTGCAGTGTTGTTTGGACACCAAAATTCTTCAAAATACTTTGTTCTTCAGAAGAAATTAAGTCATACAGGTTTGGAACACCATGAAGTTCATTTTGGGGTTCATTTTTCCTTTAAGTTTAATTCTGTGCTGCAAAACAGATTTGATATGTTGTTGTTAGCTAGTAGCCTATCAGACATTCTAAATAAAAGAATTAGCTAAAGTTGAGCATGTACATTCTCCACTACATGTATCAAAACATCATTAAAAAGGTTTGTATATATTTTTTAAATGTATGTTGTCATAAATAAAAAAGACACTTAAGGAGGGCAATCATACAAAATTACAGGTAGGCTAATGTAACATCACACCCCGTCGACCACGAGTCAGATGCTAGCTATAGGATAAGCCTTACACTTAATATATATATATATATATATATATATATAAAACTTTATATGATTAAATTATTATTATTTTTATTTCAGCCTTAGTTATAATTTAACAAAAAAAAATCGAATTAAATCATTTCGTCTATGAATGTGATTTCCTTTATCGCAAAGCAAACTGCTTGCCGAAATCATCCGTGTAATTTCATCTCATTGCTGAATAGCTACTTATAGTTTTGCATCATCCTACTTTAGAGTTAGTTTGGAGAATTATTTTTAATTATTTGATTGATTTGTTTTATCCTGTCTGGCGTAAGCAATGAGTTCAGATATGAACAGATTCTTTATTTCTTTTTTAAATACATTTGGATTCAACGATGCACACCATTAGTTCGCATTTTAGATCTATTCTGACTTATGAAAGACTAATAATAATGCAATATAATATTAAAAAACACATTAATTTGAAAAAGTAAATTATAATTGAGTATTATTATTATTATTAAATAATAAGAATATATAAAATATTATAATTATTTTACAGATAAAACCAGATCATAGTAATACGTGGTTGTTTTACAGCGAAATGCGAGTTAAATGCAGAAGCAGAGGTCTTGATACAGAATAGGCCTACGCTTAATTTCGCGTGGCTTGATCTAATAGTGCATAAAATGAATGCAGTAAAAATCTAATTAGTTGCTCCTCTGGTCGTAAAGTAACTGCGGAAAATGAAAGCAACTGTGGTATGAAAATATCGTGCAGCTGTTCAGCTCCGCGTTGTTTGCTTTCTCATTTTCTCCACATAATTACTCTATTCTCATTTCCCTCTCATGGTGCAAACAGAAAGAGAGAGAGAGAGAGAGAAAACAACAAAAATAGCATAGACTCAAAAACATTTTTTTGTTTTTCGATAGTCCAAGGAAAAATAACAGTTAAAAGCAAACAATGTTATTAGTTGAATGTTTTTGTGCGCATGGATTCGTTAAGCAATCCTTTATCTCCCATTGTAGACCAACAGATTCTTTGTCATCCTTGAATGAATTCGAGTGAACTTGCAATATTCACCACACGATGGCAGTGTTACTCTAAAACCAGACAGGACAACTCGCCTAAATTCCCAGTCTAACCTGAACAGAGAGATCCTCACGATTTACTCGTTTTACAACAAAAATATTACCTTTATTTTTTTTTACCGTCAATTCTCAAATATAGTAAATAAAAAGCCTGTGAAACAATTACATACATTCCCAAATATTAAAAGTAACCCCTCTCACTTTCTTTGATGTGAGATGCAAGCTTGATATCTAGGCCTAAACATGGGTGGTCTTTTCTTCTCTGAGTTGACTGATAAAAGTCATTTCCACTTTGAAACTAGGCTACTCTGCACTTCATGACGTTTCCTAAGTACGGGAGTAGCCTTATGTCAGTAGCCCATTGCATTAGACTTATTAGAAACACAAAATATCCTTAATCTTAATCATCGAAACAAACATGAATGTAATTACAAATGCGGTATATTTTCATCATACGATGGACCTGAATGAATCTAGTTTTGTTATCCCACTGGAAACATTTCGTTTGTCTTGTGCATGTGCTCTGGCACTGAAATGGTTTACCAATAACAGCCCTACTCCGCCTTTCCCTCTTCCTCCCCAGGAACTCCCTCTCTCCCCTTTTTCATCTTCCCTTTTCAGTCTCTCCAGCTCTTCCTATCACAAGATCGCGCTTTGTCTGTTTGGAGATGGCGAGTCCATCCAATGATACAAGGAATCAATAACTGACGCTCATATGAAATGCAACTCACTATCAAAGAAAGTAAAGAAGGAAAACTATTTATTGCTCGGGGACCGCTACTAAGGAGTCATGTGGGTGCAGCTACGGATACATTTGTTTGCATGAATATTTACGACATTTTGCGCATGTAATTTCCACCTGGATGAATTCACTTTTCTTGTAATAATAGGCCTGCCTTTGCTCAAAAACATTATTCATCTATAGACTCCTTGATCTCAGTACAGTTGTCAAAGTTGATCGGGGACTTGATCTTACAAGCAATGAGTTCTTACTTCGTAAATTCCCTCTTCACTAAATTTAAAGGAGGCGATTCTCTGCGCTCCAACTGCTATGATTGCTCAGGGTACGCGCCGGATCTCGGAAGCAGACCATCTGTGCTGTACGGTCACAACACCGGATCTGCGTTTCAGCACGCGGCTCAGTTCCCGGAATTCTACCACCACGGTACATCATCGTTCTCCCACGCATCTTACCAACAGAACCCGTGCGCAGTCGCTTACTCTGGTGATGCCACGGGGAACATCTTGGGCCAGGACACTTTACAGAGACAGTCGTTCTTCAGCGCTCCAGATGCGGATTTTACGCAATTTGGGGATTTAAAGGTCAACAGTATCAGGGATGATTTGGAAAGTGCAGAACCGTGCGCAGCGCAGCTCTTCCCATGGATGAGACCACAAGGTGAGATGAGCGAAGAGAAACACCTAAACTGTTACAGTCCCACATAAAACACTGTAGACAATGGTAGGCCTACTTATTACCCCCAATTAAACGCTTTATGGCACCTATAGATTAGTGAGGAATTAACACCCCTTAAGAAAATCCGGATTGCTCAGTACACATTATTCAATGACAATGCATAGAAACTTTGAGAGTTTTAAGACGTTGTTGTTTTATTTCGTTTACAGAGATAGATATATGGCATATCAAACACTGTTTAGCCGGAAATAACGCTTCTTTTCCCCCAATAGCTACCGGCCGGAGAAGGGGCAGGCAGACCTACAGCCGCTATCAGACGCTGGAACTGGAGAAAGAGTTCCTGTTCAACCCTTACCTGACCCGCAAGCGGCGCATCGAAGTGTCTCACGCACTGGCCCTCACCGAGAGGCAGGTCAAGATCTGGTTTCAGAACAGGCGCATGAAGTGGAAAAAAGAACACAACAAAGACAAGTTTCCCTGCAGCAAAACGGAACAAGAGGAAATTGAGAGACAAGAGGGGAGCCAGGTATCAGAAAAACAAACATCAGGAGAAGACGACTCGGAGACTTCCAGTATTTCTAAATAGGCTGTCGACTGTAAAAGAAAACATTGCTGCAAATATATGTTTGAGGTTCAAAATGACGTCTGTCGACAAGCAAAGGCTATCAAATACAAAGCCAATGTATTCCGTTCATTGAGGCATTTCTGTTTTCCAACAGTGATTATTTCCGCTTTTTATGGTTTTATGATGTATCAATCTCAGTTTTGTAAGGTTCCACATGTGTTTGTCCTCGGGTAGATTACTCTTGAGGTTACTGTGTTGCAGTGAGGGCATATGAGGAGAAGGATATGGTCTGCATGGCGTCTATTTCCTATCTTCAAATCTTCCACAATCCAAGATATGTTCTCTTTGCTACAGCATATATAACATGGGTGAGGAATCAGCATTAGTGAGTGTATTACTGTATCTCTTACTGTAAAAAAACGCACTTTTTGTGATTGTTAATTACTGTTCGAAAAAGGATTATTAAAGTTTACAAATCTACAACCGAACTACCTAATATATGGGTCATTGCGTCAATCATTATGTCAGTGTATCCATGCGTTATGCTTTCCTGGGAGGGGATGGTTCAGACGCACAATGTTATTCTTAAAATGCTGTGTAAATATTTCGTGGAAGCACTGTTCTATTGTATTTTCTATTGTCTTTAACTGGAAGTGGTTCCTGAAAGAAGCCACAATAAAATTTGAGAAAAGAATCGTCGTCTTTGTTCTTTTTCCTCTTCCACTGGATTGCCTATAATGAAAGGTTTTCTTTTTCTTCTTCAGAACACAAACACCCAAATTGTTGTCTCAATTATTGTCTCACTTCACATACTGAATAAACAAATATAAAAGCATCGATTGTACGAATAGCCATAATGTATTTAATAATTTGTAAATCAATATCATAAAATTGAAATGAAGTAAACTGTAAATCAATATAAATAAAATAAAATAGTAAACCAATAATCGCATAAAAATCGCATTACCCCTTTAAAAAAAAGTTGCTGCCTAAATTAAGTACAATTAACTTGGTTGCTTAAGTCATTTCAACTTTAATTAAACTGACTAAAAACTTATTTTAATGAGTTAAGCAATGTAAAAACATATGTTGTCATAACAGCCTTTTAATAATAATTTTTTACATGTGATTTGGATTGCAATAAACATGGGTGGCCAGAAGTTGTCTTGGTAAAAAGGTTTCAAAGGTGTTTAAAGGACCTGGATCTGAGGATATTTTAAAGTAACTAAAGGATGTGAGTTAATTTTAAAGCCATAACAATAAGCAAGCAATAATATTAATGAACTAATATAAGCCTATACCCTGTATACGTTTTTCTTATTCACATATTGCGTATATATATTGACAACAAAGTGTTGACCACAGAAACCATTTGACCCCAAGCCAAAAGTTCAATATGAGCACTTGCAGGCAGTTTACAGGCTTTTATTACTCTGGTTGGATTCCCGAGCAGTCTGGTCTCAATCTCTGTCTCTCCTTTATGAACAGCAAGTGGCAGATGCCTCTTAATTGTGCTATACCTTTTTTTTCAGAGCTTTTGGCTGCCTTCAGTCTAGGACATTCATTGCCTGAGATTAAATATTTGAAGATACTGAGCTCTTCTACACCCCGGTCTATTATTGTGGTGTGTAATTTACTCTAGTAATATAGTGTGATTTGAAATGTATTTATAGGCTATTCCTTGAATTAGTTTAAATAAATAGATCAACTAGTGGTTGTTTCCTTTTTGGAAACAATGGACCTAAATGTATTGTCATTATCATTGATCTAGCATTTCAAACCAAAAATAAAGACAACGTAAAAATATAAAGTCTTAGAACTCTCTAATTAAAGTTAAAGTCATATTTAAGCTGATAATATCAGCTCAATATAGCCTACAGAATAACAAGAATAGTTTGATAGCAGTTTAATGCTTTTTTTTTCTCCTTAATTTTAATTCAAGAAACTAAATGATTGCGGTCTAGTTAAACGGAATGTAAGCCAAAATGGGTTTTTTAAAATACTTTTGTTGGCCTATTATATTGATATGATATGTTTACTGAAAAATGCATATTAAATATAAATTGACGAATTTCGAGGCCTATATGTTTAGAGGTAGCTTGCACCAATTCCGTTATTTTGGCAAAATGTGATCTGCATTTGTATTCATTTATAAAATGAGCCGGCCACTGGGAAGTGCACGACCGACCAAGATCTTGAATATTCTTAAAAAAAAAAAAAAAAAAAAACAAGAGAGAGAGAGAGAGAATATGGCCTATTAAATATTCAAATGAAATCTAAATAATGGGAATATGATATTCTTTTGCCAAAACAACAAAAGTAAGGTAAAATATAGTCCTGCATGGCATAAGAATTTGCATTATTTTAAAACAACAATGTATGCAACGGGTATAGTAAACACAGGGACTGATCTGAAGTTTATCTGCTGAAGACTGAACGGTATTGAGCTGTAGGCTATATTCAATTAAATCTTCACTAGAGCTTTACAGATATACTTTTTAACTTCAAAAGAACAATAAAACATCAAATAACCAGCCACTCAAATGGTTCTTAATATACGGAAACCAATGCCTGCCATTTTTTGTGTGTCCACAAAATATGAAACCTAGTTTTAAAAGGGTCTACAGTCGGCAACAAGAATACTCTTATACTCTTTATAAATAGAAAGGTTTAAATTGTATTAAATTGTATTTCGTTGTTTTTTATATGAGCAAGGCAAGAAGACATCATGAAATCACAAATTTTAAAAGCCCTTATTTTTAAAGAAATATATTAAACGAATTTTGAGGCCTGGACAGAAGAAAATGTTTGCGTTTTCTTTAAGTTGGGCGTACAGGCTTAGGGAGGCCTATATAGAGGTGTTACAGATTGTTTATATATTTTATAAATGTACCATTAGTATTATTATTATTATATCAGATATTTTCTGAAGTTTCCATTATGAAAAGCTGCCTATTTTCACGTTTCTGAAAATATCAAGATCACAATCTAAAACAATCTCACGGGAGCAACTAAATATATATTTTCAGCTGTAATGTAATCCTAAATTAATAAAAAACGAAATATATTATGCACACTTCGTAGGGCCTTTCATCTGATCTCATATGGGCAAACATTATATTATCTGAATACTATTATTGACGAGAATACGTTTGAAGGGATATAGGCTAATGTAAAAAGACTTGTGTTTGTGTAAATGTATTAAACGTATGCTATGTATTACATTGTCTACTCTTCTCAGAAAACGGTGGCATATACTGTATAGATAGGGCTATATATTATTCACCATCGTTTTCTGTGGGCTCAAATCCATAACGTGTTGCCTAGCAGAATCATGCATTAAAATGTTCTTTTAATAAATACACATAATAATTTTTAAATAAAACAGTTTAAAACAAGTTAATTAGGCCTACAGTTAACGAATTCAAGTGCATTTAGAATCGTTTATAGGCCTAAAGAAATACGTAATTTAATTATTTTACTACATGAAATTATTCAATGTAGCCTAATTCTCAGTCTATGCCATCTGATTTTCTCTCTAAGCTAAATTTCAATAGAAATGACTAAACTCAAAATATAACAGATGGAAACGCTTATAGCCTACTATGAGGATGAAATTATTATTTTGCTTATTTTAAGTTTTAAGAATACAATATCATATCGTCTGTTAAGCTAAATGAGTAAGAATTTGATTCTATATTTAATTTAGCAGTCTATTAAACAAAAATGTAGCTTTCTATACAAATTCAAATACATGGTTGTTGAGTTAATAAATGTAAACGAATATAGAGTGGATATACTGCATTACACGCTAAAATTCGAAATGAATATAATTCTGAATGTATACCTCGTATGCTGCTTTTTGGGCCTTTTTTGGACAGCACGCGCTGCTGATCTTCAAGAGCATTGCCTTCTCGAGGTATAACCTACAGACCATGCTCGGTCACTTTTGGGTTATACTGTTTTATGGCCCCAATAAATGTCGGAAATAAGTGTTTGTTCGTAGATACAGGAAGCAATTCTTTCCTCCTCGCATGTTTAGTGCTGTAAAAAGCTTTCACGTTCCATTTGTCTATTCTTCTTTTAAAGTCACCTGACAAAAGAACGCACACTACCGAGGAAGAGGGAATGGTGCTCTTTAATTTTTTAGTGTAATTGGTCCGTTTTAGTTTAACCACAACTGGTCAAAAGAGCCTCTATGGCTATCCTAAATGGAAATCGTTTCTCTCTCTCTACATTTCGTTACATTTTCGTTGTGTTTAGTTATAAACATGACAAAACCTTTGTGTTGGTCTATGAACCTGGCTACTATGAATCATCTATAAAACTGAAATGCTAGTGGCCTAATAGACTTAATTCTTCATCTTCAAAAAAATAATGCATAAAGCCAATATCTTTGGCTGTTAATGAAGTGAAGTCGTGCTTTTTTCCTCTCTTTTAACGAATAAAAATGGCGGCGACCGAGTTGCTGCTGAAGCAAAGCAATAAACTCACAGCTGTTTATGAAAATTTACAACTTTGTGATAGAACTTTATGTGTGACTCTGACAGTGGATTGGCTGACAGGGGTCACGTGAGCAGCTCTCTGTGAACATGAACTTTTTATGATTTCCCAAGTGGCTATAATGCAGCATTCTTTTGGTCAGGGCGCAGTCAGTAGCACCTCTGTCCTTTATGTTTTTTACGTTTTGTTAAAGCAGACGGAAAGACAAATTTCCCTGAGCTGGGCGAATTGTGTGCGTTAATATGGATGGAAAGCTCGACGTCACGCTAGTACGAAGCGTCTTTAGATTTTCACATCAGCTAAGAGTGCAAGGGTCAAAATTCACCGAGGACCTTAGTTTAATCTTCTTTCATTTGTCAAGTTTTATCTCTGTCGGTCTTACCCGTAGGCTACATCCACAAAATACGGCACGAGATCCTGGTTAACCGACGAATCTGCGAGATTGTTTTGGATCATTCCACTGAAGCGGTGATGAACGGGAAAAGAAAAGGTAGGACTGGACCTATAGGCTTCTGTACTCCACTTATTCCAGCGATGTCATGATGCAAAAACAAATTTCATTACACAATATCATCTTCTTGAGCATGTCTTTTGTATAACAACACAAACAGATTAAAGATGAAGTAGATAAGAACTCGTATGAACATGACTTCAGACGTCGTAAGACGGTTTAAAACGATCGATTAGGCTATACGATCGATATAGGCCTATTTGTATCACTGTTTTTAAATGCTAACTTTTTATTTGGCTAAAAATATATGCTTAAAAAGAAGTATTATTACAGAGTTACAAGATGGCCGCTGCATTCAAATGATTATTATGAGATTTACATTAACTCTGAGTTTACAAATCAGCATTACTGAGTCTCTTAATAGCAAGGCAATGCCCCATAATAATAGTAATCTGCAAAGTCCTTTTACGATTTATTTTTAAATTAAGAGCTGTAAAGTTGGCTGTATAAGTTGGATGTTTCAGCCATTGTAATTTCTACTGTTTATAGCTTAATATTTCACGGAATTTGCTCAAACCCATGCATCTCTCCATCATTCATTCATTTTTCTGAGGACATTTGTGAGGGATTATGTCTCAAAGCATCAACAGCTTTCTAATTGATGTTTTGTTGTTAGGGTGGAAAAAATACAGTACTAGCAGCTTTATTTTTGTATGGGCTAGATAATTTTGTCATTCTGAATCCGAATAACCAAAATTATGTTTGATTTTGAATTACAATCACAATCCAAAATTGCTCCGGTCTGTCCCTGAAGAAGCACACCTTTTCTCAGTTCTTGCTCTGTGATGTCATCTAGTGACGAGATGTGGTAACTGTGGTGAAATTCAGTGTCTGTGTTTGGGTCTTCTCTGCATGTGATCTGACTGACTCAAGGCGTCTATTGTTGCCTAATATGTTTAACCAAAGTGTGCCTACGATGAGCAAGTAATCGACAAATGCAGTTTGGGAATGGTTTATGCATTGGGTCTAATTTTTTATGGTCTTTGCTACTCTTGCTCTACGATATTTTTTATTTCTCTGCTCTTAGAAATTGACCTTGCACTGAAATTGTGTAACGTCCTCATTAACATCTTTCTTTCTTTCTTCTTTCTTTCTTTCTTTCTTTCTTTCTTTCTTTCTTTCTTTCTTTTCTTTCTTTCTTTCTTTCTTTTCTTTCTTTCTTTCTTCTTTGGGTCAATCGTGGGGTTAAGGCTAATACAATACTAGGCCTATATAATATTAAAAAATAAAGTTTTGTATCTTGTCAGAGGGTGAGGAAAAAATTAAATCATATCTATCATTTATTTAATCAGACATCTAATTAATCTATATTATTATATATATTATTATAACGACAAAAGAATCGCTGCAGTCTTAAAAATATACGAGAAAGTCCCATCCTCCTTCCAAGGGATAAACTCACAACGATAACGTCATCAAGTACTTACAGCAGCCTATCGATATTCAATAATACATCTAAAGATCAATTTTTATTAATTTACAAAACAGAATAGTGATTAATGGTTAGCTTTTCTAAGAGGTTTCCTTTCGCATTAACTAAAGGCTTTATCCACTTTAATTATTTCAATATTAGTTTAATTCAAAGAATGTTTAACTTATTAATTTGTTTTTAATTAATTTTTATATTTCAAGGACACTGTAGACATTACAATTTTCAAATAAAATGTAAACCGGTCCTGTATTATATGCTATAACTCTGACGTTGTTTAAACAAGACAACAACAAAGAACGACAGACATGGGCTGCATGGATTTAATTTAAAATGGAAGTGTTAGGTGTAGCCTATTTTTTAAACGTGGATTGTGGAGTTTGTATTTTCTTATTTACCATTGATGCATGGTTTTTATTGATATAGGAACTTTGATTGGTTGTATGTCCGCTGTGGTTACATAATATATCGCTGAAGCAGGTTTTTATGTTGAGTTCACTATACATCTGCATGGAGAAAATTACACAATATTTCGATATACAACGTGAAAGCCATTCTCTACGGTTAGATAGATAGATGGATAGATGGATAGATGGATAGATAGATAGATAGATAGATAGATAGATAGATAGATAGATAGATAGATAGATAGATAGATAGATAGATAGATAGATAGATAGATAGATATTAATTGTTGGTTTGGAATGATTTGGAAGGCCTATATTGAAAATGCGCCCAAGTTATACAGTCTTTCTAAAACGAGCATAATCACTCTTCATAAATGGTATTGAAGTCAAGTTGTGTCTGTGTCTAATCTATGCTGGGTTGTTTTTTTGTTTTGTTTTGTTTTATAGAAAGATGTGTAAACAGCAATACGGTATTATTAGGCTAAAGAGGGGTCAGTACAAGTTCGTGTTGGAGAGTGAGAGTCCGTCTGTACGTCTATGAAATTCTTTCGTGCACCTGAATTATGCCATGATGTCTGCTTGATTTTCAAAATTTTGAGCATTGGACATTTTTTAATCAAGACAGTCAAAATGAAAATGACGTGTGTTGCACACATATTTGAGGCGTGCTTAATATTTCGTTAAACAAATCGAAAATGTGGCGGTGAAATTAATTATTAATCACATACTCCTATATAAAGTAATTGTGTATTGATATTATCGCGTTTTTAGATTTCTTTTTTCGTTCTTATTTTTTTTTTGCGGTAAACGGAGAAAAACACTTGCGTCTGAGTGTTTTGATATGCCCTGGGGATTCCATTCTGTGCAACAAGAGGGCCCCCACCACACGTTATCCTGTTGTCAGAAGTGCTCAGGATTGGTCAGGCACTGATCAGCTGGTCCGTTTCCCCGCGGTCTCAGATTGGCACCTCGCCACCCCCCTTCGGCTAAAACCAAATCTCAGATAAAGTAATGGCAAAAACCACTTGGACTATAAAACACAACAAATCATAACACTCGGACAATAACACTGGCCACCCCATGAGTTCCTATTTCGTCAACTCAACTTTTCCCGTGTCCCTACCCGGAGGACAGGAGTCTTTCTTGGGTCAGATACCGTTATATTCCTCTGGATATACAGATCCTTTAAGACATTATCCAAGCGCTACGTTCGGAGCTACCAATGTCCAGGACAAGGTTTACACCTCCTCGTATTACCAGCAAGCTGGGGGCGTTTTTGGACGAAGCGGATCCACCAGTGCTTGTGACTACACAACACCGAACATATACCGAACCGCTGACCGCTCGTGCGCAATCGGAGGTCTGGAAGACTCGCTGGTCCTAACTCAGGACCAGTGCAAGACGGACTGCTCTGAACAGGCTACAGAGAGATATTTTAACAGTGAAGACAAACCGTGTACCCCGGTTTACCCGTGGATGCAGAGGATGAACTCGTGTAATGGTAAGACACGTTTGCATGTCAGAGAATGCCACACTACTTTCCACTATACGACTCTATGTCAACATATAAAAGAAGAGATACACAGTATGCAATCTTTTAGAGAAAGTTATACCCAGGTAAAATAAATTGCTTACGGATGCAGTAGCCTAAGCTGCATCCTGATAGCCTATTGCGCATTTTAGTAACCGTGAAGTATTAGCGCGTAAAGTCTTCCATATTGTATTAGGCTATCTATTAGAGTAAGATACATTCAACTGAACGACTTTTAATATATATATATATATATATATTTTTTAACGTAGGCTAGATAAAATGCAGATGTCAAATCTGATGTCGCTGCAGTGATTACAGTCTTCGTAATAATGATAATGGTTATGATTGAAACAGTGTTCTTTTATTATTGTCCTGTTTGTATGTTTACTGGGTGTTGACCTAGCATGTCTTTCTTTCACCTTTTTTGACAGGAATGCCTGGAAGCACTGGCCGCAGGGGTCGTCAAACCTACACTCGGTTTCAGACTCTTGAACTGGAAAAGGAGTTCCACTTTAACAGATATTTGACCAGAAGGAGAAGAATTGAAATATCGCACGCTCTCTGTTTGACGGAACGTCAGATAAAGATATGGTTTCAAAACCGTAGAATGAAATGGAAAAAGGAGAATAAAGTGATGAACTCCGCGAAGGGCAGCGAGGAGGAGGATGGTGGAAAGGCGGGGTAAATGTTAAAAGCAGCTTATGACGAAGCCCTGGAAACATTGTACATAACATGTAGCCTGTAGTTTGAACTAATAAGTACTGGTCTGTCCAACAAGAAAAAAACTACCTAATAAGTTTTATGTTGCCCTAATAAGCTTCAAGAGAGACTTTCTTTTTTTCCATTACAAAACATGCGTCTAAATCACCTCTGTAAAGACGGTAAAATATATGGGAGGTGCTTTTTCCACTATTATATATTTTGCGGTATTTATCTAAACTAATAAGACAAATGTTTTCTCGCTGTTTGAACATTATAATGCCTATAATTTTAAAGAAATCACAATTTCATGTTTAAAACATCGGGATTAATGGTCTTACATTGAATATGTGGTTCAATGTTGTGTGCTAGAAAAAGAAGAAAATGGTACATTTTGATGCTTAATTTATTGGGTCGTCACTTTTGTGTATGTGTATGTGAATGCACTAAGAATAACACGTTATCATACTTTGTTAGCAATGTTATTTTGTCAATAAAATTATTGTTTAACAATTACTGTGGTGGTTTATCCTTCTTTATTTGTATGGGCAAATGAGCCAGAGGCATTTTATTATCAGCTTTGTGCGTTGTTATAAAATATTTGATCTGATATACATCTGCTAGGCCTATATATATATATATATATATATATATATATATATATATATATATATATATATATATATATATATATAGGCCTATATATATTATTATTAGGCTATATAGCCTATATATATTTTAATTTCCAACTATTTACTGCCTCTTGAAGCTGTGCTGGTCAAACGGGCCAGTTTGAAATAGGAATCTGGCCTATAGTTTTATTTATTTATTTATTTTTCATTTTTATTTTATTTTGTAGATCTAGGCTATGTCTTAGTTTGACGATCAAAATCTAGTTTTACTAACCTATGTTAAAAAGCCACCTATGTGGTTTGGTAGCCTATGGAATCACTGAATAAAGTCGTTGAAACAGCCAAGATTGCTTTGAGAGTCTAAAACTAAAAAAAGAAAAATTAGGAGAAATATTCACACTCTGCCTTAATTTAGCTTAAATCTATTTGTAAATACGACTTAGTGTTCCAATAGCAACAGTGTTACAAAATTATGCAGCAAAAAGGCTTTCCGAAATGGGCAGGTGTTTGGTTATGTTACAGTTCTTCCAGTAGGTGACGCCCTCCGCTAACGTGGGATGTGGCGCTCGACGGGGAGGCACCATTGAGTTGAACCTAACGATCATCATTTCGTCATCATTTGTAACCATA
Source organism: Chrosomus eos (assembly GCA_036326025.1). Lineage (NCBI taxonomy): Eukaryota > Metazoa > Chordata > Actinopteri > Cypriniformes > Leuciscidae > Chrosomus > Chrosomus eos. The sequence continues at coordinate 24,924,461 of CM070830.1, forward strand.
GAGCATGAATTACCTCTTGAAGTCATCAGAGAGAATTTACGACTGGTCAACAAAGGCACGTGATGCCCTAACGCTCTCCCATATTTGGCCGCATACATGGCAAAAACGAAGTACAGTGCATTGCTATAATTCATTATTACATCATAAATTGTGCGGCGCTGGATTTTAACGACCAAGATCTACAAATCAAGACATTTTAAAACATCCAAATGAGCTCTTATTTTCTAAACTCGTTCTCAGGGCGCTATCCAAATGGGTCTGACTATCAGTTACTAAATTATGGTACTAACGGCGCTATGAACGCTTCTTACAGGGACTCCACCAGCATGCATTCCGGGTCTTTCGGTTACAACTACAATGGAATAGACCTTAGTGTAAATCGTCCCAACAATGGCCATTTCGGGGAAGTTGGAGATAATTCTCGCTCTTTCCAAAATCCGGGTCAGGAGACCCGGTACAGACAGTCGAGCTGCTCGCTCTCGTCTCCAGATCCCCTGTCTTGTGCCACCAGCGAGACTCTGGAACTGAAGGGTTCATCTCCTCCATCTGATCAGAGCACACCAACCGGCAACAGCAGACTCACCAACAGCAACAATCTCACCAGCAGCAATAGCACACATTTTGCGGACACAGACGAGACCAATGCCTCATCCGATACCGAGGAAGGAGCACAGACCACCAGCACCACACGTACGCAGAAGCAAGAATCTGTGGCGACCTCGACTACAACACCCAACGACGGTCAAACTCCACAGATATTCCCATGGATGAGGAAGCTGCACATTAACCATGGTATACACATCTCCTTTTTTATTTAGGCATTGTAGAATGAAAATTGTAAAGCCTTATTTGGATGATAGCAGCTTATAAAAGAAGGTGAATTATACGTGGATTAAATGCATGTTTTTATTCGTTTAGAACTAATGGTTGTCTTACAAAAAAAATAATCCTTTGACGAACCATTGATTTCACCTAAGTATATGTTAAATAGAGAATAACCACTCTATCTGGGAGGTGACTGCATGTACAATTATTGCATGTGTGCAGCATAAAGCCATAAAATGCAATGATAGGCTACTAAACTACACGTCGCCTTGAATATAGGCTACTTTAATCAGCCAGCAGTCCAACATCCAAAATGTAACGGACATTTAAATCCATTTCCGTTTGATGGCTTGGTGATGTTTGTTTATTATCTCTTTGCCCTTGCTTATGCCAGATATGACTGGACCTGATGGGAAACGGGCTCGAACAGCTTACACTCGCTACCAGACGCTCGAGCTGGAGAAAGAGTTCCATTTCAATAGATATCTAACACGCAGGAGGAGAATAGAGATAGCTCACGCTCTCTGCCTCTCGGAGAGGCAAATCAAAATCTGGTTCCAAAATCGCAGGATGAAATGGAAGAAGGACAATAAACTGAAAAGCATGAGTCTGGCTACGGCGGGGAGCGCATTTCAAAATTGAGCAAATCACGTCACATTAATTGGAAAATTCGACTACTGTTACAGCGCTGCACCTTTCAGCTTGTTGGTATCACCTGACGACGTGTGATTTCCCCCGTGCAACTCAAAAATTGTCAGCTCTTGAATATTGTTATCACATATGCTAAACTAGTTACAATTGCCATAAAATGAGTGTGAATGTAAGGTTTGTTAAGTTTATACATTCGTGGAGGAAAGCATGTTCCATGTGAGCTATTCGTGCAACGTATTCTAGACCTGTTACAGGAATTATGTACAGTACAACTCGCACTACCTAACTATCTTAAGTGATAGTGTAAAAAAAAAAGAGAAACTTTTGTTGTATCCTTGAACTTGTATTGAAACGTCATGTATTATTCACGCAACATGCTATATTCTTGTTATGTGCCGGGCTTTTTGATTTCTCGTATAGATGATACCTGCATCGCGAGACAAATAATCTTTTCGCACTTACATTTACTTAGGCTGCAGCACAAGATTACTTTGGGCTCGTAAGATGTCCATGAAGAATGTCTTTATACAGTTAGTGACCAATGTTATTTGTAGTGCACAACGTGAGTTATGAACGTTCTGTGTTAAAAGTTGGAGAAAAAATGTTTTGTTATTGACATGTTGATGGTATCTCTGCCATTTTTTTTGTATTTGTGTCTGAACTGAAAATGAGTTGATCCAAAAAGAAAAATAAAGTTTTCTCTCAGTCATACATGAAAGTCTCTTTTTGTCTATAGGCCTGTTTGGTTAGTGATCCCAACGTTGGACAATTCATTGACACTAGTTCTTATTTCACCCACCACCAGTTCATCACCTGATATTTTTCACTTTGAATATTAATCTTTCTCTTAAATTAAATCACCATCTTAAATGTGTTCTGTTGCATATAAAACAATAGTCAATTCAATTTTTGATGCGCTCTGCGAGCAAACATTGGATATCGGTAAAGAATATGGCTTATGGCAATACTCAAACTCAACACTTATGTGTCACAGCACAACCCCTTAACTTATTAACGATATTCTAACCATCTGCATTATTTGGTTGGAAACACAGCAGACAAATCGTCCACCTGACTATTTTCTTCTGAAGTCCATAACACCAACATGTAGCTCTAAAAAAGTCACGTGAGGTCCATAAAGTTAGTTTTATGGTTTTAGGGGGGTTGACAATGTGCTACATAATTCACATTCTTGAATGTAACTGACTGTTTAACTGCTTCAGCGGGATTCTAAAGGTTGTGGGCAGCATGCGGAGTCTTCTCAAACTGGACAGTCCTTATATCCCATGCTGACTGCTGTCAACAATGATTTTCATAATATTTCTGCTGCTGGATGTGAAACGATAAGATGTCTTCTCTGTAGATCTCAAGTAAGTCATCTGTCTTGGCTACAGATGCTCATTCTTTTAATTCATTGTTTTTAAAGGATCACGAATTTTAGCCAATTTACAATTTAGTTTAAAGCTTTATAAATGTCAGATAATGCCGACTTGTTTGGTTTACATATTATTTAATGATAAAATACATTTGTAAAACACGGTTGATTTTGACTCGGTCAAAAAAAGGAAATAACCTTATATGTGTGGCTGAATGCATAGTAGCCTAAGTTAAAATTTGTATTTGCGAAGCTGTTTATTTTGCGTGGATTATGGAATATATTTTATCCTTATATTTTCTGTAATACTTGAAGAAATAAATCTAAAAATTATTTCATTTTACAACATTTAAAAATCTTCTTCACAACAGATGTCCAAAAATTTGCAATAGTGACATTTTATCATGGTTAAACAAAGAGAAAGTTCACATGGTAGCCTACATTTTCTGTTGGTATTCTATTCAATGGTAAATTGTGTGATTAATCAGGCAAAGATCAATCTGAAAAAAATTATATATTGTTGTTTTACCCTCTTTGTGTATTGCACATTTTATTTGGTCTGGACATTTGAAATAGGTGCAACGTTTTGGAGGTGAGGTTTGAGCGTGTGTGTGTGTGTGTGTGTGTGTGTGTGTGTGTGTGTGTGTGTGTGTGTGTGTGTGTGTGTGTGTGTGTGTGTGTGTGTGTGTGTGTGTGTGTGTTAAATATACTAGGATGGATGTAAGGATGTAGCCTAACTATTTTCTCGTGATAGAAACGGTTCTTCGATTCATAACTATTAAAGTCCCATTTTACCCCTATAATGTGTTTTGCATATTGATAGGGGTAATCTGGGCGCTGTTCTCATCAATTATTCATTGGGAAGGGATCACTCCGAGGTCAGGAGACAAGAGTGGCACACATGGCTTATACGAGAGAAGCACAAGGTCCATGCCAAACTGACTAGATGGTAATCCTTCGCAGTTTTGGAATACATTTTCACTCAACAGTCAGTTCGGTCTAATTCTCTTAAAGGCATTTTTTGTACTGAAACTACATTGTTGAGAGGGACAGACTTTGTAGAAGAGATGTAGGCTACGAACAAGTAAATTGATTAGCCGACGATGGGATTAGACGACGCAACGCTAAACAGATTAAATTATTTTGAAAGTTCTGTTATTATGAATTTTGTTTTGCTTGATTCATAAATAAAAGCAATGTCTGTAAAACGTTAATTTTGTTGCTATTTAGATTGATGTAATGTTGCTTCATCACCAGCAGGGCCCGCCTCACACCGAGCTCCTGATCGGTTTTTACTCATTCTGCATAGCGGGACATTCTGATGCTTTAAATTTTTTCTTCTCCATGAAATCAAAATTAGGCTATGTTTAGGGATTAAAATTTAAAAAACACGTAAACCGCGAAAATGGAAAGCTTTTTCATGTGGCAGCTTCAATTTTTCTTTTGTTGATTTAGGTGTGGAACCCGTCTAAACAATTATCGTTAAAATAGCTCATTAAATAAACTAGCCTACGAGGAAGGGTGTAATCATAAAGTAATGGGACCTAGTGAGAAAAAAAAATCAAATCGCTTTCTGGTAGAAATATGAAATGTGGAAATTTCCAAATATCATAGCTAGATAGCCTATAGAATATCATTTTAAAAAAGCAAGAAAAGAAAACATACTGTGCGAGGCATGGTGAAGGATCAGAGTTCATGCTGAGGTCACTCATCCAGCTTATGTTCTGTGATGGCACCACTCTCAGCTTTTGTGGCAATGGCATAACATAAATAAAAATTGAGAGCAGTGACTCAATACATAAATGATATAAAACTCATTTAAAAAGGCCTATTTTAAGGTATGCTTTTTTTTTCGAAATAATTGAAATAACTTTATAAATAACCATACTGCTAGTTGTCTAGTCATTTGAAACATATATTTTATATGTGTAGCGGTTATAAAAGTTGAATTAAATCAAAATACGAATTCTTAAATATTTAATCAGCGGTCTGTTTGTACTCGATAGTGCGATATCCTTTACGTTCAGGAAAGCACTAATCGAAAGTGCAGCAGCAGGATTGCCTAATGAAGTTGATAAACGATATTTCGCTTAAGGTTATCTTGAATATTTCATCTTTAATCGATCGTTATGCGCCCAAAAGGTTCTGCGATGTCTTCAATGATGCTGTTGGAAGCTAGTCCTGCAGAGACACAAGAAATGAAAGTCCGAGAGAAAAAAGGCATATACGAAAGATTGTAAAATGGATTTACAATGTGAAATGTACTGGAGGCAAAGAAAACGTAGAGACATCGAGAAACAAGATGGGGACCACCGTTTGTGCAAAAGAGTGAGGCACATAGTAAGTTTACTTATCGCTTTGATATCAGGATTTCATCCAACTTAGCAATGAATTTGCGTGATAGACTTGCTTTTATTTTTTGCAAGCTGTTCTATTAATATAGCCTAACTAAGATAGTATGTTTGATTAGTATTTGATGTAAGGCTATAAGGGAAATTAAATAGTAATGTAATGTAATATAATAATGCACAAAATTGGTGCAAATGGGAAAGTTATCTGTGCTCAAATGACAGTTGTTGTTGTTTTCTACAAATGCACAATAAAGGGTTAACATTTGGCCTGGAAGAAAAGTTTAACAAATGCCGATGATGTCTGTCATCTATATATACCCTGTAGATCCGAATTTGTGTGAATAGAAAGTCGCAAATTCGTGTCTTGGGGAATATGTAGTTGACATAAACACGACGCCATAGTGGAAATGTGGATATACACCTTTTTTGTCCCCTGCACGCTGCTTAATTTTATTTATTTATTAATTTGTGTGTGTGTGTGTGTGTGTGTGTGTGTGTGTGTGTGTGTGTGTGTGTGTGTGTGTGTGTGTGTGTGTGTGTGTGTGTGTGTGGGGTTGGTTTATGTGATTTATGAGGACACAAATTTGTATTATGACATGTGTATTACACTGGTATTACAACTTATGGGTGGTTTATGAGGACATTTCAAAAGTCCTCATAAATCAAATGGCTTAAAAAACATAAAAAACAATGTTTTATTAAAAATGTAAAAATGCAGCATGTCTCCTGTGATGGGTAGGTTTAGGGACAGGGGCAGTGTAGGGGGATAGAATATATAGTTTGTGCGGTATAAAAACCATTACGCCTATGGAGAGTCCTCATAATGCTGTTGCACCAACATGTGTGTGTGTGTGTGTGTGTGTGTGTGTGTGTGTGTGTGTGTGTGTGTGTGTGTGTGTGTGTGTGGGGTCATTATTGAGACATGCTTAAAAGAAATCCTAAACATGATGCGAAGGTTTTGAAAGTTAGACACCTGATGGCGCTATCATTTGTCCTATGGAGAAAAATGCTGGCCTGCGAGAACGTGAGGAATTTTTCAGCATTTAGGCCTATTCCTTTTTTTAAAAAAAACCTGCATGATGATGCTGGTTTTGGTCACCACTTTGTTTTTAACCCTTTTCGCAATCTAAAACTCTCTAGAATATATTGTTCCATGTTCTCAGAGACAGAAAATGCTATTTTCAGATATCAAGCAAAAAAGCTGAATCCATCAACGCACATTGCTCATAACACAATAATAAAACAAATATAAAGCCTAGCAATTTACATAAAATCGAAACTGTAAAATACGGTGTTATTCAATGTCTCATTATGCTAATTAAACCTGCTCTTACTTTCCTTTATTTTTCTAGCTACATGTGTATTCCAATGAGGCTGCGTGTGACCCTGCACACGTTTTCCATGCTATTCATCAAATGGACAGTCAGCAGACAATTGAGGAGAAGGAACATGACAAGAAACAGGTAGCCTAATTTTTACACAGGAAATACTGCCAGATATCAACTGGATTTATTTAGATTACATAATGCATGAATAATGAGGAAGTCAGATATCCGTATGTTAGGCTATTTTTTGTTATTTCTTGAATAAAATAGACTTTTGTCTCTGGTTGATTCAAAGAGTAGGCTAGCTAATTCACGGTGAAGAGTAAAAATGTCGTTTAAGTAAAAGTGAAAAGATACGTCCCTTATTTGCCAGTCACGTGATTCATTAAATTATTAATGAAGAGGCTGCAGCGCAGAAAGGCAACGCAGCCAATTCGTCAAGACTGGCTTTTCGCCGAGCTACTTGAGTGAGTTTGGGAGAATTTTTGGGGGGCTTTTCCCTCACAAGAAGCTATCCTCATTGCCGTGAACAGTCGAGGGAGAATGTAGGATCAACCGCAGAGCATAGCCTAAGCACCACACATTGTGAGTAAGCCTTTAGATCTAAAGCTAATAGATGCTATATGCATAGTTCCGCAGACTTGAAGAGAACATGTAAAGGCCAATACTAAGATGCATATTTTTTCCACTGCTCCTGGAAATATTCATAATCCGTTAATTTAAATATAATTGTATGAAAACACTGCCCTGTTCAACTATATTACAAATGCAAGTACCTCGTATCACATAGGCTATTTGTTTACTAGGAAAAAAATATTTATTTAGTTACGAAATAAATAGTTTAATATAACATTTTCTTATTTAAACGCATACGTTTAGCTATTCTTAAAATGTATGTATAGGCATATGTGTGTGAATAATCCCCCCCCCCCCCCCCCTGATTTTAGCAGGTTTGTACAGCCTTATGAGTAGCTACAATTGTAACAGACTACGTCCATACACTTATAGTCTATCTCGATGATAAATGTAATGAATTGGCCGATACATAAAGTGTTGAAGGCTGGGTTAAGGACTTGTGATATATCAATAAAATTGTTAAGGTTGGATTGTTAAGGCCTAGATTGGTTTGTCTGATGGTGACTATATCAGTTTAGGCCGTCTATGACGAATCCACTTTTACAATGACATGAGCAAAGCAATGGAACACTAGAGATCAACTTGAGAGATCAAAGGCCCTCGGACCTTTGGGGAATTGATCGCAGAACTATCCCAAGACAGCGGCACTCTCTCATCTTCAACATCACTAATTACAATATCATGCACGAATAATTCGAAACAGATGTTCCCTTTACAAGCGTTTACAACAATTTTATGGTAAAAATGTTACCTGGCATATTGGAGAATCTTAAAAAAAATATGTTTTATAGTGCACGCGTCTAACAGAGTTACTTGTGTGTTTTCAGAAATCTCGTTATCCTACTGCAGAAAAAACGTAGGCTACCGGTATTTTCTGTTTTCGTCGTCATACCAATGCTTCTGTTTTAACATTGCCTATTTGTTTTCTGAAATTTAGCTGCTGAAAAATTTACACATCTGCTAAATTCCCAGACATTTAATTAATTTTAACTGGCTCCTCAATAAATGCCTTAAACGTTTGTTTATCTCACTAACCTACACAAGCCACTATCAGCTTATTTAATTGAAAAATAGCACACATCTCTTCATTGGTTTGTGTTCTTGATCGTTTGGTATGTACACCACGTCAATACTGCTTCAGAGCAACATCCTGATCTTGCTTAATTTTTTGTTTGTTTCGCAGTTCAATTTATATCGATTGCTAACTCCGAGAGACATCCTTCTTTGCCTCCATCAGCTTTTACATTCAAGACATTTGTAATCCTCTCAGAAGAGGACAATTTCCTTTCAGGAGCCTGATGTCGCATTAGACAGAATATGGATAATTTAACGTATTTTTGTTTGGATATGATGTTTTCTTTTCTAAAATGTGTCTGATTAGTGTTGGGTCATTATGCAAAATTTACCCGGGTCTTTTGCTCACCCATAGATTTTATATACTCGATCCTTTGGCTTTTATCGCTTATAGGTAAGCATTTATTGCATTTCTCGTCATATCATGGAGAGGAACATTTGTATTAATACACATAAGACATGACTCAGTGACACTTACAGCAGGACTTCGGAGTGTACCTGAAAACAGTATTGTTTTCAACAATGATTTAATATAAATATATTTCATATTTATGTGATTTGTGACTCTCTGCGAAATCAAGCTGCTGAAGAATAAGCTCACAGTTTGTGAATGGCGGAGGATCTGTCTGGGTGATTAATAGCCCTAGTATTTTGGCAAAGGTTCAAGACGAGTTCACTGGGCTTTGTGCGTTCTTTTAGACCACTGCACACAAACCCTTCCCATTGTTTTTTCCCAACTAGTCTCTTTCTTCGTTATTTAGTTATGTTTTTATCATCCCAGTCATTGAGAATAAATATATTTTGTCATGTCAATGAGCCACCATCTATTTTACATGCTTCAGCTTTTATTTTCCATAACCATAGATGTCACCAGAACCGCTTGATTTAAGTGATTTTCAATTGAGAATTGAGATCTACATTCGAGATAATTAATTCAAGAGCATTATTATTTTGATGCTCATGATTAACGATTTTCCAAACGTTGTTTTTCTGGTTGAGTTACCTTCCTTGTTCTCATAGAAAAAGACAGACGATGTTACGCATCAGCAATACAAATATCAGATGTCTCTAGAACTTATAGGCTAATGGGTCTAATAAAACGAGGTTATAATTTTTTTTTTTTTAAAGTTTTTCATAAAACGGCTACCAATATGCTATCTTATCTGTATAATTATTTCGACACCCTGATTTTACCTCGGTATAGGCTACATGTAAAAAAAAAAAGCAATTAAAAGGAAAATAATTTCTCAAATATTTTTAAACGCATTTTTTTAGCACATACAGGCTTAATATTTTTTAATGCAATTGTTCGTATAGGCTACATGTATTTAGCCAATTTTTTTGGCACAGTGTCAGCTAAATTTTTTTTTAAAATAGGCTACATTATATATTATATTTAATTTATTCTGAGTTTGTGATTTGTTCCCATTGCACAATAAGGCACATTTTTAACTAAAGCAGCTATGAAGAAAAAAAGACTATTGTTATACATTAGCCTATGTGTTTTTGTCAGCAGCACAGTGATATTCTGGTTTCTGGCAGTGCATGCTCCGCAAAATAAACACTATTCATATATTTTTGTCCTTTAGTTGCGATGATGGATTCATGTTCCCTGACTCACACCGTGTTGCTCTGACCCTGCAGGTCATCTTTCAGCGGGCCTCCGGAATCATACTGTCACATGACACGAGAGGCCGGAGTTTTTCTAAACCCCCAGAAAGGACCATAACTGATGAAAGCCGTCCAGAAAATGCAGATAACGAACAACAATAACGCCTGTCTCACAACCTCACGGAATTATTTGCAACAATGTCGTTGTGCATTTGAACGTAATGACAACATTCATCACAACACCAAAACACATTGGGTAAGAGACCGCTAAAGACGAACTTGCAGTGAGATGGAATACAGAATAAGATAAAGAGGACGTTAAAACGAGAGAGAGAGAGAGAGAGAGAGAGAGAGAGAGAGAGAGAGAGAGAGAGAGAGAGAGAGAGAGAGAGAGAGAGAGAGAGAGAGAGAGAGAGAGAGAGAGAGAGATTTTTTTTTGTAAATACACCATCCTCAATCAAGACAGTAACACGTTAGTGTTCCTTCCTGCAAACTACCGGAGATAACTTAAGGAATCAACAAGTTCTAACTGTACCAACTCATTTTCTTGGATGACAGATTGAAAAGCAAACGACAAAGTGGAGCGCGGCATTTGGTGGTGAGTAAATATTCCCACAGTTCAGATAGGCTATCTAAAATAAAGTTAGGCCTATTTTTTTTTTTTTAGTAGCCTAACACAAATAAAGAGGAAATGTTAGAATTAGTAGCCTAGCCTACTAAATATTAACTAAAACCCTAGGCAAGCCTTTCACAGACAATGTGGGAAATCTGTTCGCTGTTGATAATTCAAATAATTGTTTCAAATCCAATGAATATGAATTATATCCTCTTTAACAGCTCAGGAGCGACAAGAAAACGCCATTGGGATTCATTGCCTCAAAAAGAGCACGTAGCCTACTGCAATACAATTGACCAGCTGTAGAGCCTGAGAAGTTCCTCTTCAACCCATATTTGTGCTGGCGGAGACGTGTGGAAATGCCCAGTTTACTCAAACCTCTACTGAGAGGAAAATAATAGCCTGGTTTCAAAACCGTAGGATGAGGCAAAAAATGATTCAAAGAATGTCTCTCGTTGCTGGACCATCTCTGATCAACAGCCGATCTCCACCGTCTTGAGTGAAACATTCGAGAGATTTATTTATTCATGGCATACAGTGCCTCAGGTAAAAGGTCCTTACGCAAATATGGCTGGGTATGGGTATCCAGTCTATATACATTAATGGGTAGCATTCTCTGGACAACCACAAAACTGTCATGTTCCCCAGAGGGTAGCCTAATGTCCCCCTTCAAATGATTAAATGCCAGTTCGATGTAATATTTCCAAAATTAATTTCGAATGGTAAATAAGTATTATAGTAATGTACTTGGTTGATTTAATAACGTCATTGGGGTAATAATTCAAATTGTGTGAAAATAAAAAGCTCTGTGAATTTGACATTTTAGTGAGTGTTATTTATAATTTATTTTGGCCTATTGCTTCTGATGGGCTCAATCAAGGTTTTCGCTATGTTCATTTGAAATCAAGATACTCATCAGAGTTTATTTGGGACAATTAGGCTATACTCTCTTAGCCTATTAATATTTTTCTCTATTCGAATGGAAATTGTTTGTCACTTGCACACAACAATTATGTTTTGGGTTTCACTAATTGAAATAGCATAGCCCATAAGATCTTATCTTTTGCTTTTAAACTCATAAACCAAGGACACGTTTCATGATCTCCCTCTGCTTTAAAATAGGAGCAAAATATTCATACTTTAAAACTACCTCGTAACCAATCGGATCAACGTGTTATCGTCAACGAGTGGATCTCTGAGTGAGTGAGTGAGTGGAGGTTGGAAGATTATATCTCTTAGCATTATTTTAAAAAGTAGGGTGGCTCACTATATCGAGAGAGAGAGAGAGAGAGAGAGAGAGAAGAGAGAGAGAGAGAGAGAGAGAGAGAGAGAGAGAGAGAGAGAAGAGAGAGAGAGAGAGAGAGAGAGAGAATCTCTATTAGTGTATAGTGTATAGGCTAGTTCATTCAATCCAGTTAAATTAGGAATTTTGACTTGAAATTAGCACAATAAACTCCCCAGACTACTTCAAGTCAATGGTCTACGTATAGGATATGGGTATGGTGAATTCTTAGGGCCTATTTATTTATTTATAGCTTTCAACACAACTTCAGTTGTCCTCGCCGTCACGAATACAATAAATTCACTGTTATACTCGCCGTACTCGCTTTAATTCACATTAGATCTACATCGGCAGTTTATCAGATTGATGGGTGCATTCGATTGATGTGTTTGTCATGTAAATACGAATCGTTTGATGGACACCTGCAACGCCCAGAGTGCTACCGCAGGTCGCACACCATTGGTGCAAAATTAGTCACATGATCTGTCACTTAACTGATATGAGGTCGGATAGAACTTTGTGTGGTTTGACGTACTGCTTCGAGGTTGTAGGGGCACTGGGACCACACATCGGCGTATATTGACCCTGCTTAATCAATTTTGCTTGGTCAGTCAACAATGAATTCCTACTTAGATTATACGATTTATAACCGTGGTGCTAACACTTACAGTTCGAAGGTTGGATGTTTTTCTATGGAACAAGAATACTTGCCAAGTGCTTGTGCAAGTAATACAAATAGTTACATTCCCGAGGGACGGCCAGTCGGAGGAAACACTTTTACTCCAGCACCGCACGAAACTCATGGTACAACTTATGCACAACAGCCATACCACATCAATATGGATATGGGGAAAACTGGACACACCAATTTCTGCAAGCAAACCCGACCTCCTCTGTCGGACTATGGACATCAGCACGTTCTCACTCAAACAGATGATCACTTGCGCCTTCAGTCCCCTGCTTTTTCTGTCGTGAATATTGGATCCAGCATTGGAACTTACAGTGACTCGAACTGCAGGCCTGGCTCGGTCTCTGCAAGCCATTATCAGTCATTTCCTTACGGAGAACACGAACCACACGGCTATGGCTCGCTCAGCAAGTACCAGGTCTCCCCTGACAGTGACAGCGACTCCAAGTCGAACATCACACAGGCGCCAACGTTTGACTGGATGAAAGTCAAGAGGAACCCCCCAAAAACAGGTGAGTTTTGGGTACAGTGGACACTACATTAATGAAGGCTTTTCATATTAAAATGTATTCAAATGATGTTTCTAATCTTATCTTTTGTATTCATAATTTTGTCTTAAGTCGCCGAATATGGGATCCACGGCCAGCAGAACATAATACGCACCAATTTTACCACCAAGCAGCTCACCGAACTTGAGAAGGAGTTCCACTTCAACAAGTACCTGACCAGGGCTCGCAGAGTTGAGGTGGCCGCAACCCTCGAACTGAACGAAACACAGGTTAAAATTTGGTTTCAGAATCGCAGAATGAAACAAAAGAAGCGCGAGAAGGAAGGGACAGTCCCAATAATTAAACGAGCGACTCTTTGCTCTTCTGGTCAAAGCGCAGACAACTCAAACAGCTCATCCCCGGGTGCTTCGCCTACCTCAGACACTTCCGCTACTATTTGATTCTTACGTGCATTTGTGGCAAACGAACTTCTGTTTCGTGTTGTTGTGGAGAACTACCTAACTTATTCCGCTGTTCTAGACAAAGCATTGTGCTAGTGTGTGCAAGACAAGTGTGTTTTAAAGTAATCAATTTTGCTGCATTAGAGCTACTGAATTCATGGTTTAACAGGGTATATGCTTAATACTCAAAAGGAAGACTTTTAAATGTTTTTTTTTCTGCCATGGTTGATATCTTATTTTGCACTAGATTCATTACTCTGTTGAAAGAGAAAAAAAAAAACTGTTGAAAAGACTGACATGTTCATGTATTTAGAAAACAACCTGGCCTGTGACATTGTGATAAATAAATATTTTATTTTTCTGAAATATGTTTGATTTATAATTACGTCAGATTTAAATCAATTTATTGATTTTCTTTTAATTGAAAGACTTTTCATGATGTTGGTAAGATTGTGTCCTTTGTCCGAGGATGTTGCAATACAATGGGACCTGATTTAAATCAGTGTTGCTCTAGTCTGTATAGTTTGAGAAGAGGAATGTTGCATTACACACCGGGTGGCTTCCTATGACCTTTTCACCTTTTTGTGCCTCCAAGCTCTCTAAACATGTAAACACTCCTTGGTGCTCAGAATAACACTCACTGTCTAGATTTGAGGTTTCAATACTTTGGACAGCGCAACAATATGGCAGGTAAAGAAATAGGACTTGTAGCAGAGTAAGACCCTTTCTAACTCCAAGTCATTATGATAATTCATAAGGTCCTTTTCATCGTATTTGAACATTCTTCAACAAGGCCAGAAAGAAGAGTGATGGCCTGGTTTCACAGACAGGGCTTAGATTAAGTCAGGATAAGTTCAATTTCATTAAGTAGCTTTTATAAACGTACATTTGAGAAAAACATTACTGGTGTACATCTTGAGGCAAAACAATGGCACTAACATTTTAAGATATATCTGCAAAACATCTCAAACATGCATTTTAGTCTGGGACTACTTTAAGCCTTGTCTGAAGGCCTATAAATGTACTGGGAAATAAAACAAATTACCTTCGTTTGCATAAACATTTTACTGCAAATCTGTTTCTTTTTTTCATTTGATGTTTATTTTTGGAACATCAGATTCAGAATGTATAAGCAAAGCGGTGAGCTTTTACAGAGAGGTGGAACAACTTTTTAACCCTAGATAATATCTCCATCAGCCTCAATTCTTCTAGAAAGTTTGCAAAGACTTGACAACCCTGTTTCATTCTCCTGATCTTCTGATGGACTGCTCCAATATTTACTCAGGGTGTTGGGTTTGCGCAGTATTTGCCCCAGCAGCCATGCACTGTCAGCACCATTTCCACTGACCAGGTTCACTTGGAGTTCAGGCCTAAATTAATTCACAAAAGCCACGGGCCTGTCCAGCAGGGGATGAGAAGGGTGTCTTCCCAAAGGTCAATCAGAGTGTTATCTCTCTCCAAAACAAATGATCCACTATAAACCGAAAATCAAATTGAATCTCTAATATAAATATAGACAATAAAATGCATTTTAAATAAATGAATAAAACAAAAGCTGCAATTGAGGGTTTTGATTGTGTTCGATGAGCAATTCCACATCAATTCAAAGGTGAAACCCTAACAAAATTGCGAAGTTAAATCCATTCCAAGTCAGTCCATCTAACTCAAATGACAAAAACTGTTAAGGACATGATGCTGATTATTTAATTTAATTTAAAATAGTGCATAAATATGTCATAATGGCACAAATGAAACTAGCATGTGGAAAAAGGAAAAACAAAAAATACTAGTCGGTCAGCTACAAGGAAGAAAACAGCAACAATGCAATGTGTACTTAAAGTTATGTAGTGTTTGTTGCTTGCCCTTTTGGGTTGTGTGGCTCTGGGCTCCTACTGGGTCTCCCATCTGTGGGCTTCAGTGGAAGAGCTACAGTGCTGCGAGACAGATGTTCAGGCAGCCCGGAGGAGGAGGAGGCTGTTTTTCACCAGGTTGTCAGCATGCAGAAAAGGCTCACACTGCAGAATGTGGGGCAAGAGGAGGAATTAGAGGAAGATAAAAGTAGCATCCTCAAACAATAATAATGCGTAGGGAAGAAATAGGCTATGTTTGGAAAGACATTGAGAGAGAGAGAATAGATGTGTAGCTGGGAAAGAGGCAGTCAGCAGTAGTCATCAAAAAGTCAGTCATTCTGTGTAAAAAAAAAGAAAGGAATATTCGTTTTATGATTACATCAGGTAAGATTGGCAAATATTTCAAAGAAAGACACACTCTATATACTGATAAATGATGCCACAGTATTGCATATCACGTTGCTGGCAAAATTTTATCCTTTTATGAAAAAAGAATATGGATGTTTAAACCTCCCCACAAATAATGTATTCATATATAAACTACTGTTCAAAACTTTGGGGTTGGTAAGATATTTTTTAAAAAGACATTTATATATTTTTGGCAAGGATGCATTAAATTGATTAAAAGTAACAGTAAATGTAATAATGTTACAAAATATTATTCTTTTTTTAAATACATGCTGTTTTACGCTTTCTATTCATCATTCAAATAAAACTATTAAAGCTACACAAGTTTTCAACATTGAAAAAATAATATTTTTTTTCTAGAGTATCAAATCAGCATTAAAATGATTTCTGAAGGATTATGTGACACTGAAGACTGGAGCAATGGCTGCTGAATATTCAGCTTTCACATGAATATATTATATTTAAAAAAAAAAATTAAATTGAAAAAAAAAATAATGACCTCCAATACTTAATAAAATGCAATGGGGAAAAAAAAACCAGTGATATAACATTAAAAATTCAATGACAAAAATCATATTGACAGGTAGACCGCCTTTGCTGTCAGGTCACTATTAAGGTGATGGGCAGATCTGAAGCTTGCAATGTATATACTCTCCCTGCTGGGTGTGCTTGTCAGAAGGTCTTTTACAAATCAAATGCCTGGCTTGACTTCCTGAGTCTTGTTCAAGTCCCTCTGAAGCATGTCACTCTGCTGGGGTGCGTGACCTCAAAGAGATAAAAAGAATACTGTATACACTATTCATGGGCTTGAAACAGGGGTCAGGGGGTCATTTTATGTGTCTTCTTGTCTTTCACAGACATACAGTCAACAGCTAAGACAGTGGCCACATGCAGATAGCCTCCTCCTCTCGGTGAAAACAGGAAGAACTACAGGAAGTCTTCCTCTTGCTTTCTCCACACAGACCCATATGACCATCCCCCTCTCGCTCAATCGTATACATGTCCTCACGAGGCGATTTAATCAGTCCACCGCCTTATTAGCTGAGTAACTGAGAGGGACAAGCTTCCAAGACCCTGTAGCACACAGGCTGGGTTCTTGCCAGTGAGCAACCAACAGATATTGGTTTAGGCAGTGTAAAAACAAACGTGCACGATTTTTTATAGTATAACACTGATTAGATTGTGAGGCCGAGAGATGTAAAGTTATTGTACCTGCTTAGAAAGGGCGATTTGGAAAGTTGCCAGTTACTCTCAAAACCAACACTATGGCGTTTTTGTCATAATTGAATTGACAAATTTCCTGCATGTGGTTTTGTTTGTAGGGATCATAGAGCTTGGCAAAGTGTAACCGGTGCTCTGTCACTCATATGATTTAGAGAGGAAAGTAGTGCGCGCCAGAGGGAGACAAATGAAAGCTGACAGTTCATTTTATCAGTGACAGATCGTTGATCTCATGGACTGCCTCCCTGGTCTCTTAGAAGGCGGTGAAGGTTGAATATTAGTGGATACTGATACAACCAACCACCCCCTTCTGAATCCCAAAGGCATTATATTCCAACCAGCAGAATATGAGCTACAGCACTACACATAGAAGCTACAAAACCAAAGCAGTATCAGATATTAGTAATACAATTAACATGATATTATTTTAGGATTAATAGGTTCCCTTTCCACAATTCAGTCTCATAGAAACCTTTGTATTTAACAGGAAAAATTACATAAATACAAGCAAAATTAGTCAACTTTTAGACAGATGATGTTTAAAGGGATAGTTCACCCAAAAAAATACTGTCATCATTCTTCATGCTGTTCCATACCTGTATGCTTTATTAAAAGAAAATATTTTGTATAACGTTTTAACAGTTTCTGTGAAAGTCAATCATTGAACTTTCATTGAACTGATGTTCAACTGTGTGGACAATTTTTTTATGTTTCATAGAAAAAAAAATACATACATACAGGTGTGGAATGACATGAGGATTAATATTATTTTTTATTTTGTTTGGATGAACTGCCTTTAATCATATGCACATTAGCCCCCGGTTTCCCCGACAAGGCTTAGTCCCAGACTAAAATTTGAGCTGGTTTAAAATATCTTATAACATATGTCACTGCCATTGTTTTGTCTCAAAATGCACGTTTTTTTCAAAGGCATGTTTATAACAGCTATATGTCCTAATTGAACTAAGCCCGATCTTGGCTTAAAGGGATACTCCACTTTTTTTGGAAATAGGCTCATTTTACAACTCCCTCAGAGTTAAACAGTTGGGTTTTACCGTTTTCGAATCCATTCAGCTGATTTTCTGATATTTAGAAAAATATCAGTAACAAGGCAGTTTCTGGTCTCATTGACTTCCATAGTAGCCTATATTTTTTTCCTACTATGAAAGTCAATGAGACCAGAAACTGTCTTATTACTGATATTTTTCTAAATATCAGAAAATCAGCTGAATGGATTCGAAAACGGTAAAACCCAACTGTTTAACTCTGAGGGAGTTGTAAAATGAGCCTATTTCCAAAAAAAGTGGAGTATCCCTTTAATCTCCACCAGTGAAACCGAGACGTTATCTACAAATTTCGAATTTTTCAGAGCTTCAACAGTAAACTTTCAAATGGTCCTAAACAATTTATCCATTTGTGTATGAGAAAACAGAGAACTGAATTCATTCTGCTACAAAGAACTTTAGTGAAAACGTTCCTCTAAGCTCACCATAATTCATATGTGGGCGTTGACATAAGCTGATACCTGGGAAAATCCTTTTGACAAACTATCAAACTTTCCCCCATCTTCTTTGAAAATATTTACCTCACAGGTCCTTAAACACCCACACAAACATCTTCTAAGTGCTGCCTGCAAGTGCCTGAAGTGTCTTGTGCATGTGTGGGGAGGTTAATTAGCAGCAATGAGCTGAAACTGAGTTCAAAGGGTCAAACCAGCGACAGAGATGAGCCCAAGGCTTTGAACGGGCAAAAATGTTTTCATACCATTTAACAAGAAACGCATTATAAACCGGTTGATAGTAATTGAATCTCATGATGGAATATACGACAAACCTTGAAACTGTTCCAGTGCCGTCATATTGACCCCTGTGTCTCTCGAGGGGTGTGTGACCATATTGGAGTGTGATTTCTGTCAGGTCGGGGCGGTTGGGGGCTCTCAGATGACAGAGTTCTGCCCCTCCCCCAAGTGAAACGCAAATGAAAAGGAATGCAGAGATAAAAAAGCCTGTGTTCCCAGATAAGGGTACAGAAGAAAGGAATAGGCGAATGCTAAAAGAGCTCTCTTGGGGAGATGAGAGGCGCTGATGTCAGTGTTGGTGGTAGGAGATCATAGCAGGTTCCTCTCATCAGCCCAGGCCTGTGTTTGATACTGGGTCTTTGTCGCTCTTTCAGCTGTGCATTGTTGGGAGGTGTAATCCCGGGCAGATTACAAAGGCAAGATCCTTTCATATGGCTGTGCCCAGCAGGCAGCAGGCAGTGCTCATGCTGGAGTGGAGGGCCATATCATTCCTCTATCTACCTTCACAAGGGGCCATATAGCTGCAGGGACAGTGACGAAGGGGTCATTCGGTCATGTCCTCTCCTTGGAATTCTGCTCCCCCTTCTCCATTCAGATGTTTTTCTTTCATGATCTGCCTCCAGCCTGTACCTGTGCACAACGCGTTACACCCAATACACTGGCAAATACCATCAAATAATGAATATGTGCTCTGATATTTAGCTTGAATTAAATCTTCCACAATGAACAACTGTGTTGAGGTAAACCAATTTTAGGAACAATTAATATAGGAAAATTCATATTTTCACCTGGAGGATGATAAAATGTGTGTGAAAATCTCAGACTTATACTGAAGGATGATCTCAAGCCATAGTGGGACTAGAAAATCATGAATGAGGGCTCTTTTAATCAGGTGACCATCAAGCAATGCCACAGCAACCACACAGCAACGCTCTGGAAACAACCCACAACACCCAACCATTGTGGCAAGGACAGCTTTTGCATAGGCAGTCATCATTTACATTTTCTTCGGAAAATCTAAAAACCTAGTAGGCTTTTACATTTGTCTGCAAGGTAAGGTTTATGCACAATTTATAAAGGTTCATGCGGGGTAAAAGGTTCATTAAAAAAAACACCAGTACTTTCCTAAACACAACTTTGTCAATATGCACTGAAAATATTTACCATAAAATCATCATGTGTAATGATGAATTTGATTAAATTAGATCTAACATGTAATAATTCTTTTGATCATTGCAAAACTAGCAGATGAACATCTCTGAAATTATTATATATTATATATATTGAGACAAAAAAAAAAAATGGCTGGACTAAAATTGAAACCAAATACCCTTTTATGTCACAACCAAAACATTGAAACACCACTAAAAATACATCAGACTCCAATTGTTTTTCATCGTTGGGAGGGAACAGATATGTAAAATGGATCACACTAACTTCTCCAATTAAAATGGAGATTAATTAGTAAAAAACATGTTTACATTGGAGCTCCAAGATATTCATTGAACTGGACTAAAGACAAAACAACATACGCTCTTATAAAACATTTAAATAGTTATGAAATGCCAAAGTGTTAAAATATACTGGTACAAGTACAATTGTCTGGAGTGTCATTGTCTTTCCTAAAATTTGAGCCTTGCTTTAAGCACTTCATTGCCCAATAGCCCTGTGTAACTGTGCAAAATGCAAATAATAAAGCGCACAACTTGACTTGACTAAGTTGTTAATATGTTACTCAAAAATATTTTGTCTAAAACATTTGGATATGATGAGATTTTTTGTGTGTGCCATATCACTTCCCCATAGGCGTTTTGCCCCAGGTTGGAGGGGCGGGGTGCTTTTACTCCACGTGTGGTAAAAAAAAAAAAAAAAAGCCCCATAGCTTACATTTTTTTTAACAAACTTTTTTTTTCACCTTCTTCACTTCTTTTAACATTTCTTCTTACACATATTATGTTTGTCAATAAATATATGTAGTAGCCTAAAAATAATCAAAATAAATTGGCCTTGCTCTGATTAAATTCTGTTATTAATGTAATAACTTTGAAAACAGAAGAGATTGTGCTGCCCCAATGTGATGCATTGCATTAGGTGCCAGCTCAGCATCAAACTGTTGCTAACAAGTGTGAGAGGCAAGCAAAAGCTTTTGTGATATGATGTAAATGGATCAGATAGACTACATGGCATGAAGTAATTTCACTGAGCAAATGTCATTAGTTTAACCAATAAAAAAGAGCTACAGGGGTAAGTCATGTTCATCATGTCTTGTTGTCCTGTCTCTGCATAAAAAATATGTGGAAAATGTCTAATTTTTATTATTATTAAAATAATATAATTATTATTATTTTCTATTTATTTAGGCAATTCGTTATTATCTTTTACATTTTTTTTTTTTTTATTAAAAACCTTTACATAAAATGAGGACAAGAGGTAGTGATGACAGATGGCTTATGGGCTATTATTTCTAACAAGTAGGCTACAAACAGTGTAACGATAGGCTAATAACATTAAAAACAACAATAATGAATAAATGTAAGAATCTGATTACCGCAATAAATTAATGTTAAATTTAAAATGTAGGCTACATGGTTTCTATCCAACTTTTACACTCATTTATGCAATTCAGGGCGAGTAATAGATTTATAACCTACTTTAATCACACAAATATTTAAACTTCCGGTCTCCATGAGGTAGTTTTGCTATAAGATAGCCTCGAGCTTTTATAAACAGCGTGGAGCCGTAAACATTGCATAAAATAATAGACGCACCTGACTCGACCTATATAACAAACAGACCAGAGGCCTAGTACCCTTGATGAACACTTCGAGTCTTTCAATGTGGAGAGAAAAAACATGGCCACTACTTACACATTAGACCGCTGATGGTATAGTCAAGATCGATGGTCAAGATATGATAAACAGGTTGGGGAAAACAATGAGATCAAAAAAGAGGTGCAGTGGTTTTGAGCGGGGCCCGTTGCTGTCAATTCGTAGCAAACGAGTAAAAACACTTCAAAGTGTGTCAACAAATTCAAAACGGAGCCTATACTCAAATGTATTTTTAACTCGGTTGATGGTCTAAAAATTAACATAATGGTGGAAAAGGCCCATTCAATTGTAATATTTTGAAATTAGTTTGATTTTCATATGAGACACAAAGTAATTCGCCTACATCTCTTCAGGCAGTGTTTCATTTTCACAACAATGTGCTTTGCACTTCCTCTTCTCCTTTCCTCCGCGAGCCGGTTCGTGTGGTATATCTCTCTCGATTATTTTTTATTTCACACTGCGAACTCATTTTGTGGGATGACAAGTGACCAACAAATTTACTCAGAATTGTTCTGACCTTCAATCGTTTACATTAGCATATTTTCTTAGCTTTTATTTCTGTTTGGAGTCTCACTCAGAGAATAAGAGATGGGGACGGTGCTTGATGACATCAGACAACTATTAAGAGGTAGGCTAGGCATTGTTTCAATGTTACTGTATTAAAATATGTTTTTTTGCCTATATACGTAGGTTACCTATTTATTTGTTGTATTATTTTATCTGTTTGTTTTTATGACGTTTTTTAGAGCATTTAATAAATGTCAACTTTTGACTTTAAAGAAATGCTTCTTACATAGCATAGGCCTACTAAACGTAGATTTAATGAGAATTCACAAAGAAATCACAGGACTTAAAGCACATGTTTAGGCTACATCTTAAAGTTAGTTTTCAAATTCATTGTAAACATGTCATAATTATAGAAGTTGTGGTTTGTGTTATTAAACAGACGTATGATTTCAGTTTTATGATTTCATTAGTTTTATATTTACTCTTGTAATTATTCCGCTTTGCTGTGTTTACTCTAGAGGAAAACATTTTGTACAAAATTGTACTTCATGAATGATGCCATCATGAGATTGTTATCGTCCTTCTGACATGCAGACAGGATGACTATTGTCATTTACACATTCTGGCATCCATGACATTTGCATGAATAGAACAATCCTTTTATGATTTGCATCTTTCAAAACATATTGAATAGCAATATCACATGACATAAAGGTCACATTTTTCTTTTTCCACATGTTGTTTCCACATTAATTCGACATAAAGTTTTTTTTTCATTGTGTCATTGTTTTTTTGCTGGTGTTAGTGTCTTGTAAACAGACTCTAACATAGCATAACCTCTAACATGAGGTCTCTCTCTCTCTCTCTCTCTCTCTCTCTCTCTCTCTCTCTCTCTCTCTCTCTCTCTCTCTCTCTCTCTCTCTCAGACTGTGAGCTGTTTGTTTTTGAAATACTCCAGGATGAGAATCTCAGTAATGTTGCTCTAGAGTCCAGGGAAATACTTCTACGAAATTTTCATGTCATCCAGAAGAGGTGAGGGATGTCCCAGTATGTTTTATTCACGTGCAAGTATTAGAGATGACACATACTTGCTCCCCTTTGTTTGTATTGCACAATGAAGACCACAAAAAGTAAATTTATAGGAGCAAATTATTGGCAACTTGAGAATCTGTGCTCCCGGTCGTGCTACAAATGAAGCACAACAGTTAAACAGACAGGAAGCAAATTGCTCAGTTTTTCTATTGTTGTCTTTTTAGAAGAAAGGAGTACAATTACAGCGCTGGAGTGGTTTTGTGGTTTGCTGTGCTGAAAGTGTTTGCAAGGAGAACAAGCATTCTTAGATTTTTTTTTTCCTCAGCACATGAATAGTTTGCTGTCAATGCATCGTTTGCAAACGCTGCAATGCAGTTTTTTTTTACAGATGCATGTGTTCATACTGATACTCAACCTGCCATCAATCAAACACCTCTTCAATTCTTTTTTGAATTTGTAGTACAGCCTTCAATGTAGAGCTGAAATGTTTATCTAGACTAAGAAAGATAGTGGAACAATGCAAACATTGCATGCACTTGATTAGAAGCATTATACAGTGATCCATTTTAGTCAAAACTAAAATGCTTTGAGCATTGCAAATTCCATTTGTTTAGAAGGTTATTTATCCTTTATAAAACGTACTTCTCTAAAAGCATTTCTAAATCTTTTCTTTTCAGACACCCACAAGAATTTCCCCACAGATGTAAGTGAACAGCTGCTTCATAATTCTAATTAATTGCTCACCGAGATTTCCGTTCAGATTCTTTCCCGGAACAATGGGTTCTTTATAAAACAAGACGGTTTGACAAAAATGATTAGATTCTCCTCCCACAGCATTTTCATTGTATGTATATCTGTCGAACTCGCTCAACAAAGTTTCTACTTATGTGAAGCTCTTTTATTTTTTCTCCTAGATGAATCCAATCTTGAGGATAGTTCAGATGACAACCGCAGCAACAGTCTGGGACGCTCTGCCCCCTCAGATGATATGTCAGTGGCCTCTGACTACCAGGAGGAAGGTCCCAGTGAGCGTGAGTTCAAGCCACTATGTGCATACGAGTGTGTTTACTCGTATGTCTAATGCATGTAAGCTGCGATAAGTCAAGACAGGAAACTTGTCTAAAGCATCTTTAGCACATTTCTTGTTGTGGGGGTTTCACTGCTAATGATGAAATACCCCAGCGGAGGTGTTTGGTAACAGATCACCCTCTAGTGGATTCCCACAGCTCTGCTGCTGGCATTGAGGAGTGTGTGGAAGGGGAATGGGAGGGTGGTCTTTTACCTCCATAGAAAAGGGATGAAGAGCTCCCTCTAGTGGCAGGCGGGGCGGATGTTTGGGCATGTGTGCTGCTGAGGCATGCTGGGTTCTTGGGGTTAAACCGTGGCATGTTTGCCTGCTTTTAACAATGGTGTCTAAATGTTAGCTTTCTTGTGCTTCTGACACAAAGTAAATTTACTTGTGTGTGTGTAGGCTACTAGAATTTGAAAAACGTTGACCGGAGTGAAATTCGACGTTTAAAGAGAGTTTAGAAACAGGATGTACTGCAGATTGAAAATGGCCCACCAGAATCTGTTTTGTGTGTGCTGATTGTTTTTTTGACCAATATGGGCAGTTTGCTGCTGCTTCGGGCCAAATCTTTGACTGATCATCCCTGGCTCCTCTGTAAGCAGCTGGTCTTGAAACTCAACCCTGTACCTGAGGGGCGTTTAATCCATTTTGTCTTCTTTATCACTCATCATACAACTGACAATTTTCTCAGAGGCATCAAAAGCCTGCAGCTTTGCAGGAAAAGCTAAAAAAAAAGAAGAAGAAAGAATTAAGGGACATTCAATTCAATATCATTGATCACTAGTGACCTGCTCTGGGTGCTACTGCAATCCACTAAAAGTCAAAGACAATCCAGATTCTCTCTCTCTCTTTGCCTGATTTTACTTCATAGACATACTTTCTTCTTTTAACAGTTTTCCAGATTGAACAGAAAAAAAATGTCAGGCTACACAATTGTCAATTGTGAAAACCATAAATTATTGTTTTTATCTCGAATACGTCTTCTTGTTCACTGACACGAAACTTCTCACCACCCTGGTAAAAATGAATAGCTACTCCACTATCCCATTTATTTTATATGTTGTTTGTAATTTAGCAACAAAAGGGGGTCAAACCTGGATGTGCTCCTTTGATTCGCTCCTTTGCCGGAAAAGGCATATAAGTCAAAGAGGAGTAACTCGAAGAAGATTCGCATCATGTCGCTCTTTCAATAAAGATAATGACCAGCAAGGGCAAGTGCAGTTCAGGGTTCATGTTTAGTTCACCAGTTGGGAATCTCACATCACACCCTGCGATAGGACATTTGGAATTTGAGCGGGAGAGAGTGTATGAAATTAGAGAGAGGAATATAATCATGAAGATTAAGGTTCGAATGTGCACCTTTTTCAGCAATTCAGATTTAGTTTTCTCATTTGCCTTTGATTTAATAAAGACGCTCCATGCTGTGAGCCCTTCTGATTTTTTTTTTTTTTGTGCTTAGCTCGAGTGAATGAAAAACAAAATGCATATGTGATATAAATGAGCTGGTGTCCTTGCATGCTGATATTTTCAAATTTGCCCTATTGTATTGGAGGGTAAATATAGTTCAGGCATTCAATTCCTGCATCGCTACTCGCTCCGCGATGTCACATGCTCGCCTGTGTGAGGAAGGGAAATTGACTGTGTCTGCTTGTGCTCTAACCTGACTGGAAGAGAGGCAGCAGTTGACTCGTCGGTGGGAGGAGTCGGTTTTATTTCATTTAGCCAGCTCTGCCTCCCTGTCTCCAGAGGGAGGTTTGACAGTAGATTTGTTATAGCTGACAGGAACAGATGGGCGCTCTA
This sequence comes from Chrosomus eos, assembly GCA_036326025.1. Taxonomy (NCBI): domain Eukaryota; kingdom Metazoa; phylum Chordata; class Actinopteri; order Cypriniformes; family Leuciscidae; genus Chrosomus; species Chrosomus eos. The sequence goes on from CM070830.1 coordinate 24,950,357, forward strand.
TTGTCAGGGCCCCTGTCTGTATGGTAATGTGAACTGAGTTTCACCCGCAGACCGCACGGTTGACCCCACCGTGCCTGCAGCCTCGTCTGGATGACAGCAGCCCTGCAGCCGAGGATGGGAAGCCCAGGGCAGGAGGAGCCTCACAGTGGGGTGGATGTTTTGCCAGGTCAAGTTTAGGAAATGCAAAAGTAGTAGAATAAAAAAACATTCTTATCTCTTTGATTGGCCTGAGTCGTCGATATTTGCAGGATTACCACTAAAAAAGATTAAAAAAGGCAATTTTATATTGCGTACAAGTTCCACCAATCATTTCAGTCATAACAAATACAGCAGAAAAAGGTGTATGGTTTGCCAGCCTGACAGGAGTTTGTATGTTTAAGAGGCTAATATCAATGCACGTCCTATCAAAGGCTGCACATGCTCTGGGCTCTTTGTGTGCACTGACTTGATTTATGTCCAGAAACAAAAGCCCCTCTCGTTCATGTTATCTTACCCCACCACGGCTCTACGGGCAAAGCTGGAGAAGCCAATCAGAGAGAGGCAGAGGAGTCAGAGTTGTGTTGTTTCTTCATCGCAAATTAGATCATCAAGATGTAAATTTGATTTTTTTCAAGATCTTAAAGCCTCTTAATTAATGGTTGTGTTGGTTAGGGAATTGATTGTTGTAATGAATCTCTGGAGAGTCCAAAAAGAGCTTGCATCAATGAAAAAGACATTTTAGCCTGGCAATTAAGCAACCCCTCGCAAACCAAAGTGACCAGCCTAACATGCAAATCATCTTCGTCATCATCACGGTTACTGTCAGGAATTTCAGCAGGGCTCTGTCCTGCAGCCTGATCCTGTTATATTTGTTCCTAATGCAATGGCATGTGTCCACGTAAAGGTGGAGTCATGATCATAAGCACCTTACATGACCTCAGTGTCTGAGTCGTTGTCAGCTGGTCCTCATCCACGTTGCCTCTTAACTCCATACGTCCTCCGTAAGTCCTCACACTTTGAGTGTTTCTTCCTCCCTACAGTAAACTTTTGACCCCTGGGTCTTGTTCTGGTCATTTCATGACCTGTCTGAACTCTTGTCTAGGGCAACTGAGTCTACATTATTGACCTCAGTTGCCATAGCCACAGCACAGTTCAAATAAAGTTTCCCTAGCTGGGACAGGATTATCAAAAACTTTTTCAAAACCATTTTCCCCCCAAAAGCCTCCTTCCATTCTAGTAATCATCCATTAATTTCCCTCTAATCACAATTAATATTCCAATGCGGTTATAGAAAGCGTAAAGTATGAGGCATTGGCAGGCTTCATAGGGCACGTTAAATGACTTCGGCAAAGATGACACCATCTTTCCTTTGCGCTGTCGTTTTTCCCACCCTCTGTTTCCCTTTGCATTAATTAATTGAAATAGACACATATTAGACCCGAGCATCCTCAGTGCTTCGCTGCTTCTGCCGAACGGGTTCAAAAGTTCACTTCACTCTCCGAAGGCTATACGATGCTGCTGAAAAAGCCCATATTTGATCTCGCTCTGTCTCTCGCTCATTTGTAATTTCACTGTTTCACCCAAACACGCTCCTGCCCTGTAAACTGATCATTCGGAAGAGATTTTCAACTGTTAATGTCATATCATTGTCAGTCGCCCTATTCATTGTGCAATGATGAGTCAACAGAGCAAACATCACTATATTCATCACGCGTTTTCTTTTATTAGTTAGGAAAATATTGCTTCTGTGCTCAATATAATATGTACAGGTCTAGTAAAAGTTAGCGTGGGTGAAGACAGAGAGGAAGTCTTTCATGATTTGCAAGGTATGAAATAAGCAGAATAGGAAGTCACAACCTTGAGTGTCTAATCTTCTTTTCAGCCTGTCAGTATCGCAGACAAATGGCAAAACGATTCAATGCTGTGGGTTCAGCTAGAGGTTAGCCTTCCCAGGTACCTCTCTCTCTCTCCTCTCTCTCTCTCCTCTCCTCTCTCTCCTCTCTCCTCCTCTCTCTCTCTCTCTCCTCTCTCTCTCCTCTCTCTCTCTCTCTCTCTCTCTCTCTCTCCTCTCTCTCTCTCTCTCTCTCTCTCTCTCTCTCTCTCTCTCTCTCTCTCTCTCTCTCTCTCTCTCTCTCCTCTCTCTCCTCTCTCTCTCCTCTCTCTCTCTCTCTCCTTACCCATCTTGCAAATGAGAATTTGATTTTTCTCTCCACTGGATTCCATTTCTGGAGATTGATGAAGTTTCGATGCAAGGCCCAGGTGGCCTGATGCTTTCATTGGGAAACAAATGAAAGCGTGTGTAGGTGTGTTTGCTGTACACCCACATGGAAAGAGTGCTGTTCAAATGTCTTCTGTGTGTCTTTTTTGGGTTTAGCTTAATGCAGATTTGCTCTTGGCAACCATAAGCATGTTGCATTTTTAATATTTAGAATTGTTGTGTTTTACAAGGGCAGCGTTTTTATGCTAGAAATGAACATTCGCTGATTAAGAACTTTTTTTCCCGTCTTTATATTTACCGACATAATCCATTTGACATGTCTGGCTCTCTGAGGTTCTGTTCTACTGCAGCATTTGGAATGTTTTCACATCTTTAAACTGACCAGAAGAACTGTTTTTTCCATGAAATGTCTTTCTACCCTCTGATTTGTCAGCCTGTAGGTATCATTTATCTGTCCAAAAATGGAAAATATTATGCTAATTGCCTAATTTACCATATGTTTTCTATTGAGTGTTGAAACATGTAATAATCATAAAAGAGTCTTTTCCCCACACAGTTCTGAATTTGAGTAAAGATCTTCATGAGTGAGAGACTATTTAAGTTTGGGAGGTTTAGGCTGGCCTGGTAATGTACATCACTGCAATGTGTGTGTGATAAAACACAGCCATCGGTTACCACTGAACCAAATCATTTTCCTGATGACTGGCAGGGCCATGATATGACAGATTCCCATACAACAGAAAAAAAACCCTCTTGATGTAATCACAAGATGAGGATTTTCTGTGAAGTGATCTTTTTTGTAAGGACAATTTCTGGCTGCAGTCTATAAGCATTTTGAGCCAATACAAACACTTCAAGTTAAATTATCCTGCTCTCCTAAATTTTATAGAGTGGCTTAAGATGGAAAATTGTTTCCAGATTTTTGTTGTGTATATATAATAAATTATTTAAAATAAAGGACAAGTTTTATTTTTATAAAGAGGATATTGCTCATATATGGCTGGATTAAGATTACAGACGTGTAACTGTTGGCTCTCCTAGTTCTATCATTTACACAGTTAAGCCTTTGAACTTTCTATTTATTTACTGAGGGGGACACGCGCTGAGAGCCTGCATGCGCGTGCTACTCCACAAAGGCAACATGTACATAGGCGAATAACTAGCATTTCGAATGAACATTTTTCGTTTTGGTTATTACATTTTTTTTTCTGATATAGGCTATGTAGGCTATATGGGGCTACCTAAAGAAACGAAAATGATTTTGAAAAATATAAAATAAGAGAATCCCACATCATATAAATTTTTTTTAATTTTTTTTTTTATATATTTGAAAACAAAGTTTGTTTAACAGAATAATAGGCTAGGTTAATAATAAAGAATGCGATTATACGGATGAAAATTTCTATAGGCTACAATAAACAATAAAACGAATTACGCATTATATATATATATATATATATATATATATATATATATATATATATATATATATATATATATCAAATCATTTTGAAAATAATTACAAGGTAAAATAGTATTTTGTGACGTCCTCTTAGAAAAAAAGTATTTTAAATTAATAAAATTATCTGACTGTTTATTGTGGAATAAATGAATAAATAATCAATTAAATATCAAAGTTTTAAATGTGAATGTTGTATAAATTATAGGCTTACGGGAAACCAACACATCCAAGGATTAGTTAAAACCTGGGGGTGAAAATCGTGAATATTCTTTTTAGGCCTAAACACAAAATAAACATTTGTATGAGACAATTAATAATAGCCTACTGCTATTTTTTTATTAGGATGTCATTGAATTATTTTTCTTCGTTGTCGTGTTCGTTTTGATTGTTTTATACGTTTGATATATTTTATTGATTTACTTTAATACAGTCTGTGTAAGCTCGAAGTTCAGTCTTCTTCAGAAAACACCATTCACTTTCTCTCAACACGCGCCCTCTGGTGGGCTTTTTAGTCTTAATTCTGCTTATATTTACACGACTTACATAAACTAAATGACACTTTTGGGCTATCACTTAATATTGTCGAATTTCAATATTTCAATATAATATTGCCCCCCCCCCCCCCCCCCCCCCATGAAATATCTTAATTGAATTATTTTCCACTCTCTCATTCTCAGTTAAATAAAACAGACCCACAATAGCAGCTTTCTGGTGTTTATCAGACGGTCATAAATACCTGTGTGACACACATGTATGTGAGCGTTAACAAACACGTCAAACTTTACGACCGTGCTGCATTCCCCATGTGATCGATGCACGATATCATGAATCATGATTTGCCGTCTGCAGACAGTCGACACGTGTCTGCTGGCATATTTCATCGTTCTTGCATCAAATCTGTTCGAAGACAACCTAACAAACAACACGCAGACAAGACTACAAACTACTGAGTGTTCTAAAAGTAGGCCTATTCCACAGACCTTTGATGCCATGCTATTTTATATTTACCTACGAAGTATGTTATTGAACTCATTTAATTTAAATCCAATAAATCGATATTAACTGGGAGACCATGAAGTAGGCTATATGGTAAGCCCTTTAATTTCTTTCAGCATTAGCGTCCAGTCGAAGAATCCGTGAAATTTTATTTTATTCTTCGGCTAAACAAGTAAGAAAAAAAAATAAATCCAAACAGCATAAACGAATGTAAAAGAAATGCATAAAAACAGGAGAGCAATTCTAACAAAACAGGCAGTGTGTGTGTAGTTGTCATTCTGTGCAGCCTTTGTGAGTCCCGTTGAAATAGATTGTAATTGTAGCCTACCCGTCTGGCCAGCCATGCTTATATTTATATATAGCTTAGCCTATATGCTAAACGATGTAGATGAAAACCTTTGTGTTTTATATTATGTAGCCTATCAAATTTAACAAAAAGACTCACTGCATTAGTTGATACCAGTATTGTTATTTAGCATCCATTAACATTATGCAATGCAATTTTAAGAAAGAAGAAATTATTCTTTCTTACCTCATTTTTTTTTAGCCCTGTAAATCCTTTATATTTTTACAGACTTGCAACTTGGACTGTCATCTCACGAGTGTGGTAGACATAGGCTGATTCAGCACTAAAGTTAATTTCTGCTTGATGCTTTTACAATTCATCCTGAAATACAACACTCTTCCCCTTTTTTCCTTCTCTTTTAGGAATGTCTCAATTTCTCCATACATTCACAACATTTGCTTGTGACAGAGTCTTTCCAAAATTATATTGAACGGCTATAATAGAAACAGCAGCAGAGCAATGTATATTTAAAAATAATTATACTTGCCTGAATTACACACTCTATATAAGCAATTTATTAAAAAAGTCTTCATTTTTATTTTCCTTATGGGATAAATATCTGTTAATCCATTTTAGTTTCTTATGTAAAATAAATTCATATCCTTTCAGGGTTTCTTTTTTCTTCTTTTTTTGTAGCATTTATTTTAGACAGGAACCTGCTCATAATTCTTGTTGAAATAAACACAAACTCATTTTTACCATATATTCATGTTTAGTTAGTTCATTTCTCTTTGTGAATTGGCTATAACCGACAGCACCGAATTCCAAGCTTTCTCATGCCTCGGCTCCACTAGTTTAAGTATATTTCCACATCTCGCCGAACTCATTTTTCTTTGCGGCCGTGTGTGATGATGACACTGCTTTCGAGTCATATCTCCTCTGGCTGTCGCACCCCAGTCCACCTCTCTGCCATCTCAGGATTATAGTATTTGCAGTTAAACTTTTGAATGGATGTCATAATATATGGGGGTAAAATTTATAGAGCTCTGGTCTCTGAACGGAGGACCCCCTTTGCTTTCCCTGCTCATTGCCAGGCTATAAATTCTCCTCTTGTACGGTGCGGCTCGTCAGTAAAGGAACAATGTTGTGGCACTAAAGCATGTTAAATGGTTTCCCACATCATGTGTGAAGCCCACAATTGCGCCGTTAAACAGAGGCCGGCTAAAGGTCCATCCTGGAATCTTGTAAATAATAAGTAATACTGCAAAACTGTTCAGGGGCTGCATGATTTCAGGTCTCATGTTGTGAATAACAGATCCTTTTCATTCAAATCGAATCAGTTCTTGTTAAGGACAATTTAGAGATGTGATGTTCAAGTGAGCCATTCACCTTGGGATCTCTCTCTCTCAGTCTTTCACCCCCCCCCCTCCCTAATGCCTTTCCTTCATTTTTTTCTCACCCTCCTAATGTTTGCTATGCGCAGGCATCGCACAGAGGCCACTGCCTTTGCCTTTAATGAGGAAAAATGTGTCAATTTGCTGTTCTCTGTGTGCAGTTTGCGTATTGGTGTGCGGTATGGGGGGGTTAAGGATGCTCAGAGTTCTCCTTTTTTCTAATCAAGTGCTGTACAGGAGAGCGCAGTGATTCCGGTCTCTCCATCTCTCCCTGATCAGCATTCCTCCCCTGCCTCTTTCCTCGGCCCCCCAGAGACCCTCGTGACTTCTGTTTCACCTCATCTCTGAGGTTCACGCCGAGGTCAGCCTCAGGTCCGTGCGTCCCATGCTAACAGAACAATACTGAGAAGACATGGATAGGCAGCGATATGATGCGGATTTCGTGCACTGTTTATATACTGTATATGTAGGCATGTCTTTTTGTTGTATTATTGATATTATATTGTATTTTCATTTATCCATATTGTGTGTGTATTAAAGATATTAAATAGTGCAGGCTCATTTTACCAATTTTACATTTTCTTTTGCCGTCATCTTACGTTCACTTAAAGTTAATCATTAAAAATGCTAATAATTGAAAAAATTTAATCTTTAGCAAATATCAAAATTCCTTTTTCATACTGTACATTATGTACAGTACATTTTTTTTAATGTTTAATTTTTAATTTATTTTGACAAAATAGTATCGAATTATAATATTCCAAATCATTATCGGCTAATATGTGTCGGCCAGTCTAGAATTTAGTGCAGTATATTTTGCAGTGCAATATTGCTTCAGTATGCAAATGTGATCACATGATTGGTTACTAATCCTTCATGGACTCATTTAATCAATAGTGTAAATATGTTAGTGGTCTTGACTTTTGTGTCCACTGAATCTACAGTAAATCATTGTATTGTGTCGATGGTCACATTCGGAAATGTCAAGGTAAATCGGCAATGTAGTCATTCAATCTTCCCAAGATATTTAATAATTTGATCAATTATGTGCATTTTGATCTTGATTTTGATTGCAAATGTCGTAAACAGAAGAGAAAAAACATGCACACCACCATATCTTGTAAAAGATAAAATTTTTAATGCAACATTTTTGTTATCTGACTAGGGGTGTAACATTATATATCGTAATACAAAAATGCAACAATATGTATCGTGGATAGTGACAATCTTTATTGAGTTTATTTCACCCAAAAGAGAAAAAAATGAAAGTTTACAGAGTTTTAGTGTCAGTTCTACATTAAACTATATACTATATATATATATATATATATATATATATATATATATATATATATATATATATATATACTATATATAATCTTGAATATAATGTATAATAATGCAATGGGGGAATATTTGTGGGTCCTGATATTGCTAAATGTCTAATGTTACCAGTAAAAGTTACAGTGCAAGCATATTCGTCTAAAATAATTATGTATTTTCAGCTTCATAATCATAAATATTTTTTTACCAAGCCTTTTCATATCCACCTAAAATGTAATCCCAAATTTAGCATTTTAATCAACAGTACATTTTTGGTTAACCTAATAACATGTCTTGGAGCATTGCAATAATATCGTATTGTGAAGTGTCGTGATATTTATCGAATCGGAACATGACCGTTATATCTTTTTATATGACCCTATTCAGGCATTATAAAGAGAATGAAAGCAAACTTAAATGTGTAAATTAAACTACTTTTTTTTTTGACAAACGTTTCCATTTGTGACCTATCCTTGATCCATAGCTACTCAACTGATGCTATTTAATGTTTTTTTACATTAAATTCCTCAGATCATTACAACATTAATCAGATTTTTATAGCTGGATCACCTGCTGTGCTCATAACATCACCTGTGAGCGCAATATTCTGCGTGTTGGTGATGTTAAATGTGCACAGAGCCCAGCTTTATTATCCGATATAAATACCTGATATGAGCTTATGACGAATGGTAATTAATTAAATAATATATGAGGTTGTTTGTTTGCCACTCATTTGAGACCTGCTGCTCTGGCTGTCAAATCCGTTTTTGATGTCATTTTTACAGAAGGGCTCTCTGCAGAACGAGTCCGCGAGGAGTAAACACTGCCGCACATTGGTGATGGCGGGCAGTGTGCTGTGGAGTGATAGGAGTAGTGTGACCTGGAGCTGTGCCCGTACCTCCATGTTTAGAAGGAGGTGGAGGGAGGCTCTTGGTTCTCCGGTATCCCGCCGAGCTCTTCTCGTGGCATCAGTCCCCGGTCTCCCTGCTGCCATGGCACTGATGAACGTCCCTCTGCGTGGCACGCTCAATGCCTCACTCCACCAATCTCGGCCTGCCACATTGCAGAGGCCGCGCCATGCATCACCACAAAGCGTCTAGCAGCCGCCGAGAGCGCCTAGAGGAAAGTCATTAGCTTTGCTTCGCTCCCTTTCTCCTCTCCCCACATCTCTTCGTTTTTGTGTGGCTCTTGTGATGAGTTACTGACAAAAATCAAGCTCGGAATTGGACGTCTGCTTAACGAAAGCTAAATATATAAGTACTCTGATTTATGTTTGTCTTTTTTTGATAAAATGTGATGCTCTGTTTTTTTAAATCACGGAATACTTCATAATAATTGATGTTGGCACCGAACAACATGAGAAAACAAAATGAATGAAGTTGGAAAAGGCAAAAAGGATGGTGATGTAACACTCTGAAATATTCATAAACATCCACAGCACATTTAAATGGAAATGATTGGCCTTATGCTAATTAAGGAGGGGGAATGCAGGGGTGAGAGTTAAGAAACCTCACTGCTCTGAATAATTAAAAATGCAATTTATAGCCGAAATGAAAATCCCCAAGACCGGTTCCACGTGTATTTTTTATGATGCTTTAATAGTTCTGCAGAGGTAAATGATTGTGTTTATGATGTGCAGGTTTATAAAAACATGTAGAATCAAAGGAAACTTACCGAATGTAAGAAACAGGCAGAAATATAAAATGGTTCGGCCTCTTGATTTTCCCCAGCCTTTTTGGCAGCTTTTTGTCCTCTGTGGCTTTAAAAATATCAAGCTCTGATTGGTTTGAAAGAAATGACTGAAGTTGAATCTGTTCGTCCAATCAGAATCTTGGGTTTCCTTGGAGACAGTTCAGAAAGGAAAAACATGCCATTTTTTTCTGAAGGTGAAATGTTTGGTTACACTGCTACCCTGTGGAAGAATCACGAATATAGTGACTGGCCAGACACACGCCCACTGTTTAGTTTCCACAGAAAGGCAGGTCGTAGTTTGTGAAGAATGGCGAATTTGTGTTCAGTCATTCATTTTACCGTTGCTTAAGTCTCTGAGCGCACCATGGGGTCAGACAGCAAGGCCCGAGGAAGAAGGTTGTCAGTAGGTGTGTGAAGATTAGAGAGACTGTTAATTGTACGCCATTCTCACATTTCTTCTGTTTATTCTGTTTCTTCTGAACTATTACCGGGGCTTGACCTTTTAGATAAATGAACAGAGGGGGATGTGGATGGATGAGGGGAGTAAAAGGTGTCAGGACGAAAGCGCACAGGGAGAAAAATTAACAGAGAAGTGGCTGGACTGAGGCCTCGTTTTTTTCGATGATACATCAACATACCCTTGACAAACAGTGTGTAGTTCGGTTGTATTTATGACGACGTAGATGTGACCGTGTGTAGAGAAGGTTCATGTGTGTTGGTGAATGTGAGTGAGGGTCAAAGGGCTCCTCTCTGAGATGGTCATCTGTCTGATAAACTGGACACATAACATGGCAGGCTACAGACCTCAGTGGTGATGTCACACAGACTGGGTGCGTTTGATGAGCTGAGTCTTATTTATAGGGGCATTAGATTCACCAAGCTGTTATATCCACCGCTCACATCCCAGTTGCACTCATCGCTGTTCTTTTAACATTTTTTCCAATGACAAGTCCTAGACAGCCCTGCACAGTTGACTACGTAACATTGCCTGTTTTATGCATCGAATGGCATGCTTTAGCTCAAAGAGAAGAGATACCACAGAGATTACTTTAACATCAGCGTGCAGGCAAGGAAGCATCTGCTCATGTCTAAATGAGTTTTAAATAAGTCTGGTAGCGTGCCCAGAGGGCCACCTGTCGCTTACGCTCTCTTGAGGTTTGAAGCTGATGAAAGCTGGATCGCGAGGGTGAGGATTTGTGTCTCGTTTCTCTGTTTGCAGCAAATTCTTTCGCCTGTGCTGCCACTCTCATATGCCCTAGAAAATATACTAAAAATAGATGCAAGTGCAGTTGTAAGTTACAGTTGTCATCATATTAGCAGTGCTGGGACAATTTTTTATGACTTGGCCCCTTCTCCTCCATGCCTTATGAATCGGTTGTACCATATAATGGTAAATGTAAATTTAGGGGTGCAAAAGCTAAAGGGTGCATATATACAGTGCTGGTCAGAATTATTTGCCCCCTTGGTAAAAATGATCAAAGATGGCTGTAAAAAAATAAATCTGCATTGTTAATCCTTTTGACATTTTATTTAAAAAAAATCTAACCTTTCATGGAAGAAAATAACTCATAAAAGAATTGAAAGTGGAGGGAAAATCACATTAGGAAATAAATGTTTTTCTCCAAAACACGTTGAACATTTATTTGCCCCCTTAAATTAAATACTTTTTGCAACCTCCTTTAAGATAACAGCTCTATTCCTCCATACACAATCTCTCCAGGTCCTTCAGATTCTCAGATTCACGTTGGCGCTTCTTCTCTTCAGCTCAGCCCACTAATTTTCTATAGGGTTCACGTCAGGGACTGGGGTTTTGTGCTCAGTGACCCATTTTTGTTTTGATTTTGATGTTTGTTTTTGGATCACTGTCTTGTTGGAAGATCCAAACAAGGCCCATTATAAGATATCTAGTAGAGGTTGTCAGGTTTTTATGTTTTATCTGTTGGTGCTCAGGTGTTCTCCAAACTAGGAGAAGACTCGGAGCTGTTATCTTGGAAAAATGAGGTTGCAAAAAGTATTTAATAAAAGGGGGCAAATAATTGTTCCCAATGTGTTTTGGAGAAAAAACTAATATATATATATACATACATACAATATTATTTATTATATGATCATGTGTTAATCATTGTGTACTTGATGAATAAAATAATTAATTACTCTTAAAAAAATCAGACTAAACCCAAACAAATATTTGTGTTTGTATATATATATGTGTCACATTACAACATCATTTCACAACATTATTTCCCTTGATTTCTGATTGACAGTTTTTGAAGAGATCCCTATGGTGGCTGCACAGGACCTGAGTAACATTCTAAAGCAAGGCTACCTGGAGAAGAAAAGACGTGGTAGGAATCTTAGAAAAAACACATGCATCATACGTTACATAAGGTCTATATGCATTTCTAATCTTTTTCTTTTTTTCAGATCACAGTTTCTTCAGCATGGAATGGCAAAAGCGGTGGTGCGTTCTGAACAACACCATATTTTATTACTTCGGGAGTGACAAAGGTGTGTCCTGTCCCGTTGAAAGAGGTATACAAGTCTTTTCATAAACATCAAAGACAGAGATATTGAGAAACTTTGGATTTTGTCTTCTAAATTCAGACAAGATGCAGAAAGGCTCCTTTTATATCAATGGCTACAGTGCAGAGTTGGTCCCCAGCTTACGCAAGGACTCCAAGAAGAATTCATGCTTCGAGATGAGTGCTCCTGGAAGACGTTCTTACCAGGTTCAACACGCAGTCACATTGCTCATTACTGTAGCTGTGTTCAGTCATCTTGCTGTCATTACAATAAAGAATGAGAATAGCCTTCAAATCAACAATGATAGTTTCTCTCTGCAGTTCACTGCCAGCAGTCCCCGAGAGGCAAGGGAATGGGTGGACCAGATCAATTTCGTTCTTAAGGGTATGTGAGATATGAAATACATTATTATTTTAATACATGCCATATTGTATATTATGCTGAATGCATCTGACTTGAGCCAAGCACAACGGTGATCATCTTGATGTGAAAAGGGCAGATTTATAAAAAAGAGGCATACCAATAACTTTCCTTCTGGCTCAGCCAATAAGATAGGCTCTAGACCTCCTCATATCCCACGTCACTGAGCTTCTGAGTCCAACGTGCCTCAGGCTGCCTCCTCTTCCCCGTAGCGCAGCGCTCTTTACAGGAAATTGATTGGGATTTGCCCGGTCATCCTTTAGGGGCATCGATCTGGTCCTGCTTGGCATCCAGGCAGTGAGGATACGATAGCCTGTGTTACAGAGCTCAGTCACCTGCAATCAGGTCCTCACTCCATCTGAGACAGATCTGAGGCACCCTCGCCACTCTAAAATGGGCTCAATGCGGCCCTCTGATTTGCGGGAAGTAATAGACACTCCTGAGATAGTTTTCTCTCTCCCCATCCCCCTTCGCACATGTGGATACAGCCAAATGGCACAAGCATCATTCAGTATTAGAACTGTAATAAATGTCAAATGTGGCATTTTTCATATTTCTTTGCAGTTACTGTAGATTTCTGATATTATTATTATTTTATCTTTTTTTATTTAAAAAAAAATTCTCCATAGCTTTAGTGGGGTCCAAAAGTGCTGAAGATCATTAAAATTTTAATTTAAACCTGGAAACAAACTAAAGTTGAAAATTAAATTTTGGAGTTTAACTAACACATTTGTATACCGCTCACTAGAAAAAGCAAATTTGTGAAGTTTAATATTCTTATTTATAACTTGTAGAGTAAATGCAGTGCCACTGTCATTAAAGCAAAATTGTGACCAAGAAACAAAAACAACAAGACTAAGTAAATCTGAAATTTCAGCTTTTCACTCAAATTAAAATATGTGATGTATTTTGGAATAGAAAAGCATTAAATAAAAGCATTTCTACTAGCGGTCACAGACTATATGTAGATTGGTGATTTGTCTGCTGCCGTTTTCATTATTTAGATGTTAATGATTGCTTTTATGATTTCTCTGTAAGATCTGAGCTCTAACTTCATACCCTTTGATGATGATGAGGAAGAGGAGGTGGAAGAAGAGGAAGAGACATATGATGACATTGAACGAGCTACCACACCACCACCAGCACGTCCTGTGCCAGCATCTGTCCCGGCCACAACCCAGAGTCTGGGACAAACCCCTCAAAGCAGCCGCGAGGAATGGAAGGAACAAGCAGGGACTCAGGAAGATGAAGAAGAGGACGAAGAGGATATTTATGAAGAGCTTCCAGGTATAGAAAAAACATGAATTGGCCCTTTAAACAAAAACAAGGTTATTAGATTATCCTGATGGATGAATTTATGTATGTGCATATGATTACCTTGATCCCTAGCTTAAAATACTGATATCAGTGTTTGATGGGCTTTTAGTGGAGCAAAGCAACTGAGGTTGTAACCATCAACTATACAATGTTGAACACCATCAATAAGAGCATATACATCAAGGTCTGGTCACCCAAAGTGATAGCCGGACCCTCAGAGGACCTAATGAGACCTCTGAGGAGAAATACATCACTCTGGAGTGCTGTCATTTTCACCTTACTTTGCCATGTGTGCTGGGCAGCTGAGCTGGCCACAGATGGCGGATCGAGTGACCATCTCTCACTTTTCTGTCCTTCATTCATCTCTCTCATCTTCTTGTGCCTCTCAGATTTTCAGTTTGGAAAAGTGCTGAGCAGTACTATTATGACATTGTCTAAAAAGTGCTGAATTAACTTTTTAGTCAATATATTGCTCAAATAATCTCATCAAAGAAATCATGTAGCCTATATGTAATCATGTATCATACCGTTCAAAAGGTTGGGTTCAGTATGATTTAGATTTTTAAAGAAATCTATTTACTCAGCAAGGATGCTTTTAAGTAGCACAACTGTTTTTGCATTGGTAATAATAAGAAATGTTTCTTGAGCACTAAATCAGCATATTTGAATGATTTCTGAAGGATCATGTGACACTAAATACTAAGTAGTGGCTTCTAAAAATCACAGGAAAAAATTATATTTTAAATAAATTATATTAAAATAGAAAACATTAATTGTAATAATATTGTAAAATATTACTGTTTTTACTGTATTTTAAAATAAAATGTATATATGTGTATATACACACAAAATTTCAGATACATTTCTAGGAGTGTTGAACCGTTAATGGAACTATATATTAGGTGTGTAACAATATATCGTGTCACAATATATCGCAATTAAAAAATGCAGCAATATGTATTGTGGATAGTGACAATATGTATTGTGTATAATTTACCCAAAATGAAAATGTCTGTGTGAGAATTTATTTTTCAGTTTTAGTGTCAGTACTACATTTAACTACTATATCTAATGTTGAATATAATGTATAATAATGGGATGGGGTAATATTTGTGGGTCCTGATAATGCCACATGTCTTATGCTACCAGTAATATGTGGCCTACATTATATTAAACATATCTAGTCAGTGACAGAGTGCAAGCATATATTCCCTCATTAATGCTTCAACACTATCCTGAATATGAATCTGAGAATTTTATTTTTACTGGAATTTTTTGGGATTCAGAAAACACACATCAGTTTACACTTTTAAATAAAGGCTTATACAACAGATTCCAACACATATTTTATACACATTTTACCATATGCACACAAGCATATGGTAAAGGGCTACTTTAGCTTTACAGGTTTTTTCCTCATGCTGTTCCTGGAAGCTCAGGGCAAGCTCGTGCTGTGGGAAGTATAGGGTTGCTGGACGGTGGTTTTATCGGCAGGCTGACAGCGTGAGGATGGATGTGGGAGACAGAAAGCTGGGCTATCACTGTCACCTCATAGACCTAGAGGTGCCACGCCCAGAATCAATGCCTGTCTGCCTGAAACACACTAGCCATCTAACCCGGCCTGGCACCTCCCCTATAAATCAAACGGGAGTTGACTGTACTGCCAGCACCACAGATATTGTTTAATTTACTTATGAGAGAGTTCAGAGGTACACAAAGTTGATCCAGAATTTAAATCTGCGAGGAAGATATATAGCATTAATTGACAGACGGGATTAGGTGTATTAGCTGCAAGGCTTTTTTTTTTCTTTTTTTAAAAAAAAAAAGCTGTCATTGGGACAGTGCCCTTTAAAAAGAGTCTAATATGTACCATTTAGGTACTAAAATATACACTTTTGGTATCCCTTTGGGGTACTAATTTGCACTTTTTAGGTACAACGGTGTACCCTTGAAAGGGTGCCACCAAAGAGACAGCTATTATACCTTTTTTCTTAGAGTGAATAGACTGGTGACAAACTATGTATTACATTTAACCTTCAGCAATGGCACTTGTTTTATATTTGTATTACCTTTGATTCTGTATTTTTCAGATGATGAAATTTCTGACAACGCTGAAGAGTTCAGTGAAAAAGCTGGTGAGTACTTTGAGTACGCAGTGGTGGAGGGATGCTGTAAATTGACTAAAAATTAGATTTTTTATGAATCTCTGTGTTTTCAAATAAAGGGTCTTCAGATTATGCAAATTATTACCAAGGCTTGTGGGACTGTGAAACGGACAGACCCGATGAGTTGGCCTTCCAGAGAGGAGATCTCATCTACATCCTCAGCAAGGTCTGTGTTTGCTCCCTCCCTCCATCTCTCTCTCTCTCTCTCTCTCTCTCTCTCTCTCTCTCTCTCTCTCTCTCTCTCTCTCTCTCTCTCTCTCTCTCTCTCTCTCTTCTCTCTCTCTCTCACACACACACACACACACACACACACACACACACACACACACACACACACACACCACACACACAGACAAGGTCAGACTTTTAGTTCAGCGCTGTTGGTTGCGTCCTTGGCTGTTTTGTTGGTTGAAGCGTTCTGCATGTTTTTTGATTTTCTTTTCCTTTTCTCGCTCTATCTATCTCCTAACTAATGATGAATAATACGCAGCTGGCCATAAGATGAGTCATATCGGTCAATACACACTGACTTTCTCTTAGCAGCTATTCATTTACTCTATTCTAAATGACAAAGCTGGGATGGTCTTCTCTTAGTCAGTAAATTCTTATTGTAGCATTTTCCAAAACAAGACCTTATACAAAATATAATGCATCAGGATTTGTGGCTTTCTATTTCTACAGATTTTTATTTCTGTTGATATTTCTGTATAAATCACACAATTTAGAAAAAGATAAGTAAAAGCATATTAGCTTTTTAACAAAGCAGTAGCATTTCTAAAGATTATCCGTATCCAAGAGATTTGCAGGCAACAAATTGAGCATGTTTTGTAGCATGTCATATTGACATAACAGAAAACTGTACATCTGTGGTCTATAGACCACTGCAATACTGTGGCCACACAGGCACATTCTCAATAATAGGCTGTTGATTCATCGATGTAGTTGAGTCTTGTGATCGGCCAAGCAAACCACTTTATTTGATATACATTCGCTTTAATCTATATATTTTTGTGTTTTACAAATGGGGTGTTAGCAGGAACGCATAGTGTAGCTGTTTCTTAAAGATACACCACTGAAAGAATCAATATGTTTTAATTTTGCCTTTAACTGAGCTCAATGACTTAAAGGGATAGTTCACCTAAAATGAAACTATGTCATTGTTGTTCCAAAACACACAAAAAAGATATTTCAAAAACGTGTTCAGTGTTTTTCGGGCCATACAGTGAAAGTCAATTGGATCCCATGTTGTTTTGAACTATTGACTTTCATTACATGGACAAAAACAGTTGTAACATTCTTCAAAATACTTTCTTTTGTTTTCCATAGAAAAAAAGAAAGTCATATAGGTTTAGAATGACATCATGACAGAATCAATTTATTTTGGTGAGCTATTCCTTTAAGAAAGAATTCTACCATCATGTTCGACACTCTTGATATTTAATTAACATCAATGAAATGTAAAGATATGGCAGCTAATGAACCGTATAATCAGGATTAAATAACAGGACAGCTAAAACAGGTTTGATTCTGTTATTCAGAAAACAGTGAGAATATATAGTTGGCTCATGGTGAGGATGTGCACGAGTCATTTATTTTTTTATCTCATGTCGTATTTCTAATTTGTATAAACAATGAGTCTAACCATCTCAGATAGCTGGAGCATGTCTCTGATTTTGTCATCAAGCTGTTATTATATTCAGACAAGTAGATGTATCAGCTCTTACTTTTAATCCCTCTGTGACTGACATGTAATTGAAATAGCTTTTATTGATGGCAATATTTACGAAACGGCTGCACTTGTATCGCTCAAATCTCTTAGACCTCTTCAGATGCGTCCTCAGAATCGTTTCAGACAATGTGGGGCTCCTGCTCTTGTTTTACGGGTGTTCCCTGGAACGTTGACCTTACTGAATGAAATATAGGCGGTTGGCTAGAACTCAAGCCTAACTCTAGCGGTCCCACTCATAAAGCAGTGCTCATAAAACCCGAGTGCATAAATTCTGCTCCACAGAGGCGTGGAGGGGAGGCCAAGTATATTTGTGTCAACACCAAGCGTAATTACAAGGTGATAAAGACGTGGAAAGTGCTAAATCAATTCCTCTAACCAACAGGTTTTTGAGGCCGTGCTATGATTGACCGTTGTGAAGTCACAAATCAAAGAGGTCGACAGCGCTGTCACAGCACTGGTGTAAGCAGAGCGTACAGATTAAAAAAAGCTCTCTCATCAGTCTTTATTGATCCACCACTTACAGTGAATAAACAGCTATTCGGCTCATCTACACAAATCACTACACGTATCTATAATATGTGGAAGCATTTTGGATAGCACCTGCACAAATGGCTTATTAGTGGAGTATTTTGTTTATGCGCAGGAGGAAGCATGGAAATGAAATTTAAAGACCCCCTGTGGTGAAAATCTTTTTTGTTATGTTGTTTATATGTCTATGTGGTGTTTTTAATATGACAAACCATGTGAAAATTCAGTCAGTCAACACCATTGCTGAGTATTTTCTCCTTAAAACTGCAGTTGACCAACAGTCTCAAAAACCAACAGTTTGTGATTCCTACAATCACAAACATGTAACCAATCCATTGAATGTGCGGGGTGGGGATCTTCTCCACTGACATTCTAAGTTGTTCAAAGCGTTTCTAAGAATGCTGACTTTTAGAAGGCATCTGTCTGACTTTTAGATGGCAAATGGGAACATGGTTTGTGTAACATAAGCAATATTAGCTGTTTGATAACGTAGTCAAGCTAAAGGCTATTCATATCAATTAACGGTAAGTGTCCGGCTTGGTAGTGAGCGATACATAAAACACATTACCATTCTGACACATCAACTTATAGACGACCCTGTATGATTCGCTCTACTTCTTCTGAATCAGTTTCTGGTTCAAAACATTTATGGCTAAATTAAACCCATACGTCAACTTGCGATTGTGTAGCGTTTACTACAGTTGACCAAATGGATCAGGTAGTCAGAGCTGGTGCGATTGAGGTGGGGAATTTTTTTTTTATTTCCTTCTTTAGTGTTTCACAAAAGAAATTTAGCCATACAGGTTTGAAACTCCTTTTTGGTGAAGTACACCTTTAAGTTCTGGACTGCATTGCCTAGTAGTTATTCATCTAAACCCAATGTTCAGTTTTAATCTTCTGGTGATTAATCCAGACTTAATTTCTAATGCAACACCGATAGTTGCACCAACAGCTCCTCGTTTTCTTCAGATCAGCCTCCCCCTGCCTCTACTGTCTCCTTTCTCATGCCGCATGGCTCCTCAGTCAGAACACTTGAACATGAAATAGTGGCGAACGCCAACATCCATCTGCCAGCTTTGTACAGCCTACTCAATCCTCAAGGCTGAAGAATCACGGCAGCAGGACAGCAGGATATTTGGTGGTGTTTTTCTTCCTGCTTTAATCATATTACATGTTCGCTACCATGTAACGCATATACTTTAATTTGTCTTATAGTTGTAACTCTCCGCTCTTTGTGTTCTTGTCGGTTTGCTGTGTTCAGTTTTTTCCTACATAGTTGAAGGGGCCAATGCTGGAGACTTTTTCTAAACCGTTCTTTCTTCTTCTTCAACCATGCCATCCTTTTGCATTCCTAACTCTTAATTTATGCCCCTAAATTCAAAGTACATGACTCCCAAAGGTCAGACCCAACACATGCCAGTATTCCCAGTGGAATCCCCTTAAAATTCTGGAATGAGATTTATTGCACTAAAAATGGCGGCAGACTTCTCCAGGACTTCTTTTAAACATGCAAGCCCACCGATATCCCTTTCTTTCATTTAACACTGGCCTTTCTACAGAATGTGCTTTACACTCTCACCGTTAGGGGCTGTAAACCAGGAATCTTGGATGCCAGTCTAGACAAGGGCAACCCACTGTTAACAACCAGATGCTCTATTAGTATGGCTGTAGACACTACTGCCACCTTCTGGCTGACATTTGTTAGGTTTTTCAAGCTAGGTGGGCCATGTAGTTTTTTTTTTTTTTTTTTAAACAAATATAATGATGGTTTGTGTAGAAACCCTGGCTGGATATATAGTTTCCAGCACATTTTACAATATATTTTTTTATATTGATAAATATATATTTGATATTTATATTTGCATTTTATGTTTTTCTGCGTTTAAAAGCAGTTCAACAACTTTTACTATTTAATCTGATAGGCATGTATGTTTTATGTGTCTTTCTCTCATGTTCCGCTATGCAGGTTTTTACAGGTATACATAAATGTGAATTTACATATGAATGTAGTTCTCACAGACAAAACAGGGTGATTGTGACTGTTATCCCTTTTGGGACATATTCTAATAAACTTCAGACAGATGACGGCTCCAGTTGGCCTCCCGCCCAGGGGGTCAGTCTCCTACAAAATGCCTAAAGAAAAGAAAAAGGTGCCATAAAAGAAAAGGAAAATCCAGTGGAAATAGACACTCCTTTCTATCTCATTCTCACAGACTCATCTAAAGGCCTGCTTTCTTTGTGGCGATATAGGCGCAGAGGTGCTGTATAGACATATTGAGCTTTCTATTTACCAGCAGAGGCATCAGGGGGTGAGTCTGGGGTTCTGGGGTCATGCAGAAGGCAACGGTCATCTCCCGGTCAACTACAGTAGGTCATTATTCAGCCTAAGCCAATAGTCCAGAACTGCACGGCAGCCGCCCCCCCTCACACTCTGCATAATTATTATAAATGGGAGGCCACATAAACAGCCATCATTACAGGCTCTCAGCAGCATACACAATCCACTTTAAATGCCTATTAAGTTTAAGTGCCATCAGTAATCCTCAAGTGTACTTTTACAACGGCAGATTATTGGGTCTTCCACATTTTTACTTGATGTCGCACCTTCGAATGCCCAGGATTCGGGATTAAATAAGGCCTATGGTGTTTCCTCTCCGGTTTATTTGACTATGCCTATGCCTAACAAATATTAATACTACATGCATGTTCATAATGGTTAGCTAAGATGAAAATGACATGCAAATGAAATGCACTGATTGAGATCAATTGAACGATGGCTGTCTTTGCTTCGAGCGGCAGATCAATACCTGTTCGCCACCTGCCGTGTCTGGTGCTTAGGACTAGCAAACAACGTGACGTATTGGTGTTTGTCTTTTAAGATGGCTGGATGAGTGAGTCCCTGTGCAGCACTGAGCGTGTGGAGCCGATGTTTTACGATGCGAGTTAAAGGAAAGAGAAGCAGGAGAGGAAAAGTGGAGGAGGGGGGTTGTAGCACCCGAGCGCCGGGTTCAGCGGCGGGGCAATGAGAGACTTCCTGCGCTCCATCACTCCCAAGGCCTACCTCAGTCAGCTGGTGGCCAGGGGCAGAGGCCTCATGTCTCATTCTTATTACCATGTCTCCTGCCTCCACAGTGTGTGTGTGTGTGTGTGCTTTTCTACTCGTAACAAAAAATGAATGCGTGTGGGCACCGAGGGAGAGTTTGCAAATAAGGGAAATGATTAAAACACGATTGAGGAAGAAGGCGTGCATGCAAAGCGTGTCGTCTTGGAGGGGAAATTTATAGAACGGAGAGGAAAAAAAGGGAGCTCGGTATTCTGCCGTTAATATAGACAGGAGTCACTTTTGAGCCTGTCATGATATTGTTCAGGTTAAGCCACTTCTTTTTAAGGCATCATTAGCTGTCAATCTGTCCCCTGGCCGCTGGAGAGCAATGGGCCCATCTGAGTACCATTGCTAGCCGCCCCCCTGAGTGAAAAATAAATGATATCAGTGGCACACTGCAGGTGTTGTCATGGCAACACACACTCTTGATAGCTCCCTGTGCCAACTCCGCCTTCCTCAGAGAAGGTCATGCGGAGGTCAGCGCCATCGCAACGACGCACTTCACTTTCACAACAGCTGCCCACCAGACCTAGACCAAACCGAGACGCACCTGACCCTGTCCTGTAACAGAGCAGCTTCCCGAAAAGCCACCCATTATCCCAGACCCATGCAGTCCTTTCGGGTAAATCTCTATAACAACCTCTATACGGCCAGGCGCAGATTGGATGTCTCCCAAATGCCTCTAGCTGACAGATGCATTGCCGAAAAGCAGATTGCTAATACTGGGAGGTAGGAAAAATGAGGCAGGAATGAAAAGGACACGAGTCATCGAAATGGGACGGACTGCACTGGAATGTATTGACTCTCTTTCTTGTACTGCGTGTGTACTCTGTTTGAACCCACAGTTACACCATGTTGGGGAGGAAGGCGGGGCAGAGGAGGCGTGTTGGATGGGAGGAGGTGCAGCGTGTTCCAAATGGCTTCATCAGCCATGGGCACCTGTGATTTCGAGGAGTATTTTACAACAGTTTTTTCTGGTCCCCTTGATTGCCATTCTAAGATTGCTGATTAACAGTTGAACTGGACTGGGACTTTTCACTGTTTTAACGCTTGTCTGCGTGTGTTCCAGAGACATTGTCAGTCTGTGCATTACTGGTGGGGATTTTTCATTGACTCTTTCTGTAGGTTATATCATTGCACCAGTAGGTGGCGACGTGCGATTTAATTACTAAAATAGCAATTTCTCGCTAGAAATGACATCAAAAGTGGAAAACGTTGGTCAAAAACATACCTTTGCACACAAACTGACCGTCAACCTCAACTTTCAAATGCCATCTTTTTTTTTAGTTTAACTGTCACGGAATGGAACGCACAGTATTGTGGGATATCAAAAGCAGCAAAAGATTCAAATGCTGTCTTAAAAAATAGATCAGATTCAATTTATTAATGAATGGTCCATATAAATGAGTCATTGAATCATTAACTCAATTGATTTGTTCTGAAACACTGATTAATTCTGTAATGAAACAAGTGAGTTTCTTTATGAGGGATTCATTGAATCATTTCCTCAACTGATCTGTTCAAAATAAATCAGATTTAAGGAAAACAAACAAGTAACTGACTGCATCCAAAATCACCCTCTTAATCCATTTTCACTATTTCCTAGTAAATTATTTCAACATTCATAATCTAAATAACAGTAAGGACACAGTTTTGAGAGATAGAGCATCATCAGATCTCCATCACTGTGTGATTGAGCGAAAATGATTAATTGATTCATTCAGGAACAACGATTCATTCAGGAGCAACGCGTGAATGAATCCAGCGACTTCTTTTTCAAAAGTTGAACGGTTTACTTGAGTATCAATGTTTTATAACACCGTGACTGACATGCACACGATGCAGCAAAAATGGTGAGACGTGAACGGAACAGTCAAACATGTCCATCTAGTCTAATGCGTGCTTGCATAGAAAAACAATGGAAAAGCTGCACATTAAAATGCAAAACTCGCTCTGTGTGATTGTAAATGGCCCCTTCTGGCAATATTAGGTCTAAAATGTAAGTTACTAAGTATTAACTTCTTGTTTACTGAGCTGTTGTATAAGAGCATCAATCTACACCTCCAACAATCCCCATCTGCATAGCTGTATGCTTCGCAAACAAAGAGCTCAAGTTCTCAGATGTGCTGTTACCGAGGCGTTGATGCCACAACGGCATTCAGCTCACCGTCCAGATGGATTTGATTCCGTACAGCATCATTAAAGCGGCTCATCTGCATGGGCTGAGGACTACATTAGGCTCTGAGCACTGTGGGTGTGCTTAAAGAGAGGAAGGTAATTAGTTCCTACTCTCCTCAGCAGGCAGTGGATGGATGACATGCTCATCATGTCTAAATGTACAGTGTGTGCTTCTAGAATACTAAAGCTCTTAAAACACTTCAGTCTTTCACTATCAGTCTATCTCTGTTCTTTAATCTCCTCATTTATAACCCCCTGTCCACCTGAGTCTGTCTTCATTCATTAAAGGCCAGATCTGGGGCTCTCTCCACCCTTACTTTGAAGAGCTTTGGCCTGGAATAGCTCTTATGTAGGCTATTTGATTTTGGAGAGGAGAGAATTTAGAGAATGTTACACTGGGAAAACAAGAAGCTTCACAATGAGAATAAGGGATTTCTCCTGCTTCGCTCAAGACATAAAATGGCATACCCTCCAGTACTCAAATATAAGCATTTGTGCATCCAAGCACCAGTGTTAAATCCTTGTTTCTCAATCTAACTTAACAACAGAATCATCATATTTCTTTAATGCTTTAATAAATGGTGTTTTAAGATTTAAATTAACATTTATATTTGCATTTGAATGGCTATGCAGGTGCATGTAATTTTGTTGTATTAAAAACATTTTGATACTATCTATTTGCATGCAGTCCAAAGGCCCCGCGGAGACATGCAAGTCTTCGTTCAGCAGATTTATCTGTGAGAAGACTGAATACGGATATACAGTGAACATATTTGGACACAATATATGAATGTTTTATTCATAAAAACGTATACATATATAAAAAGCTGTAATACAACATTTTTTATTATTAAAAACTTTGGCCTAAGCCATGACTAAATAAAGGATTTTTTAGTATACTTAAATTCTCGAGTGCCTTGGTTTGATACGTTTTTATGAGTTAAACTATCCCTACACCCAAAACACCGGGATACTGATTTTACACCAGCACTCTTCTGCACTCCTTGCTTTCTGAATGTTTTTTGTTCGGTATTTGAATTCTAAAACAATGACTGCGCTTTCTAATGTGATGAATTACACCTGAGGTTACTCTGCTAGGACACTTATGTGAACTTGTGACACGTATTTTTCTTTGGTGTCCTATTTCTGATCTTTGGCCAAATCCTTACAAAATGATCTGTATTTCTGTCTTTCTAAACTAGGAATACAACATCCATGGATGGTGGGTCGGGGAGATAGACGGTACTATCGGAATAGTCCCCAAGGAGTTTTTGCATCCTGCTTATATTCTATGAGGTACTTATATTCAAAGAATCATTCTACATGATCACTTACTATGGACATAAACAAGAACAGCTCCCTAGCTCTCTTAAACTGACAGTGAGAAAAAATGTAAAGTGTATTAACATATTGTTAAAGTTACAAATGCCGTTGTCCTATCTGTGACCTTTACCACTGTTTTAAAGTTGAAAAAGTTTTCGTAATCGCTTCAGCATTAAATCCTATTCCTCCATGCTGACACCTGCTGGAAATTATTGCAACTACAAAGAAATTTGTCAGTATTACACTGAGACTTTAGCTGCATCCCAATGTGCATACTATCCATCCTAAATAAAATGTGACATTTGTAATTGTCAGTACTATTTATGGCAGATAGGGTGGATGGTATGCACATTGGGACGCAGCTTTTGACTGAAATCGCATACTATCTTGAGTAGGTAGGCTACTTACTTTGATTAAGTAATTACTCCACCACTGCTAAAAAAGTACTGTGAATTCGGACATACTACTTTTGTCTCATACTGTTTTTCGCACACTATATAGTAGGGAAGTATGTGATTTCAGATGCAAAAGAGTGTATTGTGTAAACTGGTTTTAAATATATATTTTTAATGTTTTCTCTTCTAGGTTTGCTTTTTGTGAAGATCACAGAATTTCCAGGGTTATAATAACACTTTCACATGTCATTGTTTCGAAATTGTAAACGAATAGATTATAACTGAAATTAAGATTAAGTCATGTAGTGATGGACTACAAAAGGAGTACTTTTAAAAAATGTCTTGCTCGCGCTCGTCCATATGTGATTCTGTAATTCCAGGTACATTTGGTGTCCAAGTCATTGTTTTTATTTTCTCCTTTTTTTCAAATGGTTATTATTTTAATTATTTTTGAATAATTTGTTACTCATTGTCATGGGTCACAAAATGTTCCAGGCAAAACAATATATTTTCTGTAAAAAGTGTCTTAGCTGAAAATCATGATTTCTTGTTGTCAGTGTATTTTTCCATTATGTATCATTGTATAATGAAAATATTTTTATTATATTTTACTTTTCTTTTTGTAATATTTCATTTATTTTATTTATAAAAGTCATAAATAGTAATTTTCCTAATTTTACAACATTGTGTTTATAAATATTGTCAATTCTGTTACAGTTGCCTTTAAATTGGTGGAATTATCTCACAATTATGCAGGGAATGATGCCACTTTCCCTCACTGATGAGATCTGAAGCGCTGAAAGGCATGTGTGCTTTTTCTCTGAGAAAATATTTTAATCAGAAGTTCTTACACCAAGAGTTATTTTGTAAACCGGCAAAATTGTTACCACAATATCAAAAGGAAAACATAATTTATCACTGATCACACAGTGGGTTGTTTAAAAGTATTTTATTCATGATTTCATTTGTGCCATGTGCTTTTAGCATTTATGCTAGCAAGTGGGGCTTTTGGCTAATTTTTTTTCTCTCCCAAATGCTAAATTTATCTCCAATTATAGAATCACTTTAAAATCTAATGGCAGTGAAAGCCGTGCGACACGTGCCGTAGTGTTGTGGGGGTATACGATATGATATTTAATATATTGTTTAATGGAAATTCTGAAAAATTTGCAATTTATTACTTAATTTCATTTTAGGGTGAACTATCCCTTTAAGTAAAAATGGATTTTAGTTAATTTCTAGAAATGGCGAACTAAAAAAAAACAAACATTTCTTGCATTTTTTTTGTGCAATTCTTTTTATATATTACATTATCAGTGTACACTAAGTCGAGGCATATCTAAATCTAATTTTCTGATTTGTTCAAGCAAGACATTTACACAAATTGTGTACATATGAAAAACATTTGTAGTTTGAAACTTTTCCAGTTTCTCTCATTTATCATGTAGACTAGATGTAAAGTTTATTTCAACTGCACAAATTACTGAATACAATTCTTTTCAGCATCTTGAAAAAAAAACAACACCTACTTGTTAGAGTTATTCTATATGTGATGTGTTTTCCTTCTTTTCAAATACATTTGTATTTGAAATTGGAAATAACTTGTCATACCACAGTTTGCTTTAATAAAGAGCCTTTGTACTTTGGACTTGCCTATGCTTTTTTTTGTGGTGTAAAATGTAATCTACTTGTATACATGGACTGCAGTTCTAGGACAA
Organism: Chrosomus eos; assembly: GCA_036326025.1. Taxonomy (NCBI): domain Eukaryota; kingdom Metazoa; phylum Chordata; class Actinopteri; order Cypriniformes; family Leuciscidae; genus Chrosomus; species Chrosomus eos. The sequence continues at coordinate 24,977,106 of CM070830.1, forward strand.
TGCAAGTTCTTTAATATGAAACAAAAAAAAAAAAAGAGTAAAAATATTCAGGACAAAAAGCACAACACAGTAACACTTTATGACGTCCATGTCTTAGATGTATTGTAAAATAATAGTTTATTCAGCAAAATGTAATTTATCACTCTTAAAACTGGACAAAAAGAACCTTAAAAAGCTTACAGAATTTGATGTCATTTTAGATGAAAATATAATATTCCATCATTTTATAACAACTCAGTTCACACTCCAAATAAAATTCTTGCAGATGAACCACCTTCCACTATAGCCTACATGAACATTTCGGATGAACAACGTAAACCGCTTAAATGAAATACAGCATCAATAAGAGCTTCTCGACCAGAGAAACTGACCATTAAGGGTAAATCCATATTCACGTAACCCCATAAGGAAGCTCAGAAACACGTGAAATTAACTTAAAAACAGAGCTACATGGAATTTGGCTTTGCAAAAAAAAGAAACCCATTGTTGAAACGTTTCTTTAATTAAAGAAAACCAAATCTGAGACAGTGTCCTCAGGATGTATGTTCAGGCTCTGCCTTTATACATTTACACTGTCCGCTAAGAAACAAAAGATAAATCAAAAAGGGCTCATTTTAAAGGGTTTAAAATAGTGACCATATTTTACAATTCTATCTTAAGTGGCATGTTCTATCAGGCCTGATTGAGCGGTCCCACTCTTGGCCTGGTTATAATGGGTGACAGGACTGCTCTAGAACCACCTGAAGGCTAAAGCTAGCTCCAAATGGTGGAACAACGGGCCAAGAACGAAAGGGAAGGGTGATCTTAATACAGAGCATCAGTATTGCTGCTCCTCGGCCTCTTGATCTTCTCGATGTTCTTCAGGATCATGTCATGTAATGTTACCTGCAAGACAATTTTGCTTTATTAAATCAGCTATCACAACAACACCCAGGACAGCACATACATCCAGTAATCTAAACTTTTTCTGCACATCAAAACAAAGATAATCTTCAAAATCATCTGTATAACTATATTTACTGTTACAGCAATACTTACGTATTGATTTCTCAGCTCTGACACTATGATCTTGAGGCTGATGTATTCTTTCTCATCAATCTCAGTCACTGTGCGACGATAATCCTCCTATAAAAGTCAAAATATATATTATGCATATGAAATCACTACTGTATCCCTGATATAAATGCCATGTATGTGTACTGGAGATATGACTTACAACATGAGGGTATTTTGCTATTTTGGAAACCAGCTTTGCCCTTGTGATGTAGTACCTACAAAAGATAGTATTTAAATATGAAGAAAAAAATAAATAAAGTCTGAACGTAAATCTTCGTCTAACATAGCGTGACATACCTTGATATCTGATCTAAGAAAGAAGCTGCTTCCCCTTCCACTGTTCTGAGTTCAGCAACCGTCTCCTCCTGTGGATAGTGAAGATAAACAATCACAACCAGGTAACAGGCTGACAATTTTTGCATTTGACATTTCCTGACAGGACCAAAACTTCCTTGATGTTTCTTTTTAAACTCCAAAATTGACCATAAACTGACAAATTACTGCCTCTCCTAGTCAATAACAAATGTTGCTAATTGCTGTTGAAAGACCTTTAATTAACAGGCGAAAAAAGAACTGAAGGACGTGGCACCATACCTGAATTGAGACGCCAAAATTGTTGCCGTCTTCTATTCTTGGGATTAACAACTGAACCCACATCTTGACCTAGAAAATGGAAATAACATTTACCCAGATCACTTTAAAAGAGAGAGAGTATGTCTGAGACTATGGTTACATGGACCTACCGTGTTGCACTTTTCTATGAGAGTTCTGATTTCAGGCTTGACTTTTTCAATCAGTTCCACCAACTTGCCATTGCTTTTCATCATTCCACCAGGCATGACAAAGACCTTGGTCCCGCCAACTACAAACAGAAAACATAGGATAATGTAGGGAGGAGTGTCTGCATCGATGCGTTTCAAACTTATTTTAGTCAGGAAAACTCACCTTTGTCATCTCCTGCACCATCTTCGAGTTTCCTCTTTTTGCATTTTGCTATTGAAGAAATATTTCAGAGTTACTGGCTGATCTTTTTGTTTCATGTATGGAATCTTATTTCCACCACAGAATACAAAATAAAAAAGGTAATTGCGACTTTCTCACAATTCTATCTCCCCCCTCACAGTTCCGCATTCATATATCAATTCTGTTCTCAGAATTGTGAGGGAAAAAGTCAGAAAAAAGTATTTTTTTCATTCCATGGCGAAAACAATCGTCCATACTATTTTGTACAAAGCAAAAGAAACCTTTTTTTGTTTGTTTTTACCCTATTCAGAGACTTTATATCATTCAACTTTTTGACTGCTGAATGAAGACACTTAAAATGACTTTTTACCCCCTCAAGCCCATCGTGGATGTCTGCAAGTAGAATTGGGTCTGGCACTGTCAGATTGATCTCTGAATGAATTTCTTTCAGCTCACAGATATTAATTGAGGGATCCTAAAAAAAAAAACAAGACAATCAAAATGCTATTTAGAACATCTGAAGAAGTAAATGTCAAGAACGCAACATATTATTTGATTAAATGCTTACTTTCAAAAACTGGTCCAGTTCTAACAACTTCTTCGGGAAAAAGTTTGCAACCAAGTCTTCAGCCTAGATTTGAGTGATTAAACCGTAAGCAGCCCAATTGTCAAATAAATGTTCATATATAAACTCTCGGTAAGTGCAGTAGCTTACCTCTGCTGTAATTCGTCCCCTGAAAGCATCAACCTGATAAATAGGCAAGATAAGAAATATTAATATACAACTATTAAATCACAAAACGGGCAATCTGAGTTTTGGTGTTACACTTATAATGTCTTGTGTTTAAAAAATCATTCGCTTTTAGAAAAATAAATAAAACAACGGGTGGCCCTTCTATTGCAGGACGCTAAATGTTCTCAACATGTACCATATAATCGAGGCGATTCCCACTATCTCATGACTTGTTAAATACGATCTAAACCGTAATCCCTTGCAAACTTAATCAAAGATTTAATGTCAAAATCGAAGTTGAAGCAGTTATGCATTTCTCCCGCAGCAACATGCTGCTGTGCTAAAAACACGCGTTATTCGCAAACATTCATACCAAGCATTGGGAGCTCTGGCTTTCCCCTGAATATTTGATATGTATAATCCACAAATACATTATCACAATATATCACACAATATATCACACAGGTGATTTTACAAGCATATGTGCGTGTAAAAGTTAGCTAACGCGCTCACGAGGTGACACACGCACAAGCCGGCTAGCCGCAAGCTAACTACAAACAGTTCATCTGAGTGCTCCTAATTTAAATAATGTAAGGGGTAAGAAATGTACCTTTTTCTTGATCTCATTGTCCACCTTAAGAAGCGAAGACATCGTATTGATTCAATAAATGGGAAAAGTAAGGGATTGTCCTAAAAGCATTAACTAACCGTGTGGCTCACAAACTGCTGTCAGCCACAAGGCACTTGCGCGCTTCTAGATGACGCTATGCTTCGAGACCGTAGATGTAAGCACATAGAAATCACATCAGCACTGTCGTGGGGAAAATTTTCATCTTCATTTATTTTTAATTTGATACAATCTACAATACGCATAATAATCTGGCATTCATTAAAAAACAAGTTAATACAATATAGTGATCGCGTCGACGTATCGCTGTAATAATCAGCTGAGCTACTATTGCTATAACGGTCTCTATGTATGCACAGCTATGTTCGCGGCAACTTCGAAATACGTATGTGAATGCGTGCGTCATATTTTTCGCTGTATAAATATTATTTATTGGAATCACAATTTTAAATATTTACAGAACCAATTAAATACTTTCACGAGTTATTTAAATAAGTTTGATGACGATAATAATAAAAAATATTTAGTTAGGAACAGGAAGTAAGGAAATTTGAGACACTTCCTGTGACGTGGATAGGGGGCGTGTACGAATCCAGCGATGTAAACAAGAACGCAAAAGACAAGACTCACAGTGTTGACACCACAACGGGTATTTTTAGAGCATCATATCACCGCATCATACGTATCAGTTGACTCTGGCTCACAGTCATGAACCTCCCCGTCACTGTCAAAGTGAACTTTAGGGGCAACGTGAAGAAATTTCCAGTCTTGGACACGAACAAAGCACAGTGGGAGACTGTGGAGGCCTGGGTAAGGAGTCATTAAGCCTTGCTGGGTGGCGTTTATATGGGGACGTTTACATTTCTTGTTCCTAGAAGGCCGTAGCTGAGGCCTACATAAACAAACCTTAACCGCGTTTAACCTTCAGTCAAACTATTTAATCCTATCAAAGCACATATATCATAACATATATCTCAGTTCTGTCTTTTATACAGCCCCCAGTGATCTAAATTGCAACAATATCTGTCATTTGCTCTTGACCTTTCTGTTCGGCCATAAATCAGATGACAGCGTGTAAATAAAGCGTAACGTTGGAGGATATTGTTTTTCCACTCTAATCTGCCTGTAACTCTTCGATGTCTTACAAATCTCTGCAGTTCTTTATGGTGTTTGTTTACATTGCCTTTTTATAACCTCTAGATTAAAACTACATTCGGCTTGAGCCATTTTCAAGTGAAATATTTTGATGAGGACAACGAGGAGGTAAATGATCACAGTGTAATAACGAGTTTTTAATTAATTTTTGTTTTAATATTTTTACAGATTTCATTGATGCTTATCCTTTTAACATATGAGTATGACAACAATCAGTAAAGTGTTTATTGTTATAAATCTATTTTCAATGCTACTTCTATTGACATTGTCCTCGTTTTTACAGGTGTGCATCAACAGTCAAGGTTTGTAATAAATTCAGTCAATGGTTTTCACAAAATATGTTATCTGTAGTGTTGAAATATTGATGTCATAATAAATTATATATATTTTTTGTCATTTGACAACACAACAGATGAATATACAGAAGCTCTAAAGGTAAGAACAGCAATATTATTTATTTTTTTGTGATGCAAAAGTCAGTCTACTCCACTGAGGCCCACTGTCATCATCATACTTATATATATAAATAATTAAATCCAAGGCTTTAAACATTTTATTACATTTTTTAAATTTAGAGTTCATTTAAGCAAGCCAATCAGCTGCACATGAATGTCTATAAGATGAAGGGTCAGGCAGAGGGTGGTGCGGTTAAGGCAGAGACGAAGGAACTAAAGATAGACCCTAGACCAGCTCCACCGTATCGAGCAAGGGTCAAGATGGCAGACAAGGAGACCCAGGTGACCCCCGAGCGGGACTCGGTAAGCAGTTTTTAAACAATCTTTTTAGCAATCTTTTAAACATACTATATGCCAGGGTTCTCAAACTCAATTTCCGCCTGAGCCACGTAAGCATTATCTGATTCTGTACCATCCAAAGGGCCAACTGGAAATTTAAGCCTAGTTTCATTACTTGCATTTCTAGACCATTTTTTTGTGTGTGCAAAAACAGCACCAAAGCTTTCAATTCTGGTGATTTTGGGAGTAGTTTTATTTATTTATATGTAACAAACATTAAGTATGTGCTGCATGCAGATAATTTCGTAAGTTAAATATTAGTCTAATTTCTTACCTATAGGTCTTTTTTTTTAAATATAAAAAAAAAATGGTTATGGTTTGGTTAATGATAATAACAAACTCCCCACATATTTATACATTGGAAGTCTGTTTCATCATGGTAGTTTAATATAGATATAATGTATTGCATAGGGGTGTGTGATATTGACAAAAGATCATATACTTATGGGATCAGATACTTTCTGAGATTTTATCAAAAATGATAATTAGACAATATTTTGCTGTTGAATATTGATATTAGAACTTGTGTATTAGAACAAAATGTAATGATACTTTAAATGTTAAATTAAAACCGCCAGTAGGTGGCAGCAAGTCCCTGTTAATGAGTGAGTCATTGAATCATTCATTCAAAAAATTTGTTCATTTAGTAACGAAACCGCTGTGTTGTTGCTCAGAGTTGCAAAAAAGTCCTGTTGCTTTGTCTGGAACTATTTTCGTTGGCGAAAAAGAGCTAAAACAGGCAATTTTGTCTCTAAAATGTTAGTCACTTAATGTTAACTTGTTTATAAAAATATTCTATAAAATCAATTTAGGGTGTAATTTAGGACAGGGCCTAAGACTACATAACATAGTGTATTGGTGCACTCTCTTTGTGTTCTTGTAAAGTGAGGGACATTCTCCGTTGTCAGATTCACATTGTTAAACCAACAATCACGATATAATCGTAGATGAGACCCTAAGCATACCTATTTCCATGGCGACACATCAAGCTGTTACTTAGCGCTGTATGACTGATTATTGCTGAGCAGGTGTGATCATATGCATCAAAGGGTTAATATTCACAAGGAAAGCACTAAATGAGAAGCGTTAACTGAGAAGTGATAAACGAGGTGTTTCATATGTACATTTCAGATATTAACTTTCCAGTTTCACACCTGTGCTATGTGCATCTCTATAGTGTGAGCTGTTTAATAGTTTATGCATATCTCGTAACGAAATGTAAATAATAATGAGCTTGTTGCAGAGCAAGACAATTTCAGACTGAGATAACCCGTTTGTGTTGTTTTCCTTAAACAGGCTGTGGCCAAAGAAAACAAAGGGATGAAAACTGAGGAGGAAGCGGTTCCAACGTGGTTCAAATCCTACATGGACCGGGTACTGTATCTTAAAATAATGTCAAACTGATAATTTTATAGGTCTTTTTATTGAATCTGATCCAAAATGTTGCAAACTTTTTCTCAATCTACTGTTTGCAGTTCAAAGATCAAGTGGTAAGGGAGGTGGTGGACAAGATGTGCAGTGAGTTTTCTGGCCAGTGTTGCACACACAGAGCCTTGGATCCTCCCGCAGAGGAGCCAAGTACCTCCGGCACTCAGAAAGCTACGAGCTCCACCACGCTAAGGGCCTCTAGCTCAACTCCAAATTGCAGTAGTTGCAAAGGACCGGCCACTGGGGGAGGATATCAGTGCAGGTGAGACTGTCCAAAATCTTATTTCAAGAATATGTATTATTATTACACACTCATTGAGAAACTGAATCACAGGATGTATTTATTATTTATTCATTTAGCAGATGCTTTAATCAAACGCGACTTACAAATGAGGAATACAACAAAAGATTTATCTTAAATTGGCAATATCAGAATACAACATCATTCAGAATGGTACAGAGTATCCTCTCAGCAGGATGCAGTTAAAGTCACATTGAAATAAAACTGACAATTAATTTGTTTTATGGAATATTACAGTATTTATTATAAATGATTTATCCGTGCACATCCCTCTTGCAACGACTTCTTTAATTATGTGTTTGCTGGCGTGAGGGCGGGACAACCTGTCAATCACACGAGATCACAGAAATAGCAAACCACAGTGATCCAGTGTACATAATCAAATCCTGCTATACATTTTTTTCTAGTTTAAGAAGCGGTTTCACTTGAAGACTGAAGCTCACTTGAAGCTGTTTCTTTAATATTGTCAGGGCTCTGGCTCTTCCCAACAGCAATATGTCAAATGTAATGCTCAATATAAAACATTTCTCTCCTTTTATGTGCAGTGTGTGTCCATCTTGCATCTTATGTGAGCCATGTAGTCATAAACACGATCCCAGCCACAACCTAAAGAGAACAAGGACTCCTTTGTCTGTCCCTGAGCGTGGAGTTACTCCGGAACCCAGGCAAGCCAAAATAAACACTTGGTGCTCAGAGTTTTGTTGTGTATCCTCTGCTTAAGCTGAATGGTTGTGTTAAGCTATATAATTATACTTGTTAATTGAATTTGATTCGTTTTGTCTCATCCTCAGGTTTCTGAGGCGGGGTGACAGGACGGTGCGAAAGGCGGAGAGGCAGCGGCTGAAAGCTGAGCGGAGGCAGCTGAAGGCCGAGGTGAAGGAGATCAAGAAGAAGCTGAGGCTGGAGAAGAGAGGGTTGCTGTGGAGTGGAGCCTCCAATGGGACCGCCACCTCGGGCCTTGCCCCCGCTCACGCTCCGTCTCTAGGCCCAGGACCAGCCCCAGCTCCGGCCCTGTGCCCAGACCCTCAAACTTCCAGTCCAGAGTAAGGGCCACACTGAGAGGGGTCAGGGCTGGGTGACCTCCCTACCCAGCCCAGAACAATCATTATCAAGATTATCACATTGTCTGTTATAGTTGAGTTATCGCTGGCAAGTGGATGGAACTACCTCAAAATGCACCCGCTGCCTTTATGTATTACGTCCTTTTTATACTTTTTTTGATATGAGCTTCAAGAAAAAGACAGACGCTGAAACAAAGCTGTTCTGATGATCCTCTGTGCACTCAAACCAGGGGTCCCAAGGTCTCCTGCTCCACCTTGGTGCCCACAATGACTGCCTTGTTTCTGGATGAGAATCTACCAGATGGCACATGTCTGGAGCCAGGCACCAAGTTCATCAAGTACTGGAAGATGAGGAACACTGGCAACATCAGCTGGACTTCGGATACCAAGGTACTTTTTAAGACCCAATATAAGTTTGTATAGGTCAGGGGAAAAAAATGTGTGAGCTACGTTTGCATGTGTGTTTGTGTCTTTGTAGTTGAAGTTTATGTGGGGCAACCTGACCCTGGGATCACGGGAGCAAAAAGAGGTGGCAGTGCCCTTTCTGCAGCCAGGTCAGGTCGGTGTGGTGAGTGTGGCGTTTGTGGCGCCCTTGCTGGAGGGCACCTATACGTCTCACTGGCGCCTGGCACACTGTGGAGTGCAATTTGGGCCCAGAGTGTGGTGTAGCATTGTAGTGGTGCCAAGCTCAGGGCAGAAACTCAGCGCCCACTGCAGCAAATCACTGGTGAGTCAACTTTAAACCATTGTATCTTTTCTAAAATTGCCTTTGTAATGTTGCAACGGTATTCACTGTAGTTCCTGAGATTGTCATCAAATACTTTATCTTCTCCTTGTAGAGGACCGATCTCTGTCTGATGGGAAAAGATGGCATGTTCTGGTCAGGCACCAGAGATTGTGAAGTGTCTACCAGCTCCAGGAGAGAATACTACATCCCCTCTGTGGACTTACTGACGGCACAGGTATGTATGTTGTAGGACACAAAAACACCACCTTATGTTTGTTCTGTGATGTGTGCCTAATTAATTTCAAAATTCTTGTTGCTGTCCAGGATCTGTTGTCCTTTGAGTTGCTGGATATAAACATTGTGCAAGAATTAGAGAAAGTCCCAGCCAACACTCCAGTTGGTAAGGCCTCATTCTGTTCACAATTATGTAATATATCCTCAGGAAGAATCTGTTCTTCAATGTCATGTGCATAATTAGTCTGGCATCATTTGTGGAGTAATTGTGTAATCTCCTCAGATATGACCTCCTGTGTGTATCCAGCACTTCATCATGGATCCTTGTTTGGAAAGCACGGAACGGGACTAAGCAAAGTCGAGGCTGGACGTTCAGGCAGGAAAAAAACTCAAGGTTGGAGCATCTGATGTGGAATGTTTTGAATTGCTGATTTGTACTTACATTTAACAACCACTACAGATGATTTGTGTCTAAATATCAGGATAGGTCCTATATACTCAAATCAGCATTTCACGTTCAAAAGTTTGGGGTCTGTAAGATTTAAAAAAAAAAATTTTGAAAGAAGATTCTAATGCCCTTCTAGATTCTAAGGTCCTTCAGAAATCATTCTAATACTCTGATTTGGTGCTCAAGAAACATTTCTTATTATTACCAATGTTGAATATTTTTTGGAAATGGGAAACATTATTTTCAGGATTCTTTGATTAGTTGAAAGTTTAGCATTTATTTCAACTAGAAATCTTTTGTAGCATTACAAATGTCTTTACGGTCACTTTTGATCAATTTAATGCATCCTTGCTAAATAAAAGTATTAATTTCCTTTAAACAAATCTTACTGACCCCAAACTTTTGAACAGTTTCATCAAACAAAGTGGCTTTTGTGAATCATTGCCTATTTGATTAGATCATAGACATGATGGTAGTGAACCTGTATCTACTGATGTGGCTTGTTCTCTGTTAGTCTTGCTGCCTCAGAGACAGAATGAACTTCTGGACATTCCAGCCAATGAGGAAGGAGATGAAGACATCAGTGGGACCCAGTTTGTGTGCGAGACTGTGATTCGTTCTCTCACTCTCGAGGAGGAACCAGAACGCAAGCCTCAACGCAGGACTCGACCCAACCTGAGGAGGCATGACGGTGAGTTTCTGTCTGATGTCTTAGTGCTCAAAGAAAGATATTTTACAGGGTCCTCTATTATTTTGTTAATTTTACTTTTAATTATTTTGCAGTTCATGACCCTGCTCGCTTTCAGGAGAGATTATTACAGGTGAAGAATGACAGACCTTTGCCAATCAGGCCTGAGGCTCCAGCCCCTGTGCCAAAGCCAGTTATAACAGTGGAATCGGTCCTGCCAGGTGTGCATGTTCTCTCGGTTTTTGTTTTTTTTATGTCGCTGTTGCTTAAACGGACATACTGAAGTCACTGTAAATGCAGTGCACCATTGAGCTTGCTAAAAAAAATATTTTTTTCTGCTAGAACTCTACCTTCTTTATATTCACACGTGGTTATTTCTGCAGTCTTTTCAGAGGCATTGATCGGCTCAAATGAAAACCTCTACACCGACCCAGCTGCACAGGAGGAGAATGAAGAGGAAGTGGTACAAAAGGGAAATGAAAATGATCAAGATAAAGAGGAAGAAGCAGGAGAGTGGGATGAGGTGAGCAGCCAGGTGTCTTCTGCCTCATCTGAGGACTACATTGTCATCCTGCCTGACTGCTTCGATACTTCCAGGCCACTGGGAGAATCAATGTATAGCTCAGCAATGTCCCAGCCTGCAGTCCCTCTTGCCAACGAACCAGAAGCACCGCAAATCCCGAGCATGGCTGAAGGAGAGAATGAGGAGCCCACCCCTGTTCCGGCGCTTCAAAACACCGTAAATCGGATGCTGTGCAGCTCTCAGATATTGGACACCCCCCCTCTGATTCCAGAGATGGTACCTCCGTCCATAGCTCTCCCGCCACCCCCACCTCTTCGAACCCACAGGTTAAAGAACATTCAGAGAACCTGCTAATTCTTTTTTGACTAATTAATAATGCAGTGAATGTAATGTATTATTATGCATGGACTTTCATTAGTTTTAATCACTTTATGATTTTTTTGCAGATCAGTGAGATCTCATGATCTTGAGTCAAGACCAGGGGCCTCTAAAGAGAACGCATCATGCCAATCTGAGGATGAGTCAAGTGGTGAGTCTATATGCTAGACTTAGTAGCAGTCACAACTGACACTGATCTGCACAAGAACACACACACACACACACACACACACACACACACACACACACACACACACACACACACACACACACACACACACACACACACACACACACACACACACACACACACACACACACACACACACACACACACACACACACACACACACACACACACACACACACACACACACACACACACACACAAATCAATAAATGCAAACATACTACTACTATTATTATTACTTTGGAGTTAGTGTCAAGCATTTTAGGTTAAAAGTGTGAGGTGTGAAGAATTCACCAAGAAAATTTTACATTTTAAAATATATTCAAAGTAAAAATTATTGAATTATTGATTAATATGATTGTTTTATAGGCATTCATTTCTTTGGTTCTGTAGATCAAACCCACTATCTAAGAGTTAGACTGTTAGTTATGCTAGTTTATAGCTTTGAGCCATCTTTAAAAAAAAAAAGTGTCTCAGAATTGTATGTTGTTTATTTGCCCTAGGTTGCAGATCAGCTCATTCCGAGGCCCCTGTTAGTGCCTTTGAGACCTGCGGCTCCCAGGAACTCAGGTATAACAACACCGTGAGGTCATTTCTGCTTACATGCATTACATGCATCACATTCTGATTTATTTTAGTATACATATATTTCAGGAAAGTGAGAAGGATCGGATTTTGAATATCTGCATAATGTCTTTTTTAAATCCACCTTTTGCTAAAGCTGAAAGAGGAAGTAGCTCTGCAGACAATGTTTTCCTGTGGTCGACCACATTTTTTTCTTTGTCAGTATGGTTGACAACATGCCTATGCTAAATAGTTTGCTTATTTAAAAGAATTTTAAAAAGATGTTAAGCATGTTAATCATGTTGGCTTTTTTCTCATAGTGTTGTTTTATGAATGTTAATTTCTGGAGTCCTCTTGTTTTGATGACACGACCTTCTGTTCCTGTTTTTCTTCTTGTGCAGGGCACGTCACGGTGGTCTGACAGAGGGGCTGGTGAAGGGAGCACTCTCTGTGGCTGCCTCTGCTTATAAAGCACTCTTTACAGGCCAGAGCACACCGGCACAGGTATTTTTTTTTTCTTCTCATCAGTGCACGACACTCCAGAACAGAACACAAAAAGCCACCATATTGTGACTTTTCTTTCTATTACACTACCATTTAAAAGTTTGGGGTCGTAATATGTCTTATGCTCTGATGCTCACCAATACGGAGCCCTAAAGGGACGTGGTGATGTAATAAAAGATGTCAATGCTTTTGAATTCTCTTGCAAAACCTTTGCGTGCTAGTCGCTCTTCCTGTAACAACGCACTGAAACACGCCATCTAAACCCCAAAAATACACAACGTTTTATTACAATAGTCTTCTCTTTATCACGTCACTTACTTACTAGCTTACTTAAAATGTTATGTAAGCTGCAGGCGCTCAAGTTAAGATGATAACAGTTGCACTTTACTGGCGTGTTAATTTTTAACCAAATGCATCCTGAATGGGATAAATCAGATATATATTACACAAAATAAACATATTGCAACTTACAATTGCACAAAACAAAAGGTTGTGAATGCACAATCAAACTTATAGTCATGAAGGTGTAACTCCGTTGTGGATACACTCTTCCTATAACAACGTGCTAAAACACGGGCGTACAAAGAATTCACAACATTTTTTTACAGTAGTGTTCTCATTATAATTTTATGTAGCCTATATGACACACTTGCGCTGCAGCTGTTGCATTTAAAGGTACAATATGTAGGTTTTTTGTAGCCATATTTTATGGATGAGTGAATACACTGATGTTTTTAACATGACTGTGGTATGAAGCAGGGCACGATTGCTAATGAGAGACGTAACGTTATACGAGCGCCACACGCAAGGCGAGTCCCGCGGATATAAAGGAATAAGGAATTTCATTCTACTGAACTACACGCAAGTGCTGAATTAATACTCACACAGGTCAGTTTATTAGACGAATTAAACTTGAGGTAACGCAGCACTCTAACAGTTACGTTACACTATCACACTTAACGGCATTTGAGTGTGTTGAATGTTGTTAGTTAGGTTGTTTATTGGCTGTATGAGACTAGCTGTAATCTCAACATAGATCATATTCTAACATTTCATCATGTTGAACTAAATACATTTGCTCACCTGTCTAATAAAGTACATGCAACACTCGCTTGCGTCTCTGTCAAGTCGAAGTTAGTCGCGGACGTGGAGCTCTCGGCATCTCGAAAGATGTTGATCTTCGTTTTAGTCCTCTTTTTGTCTCAGTCTGCTTGTCATGGTCCATAATGTTTGAACAAAACAACAACAGCGTGAGCGTCCTGCTAGGCACAACGGACATAACCCAGTTGTCAACGTCTGTCGCCATGGTTACTATGCCAGTACAATCCCAAACCTGGCGGAAACCGAGGGTAACGCGGATATGACGCCATTGACTGGCGACTCGCTAACCCTGCTTTTCTTGGTTAAAATCGCAATTTTCTCACGATATACAAATAGTTGGAAACATTTGGGATATTGTAAGTAAGTAATCAACTAAACAAAATATATAACATTGGCTTAGTGGTTTTGGGATATTTTACTGCAAAAATCCTACATATTGTCCCTTTGGTAACACTTTATTTGAATGGGTGTGCATAAGACTGACATGACACTGTCATAAACATGACATAACACCTGTCATAAACATGAAGGAGTCTTTATGAATGTTTATGACTGTTGTCATTAAGTGTCATTCGGTAAATTATGACACTTTCAATGCAAAGTTGACATTGTTTAAAATGTCTTTGTTATGACAACTTGACATTACCCAAGACAAAAATGTCTTGATTATGACAACTTGACATTAACAAAGACAGAAATGTCTCTGTTATGACAACTTGACATTAACCGAGAAATCATAACCTGTCAACCTGTCACAACTTTGGCCGTCATGACACCATTATAACTGTGTCATGAATATTTTACGTGTCCTCAAGTAAAGTGGAACACATTGTACTAGTTATAAAGATGTCATTAAGGGTTATTACACTGCAAATGCTTGAAGTTTGATAATTAGACCTGTTATGACATATTTGTGACAGGTTGACAGGTTATGATTTCTTGGTTAATATCAAGTTGTCATAATCAAGACATTTTTGTCTCGGGTAATGTCAAGTTGTCATAACAAAGACATTTTAAACAATGTCAACTTTGCATTAAAAGTGTCATAATTTACCGAATGACACTTAATGACAACAGTCATAAACATTCATAAAGACTCCTTCATGTTCATGACAGGTGTTATGTCATGTTTATGACAGTGTCATGTCAGTCTTATGCACACCCCTTCAAATAAAGTGTTACCGTACCTTTTAACTGTATTTTCCTTTTCGAAGTGATTTAAATCACGTTTCAATTAATTCAAAACCATCATGGTGAACATTGTGCATCTGAAGTGTCTCAGCTAAAGTAAATAATTCCATTATTTATCGGTTTAAATATATCACGCAAATTTTCTTATCTGGTCGATAATGATAACATTATAAAAAACATATATCGGCCGATACCGATATGGTGGCCAATATATCCTACATCCCTATTACAAATAAGTTTGTCACTTTTGATTCATTTAATGCATCCTTGATATATAAAAGTTTTAATTTCTTTAAAAAAAACCAACAACAAATCTTACTAACCCCAAACTTTTGAACACTAGTGCACTATTTCTAGAGATTTGCAGCATGCATTGTGGCTTTTCTGCATTCTTTGTTATCTCTGAGCTCAGGACTTGGCATGTGAGTGACCTTTTAACATACTAACTTTGGTTTGGTTCTCTCAGCGGCCTGCGGTTGACCCCGCCTGCGAGGATGCCTCCATGATGGCTGTTTTACAGGAGATGGGTTTCAGTAACCAGCCGCTCAATCAGAGGTTGCTGAGAAAGCATCACTACAGTTTGCTTGATGTGGTCAACGAGCTGGTGCAGTTGACCGACAGTGAATGGCACATCTCAAGACACTAGGAAGCACCGTGGCAACCTCAGTGAAGTATAGGGATTGTAAATGATTTCGTCGTGTTGCAGTAATGAAATGCCTCTGATGTTCTTTTCTTAGAGAAATAGTTTGAACTCTCGAAAAAGAGAACTATATCACTATAACTGACCATAGCTGCAATGATGCAATTACTTGATTGTACAATTTTAGTTTCATGTTTGTAGGACATTATGAATGGAGAAACAACATAAGGTTTATAAAGAAGTCTTAACGCTATCTTTATTCAGTGTGTGTGCCCTACTAACACATATAGACTGCTGTTAGGTAGGCTTCAGGTATCTTTTGTACTGCTTGATTAGATAAGACTAATTACCCAGAGGGTTTCCATTTGTTTGAGCACTTTTGCCTCTCAGAGGAAAGATATAAAAAGAAAAGCTTGTGTTGATTTAGTTATTTGTCACAGTGACCTCTATATTTGTATATCTTATTTTAAATCACACTAATTCATGTCACACTAAGGTGTTGGGCCGCCTGACATATAGGAATGTGCAATGAGTTTTTCAGTCATGTTTAACTCAACCAGTGATTGATTGGTCAAAGTTTTTGCTAGGCACCAATTTTGGTCATCTTTGTCATTTTCATGTGCAATGTATTACTATGAACTGAAGGCTTATCAACGTGGCTTTTTGTGTCCAGCACAGTAAATAAAAAACATTCCATTATAGTTATCTGTTTGTTTGTGTTTTATTCGCATTGTATAATCTTGAATCTTCTCGCTATTGTTCAAATCACACTAATCAGCAAAACTATGTTTGGTTAATGTACACACATCTGGATTGCTGAAACAATGGAATGTTCTAAAGGTTAAAATAGTTATCGCTTTAGTCAGCTTCCTCCTTCAAGGCAGGAACTGAGTACAGATTCCCCAGTCTCTACGTTTTGCACCTAATTTTTTTTTTAATGATAGTATTAGTAATTGTCAAATGATAATTGAAAAAAAAAAAACTTTTTTGCTACACTTAATCTTTTAACAAGATATAAATCTCTTCTGAGCACAGTGTGTGTCATGTTTCCAATATATAATGTTCCAAAAAGGGAATATTTTTGGACAACTCCAGAATACATGAATATGGTCAAAATCAACATGCACATATTCCAGTATAGTTATGTTGTGAATAATAGTTTACTTTTACGAAAAAATGCTTTCTTTCCATGCTTTTGTGAGCTCTGTGAACAGGTACATTTCCATCTCTGTGGACAGGTACATGTGTCTTGGAAGCAAAATACCATTCTTCATTTGTAATTTCTTCCCATAATTTCCCATTTCCGTTTAATATATCTAGATGTGTTTTTTTTCTATTCATCCATAATGACCGATAGAGAGAAGAGATTAATCTGGGATTAGTCAATTAACAACTGTATTCATATTCGTTCTTTTTTTTTTTTACTCCTTCAAATTTTCCCTTTTCTTTTAATACATTTTACAATTATATATTTTTTGTTTGATAACCTCTAAAAACTCGACACTTATTCCAATATAATAATAATTCCCAAATGGTATATTATTCAACCGCAGTCTTTAAACACGCAGTATCGAATATGACCACCAGATGGCGACACCAAACAACTGTGAAGGACCTGAAGGACTAAAGAGGGAAGTAGCTGCGCACGCGAAAGTTCATACTCGAGTCTTGAAGGAAATTGGCTTGTGGCAAATAGCTCACGCAACGAATGACATTAATCTGCTGGGAAAGATTAAATCGCGAAATCAAACCATGCTCAGATGAATTCACGGTAGGTGGAAAAGTGCTGTGTGAAGATTTGACAAAATGTTATGACACGACTTGATGTGTCATGTTAGTTTAGGAAGGACAAATTCAACCTGTCTTTTGTGACTTAAAACAGTCTGTCATCTCTGGCACGACATTGTGAGGTTGTTTGTGTATCTTTCTTAAAATACTGTTAACTTTACACATTACTGCTGTGTTCAGAAAAGTATAAAAGTTGCATACACACGTTGATACATAGTCGATGGTTACAAAATGCTGTCTATTGACAGGCAGCTCATAGGTTTTGAGTCATAATGTGATAGTTGCATTATAAGATAGCTTACTCTTAAGATAGAAACTCTATCTTAAGAAAGATAGTAAGAAAGACGTTTCTTTGCATTTATGCCACAAACACAAAACATTTCAGCTGGAAACGGTTGGCATAAATTTGGTTTCTTTTTCCTGAACTCGAAAGTTGTCAGTGATCACCAACATCTTAAACAATCATAATAGTCACTCTGTAACGTTTTTTTTTTGTAAAGATACAAAAAAGAAACAGCAAACAGATATTAATCATGGTATATGAATTTAAGATCTCATCATATATCTTCAAAAAAGAAGTACATTTTCTATTATCAATTATTCTTAGTAATTTGATTAAATATTTGACTTCACATAAGAAATCTTTAAAAGTTGGAATTTTCTTAAGAAACCTTTGTTTGTGAAAGTAACATTTTCCCACAAGGATAAGGAAGTTAACAGTAGATTCTAAAAATGTGTTTGGGTTTTCAAAAAGACAAATGACATCCTTAATGTGTAGATTACTGTTCATATTAACTTTAGAAAAACAATAAGAGCTCAACTCATTCCAGAAAATTGATGAAACATTACAAGAGAAAAACAAATGACAGATGTCTTCATTTTCATTCTTACAGAAGGTACATCTGCTAAATCACAGTATTTGGACAAAAGTCAGTCTCATACTTTAATTCAAAGTTATTTAATGTAAATCGAGAGAATGTTGACTTGCATAAATATTAAAGTATATGAAAATCTAAAACAAAATATACACATAGTATGTATAATTAAATATGTTTCCTCAAAGGTCACATAAACTGTGTCGTTTAGGGTCCATGATTAAGATTAAATCATGGAACTTTGTTCCATAGTGCTCTTTGACATATTTGCAGTTTTATTGTTGTAGAGCTTTGTTGATCATTTGGGGATATTTTACTGTTTTACAGTGAGGTTTTGGAGACAGTTTGGGTTGTTACTGTAATGTATAACTAGTACAATCACTGCCACCCTAACCGGCCCACCGGTGGGCCCACAGCCATTACATATTTAAAACAGTAAATATCCTATACTAAACCTAAACTAATCTTGACAAACTATATATAATTTGAAAGCTTACAATCTCTAGTTTTCATATTTGGTTTTCAAAATAAATTACAGAGGAGCCGTAATTTATCAATTTGCGACAAGAATATTTTCATACTCCTAAGGCGGGTTCAGACCTTTATTTTGAAGTAGCGATGAACATTAAAAATCATGAAAGAATGGTAGAAACCTCAGTTTGTTTTCATGCCAAGAGTTCAAAAGATAACATCCATTACATTACATTTTTTATATAAAAAAGGTCTGAAAATGTTTTAAGTATAAAAAAAATAAATGAAAGATTTACCATTTGTGACGTGGCAGCGAGCTAAAATGCAAATACGTGTTATTTTTATGCATTTCTTAGAGGTTGAATTTATATCAAAATCTGCCAAACTCAAATACTACTTCTGAATAGGATGTCTTCTTCATAAATTGTATGAAAATTGTGGAAATAATGATTCATATCACTTAAACCATATATGGAAATGGAGGCACCCTTATAGTTAGTCTGGTTGTCACCTGCGCCAAACAAAATCTTACTGAAAGCGATTTTGAGATATATCAACCTAAAATTTGAAACACATTTTGTTGCAGTGTTAGAGTCCAACATGGTTTGAAAATATATATTTTATATTAAATATGAATTTTTTTTTTTTTTTTTTTTACATTTTCATAAACTCCTATACTAGACTTGACTTGAAACTACTATAACATTTTTTATGTTTCACTTTCTTAATTTATTCCACTTCTGGAATAAATAACAAAAACCGGACCAATCGTACATCTATATTCCAAAGCATTCTTGAATAACAACCATTTAAGTTTGGAATGTGCATTTTCATGTCTTTTAAAAAAAAAAGGGGAGTGACACTTTAAGGGGTTAAGTAAAAAAAATAGAAAAAATACTTTGAGTTTGCTTATTGATTTCCTCATCAATTGTACCTACATACCAACAGCCAATCCTTACTGAAGCTGTCTTAATGTTTAGGGTGAAGGTCTTTAGTTTCGACCTGATATCTTCTGGAAATACAGCATTATGTCCCAGAATAAATATGGAGAGAAACGAAGGTTTTCCAAATGGTTGGACTATGGCAGTGTAAATGGGGAAGAACAGTCAGATCCATGCCCTACCTGCCAGGGCACAGGACGCATCCCGAGAGGCAGGTTTCAGTGTATTTTCTTATTATTTGGTTACAAATGAAGTTTCTTTAGCAGTTTTGGCTCTTAAACACACCCTTATTCTGTCTATATTGACTCTTGACATCTCCAGGTAAGGAGAACCAACTTGTGGCAGTCATTCCTTGCAGCGACCAAAGGCTAAAACCTCACCACACGTCAGTATCACGAAGCCTAGTTCTGCAATTTTTTCTTTCGAGATAAATAAAATGTGCTTCATCATGTTAATATTCTCCAATTTATGTACAACGTCCCACAGGAAACTCTATGTGTGTATAGCAGTGGGGCTTTGCCTCCTGATCTGCTCACTGATCCTGTTTTTCCTCTTCCCACGGAGTATGGATATGTCAACTATGGAACTACAGTCATCTATGGTCTATTTCACTCCAGATAAAGTTAAAATAGTGGTCACGGTAGGTGGTCTGACGTATATAGACGACACCCTTAGATTCAACTGTTGTAATGCAGTTTTTTACCAAGCTTGTAATCCTATGTACATATTATCCATTCTTCAGCACGAAATGAACCTTACCAACCAAAACTTTGTCAGAATCACAGCTGACAATCTTAGTGTGCAAGCATTGATTTTCGAGACTGTGGTTGGCAATACCAAGTTCCTCAATGTCACCAACCTTCCTCCTCGATCACAGAAAACGGTAAAACATTTTGAATATAAAGCATTTTGAAATGTTCTCAGATGCATTGTACAAGGCATCAGAAACCTGGGAAGAAAATGATGAATAAATCTAAAAACAAAAAAAAACTTTCTTTAAAGCCTCCAATGATCCTACAGGGAATTCATTAATCTTTTTTTTTATCTTTCAGATTAAAGTTATAGCCAACATCGCAATTGATGACCAAGGCCTCAAGTAAGTAATTAAGTTTCTAAACTTCACTAATTAATGTTTTTAATTGTTATGTATTGTTTCCCACTATAATCTCAGTGTAAATTACATTGTGTTTATGACTGTATGACAATTTTCAAATACAAAAAATAAATCTAGAAACGTTCTCTAATGTCCTTTCCTTTTACAGTAATTACTGCAAGTCATCTGCCTTTCAGATTCACACTTTATTCTTGCATTTGCAGTAAGTATACATTTCTAAGCAAGTATGCATTTCTATTAGCATACATTGACTGAATCATTGAATGATAGTTGCCATCTTTGGCTGATGTTTAGAAGGCTTGGATTTGGAAGGTGGGCATTGAAGAATTATTATTTAGGTCTGGTATACCTTAAATGTATAAAATTCTAATTTCTATTCACTTTCACTATAAATACAACAAAAGACTTGTATTTCAGTCCACATGTTCAAGACAAGCAGCAGTCAACCACTGGCAATAATTTAGTCATGTAGTCTATTTATTTTATAAGGGTCAATCCATCTCAAGTAGTCCAGTGGATATTGCTTGAACATATCATTTTCCTAACTGTTTTTTTAGTGATTACCTCCCTCATGACTCATGTATTGGTGGCAAAAAATAATTTTTATTTTACTATGTTTAACTACCATGGCTATCTTTGTATAACAAAAATTTGTCGTGGGCCATGACACAAACATCAATATCTCAGCTAACATGAGCTCCATGGAACAAAAACGGATCTCTAGACTAGAGCACATTCCAAGGTACATGTATATAATTTTTGCACCCTCATGTACCTTAGACTTACAATATAAGGCCAAATTTAAAATCAAGATTGCTCAAAGTTTCAATTTTAGGGTTTATAACGGAGAGGAGTCTCAGCTGTACATTTTTAGCAGGTACATTAGCATAGTGTGCATGCAAAACATTTCAGGTTTGAGAATAAAAATGAACCATATTTTACAGAAATTCTTATGTTTATGATTGCCATACAATAACTTGTGCTTCTCAGTGATCTAAAAAAACAGTAGTTCTCAAGCAGGGGCTGGGGACACTAGGGGCCAATTTCCAAAGGGAACCTGGAAATGTGCTGAGGCCCCTTTATTTTAGACCTGAAGCACAAGCTATTATATTTATGTATCTTGTAATGTGCTATAGAGATCAAGATTTATTTCGAGGAGTTTGGACCATCCTGAACTGAGATAAACATAACCATGTAAACATCTGTATATTTGTTGTAGACCATAACACAAAATATGGTTGCTATTGTTAAACAAAGTAAAATAAAATTGGTCATGCAATTAGTGATCCATGAATTACTTTTTTCAAGTTTTTTTTTTTTTTTTGCTGACTGTCAGTGATGTGAACTTCATGGACTTTGGTCTATGTTAAAATATAATAGCTTATAAAGTGCGTGACCTATAAACCTAATTTATTCCTATGAAGGTAAAGCTGGATTTTTAGCAGCCGTCTTCAGTCACATGATCCTTCAGAAATCATTTAAAAATGCTTATTTTGTGCTCATGTAACATTTATTATTATCATCAATGTTGAAAACAGTCGCGCTGATTAATATTTTTGCAGAAATTAAATTTCTTGCACCATACATACTCAAGGATAACTTGAATAACTACATTTTATCGTTAACTTTATCTTAATGTGTCACATGCCAATGTTTGGTTTTATAAATTCAGTTCAATTCATATTTAGTAATTCATGTAAAATTCCTTTTGTTGTCTACAGATTGAATATCAAAGTCTCCTACCTGTCCCATTCAGAGGAGATGTCTACAGATGCCTATGAGTATATTGACTGTGGAATGAATTCCACTATGCCTCATCACTTCCCTCTGCGTTGAGACTAAAACATTGCCAATGAATGCTGATGATATAGAAATCGAAGTAGGCTGCTTTAAAAAGGATTGCTATTTTATGCCATTATTTACTGCAGTCCATTTAAATAGGATTAGCCTATGATCACAGTAACGTATGATACAATACAAATATCACTGGAATAATTAACAAATGTGTTCTGTTAACAGACCACTTTTCTTTCCTGTTGATTTGTTAGTGTTTAACATTAGATAAACACGTTTTAATTTTAAATTTGCACACCACGATTTTGCACATTAAAAATAAATTTTTTGAATTTTGAGCAAATTATGCAAAAAATGGAATCAGAACTGTTTAACACCCAATTCTAATTTAATTAGGATTATGAAAGAATAAATAAATAAAGTCTGGTTTCCTGTAAAGTACATATAATGTGTGGAGTTGGTGCTGTCCAGTAGTCAGGTCTTCATCTTCACCATTGCTGGGAATACTGGAGGGACTAGAGCAAATCAGGCACACATCTTATGTAGATGCTGCTTTATTCTGGATCAGTTTCACCTTATAAGTTCTTTAAATAATCACTCTGATATTACACACATATGGCATATACAGGGGCTGGACAAATTGTCTATACTTTATGTAAATGTTAAAATTGAAATAGATAATGTCCAAGCACTGTATCTGTTGAATCTAACAGCTACATTACAGAAACCGGTTTAACAAGTTTGTGATCTCTCTGAAGAAATCTGCAGGAATGTACTCACTGTGTATCTTTTCATTTTGGCATGACACTTGCAATTGCATTGCTTGTCAACCTCTGAAGAAAACAAATGTTTACACAGACTGAGTGAAGATTCCATAGTATGTTGTAAATTTTGTATTTTGATCATTAAAATTCAGTCACCTCTAAAACAGTGACTCTTTGTTCTTAATGGCATGCAAACACTGGAGAATTCTTGAGTGTACTGATGTTTGTTGACCTGTTATTATGAGCAGCTTTACCTGGAGACTCTGCAGGTTCACAGGGTGTCATATGTGTCCCAGAATGCTCTTTGTTACCTGGCTTGTCTTCCTAAAAAAGAAATAAAATCCTATTATTTAGATGTGATATTTAACTTATTTACATAAAAATGTTATATTAATGTATAAAAGTATTACATATGCTGTTGTTAACATGGGAACCTGCTTAACCGAGGCAGATAACCTGCGATCCAGCACTTGCTGACGGCGGCGGGCCTCCCAGTGCATTGCTGACATGTTACACCACAAGCAGGCCTGCAACGTGAGACCATTTCCTGATTAATGAAATTCAAACCCACATGATGAGATGTTTCTTTTGTCATGACACACTCATAAAGAAATAAACACTGAACTGATTTCTTAGCTGCTCATAAATGTTGAAAGTACAGGACAAAGCTGAGTTAGCAGTGTTCGCAATAAGGTTAAAAAAACAACAATCCGTACTGTGACAACGTAGTCAATGCCGTTGTAGAGTTGTGGCAAAAAATATAACGTTAGTCCTGCGCAACAAGTCCGATACCGTTACATGTAGGCAAAGCAAAAACATGCAAAAGGACGTCTAAGTTTAAGACAAACAACACTAAATAATAATAATGTTTAACAAACAGGCAAGAAAAGCATATTTTCAGAGCAGTCGACAATATGTACCAAGTTCTGTTGTTCTGCAGATACCTGTCCCAATCCACAGCGGACAACTCAACGTCCTGACAGCTTGGCGGTTTCCTAGCAACGCTCAGCAATTGGTTACAACGTGCTGACGACACACAGTCCGATTGTAGCGCGTTGTGTCAATTTAATTGTCTATTCTTACTTTTAGAAAATAAAAACACACTAAAAACCCTCTTAAAATTAGCAGTTTTCTGAAAAGGTCAATTACAGCCCAATCCTGCGTGAAACAACATTTAGGCTAGATCACAGCATTTTACAGTGTTAATTTACGTCTTTATATAGAGTTATAGCGGAGTTAGCTATAACATATTTTAAACAAAACACATACTACCTTTTATGTAGGTGCTATATAAGTCTATAAAAACATGATTTTTGAGTTTTGTAGACGTACTTTCTGATTAAGACAGCTGTTCGCCCTTCATAATTCGCAGGCACTGCCAAAAGAGCAAAGATCTAGTACTTGGTAGTTTCGATGCCTTAGGCTCGCCACAGCGAGGTGCTGTTAAAACAAACACGACTTGTCATTCGATAACTCCCGTTGAAGATTCAGAACAATCAAACGCTAGAGGGAGTCGCGAGAGGAATGAGGGGTTCGCGTGACGTCACATGTGGGGATTGTTGTTCTGGATCTTGTGCGTTCAGCAGCTCCACTTTCATCTCTGAGGTCGTTGCTAACGGAGGGAAGAGAGACTCTGGAAAATGAGCATTGTTTTGAGTCGTTTGGAGAACTGGTCGCCTATGTTTTTAAAATGAGGAATGGAAAAGCTGCCTGTTTCAAGATAGACATCTAGGTAAGTGTTGTGAATGTTGACAAAGATGAAATAGCATCGTTTTACAAGCCAGGTTTTCGTTCTCTCTACACTGCGGTTTTCGTTCTCAAGTAACGTTATCTGCTGAATTTGCTCGACAGAGATGTTTTTGATTTTTTCGTGTAGTCTGTAATCTTTGTAATGCTTTTTAAAGTTGTTTTGAATGGGTTTTTATAATTTAAACTCTAAATGATCTAGCTTTCGTACATTTTACAGTAACTTAATGGTAATCACTACGTTGACATAGCCTACCCATAATTTCCAATTAAACTATGTACGTGGATGTAATAATAAATCACAGACTGTTGACATGAAAATATATCTATGTTTTTTATTTTTAGAAATCTATTTCTGTTTAGACTTAAGAGGATTAGAAGTGGCAAGCATTGAGAGTAACCTCCAGCTCGATCTTTAACTTTACCTGTTCTTTTTTGTTGTTGTTTATTTTAAATTGACACTAAATAGTGTTACAGTGAGCTATTGTGAATGTAAAAAGTCTTTTTCTAATTTAATTTGAAGAGTTTTTATAGTATAGAACCAAATAATTTTCATTACTTGAACATTTTATTTAGTAGCTGCTAAAACCTTGCAGCTGGTTAACTATGTTTGCTTGAAGGCAAATCTGGTGAAGTTGTAAATAACTTCCATATCGGTGATGCTAATCAGCTTTTGTTTCTCCTTTAATTAGGTTCCACACGGTGCCGCCGATCTTACAAGCACGTCTGTCTGTCTGCAGTACCTTTGAAGTAGGTGCAAATGCCAAACACTTAGACAAATCTGCTTCTCCTTACAAGAGGGTGAGAAAACCAAGTTGCCATGGGAAACCAGTTGACAGAAATTGCTCCCAACACACCGTTCCTGCCTAACTTCCAGTCCCTCCACGTTGTGGTCATTGGTTTGGACTCTGCGGGCAAAACCTCACTTCTCTACAGACTGAAGCTGAAGGAATTTGTTGAAACTATCCCAACCAAGGGATTTAACACTGAGAAGATTAAAGTTCCTGTCGGAAATGGCCGTGCCATTACATTTCAGGTGTGGGACGTGGGTGGTCAGGAGAAGCTTCGACCTTTGTGGAAGTCCTACACGCGGCGCACAGACGGCATGGTATTTGTGGTGGACTCCACGGAGGCGGAGCGCATGGAGGAGGCTAAGGTGGAGTTGCATAAGATTACACGTACGTCAGAGAACCAAGGAGTTCCAGTGCTTGTGTTGGCTAACAAACAGGACCTTCCAGTTGCGCTGCCTGTTTCTGACGTGGAGAAGGTTTTGGCAGTACACGAGCTGAGTGCCTCCACCCTACACCACGTGCAAGGGTGCAGTGCGGTCGACGGGCAGGGGTTGCAGCTCGGTTTGGAAAAACTGTATGATATGATCCTCAAACGAAAGAAAATGGTTAAGCACAGCAAGAAAAAAAGATGAGCTGACTGGGACGTCTTATTCAACTTGCAAAGCTCATCAGTTAACCCTGACTTGTCTTAGGATTTTGGGAATCCCTTTATGAAGGAAATGCCCCAGATGCCCCTGTGGCCAGGAGAAAACAGATTTGACCTTTATGTGTCACACAGTATTGAACTGCTTTCTTCCATGCTGAGTAATTGCTGTGCAGCTCCTCTTTGTAATGAAGGAATATGTGATAGCAATGATAGGCTGTAGTATCAGAAGAATTTAAGCCTACGTCCTTGTCTTATTATTTTTTATTTTTTTATAAGCAAGCAAGAAAGAGACTGAACCATAGCTTGGCAATATATTGATTTTTCACAAGACTTCAGGCGTCCTTTTTTCACATACGTTAAGTTGATTGCCAGTGCCGATATAATAAAAGGCACTATACATGTTCACGCTATGTTAGTTGTGAAACTGAAGTCCTAAGCGAATCACTGAGATTCACTATTCACAGATCTACATTTAAGTTTGTTTTTACATGCTGTATATAGTTTTTGTAATGCTGTAGAATTAATAAATTATAGATGGCTTTGACACAGTCTCAGAAGCCATATCTTTTATTCCTGAGGCTGCAGTCTTTGCTGAAATAAATAATTTTTATTATAATTTATTATTAAATCATGTATTATTTATTAGATCGATAGATACTAGGTTTTAATTCACTGTGATGAAACAGAAAACTGCCCCTATTAAAGTATTAATAGAGCAGGCGCTCATGATGATGTCATCTGTGTTCAGGGAGGATGTCCCACAGGAAATGCATTGATGCAGAAAGAACATTGTTTGATGTAACCTCGGAGTTATAGCCTAATTCGGAAACTGAGCCTAGAAATGGGCGAAAGCAACATTATATCACATTTGCTGACACAATATACAAAAAAAAAAAAAAAAACGATTTATTAAACAACCAAAATAAGATATATGTATAGACTAAGGCATACAAAGTGGAGAGTGACCAATAGATTTCATGCTGCAAGCGCCTTTAATCTAAATCTACTCTTATTTTGAGGATTGAATTGTTTTAAGAGCGCAAATGGTTTTTAGATATCCCGACCCCCACATTGCACCGACAGACACATCTATTGACTTTGCCATTGAGTTCCCAGTAAAACAGCTGCTTTGCTCTGATTAGATTAATTGATGCTCTGGGTTTATGGTGAGGAGACTGAAGCAGGGATGATTTACTAGATGGGCTGAGAGATCAGTAAATGTGGTAATGTAGTAAGACTTCTGGGCCTGTGAGATGATGATATGTAACATGCAATTTTGATAATTTGTTTAGGATTAAAAAATAAAATAAGTGACTGGAAACCAATATGTGTTATATTTCAGTAATAGTACCTACTTTTCCAAACAATGGACAAAAATAGACTGAAATTCATCCGTCAATATCCAATAAGCATCTGCTGTGCTGAAAGGGACACCACCAAGGTAAATGTTAAAGATTTTATTGATCTCTGTGGTCACCCTGCCTCCACCTAAGAAAAAAATGCTTGTCAAGGTTTCTGATCCATGACCTCTGGCTGTCGATACACCCTGAGTATCACACGGGTGGAGCTCTGAAGACGAAGACAAATGTCATGACAGACTTGGTATCAGTGGCATTTGACCTAACTGGTTCTCTCAGTGTTATCTTAAGAATTAGGCCAGTCATCCTGCTGAGCTGGTTAATTAAGAAGTGGCACTGTCCTCTTCAGCCGAAGACACAGTAATCCTCTCCAACAAGATGGATTTACTTATGCAAATGTTTGTCTAAATATTTTACTACAATGAAGTGGATTTGAATCTTGTAAAAAAAACAAACAAACATATTTTTTATGCTTAAAAAGCATCTTGTAAAAGGCATCTGAAAAAAGGGAAAGTGTCACAAAGAGCTGTTCCAAACCATTCTAAATTGTTCATGTCCCCTCAGGTCAGCCATGCATGATGTCACATGGTGATATCAGCGGTCATTGATAATGCACTACTAGTAAACCACTAAACAACCCCTGTGGAGTATTTCCATGCTCATGCTTCCAGCCTCACCCGAATACCCAGACAACAACATAGAGTCGGCCCAGATCCGGCCCACATCTGGCACATGTGGATCTGGGCCGACACTATGTTGCTGTCTGGGTATTAAGCCTCCAACTTAACACTCAACATTTAACTTTTGAGTAAACATGCTTTCAGACCTTCATGATGGAATTTTATCAGCACTGCAGATAACTCGAAGGCTGTTCCATGTTTAGTTTGAAATAGCTCTTTGTTACATTTGTTACTTCTTTTTTCAGACGCATTTTTGCTAGATGCCAAAGCTAAATTACCAAAGCTTCCAGGGCATAATCTTAGAAAAAAAAGGCAATGCCAAGGTAGCATGTACAGATTTTCTTCTATTTCTTGAATCAATCACTGTTAGCATTATAAAACTGGTGCTTATGTTTACTGTGGACAATCCTGCTAAACTGAAATTACCTTTTCATTTTACCTGTAATAAAATCAGCAAAATTGTCTGTATCAAACATACACACTTGCGTCACTTTTTTATCACTTTTATTTTCAGTGCAACCCCCCCCCCCCCCCCCCCCCCATATATGTTTTTTTTCTTTCTAAAACATCGAAAATCTATTGGCTGTTACTCTTATTTTTTTTTTTTGTTTTTTTACAAAAAATTAATACTTTTTATTTAGCAAGGATATATTCAATTGATCACAATATAAAAAACAATCAAAAGATTTTTTAAAAAATCATCTAAATGCTGTTCTTTTATAAGGTCCAATTCATCAAAAATTCTACAAAAATATTAAGCAAGACAACTATTTCCAACCTTGATAATCATAAGAAATTTTATATCAAATCAGTATGTTTTGTTTAATTCATACAAGAATAAATTACATTTTAAAATATATTAAAATAGAAAATGCTCAATTTAAATTGTAATAATTTAAAAAAAAAATTTAACTGTATTTTCATGAAATTAATGTGGGGTGGGGGGGGGGGGGGGGTAGTGGTTCCATTGTAACGCAGGGGAAGCCTCTGGTTTCTGAAAAGATTAAGAAGGGGAATCACAAGATGGCAGGTGCATGTTTCAAATCATGTCACATCCATCATAGAGTGTTTCGCCACAGTATTTCCAGTCACTGTGTCAAGCTTTATACTCATGTATTTAAATCTAGGATAGAAAATAGCTTGTACACACAAAACAACAGTTACTATACAGTATACATCAAATGTGCAACTGCGAAAGAGCTTTCTTTTTATATCTGGGCTAGATTAGAGAACAATAACATCAAAAGCTGCCATCCTGGGATGCAATTTTGGCCTCAATCCGGCTGTAATTTCACACAACACAAAAAAGAGCGAATAGGTGCTCAGGGAGCCCCTTCTGTGGAATAGCTGGCAAATCAAACAACCCAGACGTTCTTATTTGTCACCTCAGCAACTGTGAGTGTGTAACCATGGGTGACCTCTTAGAGCTGCACAGGACCTTTGAATTGCCTTTGTGGCTTACTATGTATTTCATGTGGGGGTGACAGAGGGGGCAGAAAGGGATATAGAGTATTTATGGCTGCTCACGATCTCCAAAAATCTCACAAGCCATATTGCTAAATCCAATATTGTCTTGAAAGACACCTCATGGGTCTGGAAGAGATTCAGCGCAGTTGTAAGACCTCCCCTCACACTGGGGGATGCAATGTGTTTATCGTTTAACCGTTGTTGTCAGGAGGCGGCGATCTCTCTAGCCAGCACTATTTTCCACTGGCTCGTAAAGCTGCCACTGGGACTGAGATGAGAAAGCGTCCTGGGAGTGGGATTGTCGGGAACCGAACAGAGTCCCAGGGCGAGATAGTGTGGGTCATAAATCTATACCCCAACTCAAAAGGTTTGCTGGGGAGAACACTGCACTGCAGTTTCACTCTTCACACTGAGGAAAACACCCTGAAACAGCCGATACGTGGACTTTATAGATGGGTTGGGGTTTTACTGGGTTTCAATGCTCGCCATTTATCTCCACTTTAGATTAAGGCAAGGCTCTATTTGACAGTTTTTTTCACGCGGAGACAATGGCAATGGTTCTATCCTGTGATGCTTTTGGGAAATGCAGCCCTTGTCAATGGATCCAGAATACACATTTAAATGTTTATTTCATTACAGTTTATCTGTAATTGCAATATAAAGGCTGTTTTCTTAAAAGAAAATTCACCTGTAGTGTCTTGCCTTAAAGTTTCAGAAATGTTTTTTTTTGTTTTTTTTTTGTAAAATGTTATTAGGTTCACACATGCAACATGGTTTTGCAAGTGTGATTCATTAAGCGGGAGGCCCCTCTGGAATTATTACCTTACATAAATACCAAAATGCTTGTTCCAAAGGTTTCACATAATTCAACAGTGGGCCTCTGATCATTCAAAATGCACCACATTAATGTTGTAACACAAACCTTACCATATAAAATAATCAAGATTTGCTGTGTTTAAGGATGGGTTTCATATACATTCGAAGCGTATGATATAATTCCCACAGCAAGCATCATTCTACAAAAAAATGTTTTGAATGTTTTAAGGGATATTTCACCAAAAAATTAAAATTCTGTCATCATTTACTCACCCTTAAGTTGTTCCAAATATGTATGAATTTCTTTCTTCTGCTGCACACAAACGAAGATATTTTGAAGAATATGGGTAACCAAACAGTTGATGGGCCCCATTGACTCCCATATAATATGGGGTAAAATGATGGAAGTCAATCAACTGTTTGATTACAGACATTCTTCAAAATATCTTCTTTTATGTTCAACAGAAGAAAGAAATTTGTTGTTCAGTTGTTCAGGTTTGGAACAACCCGAGGGTGAAGTAAATAAAAACAGAATTTTCTTTTTTGGGTGAACTATCATGTGTTGGTGTGTATACTCTTTGTGTCTGCATTACTTTAAAATCCTGGACATGTTAATCCTAAATATTGGAAAGGCATTTGGTAATGCCAGTGTGGTGCACAGGCAGGAAAAACAGTTTTTATGTGTTTATCAGCAGTCTTTTCTCTGAGGTCTAGTGATCCTGTACCAGGATTATCCCAGTATCCCATCTGGCCAGACAGCTCTTGGGATTAATGCAGCAGCATCTGATCCAACTCAACAGCTGATTTATGTATCGCAGTGTTGTGGTTGCTAAGAGTGATTGAAAATTGATCTGCCTCTCTTTCGGTACATTGGAAATCTGGGAATTTAAACCTGGAAATAAAGAATGTTTTAGAAGCTTAAAAAAATTAGGATTCAGAAATCACATTGAAATTAAAAGAAAGAAGAATGTCTTAGAACAGTGAGGACAAACAAACGCTGAAAGGTTTGCAGGGCAGAGCAGGTTTTATAAGCATACATGTTCTGTAGTAAACAGTACAGCCCTGTCCCCTCTGCAAGATAAGGTCAATGAGTTTTCTTCTACTTTCATTAAGTTAATGTACCAGACTCAATTTTGACGACAACAGCACATAAAACATGGATTTTCTGAGTCAGCATGTCTGAAGCTTCAGGTAGCTTCATTATCACTTAGTCCTTTAAACATCCCAGAGTACTAATAAATGTATAGTGCAATCCAGCTTTGCTTATTAAAAAAAAAAAAAAAAAAAAGGGAAATCCCATCAATGCTATGACAGAAAACCAATTTTTATTTAGACCAAGTTCCATTAAAAAAGTACTGGAACCGAATTCTGTTCAGTTCCATTCTTCTGCCAATGTGAACAAAGCACCATAAACGTACATTTCCTGCATTACTTTTCAGTAGCATAACAATACCGAAACTTTTACATTTACATACATGCAACCATGCATATGGTTGCATTATTATTTTGCATGTTTGCAGATGCAGGAAAATTCATGCTGTTTTACTATTACTTTTAAACAGATCAAAATCTCGTATCACTCCATCAATACCCTGCCTACCCACACTCAGGGCTCTTCTCTCACCACCCACTGTTTGTTTTCTGATAGTTAAGCAGTTTTTAGTGTGGGTGGGTGATCTCTCACTCCCCTTCACTGCCTCTGGCTGAATGCACGCTGGTGCTGACTCCTTTGTTGTACAGCAGGACACCTCTCTTGCTACAGCATTCCAAGCAGCCTGTCTTGCAGGCAAACAGTACAGTATGCTAGATACAGTAGTGTTGTGCCATTATTGCTCAACCAGCCATGGAGAATCGTGAGTGGGGTCATGGTGTGAGAGAAAGGAACGCACGTGAAGTGAAGCCCACGTGAGTGTGGGAGCTCATGTAGTAAACGACTCACAAAAGAGGTCCTCTTCAAAGACATTGCAGTGAACATCTCGGATTCAGAACTAGAAATCTTTCTTCGACAATGTAAAAATATTTCCTCCTAAGACTTCTGTGCAAATGAGGTCCACAACACTCTTCTTTCATTAAAAGAAAAACATGATTTAGGCCTTTTTCCTAGAACTGGACTTTTCACAGCACTCACACCTTTTATTTTAGCAAATAATTGCCTTATTTAAGAACCCGTTCTCCTCTAATGCGTGGCAGGGAAAATAGTCTTCATGCTGGCAGCTGGAGGTGAGAGTTCAGGTAGCTGTTAATCTGTGTGTGGATCAGCTTTGAGCCCAGGGCTGGGATTCAAGCACGGTTCCTCTCATGATTGTTGAGGGGAACCCATGCAAAGCAGATCGGGTATTCACTCCACAGCCCCTACATGGACACCTCCATAAAGAAGCCTTTGTTTATCCCTGTTGCTACAAAGTCCATAACAAGCTTTCCCGTACAATTATTTTCTGGCTTGTGCTCGCTCGGTTGACTATTTTCTAAACCAATTCTTCCAGAGCGGTCATCAGCTCGAGTTCAGAAAGGTGAACGGACATTCTATTCCACTCTTATGGGCTTCAAAAATAAGTGTATTTATTGTTGTAAGATAACCTTAAATGCCGAATATGCTCAGTACACATATGATTCATGAATTATTAGGCAGCTAATGGAATCAAATATTATGGAAGATTTATGAAAAGCATGCATCCAGAGATGACAGCATTAGTTTTCCATTGCCTCATGTAAAAGCCGAGGACTCCTGCTGTTACTGCTTAATACCATGTTTGGGGACAAACTCACCCGTCTTCTTGGAAACAGCACTTTATGCAAGTTAGTAACCGGCATTCGCATAAACATCACTAGGGCTTGTTTGGAGAGGATCAGAATGTTTAAAGTTTAACCACGGGCAATGAAGACACACAGATGCATACTCGCTAAACTTGAAAGATTTTCAGAAGACAAGTTAGAGATGGAAACTTCATAAATACTGTATATAACAATTCATAGAAGATGGCCCCTTCACCAAATTTTACCATGACTGTCATCTTGAACTCTAAAAATAGATAAGAATGAATGCTTGTAGTTGACATTTCTGTGGTCTTATTTAAGAGAGGGTGGCTAAGCAATTCCAGACTATTCTCAATCATGTGAAAACAGAGGTCAAGAGCTACAATTAATCTACCATAACATTATGGCTATGAGGAGAATAGAGTAAATGATGCAAATAAAAGGATAAGCTAATGATTTTGCTGCATTTTAGAGTGGTTAATTGCTAATTCAAACAGCAAAAGCTTTGATTCTGGTCTTTTGTTTGCACTCATTCCATTTCCGTCTCATTAAACCCACTGAGCCACCATGAAACCTCACTATTGCGAAGTTTAATTTGTGCTCAGTGGCCGGTTTTAAACATGCCATTTAAATAAGCTGCATTTTAGCACATCTTTATTCACAATAAAAGCAGAACCAATTATTGTTAGCTATAAACAACAGTTGCAGTTTGACTGGGCACCAATGACATATCCTTTTTCTGACTGAAACATGTAGGATTGGCAAACAAGACAAAGTAAATATACACTCTTAAAAGTAAAGGTTCTTTATTGGCATCAATGGTTTCATGAAGAACTTTTTAACATACATGGAACCTTTCCATTGTACAAGTTTCTTATAGTGGAAAAAGGATTTTAAAATTATTAATATATTCTTTACACACACAAAATGGTTATTTTCAAAACTGTTCACTGAAATGCTCTTTAGTGCATTTAGGTGACAATTCTAAGTATACTAACTATAGTATGTATATTTAGTATTGCATGTCCATTCTATGTGGCCATAATATTTCCCCAAAGTATCAAGCAATTACGACGAAAAAGTAATATGCAACATTATGAATGATACACCGTTTTAGGAATGTGTTGAGCGCTGTACTCTCTGCCTCCAGCGTCCCACAATTCCCACTTTGCGATATGTGGGTCAGCATTAATGTATGCAGTACCTGAGCTAATTGGTGCAGCACAGAACCTGAAAAAAACTCTGCAATTACAGAAAAAAAACTTTCAAAGTACAATCAGGACATGTCATGCATTTCAATGTATGTGACTTCAAAAGAGTAAATCTATGTGTGATGGTCTGTACAGATGGACAGTCAAACACAAAGTCGCTGTGATTCTGACTACGAAGGGAAGGCAGCAGACTACAATTTCGAGGCAGCAGTCAAGGGGAACAGAGCTGTCAAAGAGGTGACTGTAAAGGATGATGGGGACTTTGAAGAGTTATGGATGTAAATAGCACAGTTGTATGGCACAGGAGAAGAGAAGAGAGAGCAAATGGATGATACAAAGCAGCGGCACCGGAGCTTGCAGCTCTGCTCCCAGGCAGACTTACACACTTTACTGCATTGCAGAGGAAAAAAGGGTAGCGGTGAAGGGGGTTGGTTACCACACACACACACACACACACACACACACACACACACACACACACACACACACACACACACACACACACACACACACACACACACACACACACACACACACACACACACACACACACACACACACACACACACACACACACACACACACACACACACACACACACACACACACACGCGCACACGCACACGCACACAAACTCTCAAAAGCTTCCCTCACTTGTTTTCTCAGTGATCAGCAAAGATTTTTCTTATGCTGAATTATTTAAAGAGTCAAATATGGTGTTTTTCTTTCAAAATGAAGAGCTCTATGTGCACTTACTTACCTGTATAACGATTGGATTGGATGAAAGTACACTTAAGAGGTTGGAACCGATCTATACATTAACATGTTCTCATTTGCAAATTCAAATCAGTGCATACATTTAACAGCATGCAAATTATCTCTCCTAACACATTGACATTGCTGTGGATGGGTAACCTCTACTGTCC
This sequence comes from Chrosomus eos, assembly GCA_036326025.1. Classification (NCBI taxonomy): domain Eukaryota; kingdom Metazoa; phylum Chordata; class Actinopteri; order Cypriniformes; family Leuciscidae; genus Chrosomus; species Chrosomus eos. The sequence goes on from CM070830.1 coordinate 25,012,555, forward strand.
ACCTGTCTCAGTAGCTGCAGTCTGACCCTGATCTGTCCTGTGGAACCCACTGTGGAGTACAGAGTAAGGCTAACTGGTGTTAGACACCATGCCAGCGCCTAGTTTGGCAGCAAAGTTTTTTTGTCCTCACTTGATCCTCCATTGCAAGGTTAAGCGATCACGTGCAAGAGGGAGGAGATACGCCCTAACAATGTTATCTCCTGTCTAATAGATACAATTCTCCATTGCCCTTCAAGTAGAAAGATGCATTGAGTTGCAATGAATAATGTTCTTCTGGACTGGTGTTGCAAACAAAAGTAATGCGAGGGCGGCCAGTCAGCCTACAGGAAGAGGAGTACTGTGTGGTGTGGAATAATATCTATCTATCTATCTATCTATCTATCTATCTATCTATCTATCTATCTATCTATCTATCTATCTATCTATCTATCTATCTATCTATCTATCTATCTATCTATCTATCTATCTATCTATCTATCTATCTATCTATCTATCTATCTATCTATCTATCTATCTATCTATCTATCTATCTATCTATCTATTCTATCTATCTATCTATCTATCCATGAATCTGAATGGTTGTGCTTATAAAACAGTGAACATATACTGATTTTTACTGTTTGTATCACTTGTCTTTCTTTGTTGCGTTTCAGACCGACTGTCAGTCTGTTAGTGGTGGGGATTTTTCAGTGACTCTTTCTGCAAGTTACATTCGGGAACTAGTGCATCTGAATATGCCTACTTCCCTTTTAAATAGAAGGCAAAAAATGATATGGAAAAGACTAGCATGTCAGAATTCGTAGTATTCATAAAACAGATGAAAAGTTGCCAGGTGACTGAGATTCCAAAGTGCTTATCTATTGGACACTTTATTATCCCATGAGGCCAAGGGAGAGGATCTGTGAATTTCAGGGAAGCAACAGAAATGACACCTTAAGTCCCTTTACAAAGACAACATGGCAGATGTAGGACATCCAGATTTCAATAATTCTACACGAACAAACTTTTTGAATGGTTATGAAGTAAGTTCTCAATTACAGTTGTTTTACAGTCGCTAGGAAACATTTCTCAATAGTTAGGTCACTTTGTCAAAACTCTTCACACAGTTCTCCAAACCAACTTTCAGCTCGGCACAGCAGTTAATTTCACTTTCAAAATGCACTAAAACTACCAAATCACTTCATACATGTCTCAAATCAGCACATTCATCCATAACACAAGGTTGACAGAAAACAAACACACTTTGTCACCCACAAAACAATGACCTAAAAAACACAACAATAGGAAGCATTATACAATGTTTTCTTCTGTAAAACAAGCACACCTCTCTACTGTTTAGAATTCACTGTAATATGTGTTACTGGAATGAATCAGACATGATGCAGTATGCTTCAATATATATATATATATATATTTTTTTTTTGCACAGAGTTCCAAAATACAATAATTTATATACACACCATCCACCGATACAGATACAATAGGAATCAGCTATGGTTGGTCCAATTGTCAAATTTTTTATAGCATTTTTTGATTCTAAATATATTTCATCAGAATATTACTGTCATTGATGAAAGGAGTGCTTGCACAGTTAGTGATGAACATATTCATACTTGCAAACCCGGTCAGGTTAACCAGCATAAGAGAGAAAAGAACCTCAACGGTCATAGGCCTGGAGTTAGATGGCCAAGAGCTTGTGAGAAAACTGCATGGGACACGGTAAACACAGATCTATGCTTTGCATTGGAAAGATTAACTGGCACAGTTGAAAAGAAGCTGGATAAATTTGGGGACATCATTTACGCATATGGAAGTGAGAGGTTTGGTGTGGAAAAAAGGAAGGAAAAAAGTACAAACTACTCCTAGAATGTCTAGAGGGCAGCAGAAAATTGAAGGGTTAGTTAGAGAAAGGAGACAGCTGAGGAAGCAATGGAAAAGAGCAGAATAAAGTCAGAAGGAGGGACTCAATTTCTTACAAAGGGCCATAAAAGATAAGCTGGCAACATTACGCAGAGCTGAGCGCCTACGGAAACGCTACAAAAAGAAGGAATGTGCGAGGGCTAATTTCTATAAAGACCCATTCAAATTCGTAAAGAAATTATTCCCCAGTGAGAAGAATGGCACTTTAAAAACATCTAGGATTGAACTAGAGAGATATTTGGAGGACACACAAACAGATGCAAAAAGGCGTGAGCCTATGTCAATTCCATCAGACATACCACCTATCAACCCACCAGAATACCAAATGGAGGTCTGTGCACCTAAGTGGAAAGAGGTAGAGCAGGCTGTGAGAAAGGCAAGGGCTTCATCATCTCCAGGGCCTAATGGAGTTCCGTACAGAGTGTACAAGAGTGCTTCAGGAGTTCTGCGAATTTTGTGGAAATTGATAAAAGTGGCATGGGAAAAACAGGTTGTGAAGAAAAAGATGCTACAAGCATCAGTCAGTTTCGTCCTATTTCACTATTAAACGTTGAAGGTAAGATTTTCTTCAGCATTATTTGCCATTAAAGAAGGGCTTCATTGACACCTCAGTTCAAAAAGCGGGCATTCCAGGGTTCTCAGGATGCTTAGAACACATCAATGTTATCTGGCAACGAATTCAGTCAGCTAAAAAGTAGAGGAAGGAGCTCCATGTGACATTCCTGGCTAATGCTGGCTAATGCATATGGTTCAGTGCCACATGAGCTTCTTTGGGCAGCATTTGTTTTTTTCAGAGTACCAATGTCAATAACAAAGTTAGTGAAAGCCTATTTTGGAGATTTGCAATTCAGATTCTCAACTCCAAAATTCAGCACTGCATGGCAATGCCTAGAGGTTGGAATAATGGCAGGATGCACCATTTCCCCACTGGCTTTTACCATGGCAATTGAAGTAATCATTAGGGCACCAAGATGGGTAGTAGGAGGTGAGCGCTTGGCCTGCACTAATCGGTTATTCGGGAAGTTAACAGATAATATTGAATGGGCACGAATGCAATTTAAGCCCTCTAAATCAAGGAGCATCTCAATAGTTAAAGGAAAGGTAGTAGATAAAACATTCTTCATTAATGGTGAGGCAATACCAAAAGTTTCTGAGAAGCCAGTGAAGAGTCTTGGGAGATGGTACGATGGGGATCTAAAGGACACAGTTCGGGTGGGAGAAGTTAGGCGACAAGCAGTGGAAGGGTTGAAGAGCATAAACAGGTGTGCTCTGCCTGGCAAACTAAAACTCTGGTGCTTTCAGTTTGGTCTACTGCCGAGGTTGCTGTGGCCACTGACTGTGTACGAAGTTTCTTTGACAACAGTGGATAAGCTGGAAGCGTTGATAAGTTCATACATCAGGAAATGGTTGGGAGTTCCACGGTGCCTCAGCAGAGTGGGACTTTATAGTAAAGGAATATTGCAGCTGCCAGTCTCTGCTTTAACCGAGGAGTTTAAGTGTGCCAAGGTCAGACTGGAAATGACCTTAGTCATGCGACAAATGTGTAAGGGAGGCAGCCTCTGTGGTAAAAACTGGTAGAAAGTGGTCAGCAAAGAAAACTGTAGTAGAGGCAAAGGCTGCCCTTCAAATTGGGTATATCGTGGGACAGGTACAGCATGGAAGAGGGGGTTTTGGGCTCAGTTTAGCTCCGCCTAGATGGCACAAGGCAGGCATAGCTCAAAGGAGGAAGCTGGTAGTCAACGATGTGCGAAAGCAGGAGGAGAGGATGAGGTGTATAAAGGCCATTTCCCAGGCCAAGCAGGGAGAGTGGATGAGATGGGAGAGTGTGGAACAACGCAAGATGGGCTGGAAAGACCTTTGGTCAATGGAAGAGAGTAGGATCAGTTTTCTTATTAGGTCAACATATGATGTTCTCCCATCACCGCAGAACCTAAACCCTGTGGGTAGGAGAGGATTCCTCTTGTCCTTTGTGTTCATCACCTGCCACATTAAGGCACATTTTGACAGGATGTAAGGTGGCTCTTAGCCAAGGTCGGTTTACTTGGCGCCATGACCAAGTACTGCGATGTTTGGCGTTAGCATTGGAAGGTAAGCATAGTACGACCAATAAGTTGCCGCCTGTTCTAGCAAAGCATTACACGCAGAAGACAATATTCCTCCGCCCAGGCGAGCAACCACCAAGAAAAGGTGTTAACACCAATTCTCGCCCAGGACAACTGGAAACTGCTAGGGACTGGAAGATGCTGGCTGATCTTGATCAATGGCTTATTTTTCCACCTGAGATTACCACCACTAACCTACGACCAGATATTGTTTTGTGGTCTGGATCAGCTCGCATTGTTCAACTGATAGAGTTAACAGTGCCATGGGAGGATGCGGTAGATGAGGCATATGAGAGGAAGAAACTGCGGTATGCTCATCTGGCCACTGAAGCAGAACAGCGAGGATGGAGAGTCCAGGTTTATCCAGTGGAAGTGGGTTGTCGAGGTTTTGTGGCACACTCTACAACCCGGTTCCTCAGAGACGTCGGATTCAGCAGCCAAGAGTTGCGTCACACAGTAAAGAACTTATCCAAAGCAGCAGAAAGGAGCAGCAACTGGCTGTGGTTGAGACGGAAAGATTCTAGCTGGCTGTGTACAGGACGTCACGCTATGGTTTCGTAGAATTCTTGAAAACTTGAAGAGTCTGTTGGTTTATTTGTATACGTTCCTGTGGATATTGCGTGAATGACGGGTGGTTGGGCAGATATTGTGTTTTGCGGTAGGTGGTATGCCATACGGAACCATTGCCACTGAAACTGCTTTATAATGCACCAGTGGGGCTCGACAGCCTTAGTCAAACGGGTTGGCGCGTGGTTGGGTTGCGGAGAGATCGTGAGATCGTGGTTAGGTCTCAGCAGCAGGAGGGAAGTAGAGGTCGGTAAGCTGGGCTGAGTTGAGTGGGGGACAGAGGGGGGTGACTCTGGGACGACAGAGTCACTGTCGAGCCCTCTTGAGGTGTCGTGGGCTAGTCGACGAAACACTGAGGACGGAAGGTGCCCACTTGAAGACTCTAGAGATGTCCCCTACTCGGCTCAATCCAGACGGTTGTCGTGCTGATCCTGTAGTTGCAGCCATCGCGTGTGCTGAGGCGCCAAGTACACTGCAGCCGTTAATGCCGGACAGAAGGGGAGTCACACCACCACATGGAAAGAAGCGTGAATGGATGGAGAAGCATAGTACCATAAAGCTACGTCTTAGTTTTGCTTATCTTGGCGAAAACCGAGTACAAATCAGCATGAAGTTTTAACATCTACTCTCGTGTAATGGAAATCATAGAAATGTAGCAAATCGCTGTCATATTCAGTTTTGTGTTATTGTTTTGAACTTAAGTTTACCAGTTTTGAAAACACTATGTAAGCATGTGCAAATTGGCCTGTAAGAGTTTTGGCGGTTGTTGTGTTGAAGTAAGAAAATAATTAACGTAATTTGAAAGATGTAGTCATTGAATGCATTTTGTACAAAAGCAATGATAAATGATCCAGAGTTTAGCCCACATATACTTCTGTTGTGCTCACTGTGTGAAGAGTTTTGAAAAGTGACCTAAGTATTGAGAAATATGTCCTAGCGACTGTAAAAAACTGTAAATGTATTACCTAACAGTAAGCGATTTTGGATGCACAGACTGTCTCTTTGAGTGAGTAATCGAATCATTCACTGATTCAATTTGTTCAAAAACACTGGTTCATTTACAAACAATTCCAGCAACTATGTTTATTAACGAAAACATTTATTAATTCCCTCAACCGATTAGTTCAAAAACGCTGAATAATTCACAAACAAAACACCACTGGTGTTTGCTGTGACTTTGTTTGGAACTAACAAGTCCTTGACCTGAGCAAAACAAACAGTAACTAGCGATATTGTGTCTAAAATGTGAGTTCAGACCAAGGAGAATAACTATAATGATAAAGATATAATTCTAAATTTAAAACAATGGTAGAGTCCACACCACAACTATAATGATAATGGCGCAAAAGAAAGATATTGTTAGACTCACTTTTTTAGAATGATTTTTTTCTAGCTGATGAGCAATATAAACATTGACAACCAATCAGAATCCATCCTGCTCGTAGGAACTTGAGCATTTAAAGCAGCATACGACGTAACAGCAGCGTGCTCTACATAGCTTACCAATAACAGAATGTTATCGGCCGTTAGTGTGGACACTATAGTTATCTTTATAGTTATCGCTCTTGTTGTGAACGGGCCTTTACTTAATATCAGAAGCTTTTTTATAGATTATTAGGGCCCGAGCACCGATGGTGTGAGGATCCTCTTGGAATTGCTCCGTTTATTATAGATTGCTCTCATAGTATGAAAGCAATATTACACAATCATGTTGAATTTTTGTACTCCAATAACATCTCAGAAATGTCATCATTATTACTAGTTCTAACATGTTTTCTATATCCAGAATCTGTCAATCAGACAGACAGACAGACAGACAGACAGACAGACAGACAGACAAATTGATAGATAGATAGATAGATAGATAGATAGACAGATAGATAGATAGATAGATAGATAGATAGATAGATAGATAGATAGATAGATAGATAGATAGATAGATAGATAGATAGATAGATAGATAGATAGATAGATAGATAGATAGACTAAAATATAACCTGAAGGCTAAAGCAGGACATTTCCCCTGTTTGTAAAAACTCCTCCCTAACCACAAACAATTAAAGATAAATGGCACACACACATCAACTCCCTCTCCTCGCCAGCACATGCAGATACACTCATAAGCATCTCACTTATGTGGAGCTCGTGTCAGCACATAAGCACGCATGTGCGGGGGCCGGGGAGAGGCGTCAGTGCACTGCCTCCAGCTGACAGCTCCCTTCTGCCTGAGATCAGGGCCAGCTGAGTGTACAGTCATTCATTCTCATACAAAAACATGTGGCATGTGCTTCTCAGAACTAGACTTCAACAAATCTGCCCAGTAACAGTTGCAGTGTGCAGTGAACGAGCAGTGAGAAGAAGGGATAGTAGAAGAGGAGGAGGAGGAGGCCACTCGAAAAACAATCCAGCAATAGCTAAAGATAGATCTGAGCTTCCAGGCACGCTAAGGCCTGGCACACTCAAGGTTGGAGCATGGCATGCACTGGGCCACACAAACACACATGCACACAAGCAGAAGCACAGACCAGAGGCTAATGGAGTGGATAGAATAAGCATTGCTTTTGATTACTTGGAATTTCACATGGCCTTCCTCATTCATTTTAGTCATTTTAGTATCATTATATATTTTTTTTTTTTTTACCTTTGAATAGTTTTTATTTTGTATTTAATTAAATTAAATTTGAGTTAAAGTTTTAGTAAATTTATTAATTTTTTGTCATTTTTTGTTGCCTTGGCAAAATAAAAATAAACAAATTCAATTGAAAGTTTTTTAGTAAATGTTTTTTAATGGTTTTAGTTATAATCCTGATTCAGAGTAATGAATAATGTATGTCAATCTCTCTTCTATATGACTAATGTAAAAATCAATAGATTGTAAGCTTCACTCTTGGCTGCAGTGACAATATCCAGCAGATGTTGCTTGTAAAAAAAATCAGCTCCACGTGTATATAGATCGGCTAGGCGTAATTTCATGCTATTTGTCCAGCAGCAGTATGACCAAATTAACACTGTAATATCCATTACCATGCTAAACTCTTCAGAATTGTCATGATATAAATATTTTCAGTAATGTTATATGAATTAGATATTGTAAATGTACAAAAAATGTGATGTCAAATATTCCACTTCATGTGTATTTTACAAAATAGTTTGTTATTTAGGACCTTATTGTTCCCCAAACATATTTGAATACCCTCATGTCACGCCAAACCTATATTTCTGTGGAAAACAAGTTTTTTTTGGTCAATACAATGAAGGTTAATGCTTTTAGTGCATCAGTTAAGTGTTATGAACATCTGCTCAGATGGACTGTCACGTGTACAGTACTTAAGCCAAGCTGTGGTTTTGCACAACCCCATCATACTGTTTAAAGAGGGAAGAAATTATGAGAAACACCACATTACTCTAGGTCCATTTTGGGTAGCATTTTCACAGGACTTGGCTTTGGCAACATAACACACTACATTTGCAAAAGCTTTAGATAGAACTGAACTTGTGCTGAACTCCTTTTTGAATAAATCCAGAGTAATGTTCGAGGGGCTTGGGTTATTTGTTTTATTTTTATTTTTTATTGTTGTGTCTATAGCCAATAAAGCCTGGTAATCTTTCCACTGAGACACACTAAGCCATTCGGAGACGTCTGGCCAAGGTAATATGGTCTTGCCCCTTTGGCTAACCTAATAAAGCCTAACCTCTTTCCGACAGGCCTATTACACCTTGTTGGTGTGACATCCTGTGTTCTTTCAGAAGGGTGTTGCATGAAGATTGTAGCTATTTTGAACCTTTTTATTTAAAGGAATTGAATCTGCACTCTAGATTTTTCCTCTTAAACTGCAGCGAGATATTTTCTGAAACGTACAATTTGGTGTCAAAAAATGTATAATTAAAGTTTCCAAGTATTTAACTCGCATATGATAATTGTAGCCTTTTTTCAACCCTGTGCTTAAAAGGACTGAATCCTCATGTGACAGAACAGTCATCAGTTTGGATTCAAACAAAGATACAGCCCTTTCAGAGAATGAAAACAAGTGCAGCCTTCAACTTACATAAGAGAGCTCTGAGAAACAGCCATCGGGGCTTGTGTGTTCAGGGCCGGTTACATACTGAACTCATGATGTGGAAAACTGTAGATTACTGACGGGGACTGTTTCGTGGCACGGGTGATGAGAGGAAGAGAGACATCACAACACTTCTACAGGATTAGTTTTGTTAGTTTGTTAGGCTACAGATTTTAAAAGAAAAACTAAGCTATTTGTGTTCAACAAGACCACTATTGTATTCGTTCTAATTTGGTCTGGCATGCTTGTTAGAACTCTAATAACTACAACACAAAAAAGATGCCTATATCTGTACTAGCCTACTTGATATGAGGACATCTGTTATTAAAGGTGCAAAGAACTTTAGATAAACTGTTCTAGCATGACGATTTGGTTTGTGGTGCCGTTGTCTTATAGCTTTAACTTACAAAAATGAGATAAGGTAGAGGGGATTTCTACTGTAAACAAACCGATTTATGCTCCATGTAATGAGGGATCTCCCTTGGCAACGTATCTGAGCTTTAAAAACACACCACTGCATCAAGTTATATCAGCATTCTGTTGACAACTTTGTTTATTAGAGCAATAATATATCTAGTATCTGTTGTCAAAATGTATTTAGTTTATTTAAACATGTTTAATTCTCTTATGAGAGCTGTTTAACAAAAAACTCATGCATACCCAGAGTACTGAATAATAACTCCCTATAAGCTATAGTAACATTAATAATTTAACTTATTTTGTGCAATGTACTATACTGTGCAACATAGTAGAAAATAACAACAATACATTTAAAAGTAGAAATAATGTAGAAAAAAGATTAGAGCACAAGCAATGTAAAATATACAGTAGGCTACTGGTCAAAACTTTGGGGTCAGTAAGATTTTTTTTTTTAGGTTTTTGCAAGATGTCTCTTATGCTCAACAAGGCTGCACTTTTTGATCAAAAACACAGTAAAAACACCAATATTGTGAAATATTATTACGATTGATAATAACTGTTTTCTATTTAACAATTTAAAAAAAAAATTATTCCGGTGATGGCAAAGCTGAATTTTTAGCATCATTATGTGTCTTCTTTGTCACATGATCCTTCAGAAATCATTCTAATATGATTTGATAACATTTATTATTATTATTATTATCAATGTTAAAACATGAAAAATGTTTTTTTATCTTGATGAATAGAAAGTTCAAAAGAACAGCATTTAGAAAAATATAAATATTTTTTTCAAACATTATAAATGTCTTTACTCTCATTTTTTCATCAATTTAATGCATCCATGCTGAATAAAAGTATGAATTTATTTGATGTGCAGATGATCGTATATTAGATATCTGTGACATAAACCTTAAAATATAAAGAAATCATAAATCACAATAAATGATGAACACAAATGATCTAGTGTGTGAGACATTTAGGTTCTGCAGAGATTCTGTGAGCTGTTATTCAGGTTAGAAAACGTCCCGCTGCTTAGTTATGCACCAGTGAAGCAGGAGCGGGAACACGGGGGGTTCAAAGAAAGTGCAAATCACCACAGATTTAAATTACAAATGTACTGGGCACACAACATCTTCTATAAGGGTTTAAAAAAATCATGATGGTTTTTGATCTCATGGTCAACCTTAATGGGTAAAGGCTAAATACGTTTCCATTATCAAACATGTGTGGTGTTTGTTAACAGTTAAAGAAGAACAGAATGCAGAAAACTGAATGCATCTTTTCTAACCCTCACTGTCTCAAAATAAACATTACAATCCTCAGGTCTAATGCAGACAACTAAGCGGCTGTGGACCAGATGACCTCATCTCAATGACAAACATGAGTGTCATGACCTCATTTCTCAAGTGTTCGATTCACGCGCCCGTTATACAGCCACCCACAACAAGCTGACAATTGTCAAGGAGGTCAGTCTCAGAGTCTCTGAAACTCTCTTGGTGTCTCTTTGCAAAGTCAGGCTCTGTTCCTTGCTGTCATTTGCTCCAGGTGCTTCGGCAAACAGATGGTTAGATTATGCATGAGTCTCAGTGCAGTGCAGTGCGGTCTCAGGGGGCTATATTTTCTTGAAGGTCATTATTAGAAATATATTCTTCCAGAAGGATCTGACAGCGATGATGAAAGCAAGTGCTGAAAGTAAAAATGTGACCATTGCCAAGGTCACAATCAGAATGATTGCTGTGTTGTACTTAGCAAAACATGATTTGCTATGATAATAACATGCTTAGAGCTCGTCCTCAGCTGTGGTGACATCCTCTGTGGTTAAGTGCACTTACGAATAAAAAATGTCCATTAAAAATCTAGAGCTGAGTGCCACCTACTGGATGATAAATTGTATTGATTACTGCAGTGAGATTTTCTCCTGAATACTTGAATTTTCTCTTTAGGTCTAAGAACCATAGGGCCAAATACATTTGGAGGAGACATTTAACTTCAATCTGAGCGTTTAAAGCAGACTGTTCCAACTAATCAGAATTCAAATGGTGTAGTCACATTCCCTATGGATCTCTAGACAAACATGCTGATTTGGTGAGGGCATGTTGCTCCCTGGGGTAACGTGCATCATGTCTCTTTGAGAAACATACAGGTCTATGCGACCCAAATGTACAAAGCTCATATATATGTATGGTTGGTATGCTGGTTGAGGAGAGAACCCCTGATATGATTGTAAAGCGCTTTGGGTGTACAGAAGTACATATGAAAGCGCTATATAAATGCCTCATTCATTCACACACACACATATATATATATATATATATATATATATATATATATATATATATATATATATATATATATATATATATATATATATATATATATGAACATTTTTATTTAATTTTATATTTGCTATAAATAATTATATTTACAAGAAATAATATGTATACTTTTTTTTAATGACAAATGTACAAAAGGAAATTTTAAATTTGCAACAAGGTCGAAATTGTACAGCATTAACATAACTCTATAAAACATATAATAAGTAGTAAAAAGGACTAATATGCTACATTTTCTGAAGAAAAAATAATGTAAATCCATAATATATATGTCACGTTTTGGATGTGTTCTGTTATGTTTTAAGATCTTGTTTCCACCTGTCTTTGTGATTTTGGTTTAGTCCTGTTAGTTTTCCCGCTCCTCGTTTTTGTTCAGATTCTCTGCACCTGTTTTCAGTTAATTATCTTGTTTGGTTCAGTTCATTTAAGCCCTGTGTTTTCCCTCAGTGTTTGTTGGTTGTTGTCTTTGTATGGTTGTGTTACACTGAAGTTCCTGGAGTTTTGTTATTTTGTTCCTGTATGTTCCTAAAGTTAAGTTTGTTTAATAAATCAACTACATTAAAGGTCCCTTGTCCTCGTCTTCAGCTACCTGCACCAACAACCCTAACAGAACGACCAACCTAGAAAAGGAGAACATGGAGGACTGCTTTTTCCAGAACGGTCAGTCGTTGGAGAATTATGTGGAGATCTACCTCGAATTCTATCACGAGGCGCGGTGGGACGATGACACTTTAAAACAGCATTTCTGGAGCGGGATGGACGATATACTTGCCCAGATGCTGCTGTTGGGAGATCTCCACCTCTCCTTTGTCGAGTTCATCGACCGCACCTTATGGGTTTGTGGTTCCTCCCTCGCCGTAGGACCCGTCGAAAGCCCAGAGTCTCATCCTGCCGAGCCTGAGCATCACGTCATGCCTGATCACCACGCCATGCTGGATCTACTTGGCAGTCTTGACCTTGATGTCCACGTCTTGCCTGAGCCCTTGTCGCCAACCAAGAGCCCAGTCAAGCCTTCACCGCTGGTCCCGTCCAGCCCAGTCAAGCCTTCACCGCTGGTCCCGTCCAGCCCAGTCAAGCCTTCACCGCTGGTCCCGTCCAGCCCAGTCAAGCCTTCGCCGCTGGTCCCGTCCAGCCCAGTCAAGGCCTTCACCGCGTGGTCCCGTCCAGCCCAGTCAAGCCTTCGCCGCTGGTCCCGTCCAGCCCAGTCAAGCCTTCGCCGCTGGTCCCGTCCAGCCCAGTCAAGCCTTCGCCGCTGGTCCCGTCCAGCCACGTCCAGCCAGAGACCGCCGTCCAGCCAGAGACCGCCGTCCAGCCAGGGACCGCCATCCAGCCAGGGACCGCCGTCCAGCCAGAGACCGCCGTCCAGCCAGAGACCGCCGTCCAGCCAGAGACCGCCGTCCAGCCAGAGACCGCCGTCCAGCCAGAGACCGCCGTCCAGCCAGAGACCGCCGTCCAGCCAGAGACCGCCGTCCAGCCAGAGACCGCCGTCCAGCCAGAGACCGCCGTCCAGCCAGAGACTTTTTCCCCGCTGGTCCCGTCCAGCCTTGCCATGCCCTCACCGCTGGTCCCGTCCAGCCCTGCCGAGCCCTCACCGCTGGTCCCGTCCAGCCCTGCCGAGCCCTCACCGCTGGTCCCGTCCAGCCCTGCCGAGCCCTCACTGCCCAGCCTGTCCCAGAGCCTGTCCCTCATCCAGTCACTCTCCCCATTCATTTTTTTGGGGGGGGGGCCATAGGCCCTCGCCGTGGGCGCCGAAGGACCCACGGCCACCCGAAGGGGTCTCACCTCCGTGGCCACCTGAAGGGTCTTCACCGCCGTGGCCACCTGAAGGGTCTTCACCGCCGTGGCCACCTGAAGGGTCCTCAACGCCGTGGTCGCCCGAAGGGTCCTCACCGCCCTGGACGCCCGAGGGTCCGACAGCTCCGCCCTGGACGCCCGAGGGTCCGACAGCTCCGCCCTGGACGCCCGAGGGTCCGACAGCTCCGCCCTGGACGCCCGAGGGTCCGACAGCTCCGCCCTGGACGCCCGAGGGTCCGACAGCTCCGCCCTGGACGCCCGAGGGTCCGACAGCTCCGCCCTGGACGCCCGAGGGTCCGACAGCTCCGCCCTGGACGCCCGAGGGTCCCACAGCTCCGCCCTGGACGCCCGAGGGTCCCACAGCTCCGCCCTGGACGCCCGAGGGTCCCACAGCTCCGCCCTGGACGCCCGAGGGTCCCACAGCTCCGCCCTGGACGCCCGAGGGTCCCACAGCTCCGCCTTGGACGCCCGAGGGTCCCACAGCTCCGCCATGGCCACGCCCACGGCCTGCTCCGCCATGGCCACGCCCACGGCCTGCTCCGCCATGGCCACGCCCACGGCCTGCTCCGCCATGGCCACGCCCACGGCCTGCTCCGCCATGGCCACGCCCACGGCCTGCTCCGCCATGGCCACGCCCACAGCCTGCTCCGCCATGGCCACGCCCACAGCCTGCTCCGCCATGGCCACGCCCACAGCCTGCTCCGCCATGGCCACGCCCACAGCCTGCTCCGCCATGGCCACGCCCACAGCCTGCTCCGCCATGGCCACGCCCACAGCCTGCTCCGCCCTGGAGGCTTCCTGGACCTGCACCATGTCCTCGTCAGCCTCCAGGGCGCCCACCCCTTTGGATGTTATACGGCGCGAGGACGCGCCTTCGGGGAGGGGGGAGGTACTGTCACGTTTTGGATGTGTTCTGTTATGTTTTAAGATCTTGTTTCCCCCTGTCTTTGTGATTTTGGTTTAGTCCTGTTAGTTTTCCCGCTCCTCGTTTTTGTTCAGATTCTCTGCACCTGTTTTCAGTTAATTATCTTGTTTGGTTCAGTTCATTTAAGCCCTGTGTTTTCCCTCAGTGTTTGTTGGTCGTTGTCTTTGTATGGTTGTGTTACACTGAAGTTCCTGGAGTTTTGTTATTTTGTTCCTGTATGTTCGTAAAGTTAAGTTTGTTTAATAAATCAACTACATTGAAGGTCCCTTGTCCCTTGTCCCTTGTCCCTTGGTGCTACCTGCACCAACAACCCTAACAATATATAGGCTATATATTGTATTTACTAGAAATACTATTTATATTTATAAATGTTTTTGTAAATGTTTATTTTAAAAGATTACAAATTTACAACATTTTCTGTAGAAAATATGATTATTTTACACGACATAATCAAAAGTGATTACAACAATATAAATAATTATGTTGAAAAAAATCATGCATGTATTCTGTTGTTGTCCGGGTCTCAGGTGGTTTAGTTTGTTCCTGGATTAATTGGATTGACATACAGAGTCCCAAGTTGTCAATAAAAAGACAATTGAACTGATGCAGTCCTTCCTCCAACACTAGATTACTTCCAAAATATTCAAATCATGCCCGTGGTTATATTTTACGAAGAGAAATCCACACAAGAACTCTCTCAGTAGGAAATGTAAACACAAGTGAAATAAATTGGCATCTTAGGCATCTTTTTGATAGGCTCGTTGCTAAGGACTTGCATGGCACCTCATTTTATTGCTATGGCAACAGACAATGGCTGGCTTTCTATGTCAAATGTTATAATATCATGTCATCTACAGGGCAGTCACAATGAGTATGCATAAAATGACATTTAGACTTGACATTCCAATAAAAAAGTGTCCTCGCAGTAACATTAAGCTTACCGCACCAAAATATAATCACAAACTAACCAGTCAGATTGATTTTTATTTATACCAGAAGGTCACAACAGAGGTCAACTGTTATTGGACACAAGACCAGCTCTAATAAACACTTTCCTCTCATTGATCAGCTGTTCCGCCAACGTCGTCTATTAGATTCTGTGATTCTACCAGCTGAGTTTTTTCCATAAGACAGCTGGAATAAAGACACTACTGATCGCTTCACTTATGTACTTAAATTAAAATATCTTAAAACGTGTATTTTGTATTTTGTAGAAAAAAGCTTTTTTTTTCTACATGAATATTAAGCCAGTTAACCATGACTGAAGGAAGTTAGACAAGTTAGAATAAACATGCATGACTAAGAAGGCATTGAAAATATAGTTTCTTTCATTGTCATTGTGTCTTGACCAGTTCGCTTTTCAGAGATTATTTTAAAATGCTGTCTGTGCAGATATTTTATTGTTTAAAATC
This sequence comes from Chrosomus eos, assembly GCA_036326025.1. Lineage (NCBI taxonomy): Eukaryota > Metazoa > Chordata > Actinopteri > Cypriniformes > Leuciscidae > Chrosomus > Chrosomus eos. The sequence continues at coordinate 25,028,086 of CM070830.1, forward strand.
CAATAAATGTACTGTTACTCCCTCTAGTGGTTTAATAGATAATTACAAATTTAGGATATTTTTGTTTTGGCCTACATGCTTTCATGAAACAATGCATTATTATTTGTTTTAATTTATTTTAATCATCCACAAGGCAGAAGTAGTTCATGAAAAAAACCCTCGAAACTACAGGAAAATGACACTCGAGGATGGAAGATGAAAAATTATGGAAAGTAGGCAGATACATTTCTTCAAATGAAATGCATATGACTAGAGTATTAGTGTGCTATTAAAGACACTTTATATCCTGAGTGAAAATTTACTGTAAGGCAATATAAAACTACTTAATATGTGAACTTTGCAAGGATCTCAGTATGTGTGGCTATGATTCAAATAAAAAACATGAGCCATATTCTTTATTTGTTTGAAACATGGGCTGTGGGCCTAGTACGTGGCCTCCTATATCCCCACATTTTATGCTCATACACAAATTATGTCACTCCATCAATATTTAATTAACTTTGTGATACACATTTTGTCCAGATAAAAACACATTAGCCTATCCTGGATTATTGGAGCTCTTGTAATTGACTGGTCTGTCAAATTTGACCTAATAAAGCAGGCATTAAGTTTCAGAGTTAAAATATGTGGGTTAAAAGCCACTAGTTGGATTAATAAAGGAGAGAAAGAGAAATAAATAAATAATCTTAATTACTTTTACTAAGCCTAGCTGTCACAACATCAATTAACACACAAATCTAGCCTCACATGAAGGGAGGGGGTCGATGCTCAGTGTTACTAGATCAATGGGAGACACTAAACGGATTACGTGTAGAGAATGAGCTTTAAGGACATTGTTTTACGCAAACAGGCGACATGCATGTGTAAAATGCTGTCTAACCTGTCTGAAATGTGGATGGAATCGACGAGCGAGTAGAGTCCCCTTTAACGCCGCTCTCATTGACTCGTGTATCGGGGCGTTGTCGCCATCTTCCGCCAGTTCTGTTACCGACCTCATCACCGGAGCATCACATCAGACCGCCGGTGGGCGAGTCCGGGTGTGTCTGTCTGTCTGCCTGCGAAAGCGTTCAGAAAGCTCGCAAATAACACCGAGATGGGAGGGAAATAAAATGCTCGGTTTTCGAAAGCTGTCACATCTTCATCACTAGACACTTGTTGTTTCTTTCTTTCTTTATTATTATTATTATTATTATTTTTTGCTTTTGGAGGAGGACAGAAACATGAAGAAGCATATCAGCCCCGCGAAGGTACCACTGGAAGTCACCGTACCAGACACCGAGGCGACTGTACAACAACTCAACAAGCTGCTGTCCAACGGCAGCGGTTTTTATAGTCTCCCAGCACAACATTTCAACGAGGTCTTTCCCAGGATTTACATCGGCAATGCGTAAGTTGAAACGATCTCATGCAGACTTGTCTGCTTCTGATAGCAGGGAGTGACACACTGACAGGTATCTGCTTTCAGCTCTTGGTCAAATGTGTTGATTCGTGAGGTGGCAGGCACTGGCAATTGATCTGTAGCTGGACCAATAAATTAAACCTCCCAGTGAATACTAGCCGAGTCTTTTACATTGTCTAGGTGCGAAACAACAAACCAGTGAATGGAGTGTGTCACCTATCCACCTATGACAATCACGAAGCCACAGGAGATTTTTGATAACGTTAGCGAGTCAGACTGCAAGGGAAGCTGCTTTTCTCCACGACTGTCCTCTATCGGTAACATCTTGCTATCTCTGAGATCACTGGTTACAAAATCGCTTCAGTGTTACATCAGTCACGTGTTTCTTTGTATTAAATTATTACTAATGTATATTTCCTCTGTCATACAAAGAGAAAACGAGGGGTTTAAGTCATTCGTTTTCTCGACTCAGATCAAATTTCCTGCCGATAACTGCATCGATCTTGAAAGATTACTTTGAATCATGTGCTAAAGAAAATAAACTTTTATGAAAATTTGTATAATTGGGATTTGGGACTCAAAATCTGTGACACGCCCACTGTATCCACTCTTTTTGGTTTTAAGTTAACCCAAAAGTCTATAAAGGTAGTCAGATTGTGTTAGTTAACTTATTTTTAGGTGTTAAAACCATGAAATCAAAATTGACAATAATAAAAAAAACAAAAAAAATTGATCACATGACACGAAAAAAAACAACAACAAAAAAAAAAACAAGTAGGCTACCCTATATCTGGCCACAAATTAACTATTTCTTCCCACAACTTACAAATATGCACATTTTACTAATTTGTTCTTTCGTTTTAAGTAAAGCCTGGTTGACACTGTACGATTTTGGTCACGATTTGGCCACCTAAGACAAATTTCGAGAATCCTAAAAGATTCCTCTGATCCTGGTCTAAAATCTGAAGTCTTTGATCGCAAGTTTGACATTTTCGCAGACAGTCGATTAATGACCACTGTGAATTTGACCTCCGACAAAAATTCTGTCAGAAATGTGAGCGCTTTTCTCTATGACAACCTTCCAATCAAAACCAATAAAATCGCAGAACCTGATGATGCAATTGGTGGTGAGACAACAACAAACCATCACTTGCTCCACACATGCATTTTTTTTTCATTTTCTTTTCAAGAAAAGCCATGACAAAATTAACGCTAGAGACTGTTTTTGTTACCGAATGTGTCATGGATTGATGATGTAAAACTCCGGAGAGTCTTCTTGCATGCATCCATTTTTAATGCGTCTTTCTTGACTGGTGTACAGTCTGAAATTAATGACGTCTGAGATCCCCACAGTGTGGCATGGCTAACAATGGGGATCATGCTCGTACATTCTGACAAGCAACAGTCTTAAATGACTATTATAAATAGTACAGTGTGCACCCAGCTTAAATCATGCGCAGTTGCGCACATATCATAATTCGCTCCCTCAATTTACGAAATCGTGGCCAAGTTGTACTAATTCGTTACCTTGTTTTAGTTGGATCTAAACGAGGGAACAAATTATTTCAACGTGGCCTTGATTTACTAAAACGAAGAAACAAATTAATAAATTGTGGGAATGAATTCTTAATTGGTGACCCATGATTTAAATAAAACAAGTGAATTAATTCGTTTTAAATTAACACTTAATTTGTGGGAACAATATAATTTTGTCCGCATGTCATAGGCAGGGCTCTATACAAAATAACTCCCCTCCCACTTGCAGCAACATTTCTTCTTCTCTGATAATGTGTTTACTGGTGTGAGGGCTGGACAACATGTCCCTCACATGAGATCACCATCATTCAATCAATTCCCAATGGACAAAATGAAGTAACCACACTACAGTTTTTCTTGTTCTAGAAGCCGTTTCATTCAGATATGTCAAAATAAGGAAGAAAAGGCAACTTCCGTTTCATGCCGACTTTAAAATTTGCATTAGGTTCTTTAACAATTAACATTAACATTAACAAAATATGTACATTTTTAGTTATTGATTTGTTCCTGGAATACATTTTTAAAGTAATACATTTCCTTATACATTGATTTTGGTGCAGTAAACAGTCTAAAGTACATTCTTTTTTTTTCCTTCTTTTTTTTAAAAACAATTGTATAGATTCATTAAGTTTGAATTGAATGGATGTTGAGTGCAATGAATCAAATAGCCTAGCTTTTAGATTACTTCAGAGAATTTTAAACTAGAATCAGTTTGCTGTCAATTCAAAGACTCACATCCCTTCACTGCACTCACTAAAGGAGAACTGCTCAGAGGTGGTTTGAAAAAACTTGAGGCAGATCAAAGAAATCATTAGACGAAATCAGTCATCATGACGTCAGTTGGATTAGTTCTCAAAAATATTTGTTCCTACAGGTAGTTTGTGACTAATATGAATGACAAGAAATAAGAAATATTTAATGTAATAGTAATTTAATAACAATTTAGTAAATTATTGAACATAATATAATTTGAAATATACTAGCCGGGTACATAAATTGTCCAGCATTTGGCCATTTTGTGATTATTAGTATTTGCGAATAATTGTGCCTAATTGGCAGATTAACAGAGGTGTGAAACTGAGCTAGTAATGGTAACTGATATTTTGAATGGTTGGAGTATTGTTTTATGCATTAATTGCCATTGGAAGACTGTAAACAACACACATTTTGGACATAGACCATATTATGTTTTATGAGTGACTTCCTCATATCACTTATTTGTTTAATAAATCAGCTCACATAAACATCATTGTATTGGATAATAGAACAAGCACATTATCTCTTTGTAACAACAAATCAATTTGAGCATAAAACAACAGTCTGATGTGCCTGGGTTAGTCTGTGCTCCTATACGATCAGCAGGAATTTACATATGGTAATTTGTAGATATTGACAAAACAGTCTCACTGAACTGCTAATATCTGTATCCGCCCTGTCTGTAGCTTCCAGATTTATTTATATTCAATTCTAATATGACAGATAGATACATACATACATACATATAGTCTACAAAAACAAAACACGCATATGATACAATTAAAAGAATACACTTATAGACGAGTACACTGTGCACAACAAATCCTGCTGGGGTTTCTTTACACAATATGCACAAAAAGTTGTATTATATTGCACAGTGTTTTACAATGTTGTATATTAGGACTAATATTACAAAACGATAATGTTTGAAATTTGATGATCTCTAATTAGGCTATAAATCTAGGTAAGATTTAATAGTATAGAAGTAAAATAATGTCAAATGTTTTTGAAGCAAAAAAGCTTGTTGAATTGCACTAGAACGTCTGTACCAATGTCATATGTAACTTTAGAGTCGGTCCCTGAATGTGCGAATATCGAATATGCAGTGTCATGCCAACTTTATGCCAGTATTTCACTGGGAATTGCTTTGCGTGAAACTTTATTACGTTCATATTCTGAGTCCGTTTGCCTGTTCCTATATCTAGTAGGCTATAGCCTACATCTCCAATAAGGAGCGATTTTGGTCTTTTGTACTGTATTAGTCCATTAAGCGTTAAGTGTGCTGACCCCAGGGGAATCCTGGAGAATATATTGAGGTAATCCCCAGTTTTTCAGCAAAGCACCGCAATATAAAGTTAAGAAAACTAAACAACCAAGAGAAATATTGTCTACTACCTCAGATTTATCATTTTATCTGTAGGCTACATCAGCATCAGGCAATAACATTATAATATCTTTCACGGTAGAGAAAGCTATACTTACATGTGCAAAACTAACTGTGAAGACTTAAATGTAAACACAGCTTTTGTGTCTTTATCAGCTTTTCCATAAACTGGTCCTGATAATCATCACAAATACTTACAGTAGGCTACCACTTGCTCCATTTCTGTAAATCTGTTTTCATGAATGAATGACTCTCTCAGCCGTTAGCCTACTCTATTTTTCTTAGTCAACACACACTTGCACCCCCTGCTGTTGAGGTCGACTAACAGCTATGGATAGCCTGACTTCGTCATACTCATATTCTGGTCAGAACATGAGTCTGAGACTGCTCCATAGGGCTTTGATTATGAGGCGTGTCTTAACCGAACCAGGAAAAACAACAACTCTGCACTCAATTGGATAGACCGACAACCAATCAGAGGAACGCAGTAAGTGATGTTGAGCAACGCATAGTTATCAAACAGAACTCTGGAAAAAGTATGAAAAAAATAGTGAGTGTTAACGATCTTTGCCGGTGTTGCAAAAAGAACTTAAGGATTCGCGGAGTAGGCCTACTTGCATGCAAACACGAAAAGCATTTTTTAAAGAAAAAATACGTTTGATGACGTGATGATTACGTTATTGGATGGATTATCTGTCCATCATCGTATAAAGCCCGCCCTGGCAATTTGATTGGTCCGACCATTTTTTGGCTGATCATAATTACTCCTCAATGGATCGAGTCCAGACCGAACTTCCCGACCAAAAAATGTTGTGGGCGGGGTTCGGGCTGGCATCCAGGCTAAGCTATGGAGATTATCAATCGACAATCTACTGATACTCCTGCCGTTCCCGGATGTAAAATGTTGAATTTTCTGTCGAATTTGAGTCACTTTGTGGAAGCGAATTTGTAAAGCGAAATAAAATGGACCGAAAATTGCCAGTCAAATATTATAGGTTGTATTTTTAAACAGAATGAATATTTTGGAAGTGAATAGCTTAAAGTGTAAATTGCAGGTTAATTTTTTTATGAGATTATGCAATGTGCTTAAAGGTAAGAACTGCCCAACATTGTTTTGTCTGTTTTTTATACCAAAATGCTGAATATAATAGGAAAATTTGGTATTTTTACCGTGGTTTTTAGCACTCCCGCTCCCTTCCACTAAGCTGAGCGTGACGTCATATCAGGGACTCCAAGCGGCAAGCAACCTAGAGTTACCGTCTAACGGCAAGCTTTCTTTTTAGATTCAGCAGTGATGAATGAAATAACTCAATTGTAAACACAACACACACGTGTGTGCTGGCTTCATGAGGACCGTGATCCTGCCTGAAATGAGAGTAAGCTATTCGCAAAACAAACAGGCATGCGTCAAAACCAGGATGCTGCGTGAGGCACGTCAGATTTGCCGGTCGCGGGTCGAGCTGCTCCACTAAACTCCCAAGTTCGCGTTCACCTCACGGCAGCACACCTCCACTGCTGATTCCATTGGGTGGCATCACACCTGTCTCTGTTTCTTTCTGACAATAAGCATCGCAAATTAGTAGCGTTTTAGCAGAGGCAATATATCGCGTTCTGTCAGCAGATGCCAGCAAAAGCGCCATTGTGTCTGTGCATCTCTACAGCTCTGATTAGGACTAACGTTACTAACACCATGTAAGTAAATAATGTCTTCAGTCGCTGTCCCTCCTTGCTATTCTACATGACGGCAAGATTTTTAATAGACTTTGGCTTCTTCCCTAATGTTATCCGGGTTAGCTCCAGGCTAACCTAGGCTAACTCTAGCTACTCACCAGGACACCTGACCAACCCTCCGCTCATTTTCGTCACACCAAGCATTTATTACTCTTTGAGGGCCATGATTTCTGGCAATTTCCTCCCCTCTCTCACGCCTGACTAGTTCAAAATTATAAGGCTGTGGTCCATCAAAAATTTGATGGTTTTCCACCTCCCCGTTCTCCATAGATAAGCCACAAACAGTGGTAATCTAGCAGAGTAAAGGTTTCGGCTCCCTGTTATGACGTCATCACAGTTACTGTAAAAAACACGCTACCTTTGAAGAAACCCAAATAAATGTTATTTTAACGCGTTTTAAGACAGAAATGTTTAAATATATACATATTGAGCACTTTATTTACACATTAATTGATTGTGGTGGTTAACCTGCTATTTACACTTTAAATATACAATCACGTTGAATTCCAGCCCATAAAAATACAATGCATTAAAATGCAAGTAGGGTCAATGCAATGCATATTTTTTCAAGTATAGTGCAATTCAACACTGCTTTTTTGTTTCAAAAACATTTGTCATTATTTTACTTCCATAGAATGTCCACATTGCGTACAGCATGTACTGCACTGTTGTTGTTTGTTCAGATTGAGTGTAGCTATAAGAGTGGGCCAAATCTTTCAGGGCTATTATTCAGTTAGTGTTATGACTGTAGGATATGACCTAAATGATACTGTCATTGACAAGTCATTATGATTATTATATAAATCCTACAATTTTGCTTGTGCTGCTTATTGATAATGTTTTCAGCATTTGTCACTACTAAAAAATTTGATCAGTTCATGTTAAAAGCAACCTCCAGAGCGATTTGAACCTTTTACCATATGTAAAGGTGCAGTATGGGGCAATGGGCCACTTTTTTCATTGCACACCACTCTTTGTAAGACTTACATTAATAATGCATGTGAAGGGACTGCAGTGAAAAGAGTGCAGGACAGGTGAACAAGATGCAAAGCAAACAATTTCTCTCTCTGTTTCTCTCTCTCGCTCTCTCGCGCTCTCTCTCTCTCTCTCTCTCTCTCTCTCTCTCTCTCTCTCTCTCTCACACACACACACACACACCACACACACACACACACACACACACACACACACACACACACACACACACACACACACACACACACACACACACACACACACACACACACACACACACACACACACACACACACACACACAGGGAGAAATATGACCACAATCTCTAAAGGCTCCATATAGACAGACTCACTGGTTAGGGGAGAGTTTGAATTATGGGCGTTGGGCGGCACATCAGAGTCCATCACTTCATCACCACTGAAGAGCCTCCGCTGCTGTCAGAAACCAAGACTGATGGGCTTCTACATCCTCCACTTATAAACCAAAACGGCTGAAAATTTGATCTTTATTTTTTTTTTAATACTGTGTAAATACAGTGTCATATATAATTTTGGGTAAGCATTTTAATTGTATTAGGTAATTTATACTATATATATTCTCCATTACCCATATGTGCAGTCATTCATCTTCTGCATTGTACGGAGGGATGGCGCTGAGGAGTGGACGAGAGACATAAAGAGGCTGGAAGATGAAAGAGTTCCAGGTGCTAAAGCAAAATACAGACAATGCAACTACATTGCAGAGCATTCTGCTCCGCTCTCTTCTCATCTCTTGTTTTCTCTCTCTGTGGACCTAAAGTCCTATTTTTGGGCACTACGCTGGACGCCTATGGCTCTTTGTATGCCTCTGGGCGGCAGCCAAGATTTCCTTGGTGTGTCTGTTCTGGTTTAGAACACTGCTGTCTCCAGGGGCCCTCTGACATCGGCCGACATCTCTGCCAACTAAAAGCGGCTCTACAATTCACTCCAATCAATCTCAAACTAGATACAGCAGACCTTTCCGTAGTTGAGGCTTTGGGGTGGGGTTGGGAGGGTCTTTGGGTTTGTTGAAACTACAAACTGAGAATGTGCAGATTGCCATTGTTTATCGCTACTGTGATAACATGTACGTAACATAAAGGGTTACGTAACAGTTTATCAAGAATTAATGATTCAGCAGTGAAAGAAAAGAACAAGAGAAATGTCATTAAATTTTCATCTAGACCTACCTTTAGAAATATATTTGCCAATAATGCTCTGTTTACACCGGCAGCGATTTTACAATTAAGATAGGGCTGGTAAAAATAAGATGTTAAGGCCTGTTAACACAAAGGACTATAACTATAATTATGAGGTGGGAAGGTATGGAGAGGAGGAAGATCACTTGGAGCGAGCTGTGGAACATGGAGTCCAATATGCTGAGCTTTACCATCAGAGCCACATATGATGTCCTGCCCTCTCCAACCAACCTACAGCTCTGGTTTGGAGAGAATCCAGCCTGCCTCCAGTGTTCTGCCCCAGCAACCCTGAAACACATCCTGGTGGGCTGCAAGACCAGCCTTACGCAAGGCAGATATACCTGGCGCCACAACCAAGTGCTGAAGTGCCTGGCTGCTACACTGGAGAATAAGAGGGTAACTGTCAACGCCATGCCCCAGGAAGCCCAGACTACCATTCGGCAACCAACATCCTTCGTCCGGGAAGGGGAGAAACGATCTATCAATCGATTGCCTCCAGACTCATGCCCACTGAACGCAGCTCGGGACTGGGAAATGCGGGTGGACTTAAGTCAGAGGCTCACCTTCCCACCCGAAATTGCAGCGACCAACCTGCGCCCAGACCTGGTCCTTTGGTCCAAATCCTGTCGAAGTGTCTACATAGTGGAGCTGACAGTCCCGTGGGAGGAAGCCATCAATGAGGCATTTGAAAGGAAAATGTTGAAATATGCAGAGTTGGCTGCCGAAGCAGAGGATCGGGGATGGAAGGTAAACTTGCGTCCAGTGGAAGTGGGCAGCAGGGGCTTTGTAGCTAGTTCCACCACAAGGCTATTAAAAGAGGTTGGAATAAGAGGACAGGCTCAGCGGAAGACCATCAAAGACCTTGCAACTGCTGCCGAAAGAAGCAGTCACTGGCTGTGGCTGAAGCGGAAGGAGACTGTATGGGCTGCCAAGTGACCTCATGGAGCCTCCGGTGCGATACACACCCAGGTCTGATCAGCCTGTGGTGGGCCAGCCTCGGGTGAGGGTGTATTGTGATAAAAGGCCGAAACACCCAATGAGGCTGGGGTGCACAACTGAGGATGTGTCGTATTGGAGGCACCAGGTGGTCATCCCCCAGTCCAACCCCACCCAAGAGGACATCTCCAACAACAGCGCTTGCTGATTATCAAGGGATTTTAACATCTAGTCCTAGTAAGCATACATATAGTTTTAAAAATCTTTATCACTTTAAAATAATAGCAGAGTTTACACCACAACAATTAGAATCACATTCAAAACGATGTTTATTAGCTGATAATTGAATTAGAATCCATCCTGCTTTAAAGAGCTTGAGCATTTAAGAAGGGAGATGACATAAATTGAGCACACATTTTATTTTTGTCAAAGACAATGGTAGATGTTGAATTTTGAGCACGGCTCATTTGCATCATTTAAAAACAAAACAAAACAACAAAATTGTCATATCGCTGAACTCAGCCGCACTACATCACCAAAGGTTGCTGGCCAACTTTCGAGCCTCGTTCGCCACTCTGTCGCTGGACTTGTTGGTCATTAGTTTGCTCTCCTAGTTCTTGTTGACCTAGTAATGTTTATGAACATCACTACCGTTAAGATTGTTGTTTTGTGTTCTTACTTTTTATACTTTTTAACACGGCCACATCTATTTGTTGCTGTAGGTTGCTGACAGTGTGAACATGGCTTCATTGAAAATGAACAATGTGGTCATATTTCATGTTCTTGGTTTCATTGACTCGGTCTCAAGACACTTCTGGTCTTGGTCTTGACTCAAAAGAGCTCAACTACAACATTACCATAAACCACTTCAAAATGCAGGTGAGTCTCACACGTGCTCTGCTTCTGCTCCCCAGGTTTGTGGCACAGAATGTGATGCGTCTGCAGCGGGCTGGTGTGACACACATACTGAATGTCGCAGAGGGAAACTCTTTTATGCATGTGAACACCAATGCAGAGTTCTACACAGGAACTGGGATCACTTACCACGGCATACAGGCCAATGACACTGAGCAGTTCAACATCAGTGCCTTCTTTGAGGAAGCGGCAGACTTCATTGATAAGGCTATGGCCCATGGAAAAGGTTGGTTGCTCATGCCTCTTCTCTTTTTTTTGGTCTTCTTTAGACCTATATAAATTCGTTTTAAAGAAAGCATGTCCCATTAACCAATAAGACTATCCCAAGATATTACAGAAATCTTGTTGAGTCCATTTAAAAGGATAGTTCAACCAAAAATGAAAATTCTATCATTAATTGCTCACCCTTATGTTGTTCCAAACCCACAAGACTTTCGTTCATCTTCGAAACACAAATGGAGATCTTTTTGATGAAATCTGAGAGTTTTCTGTCCCTCCATTGGCAGGTACTATGATGCTTCAAAAAGTGCAGAGATCGTAAAATGAATCTATATGAATTGAGCGGTTTAGTCTAAATTTTCTGAAGTGACTCGATCACTTTATATGATTAAAGTAACACCAAGTAACTTTTCCTCTTCGGTCGCCCTACTGGTTGGAAACGAAATAGTCCATTGCCGCTGTCGTAAGTAATTTAGCCTACCGTCGCACGCACGCTCGCTGTTTATCCAGCACCGGCTTTAGAATGAACGATGTCCACAGACAAGGTAGAGTATGTTACATGATTTTCATGAAAGGATGATGTATTGCGACATCAGAAACGAAGAAAAACAAAATAATGACTATTGTAGCGCTTGACGTAAAGCAGTCGAATTTTGTAGTTCTTTTTGTGGTCGGGTAACTACCCGAACCCTGAAGTTACATAGTGCCAGTAAAAGTGATACAGACCCCGTCAGGCTATGGCAGAAGTGCCTTTCACCCTGTTACGACCTGATGAACCACTGATAAGATTTTGGAAACATTATTTTAAGGTAAACAATGTTACATAGTGTTGCTTTAACATATTTAATTTAGGCTTTTATTAACATAAACATTGATCAGCGAACATCAACAGCAGCTCAACTAAACCAACTTAAGTCTTACTGGTTCGGAACAACATGAGGGTCAGTAATTAATGACAGAATTTTCATTTTTGGGCGAACTATCCCTTTAAAATACCACAGATTCTTGATAATTCATGAAGTACTAAGCCAGCAATGTCTTTGCGGAGAAAAATTAAATGCATGACTATGCTGTGGCATTTATAACCTGACCTTTCTCTAACAAGGCAAGTTACTTATTTTTACACCAACCCTTTTCCCTTATGCCAGCATTCTTGTATGTATCACTGTCTTATTTAATGCTTTGTCAGGATATAAAAAATGAAAGGAAAGAATACAGTATTTCAATTTATTGAAATGTTATATCTATCCATAGATAATGTATCCCAAAGTGGATCTGGTAGTCCCTATACACAAATTCTATCCCTACATATCTCACACCAGTCGTTTTAATTGGTGCATTTATTTTAAACCCATCTTTTATGGCATGGATTTTATGCCATCTCTAACACAGAGGAGCAATTATAAAGCATCTTAATTGCAAGTCATCTTGGCAGCAGGAGCCCAGTAAGCGGTAAATCAGACGCCAAGCCTGGGTCGAGGGAGGACACTAATCTTTTCACTGAGAGCTTAAGCTGAAACAAAACCTCTAGAATATATGCTGCCATTTCGCAGCCCGGCTGAGCTCAGCTGTGACATTTGCGACAGCCATACTTACAGTGGGCTTGATGTCATCTGGTGAATTTGCAGGCTGAATCACAATGAGCAGTGGGAGGGATAAAGGTCTGAGTGCTCCCGCTGCCTCTGAGTCACACTGAATCTGTTTTAAAAATATGCTCTGCATTGGGGTGGGTCACGATGGCCGATTTGTCGACTAGTCTTAGATCCATTCTTGTTTTAAGTGTAGGTGCTTTAAAAGTGCACTGCAGAGGATTTTATTTAGCAGAATTCCATTACGTGAGTACATAAAAAAATATATATATATTTTTGCCTTACCCATATTTACTACAGTGAACCTAAAATTATTAATTATCTTGAGCTGTAGACTTGGAATTTTATGTTTCAGTGATTAGAATTGAGAGGCCAAAGTTCAGAGTATAGTTTAGATGGTAATGGCATTCACACAAATTTTTTTTTGCGTTTAAAAATGTGACATGCAGATCAGTGGAATAATAAAAAACTGCAAAGTTTAGAAATACGTTTGTTAAAAGTTTAACTTTTTTTAACTTGAGGGCTGTGTGTTTAGAAAACCGTGTTATGCAAGATGCAGGAAAAGACGTGAGCGCAATTGTCCGTCAAAGCAGCAGAATGAAATGCAAAAATTCATTTTATGTGAATGACAGTAGAATAGTGTGTCAAAATAATATAGTTAAATGTTTTACTTAAATTGTTGAGAAGCAATTCACGTATGTGTCACGTTTTGATGTTTTGAGTTCTGTTTTGTATCTTGTCTTCCCCTGTTTTTTGTGACTTTTGGTTCAGTCCTGTTAGTTTTCCCGCCATGTCTGATTAGAAATTCCCTGCACCTGTTTTCTGTTAATCATCCCATTAGTCCCTGTTCATTTAAGCCCTGTGTTTTCCCTCAGTGTTTGTTGGTCGTCGTCCGCGTATGGTTGTATGTTTTGAAGTCCTGGAGTTCCCTTTCCTTTGTTCATGTCTGTTTTTGGAAATTAAGTTTGTAAATAAATACCTATATCGCCATTCCGTGTCCTCGTCTTCAGCACCTGCAGCAACCCTGACAGAACGACCAACCGTAAACTGAAAATGAGCAAGGTGAGAAGAGGAAAGAAAGAGGTGAGCCCCATGGAAATACCAATCCTCTTCCAGAAGGAACTCTCTCTTGAGGAGTATGCGGGGCGTTACCTAGCCTTTTACGATGATGTGTCGTTGGAAGAGGAGAAACTCACAAAGAGTTTCTGGGGTGGTCTGAGGGACCCGTTATCCCAGATAATTCTTGTGAAGGACCTCCATCTATCCTTCCTGGAGTTCGTGGATCACACGCTGTGGGCGTGTGGATCCAACTACGTCATGGAGGATCTCCCACTCCAACCCGTTCCACACCAAGTAGAGCCTGAGCCCATCACCTGCACGCCAACGCCTGAGCCCATCACCTGCACGCTCACACCAGAGCCCATCGTCTGCCCACCAGAGCCTGCACACCGCATCAGCCCTGCCGCCAGATCGGTCCCTGGACTTCCCCGGCTGATATCCGGTATGACTGATCCCCCACTGATATCGGTGCGACTGGCCCAAAAGAAGGCGGCCGAGGCTGGGGTTCAAGTCAGCCACATCCAGCCAGAGCCTGAGCCCGTCGCCTGCCCGCCAGAGCCTGAGCCTGTCACCTGCCCGCCAGAGCCTGATCCCAGCCCCGAGTTTCCTGATATGCTGGTCCCGTCCAGCCCCGAGTTTCCTGATATGCTGGTCCCGTCCAGCCCCGAGTTTCATGATATGCTGGTCCCGTCCAGCCCCGAGTTTCCTGATATGCTGGTCCAATCCAGCACAGAGCCCGTTGACCCAGAGCCAGAGCCCGTTGACCCAGAGCCAGAGCCCGTTGACCCAGAGCCAGAGCCAGAGCCAGAGCCCGTTGACCCAGAGCCAGAGCCAGAGCCCGTTGACCCAGAGCCAGAGCCCGTTGACCCAGACCCAGAGCCAGAGCCCGTTGACCCAGAGCCAGAGCCCGTTGACCCAGAGCCAGAGCCAGAGCCAGAGCCCGTTGACCCAGCGCCAGAGCCAGAGCCCGTTGACCCAGCGCCAGAGCCAGAGCCCGTTGACCCAGAGCCAGAGCCCGTTGACCCAGAGCCAGAGCCCGTTGACCCAGAGCCAGAGCCAGAGCCAGAGCCCGTTGACCCAGAGCCAGAGCCAGAGCCCGTTGACCCAGAGCCAGAGCCCGTTGACCCAGACCCAGAGCCAGAGCCCGTTGACCCAGAGCCAGAGCCCGTTGACCCAGAGCCAGAGCCAGAGCCAGAGCCCGTTGACCCAGCGCCAGAGCCAGAGCCCGTTGACCCAGCGCCAGAGCCAGAGCCCGTTGACCCAGCGCCAGAGCCAGAGCCCGCTGACCCAGCGCCAGACCCAGAACCCGTTGACCCAGCGCCCGTTGATGTCAAGTCAGTTCCCGATCATGAGCCTGTCCTCCCCAAGAAAATTTTGGGGGGGCGCTATACGCCTTCGCCGTGGCCGGCCAAAGATCCACGGAGGCCTGGAAAAATTACACCGCCGTGGCCACCTGATGGATCTGCACCACCATGGCCACCTGAGGGGTCTGCACCGCCATGGCCACCTGAAGGGACTGCACCGCCATGGCCACCTGAAGGGTCTGCACCGCCATGGCCACCTGAGGGGTCTGCACCGCCATGGCCACCTGAAGAGTCTTCACCGCCGTGGCCACCTGAAGGGTCTTCACCGCAGTGGCCACCTGAAGGGTCTTCATCGCCGTGGCCACCTGAAGTGTCTTCACCGCCGTGGCCACGCCCACAGTCTGCACCGCCGTGGCCACGCCCACAGTCTGCACCGCCGTGGCCACGCCCACAGTCTGCACCGCCGTGGCCACGCCCACAGTCTGCACCGCCGTGGCTACGTCCACAGCCTGCACCGTCGTGGCCACGCCCACAGCCTGCACCGTCGTGGCCACGCCCACAGCCTGCACCGTCGTGGCCACGCCCACAGCCTGCACCGCTGTGGCCACGCCCACAGCCTGCTCCGCCCTGGAGGCTTCCTGTACCTGCGCCATGCCCTCGTCAGCCTCCAGGGCGCCCACCCTCCCACCCCTTTGGATGTTATACGGCGCGAGGACGCGCCTTTGGGGAGGGGGGAGGTACTGTCACGTTTTGATGTTTTGAGTTCTGTTTTGTATCTTGTCTTCCCCTGTTTTTTGTGACTTTTGGTTCAGTCCTGTTAGTTTTCCCGCCATGTCTGATTAGAAATTCCCTGCACCTGTTTTCTGTTAATCATCCCATTAGTCCCTGTTCATTTAAGCCCTGTGTTTTCCCTCAGTGTTTGTTGGTCGTCGTCCGCGTATGGTTGTATGTTTTGAAGTCCTGGAGTTCCCTTTCCTTTGTTCATGTCTGTTTTTGGAAATTAAGTTTGTAAATAAATACCTATATCGCCATTCCGTGTCCTCGTCTTCAGCACCTGCAGCAACCCTGACAGTATGGTCAGTATTGCGGGTTACGCGAGTTACGCAATCAGTTATTTTTTTTCAAGTAACTAGTAAAGTAATGCATTACTTTTAAATTTAGAACGAAATATCTGAGTTACTTTTTCAAATAAAAACAGTGAAATGCAAACTCAGAATATTATGCAAACCTGCAATAATTAAATGCTTATTAACACAAATATACTTTATGTATTTAATCTAATTAACCAATGTCTTTGCTGCTGTCCTTTGAAGATCCAATTCAATCATATATGGCAATATTATGCAAAAATGACTTTGGATAAAAATCACATTTGTGGTTTTTATTTATTTATTTTTATTGCTGAAGTAAGGCCCTGTCCCAAATGGCACCCTAAACACTTGCGGTCTTACTAGGAGTCCGCACTTTCGCGACGTAGCACCGCTTTGACTGTCGGGAAGAAGTCTGCTGCGGAGCTCGCTTCAGTTCGGGCTTGGCAAAAGCGCGCAAATTAAAATTTTGCGAATTTTAAACGCAAAAAATGTTTTTGTGTGAATGACATTACCATCTAAACTGTACTCTGAACTTTGGCCTCTCATTTCTAATCACTGAAACATAAAATTCCAAGTCTACAGCTCAAGAAGATACAAATCGACCGCAAAGGGGGCGCTCGCTCGCGTCCTTCTGAAACCTAAAATGACAAATGGGACACTCTACGATCTCATGGACTTAAAGGATTAGTTCACCTCAAAATGAAAATTTCCTGATAGTTTACTCACACCATGAATCCCATTCAAGATGTTCATGTCTTTCTTTCTTCAATGGTAAAGAAATTAAGTTTTTTGAGGAAAACATTTCAGGATTTTTCTCCACACAATGGACTTCAAAGGGTTCAAATACTGCTTCAAAGGGCTCTGCACGATCCCAGCTGAGGAATAGGGCATATTCCCTATTCTAGCAAAACGATCTGTCATTTTCAAAAATAAAATAAAAATTGATATACTTTTTAACCACAATTGTTTGTCTTGTGCTGGTCTGTGACGCGCCAGGCATTACGTAATCACATTGGAAAGGTCACACTGAACGCAGGCGGAAGAAAACGTTTGGGTTTCAAAAGATTTAAACATCCAGGAAACGCACACGAAAGGACCATTTTAAACAATAAACTGACACAAAGACATAAATATGTCATTCAACATACAATACAATTTGAACGATCCTCCTTCTCCTCACTTGTAAACAATGGGGCGTTACTTCTGCCTATCTCCAGCGTGACCTTTCCAACGTGATTACGAACAATGGGGTTAAAAAGTATATACTTTCTTTTTTTTTTTTTTAATAGAAAATGGCTGATCTACGCTAGATAAGACACTATTCCTCAGCTGCAGAGCCCTTTGAAGCACTTCAAAGCGCTTTGAAACTGCATTGATTTGAACTTCAACAATTTGGTTACCGTTGAAGTTCATTGTGTGGAGAAAAATCCTGCAATGTTTTCCTCAAAAAACTTAATTTCTTTTCCAATGAAGAAATAAAGACATGAACCTCTTGGATGGCATTGTGGTGAGTAAATTATAAGGACATTTTAATTTTGAGGTGAACTAATACTTTACCTTAAAATAATGTTTCCAAAATCTTATCAGTGGTTCATCCATCAAGTCGTAACAGGGTGAAAGGCACTTCTGCCATAGCCTGACGGGGTCTGTATCACTTTTGTAACTGTCACTATGTAACTTCGGGGTTCGGGTAGGAACCCGACCACAAAAAGAACTACAAAATTCGACTGCTTTACGCCAAGCGCTACAATAGTCATTATTTCGTTTTCTTCGCTTCTGATGTCGCAATACATCATCCTTTCATGAAATAATGTAACATACTCTACCTTGTCTGTGGACATCGTTCATTCTAAAGCCGGTGCTGGGTAAACAGCGAGCGTGTGTGCGACGGTAGGCTAAATTATTTACGACAGCGGCAATGGACAATTTCGTTTTCAACCAGTAGGGCGAACGAAGAGGAAAAGTTACTTGGTGTTACTTTAATGGACGCGCGCACGCGGCAGCCATTGTATGTCCACAAGACCGAAAGTGCATATGAAGTGTGCCATTGGGAAAAGGGCATAAGAGTGTTGAACTTTCTTTTCCTGTGTTCTATTCTTCTGCAATCCAGAATGGTAATCTACAACTGAAAGGTTTGAGCTGCGCCCTCTACTGTTGAATTTGCTACTGGCATGAATTTGCATTTCTTTCTCACTGAGGCCAATTCATTTCACTTATGGTGCCTTTACATTTGCCAAAAATAGAACTTTTTTTGTTATTCTAGGGACAAGTGTTGCAAATTAGCTTTAGCTACTGTACAATCACTATGATAGCTGTTATCACACGTTTATCTATGTTCATTCATTAAATAAAACATTAAATAAAATAAAATATTAAAAAAACAAACAAGCATGCTTAGCCCATGTGAAAAAAAAATGCTGTATCATAAAAAGTATCTTAACATATTACTTTCCATATAACCGAATTAGTTACTTCTTAAAGGGAGTATTATAATAACACATTACTATCAAAAGTAAAGAGGCCATGGTTACAATCTTAAATATACTACTAATAATAAAGAACTGAATTTCTCATGACATCTGATTTCAATGAGTAAACATTACCAAACAAGCATTTTTATAACTAAGTCTACTTCTACATTTTTACAATGCAAATTCCCTTAATATATTAATGATTATTTATTAAATGTCATGAATTTTCCCTGATTATTACAACAATGAGTGAGCTACATATACTGCAAATGTCAAAGTGCTCATTCTGAAATCTGAATACAGATTTATGCTTTTTTAAGGCATGCGCATACAACTTAATTTGCCTTATACAGTTATTCACTGTGGTTATGGTAGATAGTACTGTTTTCATTCTTACACTTAATTTAAATGATTTGACAGTGGTTTGCTTAACAGCATGTATTTTAAAACAGTTAATAAGAACACATCAGAAAAAAAAAGAAGAAAAAAAAACCCACTTCACAGCTTATTCAGAAAAATATCGCTGGCTGTGAATGGACTTAAAGACATTAAATATTATTTTATGTTATTTATACTGTCCATCCGAGCAAGAAGATTTGTACCAGCTGGTGCAACCAGCCCAAGAAAGTGTCCTATGTGAACATTCACAGTTACTGTATGAGGACATCCTTAATGTTTTGTTTAAATGTACCAACTGGGTAGTCGATTTTGAAAATATTTAGCTCTACATTGATCTACAGGGAGCAGAGATTTAGGAATCAATGAAGACTATCTCCTTGACACATAAACAGCACAAAGACTCACGGGAGAACATAAGTAAGTGGGGCTGCTGGTGGAGGAGGCATCAGATTTCAGATCCTCTGCTGTATCTGCCAAATAAGCACAGCTAGGGTTGGCAAGGTGAATTCCTCCAGGAGAGTGGGCAGGTCAATAATGGATGTGTACGTGTGTGTTTTGCATGTTTGGATGGGAATTGGTCTGAAGGTTGACTTGACTTGAGAAGTTTTGCAATGTAGTATATAAAACGGATGTTGCGGCAGAGGCCACATTTGTATCCTCAAAGGAGGAGATCTTGTGTAGCGCTCCAAACACTGCCTTTTTAAATCGTTTTAAAATTATTTCTCTTCTAGGAAAAGTGTATGTTCACTGCCGGGAGGGCTACAGCCGCTCGCCTACCATCGTCATCGCTTACCTCATGCTCCGTCACAATATGGATGTACGAGTTGCCACAGCTACAGTAAGACACAAGAGAGAGATCGGCCCGAATGATGGATTCCTGTGCCAGCTATGCCAACTCAACGAAAAGCTGGCGAAGGAGGGCAAGTTGAAGACCAAATGATAGATGTGCTCTACCCCCACATATACTCACAAATGCAGGCGCACACAGTCAAACTAGTGTGCACAATATTTACTTTCCAAGTATATTAACAGAATGTATTCATACATCCAGAGCATATGCATGGAGGGATACAAAGTGTATTCAAACACACACACACACACACACACACACACACACACACACACACACACACACACACACACACACACACACACACACACACACACACACACACACACACACACACACACACACACACACACAGACACACAGACACACTCTCACATACAAAGTCACCTGAGATGTTGTCAGTATCCTGAATAATTACTCCTGCTTCCAGCTGGCTGGTAAAGGGAAATTTACTGAATAATTAAGGCTGTAGAAGGAGCAAGGGTAGCATTTTATATGTCAACACAAAGGTTTTGCTTTTGCATATTTCCCATGATAATCAGTGTCTGTGTTTCACCAGGTACACCTAAAGCATTCCAATTGCCAACTATTTGTATATCTCACAAATTCAACTTTTGGAGCAGATTAGCCCAATCATCATCTGTAAAGTAGAGCACAATCATCCTACGGGCTCCTATTTGCCAGAAATACTGCGATTGTTTAACCCATTCCTATTTGTATGCGGAGGAATATGATATTTAGGTATAAAAAAGCACGAAAATACACCTTTTAACTCATTTACAGAACTATGGCCAGATTTTTGATGGCTTTCCAGCATTTTAAATCAGGATTAAACAGTAGGACAAAACTGTTGTGTACCAGCACACAACCCATTAACATGAGATAAATTAACATTCCACAAATGGTAGCATAGCTCGGCTTCAACAGACGCTACAAACAGGTTCAACCTGGTTCTATGCAGCAGTGATAATGAATCAGCCCCATTAGATCTCTTTACTCTGGAATCACTGTCTCTCACTGCCAAGTCTCATACCACATTTTGTCCACCACAAGATCACAGTCAGCCTTGACCAGAGAGACACGTCCGATAGGTGGAGAGCCTCTGCCATGCCAACTGCCTAATGATGTGCCCTTACACAAGGTTTGTTACCCCAGAGGCTTTGTACGCCTTTATACTGCTAGTTCAAAGATCAGAGGAAGCAGTGCAAAGCATGTGGAGCATAGATATTTAAAGGTAGCTGTTGAATTAGATAGGTTTACTTCGGGCCCAGCTTTGTCTTTTAAACAGCATTGCTTTAGCACTGGAATTGACTCGGTTTGCTGCATTCCTGGCTTGTTTCAGGTTTTAAAGGGGTCATATCATACATATTTTTATCATTTAATAATTTCCCCCGAGATCCACTTATAACGTTAATCCAATTAAACAGGCCGTTTTTGCTGCTGTGCCTTTAAGACTTCTATGTAAGCATCCTCTTTGCATATGAAACTAGTTAGATTGATGAGTTACCGATGGTTCTCCTTCAATAACAGCATCTTTGCAGCAGGTTCACTCAATGGTCCACATTGAAATGTGCCGTTTTCAGGTCAGACTGACATACAGGCAGACAATAACAACACAGAACATTTCTCTTATCATTATTTTCATTTTTATATTGTTTAGAAATAACATTATCATCATATTATCATACTTTGTCCATATAGCTTTTCTGGGACTGGTTGAGCCATGTTGATTTGTACATGTTAATGTATTGGCATCTTAATTCAATTCAATTCAATTCAATTTATTGATGGATAGCCCCTTGAGATGCAACATCTCATTTTCAAGAGGGTCCAATACATAAAACATAAAACAACAACACCAAAAAAAAAAAAAAAACATTTGAACTGCGTCTCACACCATTACCGTAAACCTAAGACACACCTTAGCTCTAACATAACTGTTAAATGTTAAGCGTTTCAGAATGAGACATTTTTGTAGCTTGGCTAGTAAAGGGTGTTTTTGGACTGGGTAGGAAGTTTAGATTCCTTAAAGTTACCCCCCCAAATGATATTTCTCATGATATGACCCCTTTGAAGACAACCAACATCACTTCATTTGGAATAAGTGCATGCGCCAGTTTCGAACATGTAGCTTTTTGAATTAATCTAATTTCGTTTGTCAAATTTGATCAATCTAATACACTATTAATAGCCCCTGGGCCTCTGCATATTTATTACTGAGGGGGAATGATATTACAAATCGTAGGCTAGATTATAACATAAAGCACTACTTATGCCTCTTTTTTATATTTCTATATTCCAGATATATAGCCTATACTTGTATATACATATTTAGATGTTGACATATATGAATGTATATGACCTGTCCATAATATTTGTGTATGACCAGTATCTATTAACAATAGAAATATCTAATATATTGTTGTCAACATTCACTTTACTTTAAAACACAATGAATGCCATTGCACATTTACCCATAAGACACAATTCTTGCTTCATACACATTATTGTTTGCTAAAAGCTTCCATATTATCCCATTTTTCTTTTCACTGTGATAGAGAATGGTGTGGTTCGCTATATTATTTTCTTTAATACAACAAAACAGATTATTATTTTTTTAGAGGATCAAAGTCTGTTTTCGCAGCTAACATTGTTACAGGCTACCTCACAGCATTCATACTATTGTAGCTACTTATCTAATCCATAGTCATTTTATCCTTGGGTTTTTGTCTAAGAATATTTCAAATGGACAAATACCCATATGTATGAAAGCATTCAAACTATAAACATTCCTTTATTATAATCTGGAGACCTAGGCTTTATACAACCTAACCAACTGTAGCTATGGAACCCTGTGTGCCGTCATAAAAAAAACGTTAACCAATGAGGATGGTCTGTGCCAATGGCAAACAAAATCTGCCTGAGTTTTTAGCAGCAACTTTTAACCTCAAAAGCAACAATGACGCATTTTGAATGAATATATAAGCATATTTGGAAATTTCAACGTAAATATGTGTTAGCTGGCGCTGTTGGCTTCGGATGAAGAACACACCCTTGTCTGAAATGGATCTGTGGAAGGAGAAACACTGCCATCTGCTGTTGATAACCCGTGTGGTTTGCACAAACTGTCCTGCTATGTATTGCCTTTTATGTATCCGATTGTATGTTACACAGTGTATAGAAATTGTAAACAGTGTAATTATACAGGGAAGATTAAATGAAAATGGTTGTACCACTAAATGGCTTGATGATGTCAATAGTATATAATGAATCACAATGCTGCTTGGTCATTTTGTATTTATGTCCCATTCTCAGTATGTGATTGTTTTTTATTTAATTTATATATATATTTTTTTTACATTTTATTTCTATAACACTGAATGGCTGAACACTACCTAAGACTAAACACAAACTGTCTAAGGTGTCTAGACATGTCGACATGCATAAATGATGCATTTTTGATGCACGTGAATTGTTAGGCATCGGTGCGAAGTATTGTCTATGTATTTTTGCGTCGAAATTTGTTTTGTCCACGCGTACAAGCACATTTGCATTCATGTGTGCACGCCGCTGACTAAACGTAACTATATCGTCTATGTGCCGTCTTTACTGCTGTAGCCTATGCTTTGTGTTGTTGCTGTAATGTGATATTGTAAATGATTGACCACTTTGTTGTAAAGGACTTGGAAACCTCAGCAGCTGCAAATTTGGCAGAAGGGTTTGGCACAAATGTTCACACTCTCAAATTATGTTTAACATTTCGAGTTAGGGAGTTGCTTGAGGTGGCTAAATGACAGAATTCTGGGTTTGTTTTTAATCTTGACTCAATCGGGAAAGGATTTACAGGATGCTTGAAATGGAGGTCAATTGAATGCATTCACATGACACAGGCTGTTTAAACATCCCACCTTAAAGCCTTATCCTGAAGATGGATTATATATATTTTTTTGATTCATGTCTTCACTTCACAAAGCAAGGTGTACAGCTTCTTCAGACACTTTGTTGAAGTGCACTTGATTAAATCACAGTTATTTTTCTTACATTGGAAAAGTGTTCTTTTGTTTATGTCAAAATAAATGGCTAAAATTAAAATGTTGTGCATTGTATTTTTGTCTTAGATTTATTCTGCTAGTGATTCCTAACTGGGAGTATGCATTGTTAAACCCATAAAATTAAAAATGAATATACAAATGTTAGGTTGAAATAGGATAAAAAAAATCACAATGTTTTTCTCCAAAACACGTTGGCCACAATTCTTGGCTACAATTTTTTACGAGTAAAATATCTCTGAAGTATATTTTTTTAGCACACCAGGGTAACTTGGAACATAAAATTGTCTAGCTATGACTTCTTGTTTCACAGGAGTTTAAATATGAGGTAACAAAGGTCAAATTCTCTTAATAATCCATCACAATGAGTAAAACCAAATAATATAGTTCTGATGTGCATCAAAATGTTGAGCATCACAAAATATTACAGAGATTACTTGAGTCTTGAGGTTCAGGAAGCCCCCAAAAATATATCAAACAACCCCTATATCACCACATGTTGTTTAGGAGGGTTTAAAGAAAAATCCACCTCGCTCCTCCAAAAATAAACTCCAGCATATTCAGTTGTCAGACACAACTGGAACTTCAAAAGAGACTGGATTCTATGGTCAGGTGAAACAAAAAAATGGCCTTTTGGCAGCAAACCCACCAAATGTGTTTGGTGCAAACAGGGATAAAAAGTACCCCATGCCTAGTTAAATATACTGCTGGATCTTATATGTTCGGCCAATTTTTTTGCTAGAGGTCCTGATATCTTGTTCAGATATTATGGATTCTAGCTAATGCCAACAGATAAAACATCGAAACCTGACTGCCTCTATAGAAATCTTATAATATGGGCGTGGTTCGGATCTTCCATCAGGACAACGGTCCAAAACATACATCAAAATCAACACAAAAATGAAGCTTCTGCCATGACCGTCCCAGTACCCTAAACTGAACCCTAAATAAGTGGGCTGAACTGAGTAGAAGAAGCACCAACATGAACTTGTGAATCTGAAGGATCTGGAGAGCTTCTGCCTCTGATCTCTTGTCAGGTGTTCTCCAAACTCATCAGGCATTATGAGAAGACTCAGAGCTGTTATCTTGGCAAAAGGAGGTTCCAAAAAGTATTTAATAACAGGCCAGCGTGTTTTAGAGAAAAACATTTATTTCATAATGTGATTATTTATTTTTCAAACACACACACACACACACACACACACACACACACACACACACACACACACACACGCACACACGCACGCACGCACGCACGCACGCACGCACGCACGCACGCACGCACGCACGCACCACCACACACACACACACACACACACACACACACACACACACAAACACACACACACACACACACACACACACACACACACACACCACACACACACACACACACACACACACACACACACACACATCTGAAGGATCATGTGACACTGAAGACAGAAGTAATGGACAATTCTGAAAATTGAACTTTTAAAGTCAAAACATTTTAAAAAAATCTTAACCACATTTATAACAGTATGCACATACACATGTAAATATTATAAGATATAATATATGACATGGAAAGAGTGTAACATCAAAATGTATCACATATTTTCTCCCTTCTTTATTTCTTATTGTCTCCCCAAAGTCCAAAGCCAAAAAAAAACACTTTAATATTACATTTCATTGTCTCATATTAGTTATATTGCTCAATGCAATCATCAATTATTTTTGCATTTCCTCCTAGAAGCATGAGAGGGACTCATTTCTCATGTACAAGAGTAGTTTGCATGACAATACACTATTAGTTCTCCTTATGTGTTGCAAGCAGTCCATGTCTGTGGGCCTCTGCGGTCTTTGATTACAACAGAATGAGGCACATGAAAAAGCACTTTCAACATCCCCTAATTACTCCTGTTAGGTAACGGAGATAAGTAGGGTAACATTCAGCTGTGTATAGACTTTAATGCAACATTTGAGTTGCCTCAGCAAATCTACAAAGACTGAGCAAAGGAAGGACTTCATATTCACAACTAGATTTAATGCATATATCATCATGTTTTATGTTGTTGAAGAGATCATTATAAAACATGAGAGCAGGGTTAAGGTTTTGGGTCAGGGTGTGTGAATATTTATGGAAGTACAGTATGTACGCTATTTATGCACATATCTGAGAGATGCTTTATGGCAAGAGTTTATAGTCTGTCTCCAACAGATGGAGACAAACACTTCCATAAATCTGTCTTCCTCTGGGGTCCTGTGCGCCTTGCACCATGACCCGCACCCTAAAAAAAATCTTTCTTTTGACACATACAGTACTCATATATCCACACACTCAAATAACACTCTGTCACAGAATCACAGAGGACAATTTCCCTGTGATTTGAAGCGAATGGTCTTTGAGGTCTTTTAGCATTAGTTCAGCACACCTGGCGCTGGGGATGACCAGCTTCAGACTTCATGTATCCACAAGGATCATTGAAAACGCTCAAATCAATTGGTCTGACGCTAGGGCCGATCTCTATCCATGACCCTGTGCAGACTGCAATTACCCGAGCCCAGCTGTGGGGTCTTTAGAGACTTCTGTCCAGGGTCTCCACCCTGTCACACTCACAAACCATGCAGGACCACAGAGACAGACCCCAAGGAGAAACAAAGCACTTCAGATGTCAAGACAAACACAACAGCTAAAACAGACATAGACTTACATACACAATGCATTAAGAACTGGGGGTGGGGGGGACTTTGTTGAAGGTCAAGGTAAATTGTGCTTAACTCTTCTGTTGCTTCCAGTGGGCAGTACTTAATGAAGGAAAAAGGTTTTTAAACAACATTAGACAAATTTGGACATCTTTATTCAGCCCTCGACAAGAACCCTCTGGCTCTTAATGCATCGTGTTTCCTTCTGGAGCATCGTTGAATGTTTTTAATAGTTTTGAAAAAAGCTCCTCAGTGTAAAAAGATGGATCTCCAAATCATAAAGTCACTGCTAGAATATTCAAACATGCAAAAGATGCTGGAAAACTGAAAAAAATTCGGGACCTGGAAAATTTTTCTGAAGAACATTGGGCAGTTTAACTACTCAGGACAAACAAGGGACTCAAGAACAACCATCACAAAAAACAACAACAACAAAAACGGTCATGGATTATCCATGTAATGACACACAGTAATAAGAATTAAAGGAACACTCCACCGTTTTTTGAAATAGGGCTTATTGACATTCTTTCCTACATTTAGATAGGTGTGCAAATGCCTTTTTGTCTCAGTGCATGCATTGTTTTAGTTTGACAGGGTCGGCGCTAGCTTAGCTTAGCACAATGAATGGAATCCTTTGTTGCCAGCTAGCATGTCCTGAGTAAAAGTGATATATATATATATATATATTTTTTAAAACACGTAATTACTTCTTGTGGCCTGTGTATTCACAACGAGTAGAAATAGCGCTGCAGATTAACAGATATTGACTTGGGACTATATTAAGGGGAAGCACAGGCGAAGCACTGCTGCTTAGGCGAAGCACTGCTACTTGGGATTTCATGTGTTGCATGATATCTCTGTGCCCAAGTAGCAGTGCTTCGCCTAAGCAGCAGTGCTTCGCCGGTGCTTCCCCCTAATATAGTCCCAAGTCAATATCTGCCTAGGAAATCACCTAGTGTTAATCTGCATCGCTATTTGTACTCGTTGTGAATACACAGGCCACAAGAAGTAATTACGTGGGTTTTTGAGACAAAAATGCATTTGCACACCTATCTAAATGTAGGAAAGAATGTGAATAAGCCCTATTTCAAAAAACGGTGGAGTGTTCCTTTAAGGGTACATAAACTTTTAATCAGGGTCATTTTTATAAATTCTACTTTTTATTGTCTTGTGGACTATAAACATCTTTTATGTAAAATATCTTATTCAGGACAGTACTAAAAAAAACATGCATTTTGTACGATCCCTCTGAATATGATTCTGCAAGGTGTTCACAAACTTTCAAGCAGCACTATATATATATTTAAATTCAATTTAATTACTTTACATCAACTTAATCATTTCCAAAATACAAATACAAGAATTGAGATGATGAGGAATAAAAGATGACAGAATTTGAATTTTTGGGTGAAGTATTTATTTTAGGTCATGGATGATATGTCCTTGTAAATGTGTTAAATTAATAAGAAATTGTTATTTTAAGACAAGTTTAATTGTGTTGTATATTGTTATAAACATTGCCTGACAGATTGTGTAACCATCAGTTGGGCTTGACCAAATTCCGGATAGATAATTTGGCAGGAGAACATAGTTTCAGCAACAACTAATCTAAGAACTAATCTTTTAAAAATCTCATTATTAATGGCACTTCTTGTGAATGATATCCCCATTTTGCTTTGTCGTCTTTCTTAATGACTGGCTTAAATGAAAAGCATATGATGTTTCCACTTTTCAACTTTTTTGTTCCATTTCACTGCATGCTCCCATAATGAAAACTGGAGAAAAAAAAGGAACATCTGTGGAGCAGCGCTAATTATTGGGAAATATGGGAGAGAACATTCTTGGAATGGATGGGCTTCAGATCCTCTTCCAAGCACTTGTGCCCGCAGTGGTGTTGCTCGTTTCATCTTCCTGCACTCTGCTGTTGTGGCGTTCCTGCGGGGCCTTGCCAAGTGCGTCTGATATTTATTAAAGAACTGTCATGTAAAAAACAGCAGACTATGGCTGTGCGGCTCCTAATGGTCCAAGTCAGATTGCTGGTGAGATACTGCCGGGAGTGTTTGATTTGGAAGCGAATGGAAAGGAAAGCTGGATGCGCTGTTAGTTTTCCAAAGTCATTATTTTATTTTAGGCGTGAAATATACACAGGGCACTTGTTCCTATGTAGAACAACAAATTAGACACATCTAAAGCACAACTTCATTATTTTAGGAAATCAACCGAAATTATCTCTGATTAGCCACGCACACAAAAACCACATGAAAGGGGATCTTCAGCTCTGTAACTGATGCATAAATAAAGCCTGAGCTAAGATACAACAGAGAAACATGAGTTGAAGAAGGACAGACTCCATAGTTGACCCCTATTTGCAAGGTCAAATATTAATCCATTTGCTAGATTTGGAAATCTCAATGTGGGTGGTAGAAAACCAAAGTGGCAAAAAGTTATTTCAACCAATATTCATAAAATATTTGGGAAATGGAAAACGCAATGAGCCCTATAACAGGGAACCACAATTGTTTGCTGTATGCATTCAGTTTGACATACTAACACTTTTCACTTGGTATGTACCAATACCAAGTGACCTCTGACTTAAAGGAAACCCAAACGAAGAACATATCAGCACAAAGTAGGATTTACGCACACATCTGTGGTCTTTGGCAGTCCATGACAAATCAACAGCATTGACAAAAACAGAAGGAAGGAAAGTCCACACTGAGAGGTGTCTGCAACCTGTCCCTTCCCAAAGCAGGTTTATTTTCTCAGCACAGTCTCTTCAGTGTGGGTGGCCAGTGGGAATATCTTTCCTGCTACTCCATCATCAGCTATCTTCACATGACAGCCAGTGGCATGACCATGTTTATTAGTCCTGCTTATAATTAGTCTTTATTGGATTAGATACCAGGGAGATAGATTATTTTCCCATGCTTGTTATCTGGTTTTATTGATCCCATAAAAAAGCAAACTTGTGGAGCTTTTTGAAACGTGCTCTTGAAATAACTTCTTTTTCCCCCTCCCTCTCTTAGAACCCAAATAAATTCCTGCATGCTCAGCAGCTGAGCCTTTTTATACCTTTATGGGTAATTAACGCACCTCTACAGAGCATTCTGGGAAATGTGTGGCCCTCCATCAGAAGAGCACATCATCATTGTGCGTTTCTGCAATTAAAAATCTGCTTTAGATTTCAATAGTCGCTTTGAGTTTCCAAATAAACTCAGAGACACTTCCACTCAGAAAATTCACACCCAATGAAAGAATGATTCATGTATCATGAAAATGGCATTCGGCTCTTTCAAACTGTTGCAAAATATCATGTGAATTACTGATCCACATATTTTGAGTTTTCCGTCAAAGATATGTTACATCTTGTGAAATCAAGTGAATTTCCATAACAAGTAAGCTATTTTCATAACAAGTACAATGCTGAGGTATTAAATGTATTCATTACATTAAGATTGAACACATATCTATATTGACAAGGTGAACATGAATTCACCAAGTGCAACATTTTTTTTTTTTGACCCTGGAACAACATTCCAATCAACCAATCAGATTTGACGGACAAGTTTACAGTTTATGTCAAGTTTAGACTTCCAACCAAAGTTAGGTGCTTCTACATCAGTGTGATTCAACTATCATTTCCCTCTGATGTTAGGGATAAGTTATGGCTAGAGTTAGGTTTAGGGGTATGGGATATGGTTAAGACTGAATTTTCAAACAGGAATGTTGTTCCAGGATCAACAAAATATCTTACTTCTTACTTGGCAAAATCACGGTGACAGTGTGTAAATGACAATGCCAACTTGCTTGATAATTTCAAGACATGAAAATTACGTTGTTCTGACATTGTTCTGTACAATCTCACTTCCAGTAACCTTGGACCTGATTTGATTAAATAAATATTTTTTTTTCTTTTCTGAAAACTAGCAATCTGGATTGTAACAAAGTGAACCAGAGAACAATGACGCACTATATTTCTCAATAATATTCTCTCATTACAATCACTGCCGATATATTTCTCCCACAAATCTATTTGTTCATAGCCTCGTCAGAATGAGTTTAATGGCTTGGCATTTTTTCTCACCATGTTATAGCTGCAACTACACTACCAGTATGTGTGCATATCTTGTAAGAATCAGTGTATAAATATTGGCAAGGTGATCATTGTTTACAATTGCACTTGTGGCAGCTCTGTTGTACATGGAGTGTTTAAAGAGTGGTTAACACATGGACCCAGCGGTCAGCAAGGTTTGCCGAGACTCTCAGTAAAACCACAGCCTAGGTTTCCGCTACTCTTAAACTCAAATTAACTCTTTTAAAACATGATTTTAAGGTCTTGGAAGTGCTTTTAGTATGATTCAGCTAGTCATGGCTTATTTAAACACCTAATGTGCTTCTATTTTTGTGAACTTTCAGACATATATATCCAGCATGAAAAATGTGCTACTGACAAATGGAAATGACTTGACAAAGATGTGAGGTATTACTGTAATATTCTAGGTTCATAAGCTGCAGGGGAGTGGTACTTGTGCAGATAAAATATGATCCATAAATGTTTTTCTTCACTAACATTGTGCAGATGCTTCGTTTATAATAATATTTGTCAGCGCTGTATTTCTAAATGAGACATCAGTTCCCAGGACAGCTGGAAATGGTGTAATCTACGAAGTAGAAATCACTAATGTTTTGTGCAAACTACTGCATTTTACTTCATGTGAAATGTTATGACTACATCCCTCAGAGTATCTACTAAGCATTTTGCTGACTCTAGTTTGTATAGACAAATTAAAAATTTCACACTTTCTTATGTAAGATCTTGTAAATAAATGTGACACTTGAGCCACCAGGTTTAAATAAGATTCCAAATATGAAGCATTTTATGTTAAAAACAAATAATAATAATAATTATTATTATTATACCAAGATTTAACCATGAATCTAAAAACGTATTAGCAGGGCCCAATGCATTTCATGCATTGAGAGTCTAGCCCTGTCAGTCCAGATGAGTTAAATGCTTTGTTTATGTGGCTTTGACATAGTATTGCCCTTTTTTCCTTCTTTATACAAATATCTTTTGCTGGCAGCCCTTGTAAATCTGGAACACATCTGAGTGTTATTTATGCTCAAGCTGCTATCTTGATAAAGCATGCCTGGAGACTGTGTTTTCTGTGCACAAACCCAAAGAGGTATAAAAACAGCTAGTGAATGACAGGGAAAGAGTATAGGCTACAATCAGACTGGGCCTGTGGTGGACACTGTGATCTTTCTTTTTCTTCATGATGACAGGACAAAAAGAAGAGTCACAATAGATCGCTGAAGAATTCCATCTATCCTGCCAAAGTGGTTGGTTTCTAAGCTTAAAAGACAGGCCGGACACAATGTATCAGTGTAGCATTAGAAGTTATTGCTCAACCAGTCTCATGCACACTGACAATTGCCTAGCTTAAGAATTTCATGCAGAAATAATGCAACAGACAGAAGAAACAGAACGTTTTCCTACAGTATATGCAATAAAAGAGAAATAATATCCTTTCATGCTTTTTGCTTGTTTGGGCTCCCTCAAGAGGGCAGTGTTTGTACAAAGCGATGCATTTAACGCTGATGTGACAGTTATGTGACATAAAGCATCTGTATCTTGCGTGTCCCACTGCTTATTCATAGTAGTCTTTAATTTAGGCTATACTGCCAGACTGATAATGTGTCCCTAAAATATTCACACAAAAATAGAGTCAAAGGAAGAGGGGTAGGCTATGGGGTAGTAAAAGTTTCCCTTGATGATTAAACTTCATCATAGCACACAATTCATCAGTCGCCAAATATGCTAACAAACACAAGACACGGTTTCCATTGCGATCGGTAGCTATAGCCTACTTTATTGCACATCTAGCCCCAATTTATTATCATAAATGTATCGCAAAAACTTTAGTAGGCTATTCCGTTTAAATGTCACAACATGTAGCCTATGCTATAGCCTATTATAATTCGTGTTGCGTGTGAGAAATATCAACCGAATGTGTTTGGTGAAATTAGGCTAATTTAGCAGAAAATTCCTCAAAAAATGTATAAACGTGTAAATTACTCATTCAGGCCATTGCATAGTTTGCTTTGCACACAAAACAACAACAACAACAACAACAACAACAACAACATAAATATAATTGAATGCTATAAATAAAGCAAATATGCCAACATTTTAAAGAATGAAAGTTCTGTCCAAAATTTTGACTATAGCAGCTAGGGCCTATATTTTTTGTGATCTTTCGAAGTGAAGACAAGAGCACACGACACTGAAATAGAGCAGTAAAGACATGCTGTCTCATTTCTGGTTAAAGTAAAGTAAAGAAAGAAAAAAAGATGACTTTCCTCTCTCCAGGTTGACCTTCTGCGGGTGCCCCTTCCTCCCTATCAGTTTCTGAATGAGCTACTTTGCCTAAATCCCTCCCACTTCGTGTAAGCGCTAAATTATCTGTTTTTTTTCCGCCCGAAATCTGTGGTACTTTAAAAAGGAAAGCCTCTCACGAAGAGAAGAAAACCCGTCAGAGTTTGCCCGCTGAACGTGTCGTTATTTCAGTATGCAGGTGTCTCTAGCGCTCGTGCACTGCGGCGCGCGGCTGTTGCTGCTGGTGCTGCTACAGGGATGTTTCACAGCTGCGCACGGATGGAGGGCTTTAAAAAATGATGCTACAGAAATTAGACCAGAATACACGGAGGACACGAATAAACCCGAGGAGCAGATACAATTTTCTGACAATAACACAATGAACCGGGCTAAGAACGGGAAGGAGGTCATCAGCCAACTCACGCATTTATGGTAAGTAACAAGAAATTTAATTAACAGTATTGAGCTATATTAAAATAGACTAATACCCACATAAACATAATACTGTATGGATGTTCCAATTCTTAAAATGGATTTTTTTCTTAGTTATTTTGACTTTAATGAATTTGAAGCTATTTGATTAAGCAAGCACTAAAGTAGACTACATTAGTGATTAGATATTTTATGTAGACAAGCACAGATTGTAAAATATATCTGAACATTTGAACAGGAATGCTGCTGTTTGCGAGGGTTTGCGTGTTTGTAAGAGAAATTAATCAATTAGACTCAAATATATTAATTAGATAATTTTCACTAGATAGATCTTGAGACCTACACTGTTTTGTTATGTAAAATGGATTAGACATCAACAACAGAAAAGGTGACTAAGTAAACAAGCCTATTTATAATGATATTTGCTCCAGTAATTTGTTAATGACTAATGACTAAAATTCACCCTGTATTTTATAATGTAAGGTATATAGGCTACACATAGAATTATTATAAACTTCCACAAAACTGGGTATCCTGGCTCTAAATAGATGTGCTGCTTTTAAATAAAAGCTCAAATTCAGAAAGAGTGACATGCAGCTCCACCTTTTCACCAGCCCAAGTGATACACTTACTTTAATAACCCTTTTTTGTTGCTGTATCCCCAATTTTACATAATTAGACTAGGTCTGCCTTTCCATAACCATCTAATTGCAACAGTATGGTTTCAGGGTAGTTGAAAATGTGAGAAGTTTTTCTAAGGGGTCATTTCTTCAGGGCATTGCCATGAGAATGACTCCCACCTGTGAAAAGTAAAACTACTGTGAATTTAAACCAACAGTTCTAACAATGTACAATGTGTGTTTGTGTATGTGGATTTAAGAAAAAGAAAAAGATGGGTGTTTTCACAATTGGCCCTTTTCAGCGGTCTTAGTTTGGTTCTTTTAAAGAGGACTCTTGTGAAAACACCCTTAGAGCTTGTTTTCAGAACACAAATCAAGACTTTGGACTAAAGCCTTGTGTTTGAGTGAATGTCTAAATTTATTGCTAAATAAATACACAGATTACTTCCAAAAATAATAA
Source organism: Chrosomus eos (assembly GCA_036326025.1). Taxonomy (NCBI): domain Eukaryota; kingdom Metazoa; phylum Chordata; class Actinopteri; order Cypriniformes; family Leuciscidae; genus Chrosomus; species Chrosomus eos. Next base: position 25,062,544 of record CM070830.1, read on the forward strand.
TAATAAGCAATCCTCCAGATTACACAGAGTAATGAAATTATCACAACAATAGGTTATACAAATAGGATTGAGCAATTTGTTAAGTGATCTGAAGATGCAAGATAATTACAAATAACTAGTTATGTCAGCGAACAGTCCTAAATTGATGTTGTATTTCAGCATAAGGAAACAGTTTTCAAGCCAAGCATGTATGTTACACTCGCCAGTCAGGGGGTGGGATGGGGTGGAGAACGAAATCACACTCTCATGTGCTGATCTTGAAGAGGTGACGTGTGTATTTTCTCTTGTGGTCAGTGTGGGGTCATGTTGAGATATGCTCATCTTCCTCTGGCTCTCCTCCAGCTCCTCATAAAACATCAGATCAGATTTACTGAGAATCAGGGGAGGCAGAACCTGAACTCATCACACACATAAATCCTTTGTTCTTCTCCAGGAGGGGAGCTGAAGAAGGAAATAGATCTTTTCACTCTCAGTTTCATCTTTTTAACTGACACATAAAATGCGAAAAACAAATGAAGACATTGTCGATGTTGTTTGAGGAGATTACACTAAATTCGAAGATTACTGCAAAAATGTCAGCTATTACCCAGTCAGAAGTCTCTCGATCCGTTTTACAAGTATTCGGTCCTTTATCAGAACAATCTGGTAAATGTATCTTGTTTAGTGTCTGTGGGTTTCTAATTGATTGGGTTTCTCATCAATTCCAGCCTCAACCAAGAGAACATATACTAAAAATTAGTGGCCAAATCCAAACCAGATTAAATACAAAAACAAAAACATATCAAACCGATATAAAAAACATGATCGTGAATTTCCTCTCGAGTTGGACACAAAGCAAATTTTTCTGGGAAACTCGACAAAACACAACAAAGTCAACTTTATGAAATTTACTTAATGCCTGTGTATATACCAAAACATGAAAAATAAAATCTGTCTTGTTTATCATAGCTGTGAACAATCCAAAACCCTGTGTGTCACACAGGCTATAATAAATACCAGCGTTGGTAGCTGTGTTTTATTTAAGATGCATCCCTAAACCATTTTGTAAACATTTAATCTATTCTGGTTCTACTCTCTTTTCCAGGAGCCTCTGAACTAAGCTGCCGGGAGCTGCGTTCTACCCGCTACGTTACTGATGGATCTTGCCGCAGTGTCAAACCTGTGAAGGAACTGGTGTGTTCTGGTCAATGCCTTCCAGCTCATCTCATGCCAAACTCAATTCTAAGGGGGAAATGGTGGAGAAGCAGCTCCTCCGATTACCGCTGCATCCCAGCTCACTCCCGCACTCAGCGGATACAACTCCAGTGTCCGAACGGACCAAACCGGACATACAAAATCCGAGTTGTCACGTCTTGCAAGTGCAAACGCTACACTCGCCATCACAACCAATCGGATGTCAAGGAGTTGCCCTCTAAGAAGCCACGGCGCAATAAGAAGCACCGAAGCAAAGTGCCCTCAGTCAACAGCAATTCGTACTGAAGGGGAAAGTTGAACTGATACAGAAACTCTCTCTTGCACACATACAAATACACCTTTATACATACGCACACATATTTCAGAAACTGCAATCCAAGGGAAGGAATACACACATTAGCATTTAACAAACTTATTGGCATGCCAAGAAGTTTCCAATGTATTTCAGATGTCTCACTGTTTGAATGTGCTCTTGAGTCTAAATAGTCCCAGTTTGATCATAGAATGTAAGTGGACTAATGGATGCTTGAGTGAAAAGCCGTATACAATTATGTGAGATTAGTTCAGGGAATGTGATAGTTCATGATATTTTGAGGGAGGAGGAATAACTCCACATATTCTTACCCAAGCAGTTCATTTCAAGTTTGAAGTTCATTGAAAGGGTAAGCTAACATATGGGCAAACACACTGAGCACTCAACCAATCCACCAAGCGCGCATGTGAATGTTTGTGCACCAGATTTGTCCTCCTCTTTTGGGACTTGAAGCAGCGTATGATTTGACCGTCCAGCCGTGTCGGGCCCAAAAGACACGCCGCTGCTGACAGATCGCTGAGGCCCAGAATTCTTAACTTTGGTCAATTTGACCAGCCCATGAGTGCTCTTGACGGGCTGGGGAGCCGAGCCAGGCACCATGTGAGTTTCTGCAACTTCACATTTCCACAAGAAACTGATCGGAACTGGCAGTTAGAGCCGCGTTATGGAGAGTTCGAAAAGTTTTGTCAGCCCTCCACGGTCCAAGTCACCGGAGGTCAAGAACCGCAAACGATATTCCTGTTACTTGTCCTAATTACCAAATAGTTCCATTCCTGTGTTTAGGATTTGAGTCATAAAAAGCCATTTCCTCTAGACATGGTCAGTTCCTGTTTGTTAAAACACCCGAAAAAGAGGCCCACATGTGCGCAAGAATCTGCAGAAATTCCTTGCGGGCAAAAAACCTTTCTGCACCCTCCTTCAATGGAAACCATTTGGAGATATTCAGCTATCTGCAATCGCTAACAGGTTACCTACATCCATTACAGAAGTCTTTAACAAAGATGTCATCCTTCCCGTCTCCGCATCTGACCGGAAAAAGAAGAGACAAATAAGTGAACCAAACTCTGAGATTGTGGGCTGAATGTTGATTTTACACAGGATAAAGAGATTAAGCCAATGCCAATTGTTCAACATTTTCTGCTCGTGACTTCCCCAGCTCTTTTTTTTGTTCAGTGCTGATAATATTTGCTTATTTTTCAATTGTGTATTTAAAATAGCAACTGGAAGGGATTTTTATAATGTAAGCAGACTTGCCATGAATAGCAACTTGTATATACTGTACCTGTGAGGTCTCATTGAGCGTTATCCTCCTCGATGAATGGATCCACTCTTTCTCTTTGACCAAAAGACTGTTACAAAGAATGAACTGCATATTTATTTTTTTCAATTTCATCATTTAAATTATTTATGCAATCTTTTTTGTAGAAAATAATAGCCAGTATTGTACTATATGTAATTATAGTGAATTTCATAACGAAAAAGAGTACATGAATAAAGTTAAGCAACGTATATATGTGAAAAGAAGTGTGTTTGTTATCATTCTTGTCAGACTGCTTTGACAGATCCTTTCTCCTGTTGGGCCGTGCCCGCACGCTAAATCCAACCCTCAATGAACCCTCTGTAAACAATATTCCGCAATTAGGAAGTAGAGGCTTTGTAGCACTTTGGAATGTCTAAGACACGTTACAAAAGGCGAGAAAAGGAAAGAATCTCCTCGTCAGACAGGAACGGTACAGTCACAACAGAAACAGCTCTTTTCGTCCGGTATGGTGAACTCAACCCACAGGCCTCCATTCATCTATTTGTTTGTTTAAGCTTGCACAGTCTGAGCCATAGATTGACAAGAAAATATGTATTGGCCGACTTGTTTTAGTCCTTCTAATCTTGTCTGCTCTCTCATGATGAAATTCTCTATATTAGTCTAACTGGGTCCAGGCTGCTCATTACACAAAACTACATAGAGTCGCTGTGCTGTAAACCAAACAAATATTCATTTTTATGAATGTTTACAGCGTTTATGTATCTTACAGAATGACTAAAAGATGTATATGAGCAAACTCTTGATTTTCATTTAGTTTACATCTATTGGGAACATATTTTCCTGTAGTTCAAATATAATCGTCCCAAATTCATGGCCACTTGACATGCCATGCTTTTGCTCAAAAGTAGCTGGCAGGCCGAAGCATTTCCAAGTAATTCAAGAACAAGTGCTTGAATGTGTCACATGAGTAGTTCCTAAATAAATTGATGCTGACAAAGCATCTGACCTGAGTTACGGCCCCTGTTTGCAGTCGTTACTCAGCAGGGACCTGGCACGGACCTCCACAGCCACAGGGAAAGCAGGAGTGTGTGAGAGAGGTCAGCTGGGACTCACTCCTCAGTGTGTGTTTAACACTTTTGTGCCTGCTCCACAGTATCTCAGACGCCACAGCACTGCACATACACTTAACTCCTCCAGAAACCAGTCAGCCAAAGCAGACAATATCTCGCATACATAGCCTTTTGTCCTTGGGTCAATTTTGACCTGTTTTTGCTGATGAATATGCTATAAATACAGTCGTTTTTGATATTAGAACATTGGCTATGGGACAATTTCAAGAAAAGCACTTCATTTTTTTAAAATATTTCTTTTCTGTTTATGAATTAAAAAGCTAAAATATATACTATAGTTACAAATACTGCTTTTGCAAATGTGTTACGGAGCTGCGGTGTACCATGAAATTCAAGAAGTGCTTGAGTTTGCAAAGTACCTAAATAAACTCATGCTAACACAGCACAAGTCGATAGATTGGCTACATCAGTCATTAATGAAGACACTGATCTTCCAAATATAGGCCCAAAAATAAATAAAATCCCCCATTTGATCAACTGATTTACATTTTATGTTATAGAAAACAAAAGCCAAAATACATCATCTTTCTGTGATGATTGCTCTGTTAGCTAGGATTATGTTGTAAGTTTTGGCTTAGTAAAAAAAGTAAAGGTCAAATTCTCACAAATAATTGTTTCAATCTTTAGTTTCCTTTTAGACGCCCAACTATTGTCATCAATGTCCAAGTTTTATATACAGTAGTGGCCAAAAGTGATGTCCGGCCTACGAAACTTGACATCCTCACCCTTTAAAGTCAAATATTATTACAAATTTGAAAAAGATTTTGTAAGCATATTGCGTAGTTGTGCTTGAAGTCAATTGTTTTATGTGTGACAACACAATGAAACATGCTAAAGTGCAGACATAATTTTTGGCCAGGCTCTAAAACAAAGAAATTATGAACACATGCAAGAGAGAACCAATGAAATATTTGCAACTGATTATGTTGTAGACATGGTTTGCTTTTATTTCTGTGAGCTTTTTTTTGCATAGTAAAATAAAACCTGTAGCTGTAGTTTGAGTTTTCCCCTAAAAAATTTAGTCAGATAATTACTTTAACCAAGTTTAGTGTTTAGTTATTCCCTCATATTTAAAATATTTAAAAAATATAAAATATTGCTCTCACATTTTGATGGTTTAATCAAACTGGTATAGGGCCACAGTAAAATAAAATGTTATATATTATATGAAAATATATGATTTTAAATAAAATTTATTTTTATATAAAAATATGTGATTGAAAAGGCGCAGATTTAGCATATATATATATAAGTTAATCAACACTTTTGTTTTTTCACGTATTGATTATTGTAATGCTTTGCTGGCTGGGGTTTCAAAAGCTACCCTAAGTAAACTACAGTTGGTACAAAATTCGGCTGCTAGGGTTCTGACTGGGACCGGTGCAAGGGAGCACATCACACCTATCCTGGAAAAATTACACTGGCTTCCTGTTAGTTTTCGTATTGATTTTAAAATTCTCATGCTCACCTATAAGGCCTTGAATAACTTGGCCCCTCAATATTTATGTGAGCTCTTAACCCCCTACACTCCTACACGTGCTTTACGATCTTCTGAAGCTGGTCTTTTAACTGTCCAAACAACACGGCTAAAAACTATGGGTGATCGGGCTTTTTCTTCTTTGGCTCCTAAATTGTGGAATTCCCTGCCCTCAGAGATTAGGAATGCAGAATCCCTTATAGTTTTTAAATCGTCCCTTAAAACTTACTTTTTTAGGGCGGCTTTTATGTGATTCGTGTGATTACTGTGTTTGTCATTATATTGGCCTTCTATTTTTATTGCTTGTTTAGTTTTTACTGCTTAGACTGTTGTGCATCTTTCTAATTTCATTATTTTTATGTAAAGTGCTTTGAGATGCTACTTTTAAAGGCACTATATAAAATAAAGTTTATTATTATTATTATATATATATATATTTTAAATAACAATGCACTTGGGACTACAAAACAAGAAGAAGAAGAAGAAGAAGAAGAAGAAGAAGAAGAAGAAGAAGAAGAAGAAGAAGAAGAAGAAGAAGAAGAAGAAGAAGAAGAAGAAGAAGTTTTTAAATGAGTTTTCAATTTGTGTTGAATTTGATCCAAGGATCAGGCTGGCGCAGTATGAGTGTTAGGAAAATGAGGAGGCTATAAACTCTAAAAGTGTCATTTAACCCGGTTATCCACTTGACTATAATAAAGACATTCATTGTTGAATAAGTCATTGCTTCACCTAAGATGACGTCTACCTTCTAGTGTCTCAAAGCACACAGGTGGACCTCTTCAGTGGTACATGGCGGACTAGCAACACATGATGGTGATTAAGTAAATCTCACTGAACTAGTCCAAAATGTCACTTCCTAGTCAGACGCATGCATGCAAAATTAAGGACACTGCTTTTGCAAATTGTTACGGAGCTGCTGTGTACTATCCCATGAAATTCAAGAAGTGCTTGTCAAGAAACACATGCTAACAAAGTATGAGCATAGATTGGCTACATAAGTCATTAATGAAGTAATCTTCTTTTAAATGAAGGTCAAAAAAATCCGCCATCTGATCAGCTGATTTATTACATGCATCTTTCTGTGATGATTGCTCTGTTAGCTGGGATTATGTTGTAAATTTTGGCTCAATAATAATTTAAAAAAAGTAAAGGCCAAATTCTAACAAATAATTGTTTGATTATTAAGTTTCCTTGCATAATAACTGTCATCATCAATGTCCAAGTTTTTCCTATAGGGTGGGTATATTTACTGAGCAAAATATTATATAAAAGAAGCAGGAGTTTGTCAGGACAGAGTCTGCCCAAATCCAAGAAACGAGTCGAGGAACAACAACATACAGTGTTTTCCAAAATTTTGAGGCCACACTGAAAACCTGGGATTCAAAATCTAATTTAGATCTGAAAATACACAAATAACAAAGTAAAGAAGTGTAGTGTTTTACATTTCTCAAAATGCTCAAAAAGAAATGTTATGATGACTATTTCAGATGGATATTAAAATGAAATATTTAAGATTATATATAAACTACCATTCAAAAGTTTGGTGTCAGTAAGATTATGCTCAATAAGACTGTATTTATTGATCAAAATACAGTAAAAACAGTAATACTGTGAAATATTGTTACAATTTAAAACAAGTTTCTGTTTTAATATATTTTAAATGCTGAATTTTCAGCATCATTACTCCATTCTTCAGTGTCACATGATCATCCAGAAATCATTCTAATATGCTGAATTTGTGCTAAATATAAATTTTTCATTAATATCAATGTTGAAAATGTTTGTGCTGCTTTACTTTTTTGTGTAAACCCTGATACATGTTTTATTCTTCAGGATTATTTGATGAATAGAAAGTTTAAAAGAACATAATTTAGTCAAAACCGTAAAATAATTTAGTTCCAACTTTTTGTATCATAATAAATATATCTTTACTGTCATTTTGGCTCAATTTAATGCATCCTTGCTAAATCAAAGTAAAAAAAATAAATAAAAACGTACTAACCCCAAACTTTTGAATGCTATAATTTAAAAAAAATAATAATAAAATGTATACGAATGCAAAATTAATGCATTTTCAGTAGTGAAAGTCTAAACAAAGATAAAACAAACAGGGTAAGTTAAATGCTCAAGAACATGACCTAATAAGTCACAATAATGAGATGAATTAACAAAACACACCTGGAAACAATAAAACAAATGACAAAAGGAAACAAAAGACAGGAAACAATGCCATAATATAAAGCATATCAAAATGAAAGGACATGGATGCAATACATGCTATTGGATGCATTACTAGGGATTACTTTAACTCAAAGCAAAGTCAGTCCCCCTAAATCCCTGATTCAAGGCTCTCCAGACTAGAATCTAATTTCCAAAGTCAAACACATGTGGATTATGACCGACACATTTGGATATGGATGTTCAGTCCCTCCCTTATCAGGACATTTAAACTAACAGCTTTAAACAAATCTAAAACAGCACTTGGCATAGACCTGGGAACATGGTAAGTGTTATAGAGGAAAGAGAACGGGATCTGGTGGTGGTGAGGGTGTGTCTGAGGGAAAGGCCAGGGTCAGGGCAGAAAAGAGAGACTCAGCATGTCCTCCATCACACCCCCCAATAAAAGGCTTTTAAGTGTCCACTGCTCACTGGATTCAAAGAACGTATCCTGGGTCTAAGAGTGGAAAAGGGCCACCTATCAATGATCCATGAAGGATGGCTCAGTGGGAAATTCGAGTGAAGGGGGAAGAACGGATGTGTCCAGGGGTGGATGGTAACATCACGGGTCAGCAGCGTTCGATGAGCCTTGACCGTCCCAACCAAGTGGCAGCATCCGATGTAGGCCAAAGATATGCAGCGGGAAAAGAAACCGGATAGTCAATAAACATTTAAAATCCTAATTCAAAACAAATATGCACTGGCAGACATTTGGTGCCTCAATTGTCACCAATATGGCAAAAAAAGTTAAATTTCTTGTAGAAACACACCAAGCTGAGGCAAACAGACTCTGCGCAATGTGTTTGTGTGGGAAGCGAGGTAACATTCATATCAGTGCTAACCACAGGCCTTGCCAGCTGGGTGTCGAGCCTTGGCTCTGGATTGCAGTTTGTTTGTTTAAAAGATTACAATCCATCCAAGTCAAACAGACACCTTGAACATAACCCAGCTCTGCCAATAAACACATGCCACATGCCAGTGTACTGCGCTGAGCACTCTTGCATCAGAGAGGAAGGAGAAAGGCCAGGTAAAGGCCACCATACGCATGTCGGACATCAACATATGATGTCATGGCTACCAATATACAAAAAGTTGAACTGATTACATATAATAATTCTACAGCTTAGGCAGTTAACATAAGCACAGTCTGATGTTTATGGAAAGTCTTGTATAGTCTTCACTAGTATGAAACTGTGTATGACATTCTGGAACAGCATGTCTTGAGCAACAACAAATGAAATCAGTTTTATTCTTTCTGCCTAAGACAGGAAAATGTGACAGAGCAATTTTCTGTTAATAAAAAACAAACATTACAGAAGAAACACCAGAACTATTTATCTAGCCTACAGAAGGGGGGCCATATAGTGTGACAGTAGGGGGCCTTCAAATCAAAACAGCTGAGAAAAAAAATGCTGCCTGCATCCAAGCACATGCATTAGATTTGAAAATAGTAGGGGAAATGATTGCCTGTATAATGTCTATCCAGTTGCTGACAAAGAGCAATCACACTGTTGGATATAAAATATGGTACCAACCATTGAAAACCCATGCAGGCCACGCCCACCTCTCATCACCCAGATGTGCACCACAGCAGGTTCTGATCATGACAGAACGGTTTCGATTTGCAACAACGTTACTTTTTTTGCCATGAGCTTTCATATGTCTCTGTAGCATTACCTCACCACTCAACACAGAGGCTGACAGCTCTAATAGTGGTTTCACTGTGTCTCTGTAAAAATGCCACAATTTCAACATCCCCAAAACAGCTTAAGAAGAAATGCAGAAACCTGGCAACTACTTTTAAGATATCACCTCATCATTGCCAAGCTGATTAATTGTATTCTTATTGAAAGAGCAGATATTTACTTCTCTTGGTGCACATTCTGGTCAATAAAGGTATTACATTGTTTCAATAATGTTTGCAAAAGTGTTTTCACTATGCTAAACACCTTTGTAATTATTTTTATTGTTTTACTTTTTTTTTATTTTTTAGTATGGCCACTTTTGGTCCTCTGGACGTATAACACTCTTAAAACACTTTTCATCCTCTCACTATTTATTTAATTTGTCCAACAGTAGATAAACATGTTAATTAAAGCTAAAGCAAAGCTATATGACTTTATGTATCCTAAACACTCAAAATTAACTTATCTTGACAAAAGCTTGACTGGAAAGGATAGAATAAAAATACACTGCCCACAAATAACATTTACTTTGGGTTTCATCATATTAAGCATCCTCTTCACTGTTATCTGGTAAACTAGTACAGAGATAATACTAATTGACATTAATGAAATATTATAAAAATAGTTTGTTGTAAATGACACCACAAGGATGAGGAAGCCATATAATAAAAAATAAAAATAAAAAAATAAATAATTTGTACACAATACATATTGAAATGCTTTATGTAACAATTCACATTTTATAATCACTTTTTTATAGTTTAAGTTTGAAAATCGGCTTCTGGGATGAGGGACCGGTAAAACAATTAAATCTACATGATTTTTAATGTATAGCACACAAATACAATTGATGAGGGCACAGGCATAACAAGTAACTTGAGTTATGTAATCAGATTACTTTTTCAATAAATTAGTAAAGTAACACATTACTTTTAAATTGACAAGAAAATATCTGAGCTTTTTCAAATAAGTAACGTCAGTTACTTAGTTTTCCCATTTATTGACAGACAGATCTCCTGTCCCCATGTTGAGAGAAATCGGGAGTGAGGTGGAGAGGCGTTGTGTGAACATGATGGTTATTCTACCAGAAAGACTCGGGAGGCAAAATAACGTAGCAAAGCATACATTTTGGCGCAGCCGACCCCCTGGGAGGTATAGGAAGGGACCATCCTGGTGCTGGTGGGGAGGATGGAGGTGAATGTTGGCGTCAGCATCTTTTGTACGAGTATTTAAATCACGATTGGTTAGATGAGAAGGTAATACGTGATGTAACAATTGAGTCTTCCTGGCAGAACTGACACTGAAGCTTTCATTCCTAGACTAAATGTGAACAAGGCATTTACTCATCTCGCTTGCAAAACACATTCAGTATTCCTCAAAATGCATAATAACAGTGAAATGCAATCTATTAAGCAAACCTGCAATAATTAAAATGTTAAATACATCATTTAAATATTTAATCTTACTATATTAACCAATGTTTTTTTTAAATAGCAAGCACAGCCAAGAGAAGAAAAATTATCGCAAAAGTAACAATGCATTACTTACTTTCCATAAAAAGTAACTAAGTATTGCAATAAGTTACTTTTTTAGGGAGTAAAAACTTTTATAGCACAGCTTTCTTTTAAAACTTGTGTTAATTGTGTAACACATTACTTTTAAAAGTAACTTTCCCCAACACCGGCCCTTAAAAATATATAAAATATATATATAAAATCACATTAAAATCAACCCCTGGGACATAAAAGTGCCTGACGTCAAAGATGTCTTCTGTTCCTTGAAAAACATATCACTGTGTGAGTTACATGTGATTGTGGTACAGATGAGAACTGTTTTGATTTTTGGTATTTTGAGTGCTCTGATTAATCAGTCTCTTTTGAATCCTTTAAAAAAGAAAGAAAGAAAAAAAAAGCAATCAGTAAAAATGCGGTGAAAATTGTTTCCTATCCGTGTGGCCTGGTGCATAGCCCAAGAGGGGGTTAGCAGCTATCTTTTGGATCTCTGAAGCTTACAGGGATTTGAATGCAGTGATCAATTCAGCTTTCTAGCCTTATCAGATAACATGCAGCCTCTGGGAATGTCCATGCAAACCCCCTCACTTGAAATACCAAACAGAGGTAAACTTTGATTCAAAAACTTCCATATCCCTGTAAGAGTATAGAGAATATATAATGCAGCAGGGCTCAGCAGAGAAAACATCGATGAATATGTAATATGCATTGACTTGGCCAAAGTTTGACTCTCCAGAGTTTGATTCTGTCTGACATTAAGAATCTCAAAGATGTGGAAGACCACTGAGTTCTTAAGCATAGAGATATCTGAATTCACTTTCATTTTTCCTCTCGATTGAGCTTGTATTTGAAAATGGAATGAAGATGGGCAAATATCCCATTTTAATCTCAGATGGAGGAGGAGACATGCAAGAGGATGATTTTAGCAGATGCATATCCATAAAAAAAAAAAAAAAAAAAAAAAGTTTAGAAGAGAATCATGTAGGAAAAACATGCAAGTTGGCATGTTGGTTTTCCACTCAATCAGCCATGATCATTCCGAAAGACTATTACGTAATATTATGTATATGAATTTTCAATGAATTTGCAATTTTCTTCACTAAACTAAACTTTTTTTCCCGGTTAATAAAACAGACATAAGCCAAATATTTCTTTAAGAAAAATTGTCAAAGCCTCAAGCCAGATGGAAAATAAATGTGATGGACTCATCATGTCCTCCTCACATGCATCCTGACTATGTGTTTTCAATATATTTTTTCTTCAAACATATGCAAAGCACATTATCAATCTGAGACCATCTGAGATTTCTGACAGAGAGCGTGTAAGAGATGGAGACAGATGGAGAAGGAGGGAGAGAGATTATTATAATTGCACAATAATACTTTTCTAGCTGCCAACAAATGTAATAAATGTAACTGTTTACGCAGAAATAGAATAAAATTACATTTTATGAAATAATGGCATGCAATTGTTTCCCGATATTAAACACACGATAATAGTTAAGTCAATATATATGTAAACTCAAGTAATCGAAACCCAGTCTAAGGGTCACCTGCCTTATGATCTGTGAACTACATTACCAGGCACTGGCTAAAATTACAGTTTGTAAATCCCACTAGATCCGGAGTGACTCTAAAGCTCAGTTCAGCCCCTGACTGACAGGTATTAAACACAACTAGAAAGCTCATAACAAAACATCTTCGGAAAGGCTGAACCCAAATACCTAAACCAGGAATTTCACTTTCTCTGATGACGCTCTGACTTGAAACTTCCTATCGTCACCAAACCCTTGGAGAAATCAGTCGTAATCCCACCAGATTAGTGAATTGAGACCATTTTTTCCTGGGTTCACTGAGGCAGTTTGTCAAGTTCTTTTTCTTCTTCTTCTTAAAGTCAAAAGGCTATTTTCTTTTCTCACTTTCCCTGGGTTATCATCACGTTTCAGCCATAAAATGCATCATATGAAATAGTAACAATATGAACAGACAACTTCAAACAGCTTTAAGCAATTTCAAGCTGCATACAAAAAATAAAAACTGCAACATTATTATTATTATTTGAATAGCAATATTCCTACATGTCCTATTGAAATCAGTCATTCCTTTCAAAAAGTCAATAGTTTGAACGCTTCAATCTGTCAGAATGGTTTTGAGGCCCCTCTGAAACATTAGAGTCCTCTGGAAACCATAGCAATGGTAAACCCAAGACATACAGTGCACGTGTGATGTTGAATATAAATTTTCCTGAGATCCACGAGACCTAGGGCTGTAGTCAACAGGGGAAGCATCAGAGCTCTACCCTACACCCCCTACGGTCACCTCTCTAAATGAGCCGTTCTACTTTTATGGGTGAACGCAAGTGTTGAAATCTGTGAAGCATGTTGCAGGTTCCCTTGGCTTCAGTGCATCCATCTGGACAATAAACCCCACAGCAGCTAGACCAGAAAGACGTGCAAATAACAAACAAAGGGTGTGGGTCGGAGCAAATTCCATTTGTCTTGTGATCGCTTACCACTTAATGAAAAATCGGATCATTTGCGCATAAAAGATACATCTGCAGCTAGGCGAGCACATTTTCCCCATAAAAGGACACATCGAGAAATGTCCCTGATATTTTAACGGCCAAGATCGGTGATTACGGTTGTTTCATCTTGCCTCGGGCTGATAAATGAAACCAGAAAGCGGTGAACTTGAGTTGCTGTGGAGACAAAGCACAAAAATCACCCAGCAGGTGCTCTCCTCTTAAAGTCTAAGTGTGTATGAAGTACACATATGCAGAAGAGGAGGATGCTTTTTACACTGCCACACAGGGTTAGTTTTCACCAAAAATGAAAATTATCCAATAATTTACTCACCCTCAAGCCATCGGTGTATATGACTTTCTTCTTTCAGCCAAACATTATGTAATATATAATCCATCCATCCATCCATCCATCCATCCATCCATCCATCCATCCATCCATCCATCCATCCATCCATCCATCCATCCATCCATCCATCCATCATAAAAGTAATTCAAACGGTTCCAGGGGGTTAATAAAAGCCTTTTGAAGCAAAGCAATGCATGTTTGTAAGAAAAATATCCAAATTTATAACTTTATAAACTATAATCACTTGCTCCCGCCGGTAATGGCCATACGCGTGTATAGTTCTGATGGAAGAGTGAAATCTAACCCGACGATAGAGCAAAACACCGATCACGGATTACAAGTCTTAAAAGATAATTTTAAAAGAGAAATGATGGAGGAGTTTGAGGTTGTTGCCCAATTTGTTTGAACCTCAAACCTACTCTCACCTAAGCTTACGCTAGTCCTAAATCCTACGCCATGCCCCGGGTCAGACGAGGTCCTCTTACGCAGGAACTAGACTCGCGTACGGTCGTTACTGGAAGCCAGTGATTATAGTTTTATAAAGTTAAAAATAGGGATATTTTTCTTACAAAAACCCATTGCTTCGCTTCAAAGGCCTTTATTAACCCCCTGGAGGCATATGGAATGGATTACTTTTATGATGGATGGATGCACTTTTTTGGGCCTTCAAAATACATTCAGGCACCATTCACTCCCATTATAAAGGATGGAAGAGCCAGGATATTTTTTTATCATAACTCCGATCGTGTTTGGCTGAAAGAAGAAAGTCATATACACCTAGGTTGTATATGACATAGCTTGAGGGTGAGAAAATTATGTGATCATTTTCATTTTTGGGTGAACTAACCCTTTAAAACAGCAACACACATACCCCACATTCTCCACAGGAGGGGCACAAGCACAGGGTAGAATCGCACACGCCATGACAAACATTACATAATTCCTAAATATTTTGAAGGTCAACAAACATCTATATTTTTTAAATCTTGTATAACATCCTGTGTTTGGAATCACAAGCTCCGTTCCAAACACCAGTGTGCTCCCTTCCGTAGACTGCATTTTAAGGCATCGTAGGAGGGATCACGACACAAAGGCTATTTCGAAACACTGGAAACTTAATTATGCTGTCTCTTCTTTTTTTTTGCCAAATTCTAATACTGTGCTTCAGAAAATTCCCACACCTCCTGTTTAAAAATAACCACTGGAATGACTTGTGAAGTCAGATAACAAATAATGCTTTCGGGAATTCCAAGATGATGGAATTCACTTAACAAAATACTCTTAGCAGTCGTTGAGGCATTATATTTGTTTGCAATTTGCAAATTAAATTGAGCGTGATGTATGTATTCATTGTAACACATTTAATTCGGAATTTCAGTTAGTTAGAGTTAAGCTAGAACAAAGCATAGCAGCATCACACATATAATTCATAAAGAAGGAAATCCCAAAATGCACTGCTAAGCTCAGTAAAAAACAATGTGAGACTTTTAAATTATCAATAAAAATTATAAACATATAATTACTAATGATTACTCCAGTGTTCAGTGTCAAATTTGACCTATAGAAATCATTCTAATATGCTGATTTTCCGCTAAAAAACATAAATGTTGAAAATCAATGTTGAAAATCAATGTTGAAAACAGCAGAGATAGAAGTTCACTAGGTGTTTGGACCTTATTTACAGTCTGCTAACAGTCTTGAAGAGAATAAAAATATCTCAGATTCAGTATACCTGAAGTTTTTTGACCAAATATCGCAGCCGATAAGGAATCGAAATAATTATCAAAATATGGCCAAGTTAAAAACATATTCTCTCCTCCAAAGCCTTCTAAACTAGCAGGTCTGCTAATACTCTAAGAGACAACCGGCACAGGAACATTCCTGCTGACACAAACTGAAGTTCACACAAATCATCTTTCTGAACCTGGCCAAGCTCATGGGGGTCGATCGCCCGAGAGACAGACAGCCTCATTTGGTTCCCTCGTCCTGGGATCCATCAGGTTACGTGACAGGCCGATTGTGGACCCGTGTTTGACGCACCACATCAGTCGACATGAAGGGAAAGCCCTTGACTGCCCTGCCCCCACTTGCCTTGCCTCATTACCTCCACAGTGCCTCCCGCGTCAGACGGATCTGATCTCCCTCACACACTTGGACTCAACCTGCGGACCATTAACTGTAACACTCCCAGAGCCGGGCTGCTCCGGTCTTACATACGTGGAAGTGTCACACAATTCAAGAATGATTAAATGAAATAGGTTTCAAAGTATATCAGGTGTCACAACAATGAAAGTAAGTCCAAAAGAACAGACCAGACAGAGGCAAGTTATGTTGAACTGAGGAGGACCATATTTAGGCATCTGCCAAGTTACACAAAAGTTCTCATTTGTTATTAGGGAGACTGAGAGATGTGTCATCTTTCATCACATAAAATGGGCGTGCTTTTAGATAAAGACGGTTTCATGTGTTCATTTTTGTCATGCATTATTTTTATTATCAGAGAAATATTATTACTCACTCCAAACAGATGTCTCGTGCGCATATTTTTTTTACCATACACTGGCTGGAGACGAGGCCTGGAAGCCCCAATCCTCCAGACTGTAGAATGAATTCTGTATGAACTTCATATGACAGAGGAAAAACAGCCTCCAGTCTAAACACTCAGAACACCTCTATGGGCCGCTGTGGAGATCAGCCTTTCAAAAGCAATGTTTTCACAGTGAGATACATCCGGGGCTATCAAACATCGCTAAAACAGAAGAATAAAGAATATTTTTTCAGCTTTATTGTTATTGTTGTAGATAAATTAATACGAATTTTATGTAATTCATACACATCGATATCATCTGTTGATTCTCAAAAATGTATTTTCATTTAAATATCTGGTATGTCTATTTTGCATGCTGATAGCGTATAGTCCCGTGTGATACACTGCCAAAACACAGCCATCAGGGATGAGTAACTGGATATTGCATGCTGAGATGTATTTGATAACCAGGCAGCTTGTTTCTATAGTGTTTCTCCCAGTATGTATTTCACTGATGGCTTAATTCAACTGTTTATATTAAAGTTTACAACATTAAAAATTCATAAACCAAGGTTGAATTCAGTATTATTCTTGTGTATGAAAATTTTCCTTAATGCATTTTAATTTATTTCGTCAACGATTCAACGATAAAGAGTATAGACAAAATGTGCATCATGGTTATAATTAGTGTTACATAATTTAAATGTTGAGCAGCAAGCTCATTGGCTTCAAATGCGAAATGACCAATCAGCTTGCTGCTCAACATTTAAATATCTAGTTAGTATTTACTATAGCAGTTAACGTGCTTATTGCTTGGAAGTGAACATCCCTATGCTCTACTCCCTTCCATGGGTAAAGCGTCTGTAGTTGGGACTTTGGAGTGAGCAGGGCACTTGTGTGCCATTATGTAGCCTTTTGGAATTCACTTGGTGAAGGGAGCAATGAAAGACAACGTAATTTTGTCATTTTTTTCAACTGGTATGTTCCCATGACAATGCAGTGTCCATCAGCTTAATAGCTGTTATTACGGCAGAAATTTATATTATTGCTGTTAACATAACTGTTGCAAATAAATATATGCAATAGACATTGAGCAATAACAGCCCATTCTCACCCCAAGGCGTCATCTAACTGAGGCATTGGGAATCAGTTTGACCATGCTTCAATATTCGACGCTAAAGGTACCCTTTAGCGTCAGTTAGTTGACGCGATCCCAGGGCGTCATCTAACTGACGCGTTACCCTTAGCGTCAGTTAGATGACGCCCTTCTACCCAGACCTAAACCTACCCGCGTCATCTAACTGACGCGTTACCCTTAGCGTCAGTTAGATGACGCCCTGGGATCGCGTCAACTAACTGACGCTAAAGGGTACCTTTAGCGTCGAATATTGAAGCATGGTCAAAATTGTCAGTTAGATGACGCCTTGGGGTGAGAATGCGTTGGCAATAAGCACGTCCCAGCCGGGTTCGTCACTTATTGGGGTCCCCTGGAAACATTTCCGTTGTGGTCTGTGCTTTTTGCAACGCGTTTCTGTATTTGGTTGTGTTGTGAACTTTTGCAGCATGTCTCTGTATTTGGTTGTGTTGTGAGTATTTGGAGCACACGTGTGTCTATTTGCATGTGTTTTCTTCAGTTGCAGCGCGTTGAGCTCTATCGGCCACCGTAAATTTTGCTGAAAATGCAAAAACTGACTAAGACAAAAAATCTGTAAAAATGAACACCGTTTTAATTTGAATGGTTATGAGTTGTGCAAAAGGCTATTAAACTAAACGAGAAATACAGAATGTGCACACTATAAATACAACACAAGACAAAAAGTCTCATGATAATCCTCCCTGAAATTGCTATCAGTAGGTCACTAAAATATTCTATGTGCTCTTTGTTAACAGTGCTGGGAAGTAATTGTTAAGTGCTGTGATATCCATTAAGATTGAAGGCACTTGTAGAGAATTACGGCCCTGTGTCTCTAAGGTGCTGATTGAGCAGACAGATGGTACATAAATTACGATGAAAAGACATCAGCAGGTTGACCCACCCCATCGAATGCTTAATCTGCCGCCAAGAGAGATTTTATTTTCCTTGAAAGACTAGGAAGAAAGGGACAGATTGGAGAGAGAAAGAAAAACATAAAAAAATCAAGAGAGTCATTCCATTAAACCTGCGGTTGGCAATCGTGCATCTGGAAAGCTTCGGCATCTGTTGCTAGACTTTCCAAAAGAGTGTTCTGATTTTCCAGAATGCTCACATGAAACACGATAAATCATTTAACCTCTGTAGGTGGTTAAGAGGGATCATGCACTCCTACGTCCGGTTCACTTGTCGTCTTTGAAAAGCGGCATAAAAATTTACATACTCTGTCTTTTTAACAGTGCTGCGGCCAGAAAGAGCGTCTCAACCCTCGCGACAACGGCAAACCAGTGAATTTAGAGACTGACTGTGCAGATAAAACATTCTCCTCGTCAATGACGAATGCAGAGATTGTTCAGCCTGAATGAACTCCCAGAACCTGTTCGCGCACTCGTTCTGCAAAGAGCCCCTGGAGGAGTCATGGGGGGCTTGTGTGTGTAACCCTTTACCCTACTTGTCCTGGATACACATCTGCACCTGCGCTTTACGAAGGGTCCCCATTAGCCTCGCATGGTCACTCTCTGTCCTGTCTCTGCAGTCTCAGAACATTTTAAGTGTCTCAGTGTCTGTGTCTAGTTGCGGGTCTTTCTCCAGGGACCCGATTAGAACAGGCCACTCTCTCAGCTGTGTTCTCTGCATGTCAGAACGGGCCTGCTTTATTGTTTCATTATGAGGGGGGGTGACATTCAGGGAGTGTGTTTTACTGCCACTGGCTGTTTGTTAAGTCCAGGGATCACGACTCGTCCAACACTCACTAAATCATAAAAAAGCTTTTTTAAAAGCTGATTGCTTTCAGAAACACAACTGCAAGCCAGACTGATACACAGTTAAAATCGTGAAAACAGCTTTTGCAGTTAATTACAAATGAGTTTTTAGGAAACAGAGCGTTCGGCGTTACTTGAAAACATGTTGAAATAATAAAAGAACATAAAATCCAAATAAAGCCAATTCAAATGTCTCGTTTTGAAGTACACCTGATCATTGTTCTTTCTGAGGTGTTCATAGAAGGTATGCACATGTTAAGGTGCACAACTTTTGCTAATGTCATGAGGTCTCTGTGTTCTCACTGGCCATTAAGTTTAAGCTCTGTTAAGCTGATTCGAATGCATTTCCAGCTCTTGAAGGACATCTAACACTCCTGAGCCTTAACCACGGCTGTCTCCCGATTCAGGCCTACGTAAGTCTCCAGCATGCCAATGAGTGACTACATAAAAGCATATAAATGTATTTTTTATTGGGGATTTGGTAGGCGGTAACACTATACTTTGAGCTGTTTGCTTAGGATGAGAATGGAGGTAAGGAAAGGGAGAAGATGGGTAATGGAAGATTAAACTTTCGAGTCCCCCACCAGGACGTGGTCTTGGCTCTGTTGGAGAGGATGTGTGTAGGCTGCCAGATGTAATGCTCAAATCAGTCATAGTGAACTAGTTGTGCTTTAACTTGACATTTTTTACATTTGGAAGACGCTTTTATTCAAAGTGACTTTCATTCAAGTTATACATTTACCAGGATGTGTGCTCTCTGAGGATTTAACACACGATCGTGCTACAAATGCCAAATTCAATTAGTTAGAACATTTTCTGTGGTGATATTATTCAGAGATTCATAGTAATATATATATATAAACTAAAAAAGAAAGTATTTGAGTATTTAGAAGTTCAAATAAACATCATATAAAGGAGACAAGATAGTCACACTATTTACTTTAGTAAATCCACTTTTTTACTTTCACTTTAAATTTATCTTTGAAAGTCAATTTCTGTATACAGTAGCAATATACCTTATAGTCCTGTCTACAAAAAAGCTATTGAACATATTCACTATTGTTTCCCTGAAAAAGAGATACAAGTAACTGAAAAAAAGTATTTGTGTGTATTATTAAGTAAAGTGTTCCAAAGATACAAAAAATTATGTTTTAACACAATTAGACCAGGCTTTACAGGGCTCTTCACACTTGAATTAGTTAAAATAGTTTTAAAACCCCAGGTTAACGAAATCCTGGGATCTTGCTTTACATTTCACATTGCTCATAATTTACCCGGGATTAACAATTAATCCTGGGTATACATATGCTGATTATTGACAGTCACAATGTACATTCCTAAACCCTGGGTTAATGTTTTTATTGCATTTTTTGTGATGTCACTGTCATTGATTGGACAAAAAAGCTGTAGCATTTTGGATCCTCATATTATATATTGGCAATTGTACTATTAAGTTTATGGACTTTTCGGACTAGAAACAGTCTCTTCTTTATTCCAATTGTCACTATTTGTCCCCCCAAAATGCTGAAACGCCTGTTTGTATACAATGTGTGCCGTTTTCGTGACTGTCCAAAGCATGTGATCACACTGTAGAAGTTTGGGGTTAAAGTAACACTAGGTAACTTTTCAACCTTCATAATATATTTCCAAGTCTCTTGTGATGGTACATCGACTTACAATAGGTTGAATGACACGTCTGCCATAGCCTAACGGGGTCTGTAGCGTTTTTAATCGTACTTTTAAACTTCATGGTTCGGGTAGTAACCCGAGCACAAAAAGAACTACAAAATTCGACTGCTTTACGGCATAGGCTACCTCACTTCCCCCAACACGTCTTCACATGCTGTTGGACTTGTAAGTATTGCTTATATTGTGAATCACTCGGACAAGCTTTCACTCGTTGATGTGAGCTAAAAAGCACCTGGCGTTCTTGTTGATGAACAAGTCAACTTGCCTCAAGTTACCTCAGTAACTTAAACATCTTCGGAGGCTAGCTGTGCTTGTTCGATGTCCGACGATTTGTACCGCGTTGTGTTTATTCCCCAATCAAACTCGTGTAACTGTCTGTCACACGTTCTACCGTCCACAGCATTACTTGATAGACAAAAGTAGGAGCATCAAACAGAAACAACTCGCTTACGGGGTGTGAGGCGCACATACAATACAGACTGCCGACAGTTATTAACAGGGCGCACGCAGCTCTTAAAGGGGACACACTTTCCACTCGTTACAACTTCCACCCAACTGAACAGGGACCGGTATACAGGGTGGAGCATAGACATCATATAGGTAGACGCCCTATTGAGTGCTACTGCCTATTGGCACGGACGAGAATTGGAGCCGCCATCTACCGGTCATCCGCTCCGCTCAGTGTAATCTGAATGGCAGGTGAAATGAGCTGTCAGCGCATTAAATTAATCATATCTCACTGAATACTGAACTGATTTTCACGCGGTTTTTTTCCCTGCAAAGGTAATTCATGTAGCTATGATACAGGACTATGGTTCGGCGTATTTTAATATCCATTGTAGGCTTAACAGTAATATAATATTCTGATATAAGTTATAAAGTGACCAGACACAGTGGCCCTCATTTATCAAAAGTGCGTAGACCAAATTTCGAGCGTACACCTGGCGTACACCCTAAACCACGGTGACTTTGAGATTTATCAATATGGACGTTGGCGTACAGAACGCTCAAATCCCACGCCAGCTCAGGAGGTGGTGTACGCACGTTTGAGTTAGTGCGGAAACGCGCAGAAACACAATTCCTAACACCACAAAATGCGCTGACAAACTAAAACATATGACAAAACAACAACAACAACAACATAGGCTAATTATAAACTTCAGTGTAAAAATCTGTCACAAAGAACCGGCAAAAGTAATGATTATGAATATGTAAAATATAGCAAGGAGATATTTTAATTGTTTATTAATAAAGAAGTGTTTTCTTTGTGTCGGCTGCAAAGATGAAGTTGAGATGCTGAATCGCGATCTTCGCAGTAGTGAACGCGCCAGAGAAAAATGCACATTTCAGATTACATAAGCAGAGAGCAGTCTGCAGTCTGTTTTCTTTCGTTTTGAATTGTTCTGTTTAAAAGTAGACATGTCTGTCTGAGCCAAGTACCTTATACGCTGAGTTTCGGTTCATTTATGAGATGAGCTCAGTTCACGCGTCCTCCGTTTCATATCATCTGCTATTTAGCTACTTTCCTATTTGTTAAATCCAGGTTGGTCTAATTGGTTGACGAAACATTGATTAAAATTAAGATACAATTAATACAAAACGAAATTCAGTTTAAAGAAAGGTTTTGTGCTTTATGTTTGATGTCTCTGTGAAAGTTTTAAAATATATTTTAGTGCCGCTTTTAGAGCGCTCATGTCCGTATCATTGTTTTTTCCTCATATGCGAACACGAATAATAATAAGAATAAGAATATTACAAATGGACATGCAATTATTAATGTGAATGAATGGTAGGCTACTCCACATCACATCATCATCACTATTGTACATGATACGATATTAAATGCTAATTGTTTCAAAACACGTGCTGTAAAATAATGCATTGTGATAGGTCATTTGATCTCCATATCGGAGAAGTTTCTCTTCTTTGCCGTCTTCCGTGTGTCCATGGCGTAAAATGAGGGCGTGGGGGAAGCGGAGACTTGAATATTTAGAGGCGTGTTATTCTAATGACGATCGTTTTCAGCCGCTGCATTTATCAAGGGCAGGTATTGCGTACACCAGGATTTCAAAGGTACGCACAGCTTCATACATCAGGCGGTGAGAGGAGTGTAAGCATAATCTTACGCCAACATATACGCCCGTTTCTACGCAAGAATGATAAATGAGGGCCAATATGTGTGATGAAGGATATAATGTATTTGATAAATCACACACTATAAATATAATAAAGAAGCAGAAACAGATAGTTGCAGTAAAGTAAGATATTTTAATAAGTTGAAGAAACAATTTATGATATGTGACACGCACATACACACGAACAGACACACAAACAAACAAACACGAACAGACAGTCTCTCTCAATCCGTGGTCACTCATTTACAGGGCTGTCGTGTTGTGCTCGCTGTGGCCTCTCTCTCTCTCTCTCTCTCTCTCTCTCTCTCTCTCTCTCTCTCTCTCTCTCTCTCTCTCTCTCTCTCTCTCTCTCTCTCTCTCTCTCTCTCTCTCTCTCCTCTCTCTCTCTCTCTCTCTCTCCACACACACACACACACACACACACACACACACACACACACACACACACACACACACACACACACACACACACACACAGCAGCCGCGAATCCACCGAAATGCAGCCACCTGTAATAAAAATTGATAAGATCGCTTTTCAACGTGTTTGCATCAGTAATTTCTAAAAATTAAATTCGGACAACATTAAGCCTATACTTTTTTTTTATTGTATGTGGATGTGGGAGGGGAAAATGTCGAGACCAAAGCCCTATTCGGATTAACTTTACAAGGGTAGATGGAGTAAATTAATAACGTAATTTCCACAGGACTTCTGTAATATCAATAGCCAAATCGCACGTGATAAGATATAGGTTATCAATAAAACTAGAAGTAGAAAACTAAAGTAGTTTTACAACTCAATTTGTGCATCGCTGTCATGTGTAGGCCTATTAACGTTACATTGCTTCCTGATATAATGTGCGCAAACACAAATAACCTATACAACAGGGCAGTTGAATGCTTATCTGATAACCTAGAAGCTCTTGTAATTATTACTTTAACAGTTACCCCACCTCTCCATGCCGGGTGAACACCGGCTGATGCAGTAAACAGCATTTCACAACGATTTCAGTACAGTAATAGCAAATATCCTTGCTCCTTCTCGATTATCTGGTAATATTCTATTCACAAAATACAACCAATAGTACGGTAATATTAAGACTTACTTGTGAAAAGCCCTATTTTCGATGGTCCGGCGATTAGAACAGCAAAATGCTCCACAATGCTCTGGCATCTTATCTGCTGCCACGCAACGAAACTAGGAATACGACCGGTTCAAGATGGCGGCCGGATTTCTCGGTTTCCAGCGGCCAATAGGGCTTCTAGTCTCTATATGATTTCTATGGGGTGGAGGGGATCAGGCCGTGAGTGAAGAGACTGCTCTGCGTGAGTGGTATTTACGACAGTAACGTTAAATACAAGTAGTCCACAGCGACTCTAGGGGTCGTTGTTTGACCAAAACGGAAATCCTACCTAGTGGGGCTTTAAGACAGCTAAAGCGGTGCTAAGCCTCTCAGGAGAGGGGTTTCATAACCCTGGGTAAAAACACTGCAAACTCCACTTATAAATTGCCAGTGTGAAACGTTCCTTCACCCAGGGTTAAAAGCGAGGACTAGAATGACGATAATCCAGGGTTCAGTGCAGTGTGAAAAGCCCTTAAGAGGTAAGATGTCACAGTGGAATGTACCATTAAACAGCCCATTATATTTTTCTTATAACTTTAAATAGTAAAACAATTCCTAAAACAGCAAACAAATAAAAGATAAAAAAACTTGTTAGAACTTTAAACCTTAGTTTTGTCCAACTAATATTGAAAATAAATTGTATAATTAAAACAAAAATTTAAATACATGTGACTACTTGGTGTCTGAAAGCAACATACAAAACTACAGCAAGAATTGTACATTATAGCACAAGTATATAGTACAAGTATAGCTTTTGTGGCAGCCTTCCCATGTGACGACTAGGCCCGGTCTCCCTTATACATTATATCCCTTACCTATACGAGACATACACATTTAATTGCATGAATTGATCCCGTTTTTAGTGTCAGGTTCATCCAAGGTCATGTTAACAGATGAGTGTATTGGGACAGAATAACAAGAGTTTGATTAAGCTAAAGTTGATGTGACTGTTGTAATGTTTATGAAACACTGTATGAGCACCTTACTGACAGCGCAGCATCTGAGTCCAGGTGTTCTTAAAAGACTGCAGACTATTCTCACTCTCATCCCTCTCTTCTCCTGCCTCTTTTGTATTCCACTCCCTAATAAAAGTGTCTGCATTTCCCCAACAGCAGATGTGTGGCGCTGAATTATGCATTGCAGCTATAGGATACATTCCCGTCATGCTGCTGTTCTATAAAAGTAAATCCCATAAGAGCATCATACTGACAGCGGCTGTACTCACTTGGGCCCCTTTTAAGTCCTGTCACTCAACCTCAAATTTACAAAGAGCCTCCTCCTAAAGTTAAAACTTTATTCCATGCTAGGGGTAGTTGCGTCTCAGCGTTTTAACTATTACAGTAAGTTCAATATGAGGACTCAACATAAAAATTTGAACATTTAAAAAAGTGTATTAAAAAAAGGGATATAAACAATAGTTCAGTAAGGAAAATGTGATTTTATATCACAAGAATTACAACATCAATTTTGAGGTACAATAATCAAGCTTGTACGATACTCTCAGGCATTGTTCCTTATAATTTATTTTTTGGAGCAGCAACAACCAGACTAATGCAGCATTAACTGTGCCATTCTTTACAAAGAAAGTCTATAATTCTTTATTCTTGAAAAAGAACAAAACAGGATATAATGCAGATCCTCAAGATCACTTTTGTTAGAGCTTGTTAAAGTAAAATAAGTCATTAGAAAACAAGAGAGAAAAACAATGCATTGGCGTCTGTCAGTTTTAAAAGAGTCATGTTTTCCTTTGATGCTGCTATAAAATCTTCAAACTGTTCGAAGTATGACTCTCACAACATACTCCCCACACAGTGTATGTGACTCTTGTACTCCCACACAAGCTTTCTCATAGCTTCAGATCATTATGAACATCACTGTGCATTCAGCTGGATTCCAGTGGAATATTTTGATTTTTTAAAACAAAATAAAAAATTGGTATATGAAAAAATAACAACCACACAAACTCTGTATGGGCTAACAAATCTAAATCTATATGTCAGGTTGAAATATATAAGCATATTTATCAAATGTCATCATTGCAAATCATTGGTCTGTTCTTCAAAATGCCCTTAAGGACAAGTAATTAATTCATTTTATTTTTGTGTGATCATGTAGTGCCAACTTTGATGAAAAATAGCCAAGATGGCAGCCACTCTTTTTCTTTTGTTTCTGTGTTTTAAAAATTACAAGCAGGAAAAAAAGAGCAGGAAAAAACAGAAATTTTTTGTAAATTATTATTAAAAGTTTTGTCCTGAAGTGAACAACAGGCCTTGATACGCTGATATACTGTACTACTGGCAAACCAACAAGGAGATGTATTAATGCACAATGTTTATTTTTTCTTACGGGATTTCCACTAATGCATTTACACCTAAAATGGAATTTTCTTATAATTATAACATTCGGACCACCCTACTGATGTCATAAAATTAGATTAACCTAAATTAAAACTGTTTTGTTTTCATCATCTTAGAAACAACCGGACATGCCTCAAGCAAAGAAAAACTGTTGCTAACTTTGGCAGGGCTAAATTATAAACTATAGTTGAAACTTCTCTAAAGAATATATGTAATGACATGCACATGAAGACATGCAGTTTGTTTGAACAAATAAGCCCTTTCAAAAGACGCTGAGGAAAAGCAGGACAGTAGATGTATTTACAAAAGGGCATATTATGGTAATTCAAATGGCAGTGGCCCATGTTCCCATAACCATACGTCTAAAATGGTTGGCACAACTGGAGACAGATATGTGATTTATTATAAACCACTGCTTCCATTTATGGCCAAGGCCTGTGCACAAGCAAAAAGGTGTGAAATAAGGTTTTTATATGCATATAAAACCATAGCAGCTTACACAGCGAGCAAAATGATGGACCCACACTCGTCTTAATGGCAGATCTCCACATCCCTCAACAAAGCCCTGAAACCTCAGCCCATAATGTCTGCTCTTGTTCACACAAAGAGGCAGCGTGCCACAGAGCCCATGAGGATAGTTGGCTGAACATGATCTGTTAGGCTTGTTTGATTCACTAGGCGGTGAATCGTTTATTAAAATCAATAGCAGGTGAGGGCAAAACGAAACCAGACAAAAAGCTAAATGATATAAGACATCTCAATGTAAATGTGAAAGCACGAGTGAATGATAATCTGGTATCTGGGTCCACCCATAAAACTATGATCAGCTGGATACAAGTGATGTCATGGCATAAAGCAGGATGCACGTGTGTCATGTTTTCTTTTGAGTGGCACACCCTAATCGTGACTGACACATCCAGTGCATTGGCATGCCTCAGATCTTTGTTCCAGCTGAGCTCTGATTAGATCTGTGGAGTACTCCGTCTTAATTGTACTCCGTCTAACTACTTTCATGTGCTTTGTGAAAGGAGAGCAGGTATGGGCCTAATCTAATAAAGATTAAACAGAGTCTGTAGGAAGGGGTAGGCGTGGATAGGATGAGCAGAGCCACTCCATTTATGAGGGATGAATTCAGTTAGACCCATCCTGCTTTATCCACCAAGACCTGTCAACATCATCATTTTTACTCTGGGAAACATCTGAGATGGTAATATAAAACAACAATAAAACGGGATATTTGGACTTGGGAGATAGTAATACGATAGTGTTATGGAGGTACTCAGTGATTAATCTCCCAATTGCTGCAATATTTTCAAGAAAACAAAATCACATGTTTAGTGTGAATATAAGATGCTATGAGGGATAACATTTAGCTACGCTTACTTGCACGAGATTTCCTTCCCTTTGATTATAAATGGTCGCTTTGAAGAGCCCAAACCATTTAAAGTGGATCACAGAGACTTATGAACCAAGCATTGAGTCATTTCTCCTTGTAGAGATTGTGGGTTTACCGAGATCCTGCGGCCCCCTACAGGTTCCGGGAATCTGGAACCAGGCAGAGGAATCTGGTATTGTCAATGTGGGTAGAGTGGCACGTGAATGCAGCATGGGTCAGCCGACTTGACCCAGGGTGAAGGGTGAGTGCCAAATATGCACCAGTGGCCGGCTGCACCAGCTGTGCGAAATAAATTAATCTATCGACAGCATGCATTAATGTTAAGATACAACTAATGTAACTACTAAATATGTAAATATTGCACCATTAAACTGAGAACTTAACCCTATACATGAAAATGAATAATTATGAAAGTCTCTGACCAGGAATGACAACTGGAATAAAATTATGCAGATTAGATCATTTACTTGACAATCATTTAAACATGTGATGATATTGTTGACATTTACACATGTTTACATAGGGAATATTATATGAATAAATTACTTTAAACAGTTCTCAAGCACAGAGTCAGTTGTTCATATCAGAGTTTCATCAAAACAAACACACAAACAAACAAATAAATATTTTTTCAGTATTTATTTGCTAATCTTATAACACTGTTCCTAATTATTTATTTCATACTTTCTGTAAATATATCTTGTTTATAGGACTATATATCTTGTTTTAAGGATTTTTAGATATTTTTTTGCAGTGCACAGCTTTACAACAATATGTCAAACATGCAGTTTATTGGATTAATCAAGGTAAATATCATATTATGCAACTATTACTTCAAAGAGATCTTATGACCTACTTGTTTAGTATTGCCTAAAGAACTAACAGTGCAACTGAATTAGTTTCAGAGTTCTAAACTAGCTAGCAGTAACTAAGCACCAAGAGCTAATATTACATTCCAATTTAATTAATACCTTATGAATGCCTGGTGCAACTACACCCTGGACTCTGCAATCCTACTACTGGTCTTTGATTTAAAAAAAAAAAGAGGAAAAGGAGGGTGGTAGGCATGGCAGAGTCATGAAACGCCTTATCACAGCCTGATCTCTGACCTCTTGTGGGAATCACAGGACCCGGGAAACATGGAGGTCAAGGGCAAATCAATAAACCTTGTCTATCTGTCAGCTCCCCACATCCCTTTTCTTTTTCTCACACTCACACAGTTTTCCTAAATATGGGCATGTTGAGACTATCTCTATTTAGAAATATTCAAGTCTGTAAATCAGGGGAGCGAGGAAAGTATTCCTGGCAAGCAGTTTTATCTGATGAAGGAAAGTGCAACTGAAATTCCTCAATGATTTGTTTTCCAAGTGTACAGGCAGTTTACAGGCTGCCAACACCAGAGTACTGCCATTGGAAGGCCCATAAGTCAGCAGTTTAAGCATGAGAATATCTCCTATGCCATCTCCCCTTTTGTCTCCTCCATTTATCTCCCGCTTCCTAAGCAGCTCATTGTTGTAGTTTAGCCTGAGATGTGTTAAATTAACAACATACTAACAAGGCCAAGCGCTCTTTAATGTCTATCAATACCATTGCAGAGCTAGTACTGCCCATCAATCTCCCAGCATTTCTTCCCAGAGGGCCATCGCTCATTTGGTGCTTTGATGAGTGATAGATGAGCTGCTAAACAGTTCAGATTCCTCAAGTAATGATTCTAATTGACATGGCAACCCCAGAGCTTTCTCACCCAACTCACTCTCTCTTCAGCATCAGCGCTCAGAGACGTCAGGCACAAATATTCCTCCATTAAAAAATACCACGGGACCAGTGATACGGACGTGAAGAACATCTCGAGTAGTATGGGTATCATGTCTCTTTTTCAGATTATGACGTTTCATACAGGTAGGTTAAAAACCCATTCACACTATGAACAATAACTATATAAGTGGTCACACGATATTCAGTGTCAAAGAAATCAGTTGTAAACCTGTCTCATTCACGATTAAATGCATGGATTAATTTGTATTTGTATGCACAGGAGAAATTCTCATTAATGATATCCACCTAACTCATAACACGCGTGTATGCACTTGAATTTGTTTATAACCTCTTTCTAATGTAAATTATTTTGAGTATTCTAAAGTGACCGCAAACCGGAAGTTAGTTGTTTGCATAAAACATACCCAAACCATCTTAATTTAAAGGGTTAGTAGTTCACCCAATAATGAAAGGGCACAACCTTCCCTTTATAATCTTTCATCACTCTCAGCAAACATATTGCACAAGATTCTCGAGCAATGCAAAGTGTGCCATCTTCAAAAACACAAACTTTTTTCTCACACCCAGATTACAGACGTCTCATTGGCTGTAATGCAGCTTTTCTTACGCCTTTACTGTATTTGAATAAATACATTTACAATGAAATATCGTTGTTTAAAATTTTATCTTAACACGATTATAAGGCCATCCACAGTATGTGATTTTTGTAT
This sequence comes from Chrosomus eos, assembly GCA_036326025.1. Taxonomy (NCBI): domain Eukaryota; kingdom Metazoa; phylum Chordata; class Actinopteri; order Cypriniformes; family Leuciscidae; genus Chrosomus; species Chrosomus eos. The sequence goes on from CM070830.1 coordinate 25,092,804, forward strand.
AGGTTACGTGTTGTTCCTATTTGTTGTAAATTTAGAATACATTTTTATTAAAAAAGTTATATAGTAGGCCAATCATGATTTGTTCATGAACCGGTTCTTATTTTGAATCAAAAACATATAGACCTTTAGTTTGATTCACAACTAAATTACTTTTATGAGCTGGCTTTTTAACAGATAGTTTAAAAGTTGCTGTAGAATTTACGTCATTAAGACAATGATTACCTTTTGTTACATGCAAGCAAAACTGACATTTTAACTTAAAAATACTCAAATAAACAAGTTTTGAACCAAATTGAATCAGGAAACCTGAATTTATATCCAGCCTTGGTTAATCAGTCTAAACAAAGTTTTCATTTAAAGCTAGCTGCTAAGAGCTTACATATCACATGACATCAAACTATAGAGTAACACAACAGCAACAGTATCTTTTGTCTGAATAGTCATAACATGACTTGACTCTGCACCAGGCTTAAGTTCTATTTTAATTTGTTTTAAAGCGTAATTACAGAAATGCCAGCCCAAATTAGAAACACAACCACGCTGATCAAGTCTGAATCAGCTCCACTTCCACAACTGTCAGTGAATATACATAAGCAAGCAGAACTGTTGTTGAACCATCACAAGTTCTGAAGTGTTTACATTTGCAGGCATTACTGGTCAGTACTGTACATCAATTACGGTCTTAGTAACCACCACAACATGCTGGAATTTATTTAAGCCTGATGCCCAGTGGATTGAGGGAGGAGATGTGTTCTGCAGGATCCATAAATGCTTATGGGGGAAGTGAACTATATTGTGTATTTTGTACGTTAGGTAAATGTTATAGTGATTGCAGAGAGCTTTAACATGTCAGAATGATTTGCTGATGAAGAGTCCCATTAATCCCCAGAGAAGATTTGCTTTTTGAATACGTCTTCTCGTGGTATCCCACCCGACTACTGTAATTCCTTGGCAAGGCTACTAGATTCCTCATGCTTAAAATTAAATAAAATAATTTAATTGTACCTCACAATCCTGCTGTTTAGAGACAGCGGTTCATGCAAAGCTTTCCACAAACAATGTTACTTTACACCCTTTTTAAAAAGTAGAAACTGAACTGTTTTCCTGGAGTCAGCTAGAAACATGCTGAAAACTACAAATTCTTTGAAGTTAAATTTTGCAATGATTTTAAAACCGGAACTTGCCAAGCCATACCTGTATTTTTTAAAGGGTTTTCCACTTACATGGTCAGATGACATTCCCAGTGCCGACTCATTCAAAGTTCAAGATGTACCTCTGTTAAAGGTGGGGTATGTGATTTGGAAAACGACCGGCAGATTTTGAAAATACACAATTCAAATGGTCCTACCTTCTTTCCTTCAACGCTGGCCCTGACTCCACCCATTCGAAGAACATGCAAGCTTTAAGTATGCGCCCGAAGTAGTTCACATATGCTGGGGGGGAGGGGGGTATGGTACGACGTTTGATTGACTGTCCAATGATTCTAGGTGGTCTTGGAAATGATTGGCTGGAGTTTTTTGAGTCCTGCCCGTTCCACAGATGATTAAATTGCTTAATTTTCATTTCAGTGCTTCTAACTCAGTGGCTGTAAGTGGGTTAGGAATAGGATTTCAAGTTATTTTGAAAAAATTGACAAAAAAGAGAATCACATACCACACCATTAAGCAAACGTGCTCCTCAGAAGGCATTCAAGGTGTTTCAAATCTGTTGCTTTACAGTAACGGATGCATTTTTTAAAAGTGGAGATGCATTTGTCATTAGCCAGTATTAGACTTTTTAAATTAAGCATATCAGTCTATATTTAGTGCATGCTCATTATTAGATACCATCTACTTTATTAATATGACATTTATGTTATCTTTTTAAAAACAATATAATGCCATATTTAACAACTCTGTTAAATTTAATCGTAAACAAATCTCAAAAGCAATATTCAGTTTTCATATTATAATGCTGTGATGTCTAAATTCACGTGTAGCATTTAAAATGATTTATTTTAATTAGTAGGATTTAGACAATATATATTATTGGCCATAACATAAAACAAATCAGAGAGAATTTTAAAGTTGAACATCCAACATTCAACATCAATAAACATTCACTGAGAAGTGAGATTTTCATTACACCAAAATATATGTAACGGGTATATATTATCTAAATATAATAATTATTTTTGGGGGACTTTTATTTTGACGGGTGAACTGGTTTTCGGCGTTCAGGGTGTGCTGCGAGAGGAGAAGAGGAAGAGCGCGAGAAGTTGAGTGTCGCACAGACAAAAAGTGAGTGTTGTGTCGTGTTCGAGAAGCTCGTTCGATAAAGTGACTTAACAGAAGTTTATCGGGGCTTTGGTCGAATAAAGGACGACATCAGGTGATTTTTGCAAGCTGTGTCCCGCGTTTCTTTTGCGAATTTTGATCCGTGAATCCTATCGCATTGTATTGGACTGCTGGAGTGACGCAGTAATGTTTTGTGAAGGCAAGAGAACTGTGAGTGCATTAAAAGTACAAGTTTAGCTTGATTGGCGACGATTTAAGATATTTTTCACATTTCTGTTAAGTTTTGGACTTTCATTTTGTTTGAGAAGCACTCTTACGGACGAACGTTTCAATCGCACTGGTCACGCGCATTCGAGTGTCCTGCACGTGTCATTGCGCGTGAGATGGGAATCGCGGTCTGCAGTTGGTGCTGAACATAGTTATTTTCGGAGGAGATTTGAGTTTAAGACTATTTGTGTTACCCTGCCATCCAACGACATCTCAGGTTGACACATCTCTGTGGGGTATCTCAGTTTGTTACATTCCTGTGATACATTTCATCTTTGATTCATCTCAGTTTGATTCATTCGCTGTTCGACTCATTTTTGATTCATTCATTTTTTTTTGGACATTTCATGGAGTTTAAGTGATATTGCTACGAAATCTCAAGATAATTTCAACGCACGCTACGTCGAGACAACTCCTCTCAATTTTTCAATCTATTATTTTTTTTAATTTATTATATTTTTGATCCAAGGAACTGTGAGAGTTCTGTTGAATCACAGAACCTAAGGTGAACTGAGTGAGCACATAACAGGACATTTCACGTAAGTGCTCTTCCAGATGTGAAATTGTATTGTGTATATTGTTGTTTTTTTCAAAGTGATTGGTTGATCATTTGAAAACTGAGAACGCATACTAAGTGGTGTTTACAAAAGGTTTTTTTTAGTATTTTATTTTGAAGTGAGGTTTATCTTGGTACAAGTGAAAAGTTTAGAGTTTTTACATTGAAAGTGATTGAGAGTGAGGGTAAAGGAAAACACAAAGACCATACATTTTATTTTTTATTTTATTTTTTGTGATCATTAACCCTGAATTTAACATTTGATTACAAGAAAGAAGAAAAGACACAAAGAATAAATATTGTTTGATTTCGTACTTACTTCATTGTATCTTTTTGTTTTAGAGCTGTCAAGGAGTGGGGGCGTCTCAGCTACTTTATTAGACCAGAGGGGGGAGGGGTATATTAGGCTGTCTAGCCCATTTTACTTTTACTTCAGGAAGCTAGTGACATTACTTAAGCTGAAGCCTACTCTCGTCGGTCTGTACATCCCAATAAAGTAGAACACAACATACACACATTTAGTGTGTAGCGAGATTAAAAGCACTGAAAGCGGGGACTAAGATCTTTTCGCTATTCAGTCTTCCGTGGCAGCACTAATATATTTTCCCCTACAAGACGGGTTAAATTCTCGTTACATAAGTGGCGTCACGAACAGGATCATACTTAGCCTAGTTTTTTGTTGTTGCACTATTCTGTCCCAGGTCTGTGAGCAAGAAGAAAAATGGCAGAACTGGAAGAACTGAAGAAGGAGTTCGCTGAAATGCAGAGGAGGTTAGCGGAGCAAGCTGGGGCATTGGATCATGCCAGAACGGAACAGCGAGAAGCACTGTCACTGGCCAGAGCAGTAATGGAGCAGCAAGCGTCCACTCGTGCACCCCCAGCGACGATCTATATCCCAAGAGATCATAAACTTACCGATTTCACTGGCACTACAAAACCTGGAGAAGGAAGTGTTGAAGAGTGGATTGTCTCTATGAAATCAGCCTTTCGAGTCATGAAGGTGCCAGAAGAAGATCAGGTGGAGCTGATAAAGCAGCACTTAAAGGGGGAGGCTAAAGATACTGTGAAGTTCATGATGGAAGAAGGGGATAACAGTGTAAAGTCCATCTTTCAGCTGCTCCAGGAAACCTATGGAGACAAGGTACCTATTGGCACAAGGTTGAAAGACTTTTATGATCGAAAACAAGCACCTGGTGAGACCATACGCGCATATGCTTACGATTTACGCGAAAAGCTCCACAAGGTGAAGCGCAGAGAGCCCAGACGAGTTTCAGATGAAGAGAGTGTTCTGAAAGAGCAGTTAGTTCTTGGGCTGAGGGATGATTTCCTAAGAAGAGAGATGAAACGAAGGGTCAAGGAAGAGGAAAGTTTGACTTTTGCACAGCTGATGCAGGATGCCATCACATGGTCTGAGGAAGAGGAAGCACAACCTGAAGGTAACTTGAAGACCCCTGTGCGTGCGAGAGTAGCAGTTCACACTACAGTTGCGACTGGTGACAATCCATCCTCCCTGACATTAGAAAAGTTGCACGAGGCAATAGAGAAGATAGCTGCACGGCAGGAAGAATTGTACAGAATTGTCCATAGTCAAGGGAGAGTTGATCCCCAGCCTGATGTGATGAGAAGACAGCCTCTGAGAAACAGTGAAGGGCAATATATCTGTTATACATGCGGTCAACCAGGTCACACCAGTCGACGTTGTAGACAGTATAAGGAGCTGGGTAACCGGGGCACGGCGTCATCACCAATGGCCGAAGTTTCTGAGGTGTTAAAAGGAGCTTCGTCGGGTGACAATGCAAGCACCAGTGGGCCTTCCGTAATCCGGAGTCATGCAGCTGACTGGAATGCAGATATAGCACCAGAAACACTAAGGGATAGTGCTTTTGGAGACTGTTTGACAGTGGATGTGAAAATAGCAGGGGTGCCTACCAAATGCTTGTTGGACACAGGTTCAGAGGTTACCACCATCTCAGAGTCTCACTTTAAACATCATTTTGGAGGACAAGAAATACATCTGTCATCTGCTAACTGGGTACACCTCACTGCTGCAAATGGACTAGACATTCCTGTCCTTGGATGTCTACAGGCAGACATAGAGTGCATGGGAAAGCTGCTTCCAGGGAAGTGTGTTTTCGTTCTAACAGACTCGAACCCCGATGTGAAGGAGATGAAGGGATTGGCTGGAATTGTGGGGATGAATGTGCTTAGCGAATTGAAAAACCTTGTGCTGTCTGGAAAGGAATTGGATAAGGAAAGCAAAGTGAGTCAACGTGCAGATGCTAATGTCAGACGAGTGATAGCAAAAGTGAAAAAAGATGAAAGACTCTTGGGCTCAGAGGGCAGGATAGGATTTGTTAAGGTGTCTGGGAAGCAAGTTGTGATAATTCCACCCTTAAGTGAGAAAATTGTGGAAGGCCACTGCAGTATACCCCATCAAGTAAAACATCAAGTGTTGGTGGAGTGCACAGGTTCTGTTACCCTTCCAAAAGGATTGTTAGTAGCCAATGTGCTTGCAAGCCCAGAAAAGGGTAAAGTTCCGGTGCGAGTGTTAAATCTCTGTCAAGAAACCGTCAGGTTGATGCCGAGATCCAGGATTGCAGTTGTGTCCAAGCCTCAAAAGGTAGTCCCAAAGCAAATGGTGGAATTCGAAGAGGGTGATGATGAGTTGCGTGTTAAACGACATGTACAGTGCAGCATTAAGAGTGAGAGCCAGCCCGAACAACTGTCAGTTCCAGTTCAGATGAATCGGGATGGACTGTCTGAGATGCAACGGGAGGAGCTAAATGCTCTGCTGACACGTTACAGTGATGTTTTCTCCAAGAGTGACACAGACTATGGATACACAACAACAGTGACACATAGCATACCTACTGGAGATGCTCAGCCAATAAAACAACGCCATCGACGAGTCCCACCTCATGTTTTTCAGGAGTTTAAGAGACATGTGCAGGATCTTGTCAGTCAGGGTGTACTAAACGAAAGTCGCAGTCCGTGGGCCTCACCTGCAGTCATCGTGATAAAGAAAGACGGAGGTGTTCGTTTCTGCTGCGACTACAGGAGACTCAACCAAGTCACATTTAAGGATGCCTACCCCCTTCCGCGTGTGGAGGAATCCTTGGATGCTTTGGGGAATGCACAGTTGTTTTCCACACTGGATCTCACGGCAGGTTATTTTCAAGTGGCGGTAAATGAATCGGATCGGGAGAAGACTGCTGTCACAACTCCGTTTGGGTTGTTTGAGTGGACACGGATGCCGTTTGGTTTATGCAACGCTCCGGCCACCTTTCAGCGATTGATGAGTGCAGCATTAGGTGATCTGGCCTTTGATATTCTCCTGATCTATCTTGACGATATTATTGTGTTCTCTGTGGATTTCAAGAGCCATTGTGAGAAGTTAGAGCTTGTGCTCTCAAGGTTGCGTCAGCACGGACTGAAGCTGAAACCGAGTAAATGTTTCCTCCTGAGACCAGAGGTCCGGTTCTTGGGACACATCATTTCGTCGAAGGGAGTTCAGGTGGACAAGGACAAGGTTCAGTGTTTGGATGCGTGGCCTTCACCTATGAATGTTAGGGAGGTTAGACAGCTGCTGGGATTTATGAGTTACTATCGTCGATTTGTTCCAAGATTTGCACAGCTGGCAAAGCCCCTACATGCCCTGGTTGGAAAAGGTAACAAAGGCAAGTCGGCAGAAGCGTTCGTCTGGAGTGATGAGTGTCAGTCCGCATTCAGCAAGCTTAAGAGTTGTCTCATGTCACCTCCGATTCTGGCTTACCCTGATTTCCAGTGTCCGTTCATACTCACGACGGATGGGAGCCTCAACGGACTTGGAGCTATACTCAGTCAAAAGCAGGGGGTGTTGAACGTGTCATTGCCTACGCAAGCAGAGGTCTAAAGGGATCTGAAAGAAATGACAAGTTTTACAGTGCCTTCAAGTTGGAGTTACTTGCCCTCAAATGGGCAGTAACTGAGAAATTTAAGGAATACCTGATATTTGCAAAGTTTCAGGTTATTACTGACCACAACCCTCTTCGCTATCTGGAGACAGCCAACCTCGGAGCAGTGGAACAGCGTTGGTCTGCACAGTTAGCAGAGTTCAACTTTGAGGTTTGTTACAAGCCTGGCAGACAGAACATCAATGCTGACGTTCTTTCTAGGATTCCCTGGGGTATGGAACCTGAGAAGGATGACGATGGAAAAGACTTCATTCGGTTGACATCAGACGAGGTACGGGCATGCCTGTGGCCAGGTAAAGAGGAAGGGGTTGACAAGTCTTCTGTCCGAGTTGCCAAACAAGCAGCCATAAGGAAGGGTGTTGATGGTTATAGCTGGTCGTCCATCAAAGAGCAACAGAGGAAGGACCCTTGTATAGCACCTGTGTACAACGCTGTACTCGAGAGCAGGAGGTTTGTGACGCGTAGTTTCCGGGATATGGAAATCCAGCAAAAGAAGCTAGCTAGACAGTTGGAGCGTTTGAAATTAAGACATGAAGTGCTGTTCCGAGTGATTACGGACCCAAGAGACGGAGAGGAGATATGGCAGTTGGTAGTGCCTGAGTCTTTACGAGAGAAAGTGTATAAGGGAGTCCATGAACATGGAGGACATTTTGGTAGCAGGAGTACATTAGAGCAGATGCGACAGAGTTACTATTGGCCCACAATGGCCAATGATGTACAAACATGGGTAACCCAGTGTCGAAGATGTACCCTAGCTAAGGATGTATTCCCCAAGATTCGTGCTCCTATGACCTGCACCAACGTAACTGCACCTCTAGAAGTTCTTGCCATGGACTACACCATTCTTGAGAGATCAGCAGGGGGTTATGAAAATGTTCTAGTGCTGACGGACATGTTTACAAGGTTTACTGTGGCGGTTCCAACAAAAAATCAAACAGCACTTACCACCGCCAAAGCCCTCGTACGACACTGGTTTGTCTGCTATGGATGTCCCGCCCGATTGCACTCGGATCAAGGCAGATGTTTCGAGGCAAGTGTAATCAAGGAGCTCTGTAAATTGTATGGAATCAGCAAGAGTCGGACCAGTCCTTATCACCCGCAAGGGAACGCGCAGTGCGAAAGGTTCAATCGCACAATGCACGATATGCTGCGAACATTACCTGCAGAAAAGAAGAAGGATTGGAAAACTTACCTGCCTGAACTTGTGATGGCCTACAATAGCCACGTTCATTCATCGACCGGTTACTCCCCATTTTATTTAATGTTTGGACGGGACGCAAGGCTGCCCATGGATGTCCTAGGAGGAAAAGACCTATCTGATGATGAGGCGGATGATCTTGATGAGTGGGTAAAGAATCATCATGAACGCCTGAGAACTGCAGTGGAGGCGGCGAAGGTAACTGCTCAAGAAGCTTCCAGGAGAAGGAAGAGGGTCTATGACCGCAAGGCTTCAGGAGCGCTCATTAGACCTGGTGACAGAGTATTGCTGCGTAACCACAAGTTTAGAGGACGGAACAAAATCCAAGATAAGTGGGAGTCTGTACCGTATTTAGTAGTGCGGCAAAATCACGCAGGTTTACCAGTCTTTACTGTACGTCCTGAGCAGGGGGTCCCACAAAGGTGGTTCACAGGGATCAATTGAGACACTGTACTTTCTCCTCACCCACAAGGCAGGTTACACATGCGGGAAGAGAAAAAGAATTGTCAGACTCAGACTCGCAAGACATTGTCTACATTCCATATACTACACACTTACCAAACACAGGCCTACCGGGAGAAGTAGAGGGTGAAGTGGTATGTGAGGAGGGTAATGTAGCTGGGAATGAGAGAGTAGACACAGGTCAAGATGGGGAATCTGAAGATTCTGACATTTCAGAAGTTGACACTAGTGGGGTACCTGAACTTAGACGTTCGAAGAGGGAAACCCAGGGTAGAATGCCTGTGAAATACAGGAATGATTACATTCTAAAATAAGGGTCCATAAAGTTTTGTAACTTGTAAGGTATTAGGAGAAAGAGTTATACATGTACAATGTGATGTCTTCCTAATATGTTTTTTTTTGTGTTTCAGAGATGAGTCAGCTGGAGATGTCGATGGTGTGGCAGGGTTTAGCAGGGGGGAATGTAACGGGTATATATTATCTAAATATAATAATTATTTTTGGGGGACTTTTATTTTGACGGGTGAACTGGTTTTCGGCGTTCAGGGTGTGCTGCGAGAGGAGAAGAGGAAGAGCGCGAGAAGTTGAGTGTCGCACAGACAAAAAGTGAGTGTTGTGTCGTGTTCGAGAAGCTCGTTCGATAAAGTGACTTAACAGAAGTTTATCGGGGCTTTGGTCGAATAAAGGACGACATCAGGTGATTTTTGCAAGCTGTGTCCCGCGTTTCTTTTGCGAATTTTGATCCGTGAATCCTATCGCATTGTATTGGACTGCTGGAGTGACGCAGTAATGTTTTGTGAAGGCAAGAGAACTGTGAGTGCATTAAAAGTACAAGTTTAGCTTGATTGGCGACGATTTAAGATATTTTTCACATTTCTGTTAAGTTTTGGACTTTCATTTTGTTTGAGAAGCACTCTTACGGACGAACGTTTCAATCGCACTGGTCACGCGCATTCGAGTGTCCTGCACGTGTCATTGCGCGTGAGATGGGAATCGCGGTCTGCAGTTGGTGCTGAACATAGTTATTTTCGGAGGAGATTTGAGTTTAAGACTATTTGTGTTACCCTGCCATCCAACGACATCTCAGGTTGACACATCTCTGTGGGGTATCTCAGTTTGTTACATTCCTGTGATACATTTCATCTTTGATTCATCTCAGTTTGATTCATTCGCTGTTCGACTCATTTTTGATTCATTCATTTTTTTTTGGACATTTCATGGAGTTTAAGTGATATTGCTACGAAATCTCAAGATAATTTCAACGCACGCTACGTCGAGACAACTCCCTCCAATTTTTCAATCTATTATTTTTTTTAATTTATTATATTTTTGATCCAAGGAACTGTGAGAGTTCTGTTGAATCACAGAACCTAAGGTGAACTGAGTGAGCACATAACAGGACATTTCACGTAAGTGCTCTTCCAGATGTGAAATTGTATTGTGTATATTGTTGTTTTTTTCAAAGTGATTGGTTGATCATTTGAAAACTGAGAACGCATACTAAGTGGTGTTTACAAAAGGTTTTTTTTAGTATTTTATTTTGAAGTGAGGTTTATCTTGGTACAAGTGAAAAGTTTAGAGTTTTTACATTGAAAGTGATTGAGAGTGAGGGTAAAGGAAAACACAAAGACCATACATTTTATTTTTTATTTTATTTTTTGTGATCATTAACCCTGAATTTAACATTTGATTACAAGAAAGAAGAAAAGACACAAAGAATAAATATTGTTTGATTTCGTACTTACTTCATTGTATCTTTTTGTTTTAGAGCTGTCAAGGAGTGGGGGCGTCTCAGCTACTTTATTAGACCAGAGGGGGGAGGGGTATATTAGGCTGTCTAGCCCATTTTACTTTTACTTCAGGAAGCTAGTGACATTACTTAAGCTGAAGCCTACTCTCGTCGGTCTGTACATCCCAATAAAGTAGAACACAACATACACACATTTAGTGTGTAGCGAGATTAAAAGCACTGAAAGCGGGGACTAAGATCTTTTCGCTATTCAGTCTTCCGTGGCAGCACTAATATATTTTCCCCTACAAGACGGGTTAAATTCTCGTTACATATGGTTTAAAGTATCAAACCCATCTATTTGCAAACCTATACTTCGGTTGAGATCCATGTACCACCTGCATGGCAAAACCTCCTGAGGATAAATACAGTGTTTTGAGCTACGGAAAAAAAAAGACCTGGGAGGAGGTTGCAGTGAATCCCTCGGGATGAGGTGTTGATTTGAAATGCAATGCATGAGTTGAAGACTAGCAGCATGGTGGTGGGAACGGGATGAGGTATAAGAAGTACATACAGTAAGTGTTTTACATTTGACACTCTCAGCCAACATCAGCCAAAACAAACCCATATGCTGCAGATCTCTCAATGACATTGTAGAGTATGGCAACCATGATCGATTTCCCATCAAACTATTATTTATGTTGGAGAAACTCCAGGTTTCTTTAATTGAGAAAAGTTAAGAGTTAGTCACAGGTATTGATGTTGACTTTCCCGAATGGGTCACCGACATGGTGGTCTTGTTACTTGAATGTGCGAGATAAGCAACAGCACGAATCTTTCTTCACGATACTACCTTAAGTGAAATTTCTCATATTACTAAACACACAACATATTCCGGGAATGGATTTGGCTTCTTAAATCTGGTTCCTGTTTGTAGCGAGAGGTGCTTTATTGCAACACAATGTCAAGAGCTGGTTGGACACGTCGAAAGTCTTGGCACCAACGGACACTAAATAAATCATTGACTACGTTTACATGTACACCAATAGTCTGATTATTATCAATAGTCAGAATAAGGAATTACTCGAATTAAGGTGTTTATATTACATGAGCAAACCTCTTTAATCCCATTTATATGCACCTTGCCATTATTTTGATTAGTCGCTAAGAGAAGAGGTCTCTTGGCTGTTTTTTTTATGCAGTTGAAGCACAGTAAAATATTCAGTTCAAATGCAACAGGCCTGTTTGTTCACTGGCTAAAACTAAAAACTATTAAATAACCGTTTTGTAAAATTTTAAATTTAATAAAATAAAAATCTGCAGTCTTACTCCTGAATGAATGACTGATTCACTAAAAAGAACTGACTAATTTAATCACACACAAGGCTTAAGTGTAGTTATTAACTTGTTCATGACAACACATATTTAAAACGCACATTATGCACTTTGTCAGTAGCACTTTATAAAATACATGAATAAAACATTGTGGTTTTTTTATATTGTTTAGTATATAGTTAAGGCCAATTATTAGACTGTATTTATGCTACCTAAACAAACCAATTTTGCAAGAATTGTTTATCTTCTGCTCTGCTGTTTTTGAACTTGTGCAAGAGTGTGACACGTAATCCATCTCCAGCCCTTGCACATGCATACTTTGGTCAGAGGAGAATAAATGCTATTAAATGTGATTATACTTGCCTATATCGTGCAATTAGAACCGCAGCACTTCACATATTTTACTGCAATTATGGTTATGCTAATTATGAGCAAATTCACATAAATCACAGTATTTGTATTTACATGCGCTTCAACTTAATCGCATAACGAAGGTTCATCTAAACATAGCCATTGTATAGAAAGAACCAAGTTATGGCCACATTGTTGAAACAAAATGTGTTTTTATTGTGTTCTTTCACTAAACAAAACTTATCCTCCCTTATGATTAATGCCCAACATTAAGCAATTCTGATGAACAAGACAAAAGTGTGGTTTTACTTTTTCTTTGATCAACTTTCAAAGCAAGATATTATTTATTGATGTGGTGAGATAGAGTCATCTCAAGCAACCCAGCATCAAAGCTATGGGAACAAAATTTCACGATAGCTCAGCGTTGTGTGCGTGCGTATTCAATGCTTGCACCCCACAGATGGAATGTGAGATGTTTAATTAGGTGCCTGTGAGTGGTCTCATGGGTAGGCACTTTTAATTTCTCAGGCCTATGGTCTCTTTCAGCGCAGACAGAGCCAGGTCAAATGCAGAGGAGGATGGCGGAGGCAGAGAGAGTTGCTAAGAGACGAATGCCGTGAATCCCTACGAACTCCCCGGCACAGCATCCGTCCCAACAAAGCACACTGCATCCAATTAAAGTCCACAATAGTCGTCTGACACTGCATGACTATAGTGATAAGATCACTGAGGAAATGTGAAATATGAATTACCCTCACACAAACAACAGTGGCATCAAATGAAAACCATCGTGCAACACAATACACCTCTGAAACATGCAGCCCAGAGCGTGCTTCCCAGCATCCCTTGGGAACACCGCCTGCTTATTTGTGGCTGGGGCTAATCCTTCACACTACCTGGCTGATGTTGTTGAAGGTGCTTCCTCCCCAGGGGCCGACATGTGACCCAGTTGAGACCGAGAACAAGAAAGAGCGAGAGAAAGAGAGCTGGAAGGAGACATCGCCACCATGTTTTGGTAACCACACGCACACACGAAAGGTCTGTTCCAAAAGCCGTTGACCTTCTGCAATAAAGAAAGAGCACAAAACAAGACATCAATAACCTGAAAACGATACATTGAAGAGGAAGCAGCCCTGTCGCATGGACCAGGTCTGAATGGTTCCTCGGGACAGGATCAACAAATAACGCAGAGGAAGGGTTGTGCACTGTCATTGTGAATGCAACAATAGCAGACTGTAAACACCGGGTGATGCACATAAAAGACACGGCAAACTATGGATATAATTTTTCTGTGAATGATCCTATTGTTCCACCGAAACACTGCTTTCTGGCTGATGACCAAACTGTGTCAGGTAACAGGTTGTTTGCAGGGAGATCTGTGGTGATACAGGAGTGGAAAGGTGTAGACAGAAATAGATAGTACCATTGATGCCGCTTTTTCTTCTTTGTTGGATTTCAATTGCTTGCTTGGGCGGGGCAGGGATATTTTTGTAAAGTAAATGTGAAGTATAGACAAAAAACGATGGATTTAAAAAAAAAAATTGTAAACTGAAATAATGTCTAAACAAAACTACATAAAAATAAATATTAATAATAATAAAAAAAACGTTATTAAAAACGGTCAGCCAGTCATTACTGCAAAAAAAAAACCCCTTCGGGGATAATGACTGCCAAACTGTACATTTTCCCCTATGCAATATATTTTATTATATTCAGTAATTTTTATTTTCATATTGCTTTAAATTTCATTTTAAATTGCTTTTTAAATCTTGTTTTAGTTCATTTATTAAGCTTTTTTAGTGATTATAATTTAGTACATTTATTAAATATTCAAGTTTCCCAAACTAAAATCACAAAAAGTGACATTAAAATATATGTATAATAAGTAGAAATATATTCACATAATAAAAAATAAACTACACTGTAAAAAGTTGCTACATTTTTAAGTATATCAGCTTGGATGTAATAAGTCATTTAAACTTAAATTAAATTAAACTGACTTAAAAAAAAACGGTTGAATATTGTACAACTTGTTTAAATTGTTTAACTTGTTTTGATTAGTTAAAGCAATGTACAAACATATGTTTTCATAACTCATTGATCATATAATTTTTTACAGTGCAAAACAATGAATAAAACTAACTAAAACTCAATTTTAAGGAGAAATTTAACATTAAAATAAAAATACATCTGAAAATGCAAAACTATGCCCCTATAACCCTTTGGGCAGAGCAAACTTAATCTATTCCGTTCCATGAGAACAGGTCTCTCAGAACGTTGTGATACTTAGATGGGCCTGGCAGCAATGAAGGCTTTACTGTACTGGAAACTATCCCATGACAGGCAAGTCTTCAAAACCAAAGAGGTACAACCATCGTGCACATGTTCCCAGTATGAGCTACAGTAATGTGGACAGCACATGAGAGCTGGTCCATCCCATGGCACCTTATAAGTCAGAGTAATACTGTGGGACTTTGGTGCAACCCTTTGGCACAACCATGCCTGAAACAATTTAGGTGAGTTCATTTTATAGACCTAAACCTTTATTTCCCAAGACAGAATTACATTCAGATTAATGGAATTATTATATAAATGCACAGCAAGGTCTTACAGGCAAATACACACAGATGTGATTCATCCTCAAAGTCCATCTGCGAATGCCGACAAGTGATGAATCCCTATCACAGGGAGCAGAGATCTCACGCGTGCACTGCCTCGGCACAGCTGCTCTGTCAGGGTTAGGATCCGTAGAGCTGCATCCAAGGAGTTCAACATCCAAAGTGGGAAGTTCAGGGAAGATTAGAGATGTCATGGAATGAAATAGTAGAAGGTTTTGTACTCCCTATAGCTCTCCTTGCTTTCTTTCTTGTCCATGTTAGATACAGTTGGAACAAAGGGAATCATATGCACCCAAACCATTTTAAGGAATTCAATCAGGTTAATTATATTTTCCTAGACATAAAATCTGTCACTATGGCCTTTTTTACGAGCTATTTTAAGATTAAAATAATACTGCTGAAGAGTTAGGCAAATATCCCAAAATGTTCATGATAACAATCCCTTTTTATATTCGCGCTCTTTCATTTTTGCGGCCATTAAATCAGTTTGAACCACTGAAGTCATGAGTAAAAGTCTAACAATGCATCTTACCCACTTAATCCGCCTTACTTCCAGCATTCTGCATCTTTTGTTAGCTAAATAAACGGTACCAACAAAGAAGTAGTCAGCCAGAGCTTCTTATTGCATTTGGACGGTGATCCCTTTAAGAAAATGGGTGTACGGTGTTCAGAAACAGTGGCTGGTTAAATTTGATATCGAATGTATCTGGGCCAGTATCAGATGGTAAGTCTGCCCTGTGAGGTTATAAAACATGCAAACATCACCACGGGAGGCACCAATTAAAATATACTTGATTCAAACTTTTTTATCCCAGAGTTTAATTAATTTTATAAGCTTAATATCAATGGACAAACATTAAACTGCCCACTTTTGTGTTGTCACAACATCTCACGAAAACAACAAGAGTGTGATCACATGGTACTTCAAAACTAAGCCTCTGTATATAGTTTCGTCTAGAGGAAGTGCATGAAAGAGTATACGAGTGCTCCTTTATAGCATTTAACACAAAGCAAAGCCCATACTTTCAAAATATGTCAAGAAACGGAAGGACCCACCCAAGTCTTACCTGAACTCCATTCACAGAGCGAAGAGCGAATGGGTGCAGAGGATATCATTACAATTAAATAGGAAACATGGTTGAACAAATCTCAAGAACCATCAATTCATATCTGAATGCTTTATTGTGTTGGTGGTCGGAGGTTTAACATTTTTAAATGACACCTTTCCGAAGGTAAAAATCCCCTTGGCTGCCCATAAACATTAAAGGATTTAAACGTTTTATGCAACATCCAGCTCTTTAACAACAGGCACTGAACTGAAACATAACACAACACACCCTCTCCTCATCCTTAAATTAGTATGCAATGACTCATTCAACAGGAGGCTGGTGCTGAGTTAATCTTCTATGATTTACTGCACTTCCTCCCCAGAACTTCACGTCGACTGCTTCAAGTACGGAGTGTTGAGGAAAAGCTGGCGAACTTGCAGAGCTGGAACCCCAAGTGCTATTATTCAAAAACATGTACTATTACTGCATGTCCTCACTCTAACCCTCTAATACAGCTCTCAACCCTGAGGAGACAGGCACTGAGTACAAAGTCTTTATCACCCTCCACTTTTACCTGAGGGAGCAGGTTGGAGAGGGAAAAAAATGACTTACGGTAAGGCAATGTGAGCCAAACTAGACTGGCAGCCAAAGAGCTTTTCAATACCATGAATATGGATGATTCAAAACCTGACAGCACAGCTGGGATTTTCATTTCTATATTTGTTTAGTAGCCAAAAGTTTGATTTGGTGGAGATTTCATGGATGTATCTGTTCAATGTGTGTAGAGACAGGTCTGAAACTTTACTGGCACGGTGGTCTGTAGTCAAAATCAATAACTCAAATTATGCATATAAAATAATATACATAAAAAAATTATCCAGTGCGCTACTGGATTGT
This sequence comes from Chrosomus eos, assembly GCA_036326025.1. Lineage (NCBI taxonomy): Eukaryota > Metazoa > Chordata > Actinopteri > Cypriniformes > Leuciscidae > Chrosomus > Chrosomus eos. The sequence goes on from CM070830.1 coordinate 25,109,495, forward strand.
AGCTTTTTACTGATTTTATTATTTTAATTATAATACTCTTAAGTCCAGCTTTAGTGTTATTGAGAATTAAACTGTTTATAACCATCTGTTACATTGACAGATCTCATAAATGTATGACATGTGGCCGCACTGCACCCACAGATTACACTTGAACCCTTTTCATTTTTTGCCGCTTATTTCCCCATTACATTGTGGATATTCATTTCAAACTTGTCCTCAAAATGTCAAAACTGATCGGTCTAATATTCTAATTCATATGATATAAAAGCTTTGCAGGCACTTAAAACAATGTTCACAGATGTCTTTGCTGTCCTATTGCCATATATATATGTTTTTTTACCTTAAAAAAAGGCAGTTTTTATAGGATTCAATAAATGTTTAAACTTTAGGAAATAAATCAATTTTATGAAAGGTGAATATTTTTTTCTCACAAATAGTTAACAGTACCGGAACAAATTTATTTACATAATAAAAAAAAATTAGGCTATGCCCTGATATGAAAATTCTGATACTGATAATTATGTTTTACATTATGACTAACTGAAAATTTGCCGTTATTAATATCAGCTATTTGGTCTAAAAACTAAAATTCTCGGTTTAAAATGTTGTAGGCATCACAGCATTATCATATAGGCTATACAGTATGAAAAACTGATATTAATTTTGAGATTTGCTAAAGATCTCGGTCAGAAACAAAAAAATATCGGTCAGCAAGGGCACATTAAACTGATCAAATATAATTTTACAAAAGATTTCTATTTCAGTTTCAACTTTATATGTAGGCTATTAAAGAATCTTGAAAAAAGTATCATGGTTTCCATAAAAAATATGAACCATTTTTAGCATTGATAATCACACACAAATCCAGAAGCATTTCTGTAGGATCATGTGACCTTGAAGACTGACGAAATTGCTGCTGAAAATTCAGCTTTGCCATCACAAGAATAGATATCTTAAAATATATTAAACTTCTTTTAAACTGTAATAATATTTGACCATATTACTACTGTATTTTTGATTAAATAAATGCAGCCTTGTTGAACATAAGACACTTCTTTTGTTCAGACCTCAAACCTTGAACGGTTGAGTAAGATATTGAAAAGAACTGCCAAAGTTTGATTCACTTTTTCAAATGAGAAACTGATGGAAGAACTCCAGTTTAAAATGTCCTATCAAACACATTAAGTAGATGGAATGTGTGAAGTTTGTTTGTTTATATGTTTAAAGTGCGAAAGGGAATGATGAAAGTCGTGCACACAGCCCAAGGCCGAGGACATTCCACTCCACCCCTCCCTCTATATGACTTCATCAACGCTGCTTAGCTAGAAGATCAGACATTCACCAGCCTGCCAGCCAAACCTCAAGATTTCAAATTAAAGAGCCTTGCTCTCACTCCCAAACACCCCTGCACACACACACACACACGCACGCACACAAGTCCCGTGATCTGCCAATCGGTCGTAAGCAAACACACAACCACTCGACCCAATACAAAAATCTACAGAAACGACAGCGAGGACTAAACAAAAAGGTCAATAACCTTGATCTCGATGTGTAAACCGCTCTGTCATGTGTCATTCACACAGAGTTAGCATGCATTTTACACATGGCAGATCTCCACATGCGTGTGATGTTTACAGAGCATTCTTTACACAAGTGTGAGATCTCACAGGAATTTAACTGGCGCTAGAGTATAATGCTAGATGAAGTCTGAACATATGATCTCAATCGAAATCTATGTTGCATACAGAAGAAACCCAAGATGAGCATACGTGAAGGACAGCTCTTAAAGGGATAGTTGACCTAAAAATGACAATTAATTTACTCAAATCATGTCGTTTCAAACCTTTATGACTTTTTTTATGTGGAACACTGAAGATAGTTTGACAGATGTCTATACGAGGAAAGTCAGTTGGGTTCAATGTTGTTTTGACTTTCATTATGGGGACAAAAACTTCTTGTTTTTGGGTGTGTAACCCCTTTCTCGTGTCAGCCTTGGCTTCTGTGGATGCTGCTGACATAATCTGGCCTTCAAATTTTGTTTGCTTTTTGCTTCATTTTCAACAGTGCCACTGGCACCCAAAAACTAAATTGCTCATTTGACATTTATGGGCCAAATCTGCAAACCATGAAGCCTGACATTGGCCAAAAGGTCTGGAGACCAGTGGAGCCACATACAGTACACAAACTGGACGGGATGTTTGCAAATAAAGTGGGGTGCCGGCTGATCGTTATCAGCCTTGCACAAATAAAGTAATTCAACGCACTGTTTGCTTTTTTCATTTTCATATGATTAGGTTTTTTCAAGGAGGAAATGGATTATTATTATTTTGGGCCAAATATTTAATGTTCCCATTATTCGAGCAAGTGTATAAACAAATGCGTCAGGAGCAATTCATCGTGCTTACAATAACATTCTGACATTTTCCCACAGTGTGGCCAGGGCTGCCAGTAGGGCCATGGCTTCCTCTGAGAGCAGTCAGACCCTAAGACCACCATAGTGCACAAATGGTAAAGACAGAGGGGACACTGTCAGGATTGAACAGTACTATACTGTACTATACTTAACTAACACAGAACATTAGTGTTAAATGTAGTAAAAATGTGCACATATCCTCAACTGGTAGAGCATGGGCTGCAATGCCAAGGTCAGGCATTCAAAAGTTACACAAATGTATAGATTTACTTCAGATAAAATGTCTGCCAGAGTATTATTAGATAATGAAAACAAATGCAAATCTGTTTGTTTTAGGCAGGGTAGGTGATTTGTGATTTGAATCACAAAGTTAAGTGGTCTAAATGTGTTTATATGTATTTATATTGTCTGTGGAAGGCGTAGGATCATAAAATGTTCGTCCAATCATTGCATTCGGTCAGATTGTAATGGTACGATGTCCTACTTCCATACCTCCACGCACCCTGCTCGCGAAGACATCACACGGCATCAGTGCATTTCATGCGGTGAGTTAAACAGACGTCAGTCACTGAGAACCGCAAACGAAACAGTAGCCTTTACAGTTCCTCCTAAACCAAAACAACAAGCTTATGCTGCGTTCACACCATAACTACTGTCATTTGGAAGAGATGGAAACGTGATGTTATACTCGGAGCGGTTTGTGACTCGAATTTATGCATTTCGATGGCAACACTATCAATGCCAAAATTAATCTGCAGCAGTCATGTGGTACAGGTCAGTGCTCTTTAAGTTGTTTATGCTCATTATTATTGTAATGTTATGTGCTTTGAGACATGAGGTAGTTTAACACCGTCTCTCATCTCGTGACTGCAAACTCTACTGTGTGCGTTCATGTGTTTTGAAGGAGGCGTGGCTTTGGAGACGCTTTTGGATGTCATGCTTTCAAAGCTAACTTACTAGCAGCTCCGAAAATTGCCTTTCCTACAAGTAACTAAAATAAAACTTTAAAAATAACATACCCAAGTAGGAATAACTGTCTCTAAAATGAACTAAAATAAAAACGACTACAAATTAAAATTAGTTTTAGATACACACCGTCTGCTAATAAAAATGAACATGCCAATAAATATCAATAACACTACTCACCAATTTAACACTGTTAAACATCTTTAAAATGATACCAGTTGGCACAACTAAATCAAATCAAATCTGAAAACTAATTGCTAAATCTAAATTAACCCTTTAATGCAAGAATTATTGCAACGCTTGAGTGGACAGTATGCATTTTTGGTTTGAACTTTAAAGAGATATTAAACATAATACATAGTATACATATAATCTCTACAACCTGTCAAGGTACGACTGTGGAAACCCAACTCAGATTATGTAGAAATGCGTACGCTCCCTCCAGTCCGATTTGCCCTTATTTGCTTATCATTCGGATTATGTTCAAGATGGACACATTTCTACCGTAGCTCTCTTCTGAGAAAACCTAGTGATTGGGAGTTTTTCAATCTCATCTGAAATGAGCAGTGTTGGGGAGTAACGCATTACAAGTAACGTGCATAACGTAATCAGATTACTTTTTGATATAATGAGTAAAGTAATGCATTACAAGTAACATGCATAATGCATGCGTGAAAGGATTAAAACAACGACAGAAAAGAAAATACAAATTGAAAATAAAAACGATATTAAAAATTAAAACTAGAGTAACCCTGGTGCAAAAAACATAAATGTTAATGATAACTTTTGAACAGCAGTTATCCCCAAGATGAACACATTGTGCTAAGAATCAAGTCCACAATATGAATAATCCACAAAAATCGGTTCACATAACTTTTACAGAACTGTTTATTGTTTTATTGATTCTATTCTTTAGATAGCCAAATGTAGAATTAAACGTGGCACTCTTCCCACTGGAAGCAGTTAAAAAAGCATAATATTGACAAAAGCCAAAGTACTTAACACAGGGAGGACATATGAAAGCACTTTTATCACAAGCAAATTCCTTTGCAGTTACATCCTCAATCACCAGGGACGCGAGACATGACGTAACCAGAGAACATGAGTCGAACATAAATCGTAAGTGCTGATAGAAAACCTCCTCACATGTTGCACTTCATCACACAACAAGCTTCTCGAGACCCATCTGAAAACTTGTCGTATTAACAGAGTATGAAACATCTTATGCTCCCTGCCATTCATCATATCTAAGGCTCTGAAACGGAAACAGCAATGCATCACAGAGAAACCGATCTGAGCCATTTTAGGAAACCATTAGTGAAACGAGCGATAGTGCAGATTGTGTCAGGGCCGTTTCCTTGTTCCAACTCTGCCGAATGCTATTTACAGAGTTCTGATAATTGTTCAGAGGCCAAACACCAGCCAACAGATACATATCGTGAAATAAACCAGTTGGGATCAAGTTCAGCCCAGTTCCTTGTAATTACAGCGAGATACAAAAGAGCACACGCAGAAGACAGGCAAGCATATATAAGGGCACGCGTGTCAGAAACGATGTACACGCACACACACATCCTAACTATTATACACACATGCAGGGCCTCATCAATCACAATTTCTCTGGGGGGTCCACATGGCCAAAAGCAAATGTACATTGTGCAATTGGTCCTGTATAAAACCTGAATAATAGTTCACAGTCCCAGAGCCTCAGCTTGGGTTGGGACCGTGCCTAAATGTTCCTAATGAAATCAAGTGGCGTCCGGACATTTCTTCTCTTTGCTTTTCTCACCTTTGTCTAACCCAAGACCTTCATTCTCACTTAGCCATTTCATGTGAACAAAACTAGCCCAGTTGACATCCCGGCACCAAACGGCCTCATCGGATTGGATTTTATTAGCTGTTCATCTTAGCGGGATATCTAAACAATAAAAGCTTTCAGTTTTTGCAGACCGCTGCACATACAACTGAACCGTAAGTGTGGACATGTTACACATCGCAATGTCTTTAAAAGGTGAAGAACATTCGCAAATGTCATCTTGTGGTGGTGGATTTGTTGATTCACCAAGACAACACTGGATTCTTCTGTTTTCAATGAAGAGAGAGAACATAAAGTGCATTAGTGCATGAGTGTGTGTGAGATGTTCATCCATTCCTGCATTAAGCTCTCTAACCTCAGCTCCCTAAAGACCGTCCTCCTTAAAGCACCCCTAAAAAAGCAACTCTACAGATGAAACACTCCACTTTAAGAGCACCGCGAATCACTTGGGCTTTGTGATTGTTATATTTGCAAACCATGACCTTTTTTCCTCAAATATATTTTACATGACAACCCACAATAAATGTCTTTTTGGAAACAGAGGAAACTAGAAACAGACATTTAGAGTTAAGGAGATGAAGCTGTAATCAGAATAATTAACGTTTAGAACTAAAACATATTTACAGATCTTTTTTTTCCACACTGTGACATACAACAGATTATCGAAAAAGAGTGTAGGGCGGGGACTTTGTTCACATGGTTGTTGGTAGGATAAAATGATGTAGAATATGGTAATGCAGATTAAGGCATAAATATGTGATTTATAAGTACTAATAAACAGCCAATATCCTAGTAATATGCATGCTAATAAGCATCTAGTTAATAGTGAGAATTGGACTCTAAACCGATATATGGATATATACCGATATATGGATTTTTATTATATGAACGTAATCTTGACCAACAATTTTTTATTTTTTGGTTATTCCTCATTCAAGTAGATACAAACTATACCAGCATGATGGTAAAAAGCTGTCTGGAACAGTTACAAATATAGGGCAGACGAGTGAACTGTCTTGCCTTAAAGGGATTTGGGAAAAGTGGACCAAAATACAGATTATTTATGTAAAGACAATTCTAGGTTCTGTAAATTTGATTGGATGAGCCATATTGAAGTCACTGTAATCGAACCAATATACTGACTGCACATCAGTTGAATGCTACATAAATGTGCCAAGTTACTTTGCTTGAAGTGGTGGCTAACAACACCAATTACCCATGGTAAAACCAACGCACAGTTACTTGTTACTTCAAGACACTCTTTATACATGGGACTACATAAACCCACAGCCTACTTAAATTGTGATGTTTACAAATCCTTTAGCCATGTAAAGTGATAACTCTTTCACTTAGTTTCCACATAAAGAAAGAGTTTATCTGCTGAATAGAACTGAATGTGGTTTATTTACTGAAGCTTATTAATGTGTCTAAGTGATTAAGGAAATGAGTGCGTCACTGCAGAGTGCAGACACAATTACACAACGGCGAGTCCTTGTCTTCAATGGTAGATGCCTTGATGATTTAGTTGAGTTGACGTTGGCTCCTTCAAGGCTGAGATTGTGTACTGTGCATGCCTCTGTGGCTCCAAGGTCTGACTCCTGCCTTAAACGCTCCCATGCATCACTGCCTACCGCTATAAGAGTGGTACAGAGAGCACAGGAGTACATTAGATGACACCTGACAGTTTGGAATATTGAATCTAGCTTGAATCTTTTTGTGAGTGTTATGTAAAATTAAATTTGATATTTCATGTAAAAATAAAAGCTAAATTACTACTACTGAGTGTTAACCAACAAAACATTTTAGTAAAGGAAAATATAATTTTTAAAGGAACACTCCACCGTTTTTTGAAATAGGGCTTATTCACATTCTTTCCTACATTTAGATAGTGTTGTAGTCAAGACCACCTAACCCGAGACCAAGACAAGACCAAGACCAGAGTGTATCAAGACCGAGACAAGACCAAGACTTTTAGGGGCCGAGACCAAGACCAAGGGAGAGCGAGACCAAGACCAAGACCAAGACCAGCGCCCACACTACAAACAATTGTGAAACATGATCAAAAGAGCTTCTCAAATTGATCTGAAAGATCCACATTCCCATAAAAATACATATTAAAGTTTAAATAAACGTAACCATCTTTATTTAATTCTCCTGGGTGACTTCCATCATTTAGTACATGTAGCCTATGCAAAAAAAAAAACAATTATTCATTGTTCATCACTAAAGTCTTCACTTTTCTCCACCTTTTATAAACAATACATAAAAAATTTATGTTGTTTTTAAACCTACAACAATCCTTTTTAAACATATTTTAGCACAATTCACAACCAGCTGTAATTCAGGAAAAAATAAATGAATGCTCCACTTTAAAATATGGTCTTCCGATCTTCTACCTTCGTGTCGATTTATTTTTAATAATATGTGCCATGCAAGACAGCGCTTAGGAGACGGTGAACCCTTGTTTATACTTTCGCCTGGCTCAGAAGAGAAAGAGTGCGCGCGCGCGACCGGGGCGTTCTCTCGCTCTCGTGCTCTCTCTCTCTGTCACACGCGCAGCAGTTCGTCTACATTACTCATCGACCGTTTTACATCCAATAATAGCAAGGCTGTTAACAAAAAAAATGAGACAATATACTGGCAATTTAGTGATATTTTCACAGTTATGGTCTTGACTGGTCTTGAAAAAAAATCGCGAGTCCTCAATGTCCGAGACCGAGACAAGACCGAGACCAAATGCGGTCGAGTCCGAGACGAGACCAAGACCATCAAAAAGTGGTCTCGAGAACTACAACACTACATTTAGATAGGTGTGCAAATGCATTTTTGTCTCAGTGCATGCATTGTTTTTGTTTGACAGGGTCGGCGCTAGCTTAGCTTAGCACAATGAATGGAATCCTTTGTTGCCAGCTAGCATGTCCTGAGTAAAAGTGATATATATATTTTTTTAAAACACGTAATTACTTGTGGCCTGTGTATTCACAGCGAGTACAAATAGCGCTGCAGATTAACACTAGGCGATTTCCTAGGCAGATATTGACTTGGGACTATATTAGGGGGAAGCACAGGCGAAGCACTGCTACTTGGGATTTCATGTGTTGCATGATATCTCTGCGCCCAAGTAGCAGTGCTTTGCCTGTGCCTCCCCCTAATATAGTCCCAAGTCAATATCTGCCTAGGAAATCGCCTAGTGTTAATCTGCAGCGCTATTTGTACTCGTTGTGAATACACAGGCCACAAGAAGTAATTACGTGTTTTTTTTAATTTTTTTTTATCACTTTTACTCAGGACATGCTAGCTGGCAACAAAGGATTCCATTCATTGTGCTAAGAAAAGGAAAAGGAAAGAATGTGAATAAGCCCTATTTCAAAAAACGGTGGAGTGCTCCTTTAAAGCATAGAACAAAATGTATTGATGTTAAAATATTGAGGTTGTAAAACTGACATGGAAGTTACTTTTTAAATAAGATAGAGCACTTTTCGGTTCAAAAATTCGTTTATGTGTGCTCGACAAAGAGTCCAAGTACAACTCACAGCATGAAGACTTGGAGCTTGTGCTTGAAATCTTTGAGAGCTCACCTCTGCGACCCACTTTATGAGCAGCATTTTTGGGTCCTTTGTGCAACAAGTACAAATCATTCTCCACTTACAGTGTCTCTGTCAAAAAAAAAAAACATTGTAGGTTATCAGCATGTGCAAAATTAGTCTACACCCCTACCTCCTCTAGTCGGGGAAGCAGGAAAACCAAGGATTCATTGGCACTGAACCTTAATTGAAATAATGGCGGTAGTATATCTAAATGAGCAGACTACAGCCATGAGGGCCATTGTTTATGTCTGCGGTGCAGGGTAAATAGCCCGTCATTTATCACAGCTCTTGTTTGTTATAAAATGCAGCTCTGCTGTTGATCGTATCAGTGCAGACAGGGCCCATTCACTGCTGGTACTCAGTTAAAACTGCCCTCTAATGCTAATAAGTCACTGTTCTGCTTATGTCTTCTACTGTGCTGCTATTGTAAGTACCATTGTTTACCAGGTAATTTTTGCTTCGCTTTTACATATTCCACGTATTAATGTTAATGTTGGCAGTGGCACTGCCCAAAATCTATATGAAATTATTGGTGTGGACACATGAGTCAAAACCTTATATCCTATTGGTCGGATAGTTTTCTCTTTGAGAACAATGAACAAATTTAGCTTATCTTGCAAACGAAAATGTTACCTCGTCGCAGAACAAATATTGCACTTAAAGGGATAGTTCACCCAAAATGAAAATTCTTTCAGTAATTACTCACTCTCATGTTGTTCCAACCCCGTAATACCTTCGTTCATCTTTAGAACACAAATTAAGATATTTTTGATTAAATCTGAGAGATCATTCCTCTGTAGGCTTCTAAGGGATTGAAACTTGCCAGCCCCGAAAAGTTATTAAAGACATCATTGCGCACAAAAAGTAAAGTCAAGGCTAGCTCAAGTCAAGTATATTTATATAGTGCTTTTCACAATATAGATTGTATCAAAGCAGCTTCACAGTATCAATCAAAATAACAATGTTTATGCACTGAATTATTGAATTAGCATTGAATAATTCAAATTAGAATTCAGAATCTATGATGAAAACTAAAAAGTAATACAAAAAGTAATGAATAGATTAAGTGAAATAAAGTGAGCAATAAAGTCACAACAAGATAGTCACAATTATTATAAATAAAGTTGTAATTGTGAGGAAAAACTGAGAAGTAAAAATTCAGAGATAGAGACATACAAATTACAAGTAAATCACAAGAAATAGTCACAAATGTGATATGTCACAGTTCTGACATGTAAAGTCACAATTACGAGTCAAAAACACAAAGCATTGAGAGCCAAAAAATGATGAGACACCGTGAGACAAAGTTATATAGATATAAAGAGATATCAAATAAATAAACGGAGCAATTCCAAAAGGGTGCTCGGGCCCTAATTACAAGAAATAAAGTTGCAGATGTAAGATACTGTATCAAGTCTCAACTGAGAGATGTAGTCACAATTGTGAGAAAAAAGCTAGTTGTGGAAGAGTCACATTTATGAAAAATACAGTTGGATTTGTGAGAAAAAAAGTCAAATGTGAGATATAGGGTGTGTTCACACTAGTAGTTCGGTTCGGTTGCTTGTTAGGTCTGGACTATGAAAAAAACAAAAACATTAAGTCCTGGTCTGCTTAGCGTTCACATTGGCATTTTTAACACTAAACCTAAAGATACTGAACCTAAAGGCATTTTGATGTGTTCACAACCTCATTGGTCAGCTTTTATGATGTATATTTCGCGACAGAACTTACCAAACATCCAAAACAATGCTGTGTGCTGGGCTAAATGCGCTCGTTGCAGCCTACATATGAGTTACACATATGTATTTTGACCAGATGAGAACTTGTGAAGAGCTTATAAAATGTGTAAAGGAGTCAAAACAGCAGAAGGAATCCCTCCGTCACACACACAAACAAATCTGCTGCGACGAAACGCGGTTCTGAAGCCTGTACCGTGATGGGCAACATCGCAAGCGACTATGACGAGAAAAAAAACAGATATTGAGAATTCTTCCCTTTTTAGGGTCACATCTTGTGACATCATGTCCCGTTTGTCCCATATCTCCCGTCATATTATATTCAAACTCCACCAGAGTTCGTTTGGAAGCGGAGACCCATCTTTTCAGCGGTCTCAGCCCGCTTGTTTGGAGCACACCAGGGTTTGGATGGCAACGTTCACACTTATTCAAATGAACGGCACTAACAGAGCAATGGCGCCAGGGTTCGTTTTAATCGAACCAAACATGCCAAGTGTGAACAACACAACCATAAAGTCACAATTACAAGATGATCACATTGTGAGAATGTCAAATTACAAGACATATAGTTGCAAATATAACATATAAAATCAACTGCGAGAAATAGTAACAATTACAGGAAATTAAATATTTTTTTTTACATTATTTTGAGGCAAAAAACGATTTACACAGGAATCACATCATGAAATAAGATAGCCTAATTTTATTTAAAACTACCGTGCTTACAAAGATTTCAGTTCTTGAGGGAGACTCTGTCAGCTTCTATCAACAGGAAATGTGTCCACCTCACACAATAAACCCTGCTGAGAAAACTAAGTGCAGAGGGGTCATTCACAGTAATGTTCATATTCATCTACACAACTAAAAAGATATTGATCTGAAATTCAATAATCTGCTTGTTAAGAACATAATAATGGCATTAAGAAGTGTTAATCGGATGGACTATCCAGTAAATCCAGGTAGAGAGGTTTTGAGAAGCCTCTGTTGACAGAACTGTTCACTGGACCCCTATAAGCAAACAGTGTTTTAGAGTTTTACCCAAAAGTCAACCTCTCCTAATATGTGTGGACTTCTGACCCAAATCGACCTTCTCTGCTGTGGAGAAGCTACAATGGCCCATCCACGAATTACTTATCTGGAAATCACAGCCTTACACAAAACGGACCGTTCCGAAACAGTGACAGAGAATAGAGACTGTCATTGTTTGTGTTCCATCTCTCCACTAGCTCAGCCCTTCCTCTTCACGCTGAGAGCCTAACACATGGTGAGAGAGCAAACGAGGGTGTCCTGCCTCTCCCATCTGAGTGATGAATATTTTATAAGAATGAAAAGATGCTATGTTGCATCAGAGAGAGAGGAATGTAACAGGATGAAATGTCGTGGGAAATGCTGGGGAGGAGCCTAAGAGTTCAGCGCCTCCCTGATGACTTGATAAAAAAAAAAAAAAAAAGTTGGAAAAGAAAAAGCATTTCCTCTCTCATTCAACATGTGTCATCCCTCAAGAGTTAATGAAAACAACTTGAATAGAGTGATGGGGAGTGTTGATGGAGCCGGGAGCAATGGTGTGTTAGACCTCATTAACTGAGGCTCTCTCTTTCATTTCATCCCCTCCTGCATTCCCTGATCTCTCCATCTACACTGCATTCTATCCAGGTATTGTTTCAATGCATTCGTCTGCTCCCCTGCACATAGGGCAGGTCTGCACCCCAGCCACAGTCACTGAGGTCTCCAGGACAGGCCGATTGAAACCATGTGAGATGAAGCAAGCTTTTTAAATGAGCTAAACGTGAAGCACACAATGACAAAATCTAGGGAAAACGTAGGTTCTCTGGTCCACACCTTAACATAAACACAAAATATGCATAAATGAATACATTGAATATGGCGTTTGGATTTCTTGACAAACGACCACACATAAAGTGTGCTGCAGTAAGTTTACTCCTACTAAATGACAGTGCCCAGGAGTTAAAATCGAATTTTGAAGGAGCAATTCTAAATTCCAGAGATTCTGGTGATCTAGGTAATATATTACACACACACAACCAAAAATCATTATATTGCAAAAAATGTTTGACAGTACTATGTAAACATTTCTGAAAAAAATAATAAAATAAAGGATTTATCAAAAATAAAAATACAGCCTTCAATGTCAAACAATTTAATCGTTCAAAAGTTTGGGGGCAGTAAGATTTTTTTGTAAAACATTTTTATAAATGAAAGGGATCGTTTAAAATGAAAATTAGCCCATGGCCAAGTCATCCTAGGAGGTGTATATGACATTTTTCTTTCAGACGAATACAATCAGAGTTTTATTAAAAAAATGTCCTGGCTCTTCCAAGCCTTATAATGGGAGTCAATGTGTATCTTTTTTTGGAAGTCCATCAAAGCGCATCCATGAATAAAGTGCTCGACGCTAGCCTGGATGCCAGCCCGAACCCCGCCCACAACATTTTTTGGTCGGGAAGTTCGGTCTGGACTCGATCCATTGAGGAGTAAATATGCTCGGTTCAGAAATCGTCGGCCCAATCAAATTGCCAGGACGGGCCTTATACGTTGATGGACAGCTAATCAATCCAATAACGTAATCATCACGTCATCAAACGTATTTCTTTCAAAAATGATTTTCGTGTTTGCAAGTACTCCGTGAATCCTTAAATTATTTTTGCAACAACAACAAAGATCGTTATCACTCACTCATTATTTTTTTAATACTTTTTCCAGAGTGCATGCAGTTGAGTTCTGTTGACAACTATGCGTTGCTCAACATACGTCACTTACTGCGTTGCTCTGATTGGTTGATGGTCTATCCAATTGAGTGCAGAGTTATTTTTTTCCTGGTTCGGTTAAGACACGCCTCATAATCAAAGCCTTATGGAGCAGTCTCAGACTCATGTTCTGACTAGAATATGCAACGCATTCTCACCCCAAGGCGTCATCTAACTGACAATTTTGACCATGCTTCAATATTCGACGCTAAAGGTACCCTTTAGCGTCAGTTAGTTGACGCGATCCCAGGGCGTCATCTAACTGACGCTAAGGGTAACGCGTCAGTTAGATGACGCGGGTAGGTTTAGGTCTGGGTAGAAGGGCGTCATCTAACTGACGCTAAGGGTAACGCGTCAGTTAGATGACGCCCTGGGATCGCGTCAACTAACTGACGCTAAAGGGTACCTTTAGCGTCGAATATTGAAGCATGGTCAAACTGATTCCCAAGGCGTCAGTTAGATGACGCCTTGGGGTGAGAATGGGCTGGAATATGAGTATGACGAAGTCAGGCTAGCTCGACGCGGCTCTGGCGGGTTAATAAAGGCCTTTTGAAGTGAAGCGATGCGTTCGTGTAAGAAAAATATCCTATTTAAAACTTCATCGACTAAAATAACCATTTTCCAGCAGACGCCCATAACCATGCATCGATTTACCGCGAAAGAGTAACCCTTGACCCGACCTACAACATAATGATGAATGCGGTTGCCCAGCCCTGTTTGTTTGAACCGCGAGAGGCGCGAAAAGCTTACACTACTCCTACATCATACATCAAATGTTACTCTTTTGGCATAAGTCGACTTGCGTACGGCCGTCTGCGATTAATCGTATCCAAAATAAAAGTTTGTTTTGACATAATATATGTGTGTATATGGTGTATAATTATTTTTTATATATAAATATACACATATGCATGTATATATTTAAGAAATATTTGCATGTATATACTGTATATATATTTTGGATAATTAATATTATATATAAATATATTTTATATATAAATAACATATTTTCTTAAATATATACATGCATATGTTTGTATTTATATATATAAAAAATAATTATACACAGTACACACACATATATTATGTCAAAACAAACTTTTATTTTGGATGCGATTAATCGCGATTAATCGTTGCCAAGCACTAATATTTTTCTTACACAAACACATCACTTCACTTCAGAAGGCCTTTATTAACCCACCAGAGCAGTGTCGAGCACAGTGTTGGATGCGCTTTGATGGACTTTAATTGAAAAATATATTAACATTGACTACAGTTATTTTAAATTGTAATACAATTTCACAATATTACTGTTGTTACTGTATGTTTGATCAAATAAATGCAGCCTTGGTGAGTATACGAGACTAGGTAGTATAGTGTATAGAAATGTATCTAAATCCTAAAGCAAAGAGTACATTAAATGTGCACAGCCCTACAATCATTAGTCTTGTAAAGACATTTAAAAGTCTCATCTTCTGTTGTGTTGGTACACTCACAACACTATGAATTGCAGACTGTGTACATCAACTACAAGATCCTCATTCAACTGGAGCTACAATTGAGGAACTGAAGCTAAGATACAGTTTTTGCATGAAACAGATTATACAGTGTTTGAAACAGAATGTGTGCAGGATGAAAGAAAAACTGGACCGTACGCTGCTCCAGCTCACTATAACCTCTGACAGTATCCCATTGTCTTTAATTTCCTGTCAAACTGTCCTCACATGAACTTTGAGTCTGACCTTGCTCAAAACTCCCAGTATGACAGCAATCTCTATGCTAAACCACAGGCTGAAAACATGCACCATCTCTGGTATTTACTAATCAGGTTCCACTTGGAATTAAAATTGAGTGTATTAAAATACATCTTTCCTCTCTCGCCTGCACTTCCAGTAGAGAAAATCTATCAACGCTACGGGTGACATAATAAGAGATTCTCTGGCCACACCTGCGGTCTAGTTCCCAGGCACGTACACATTCTGTGAACACATACTGTACACACTGACCTAGCGGCATTAACTGCACATCAGACCCACAAGGGAAACACACACTCACAAGTCTGTTTATTTGTTTTGTCACTCCAAAACCATGGAGCTGGGTCTTATATTACTTCATCTTTAATTTCAAATGACATACCCTACAGATTGTTCTCACTCTCAGAGCTTATAACATTGAAACAGCTCCAGATTCACTAATGATTTAGCGAGCAGTGAGCTCAACTGTTCCATGACACAGGCCAATTTCAATCTCCAATATGGCCATCTTCACACTCCAATTTAGTGTGATGCAAAGCTTAGCCTGTCTCTTCAACGTCAGCCAGCTATGACCACTCTTTCACATTTAACCCTCTCACATCAGGAATTTTAGTATAGACATAAATACAGTAGACTAATTCTGGGGCCTGAAATTGGCAGCTTTGGTTTCAGGGGTATGTCGTTTCCGTCAGCCACCCCAAAGACCGCAGCACACAGAAGGCAAGGTTCGAGTTCACACACTGTGCAATACAATCATTATATTGTGTAATCCACTCACATGAACAGCTCAAGATGTCTTACATTCCATGCTTTGAGGTGGTGAAATACTGAATAACCACAACTCTTCTGTGGCTTACTTGTTACTGTTCTTTAAAATGGACTACAGGGAAATGCGCTGTTGGGACAACAATTTTTTGAATTGCTCAGAGCAGAAAAAACGCCTTCTGTGGTTTGATGGCTTGCATTCAGTAATGCATGCTAGTCTTATAAGTTGTATACGAATGAATTCAAGGAAAAATGAACAACACAGGTAATGTATTCTGGGAAATGAAGTGTCCTGACCCTAGTCAACAACAGCTAATTTCTATCTATCTATCTATCTATCTATCTATCTATCTATCTATCTATCTATCTATCTATCTATCTATCTATCTATCTATCTATCTATCTATCTATCTATCTATCTATCTATCTATCTATCTATCTATCTATCTATCTATCTATCTATCTATCTATCTATGTATCTATTTATCTATCTATCTATCTATCTATCTATCTATCTATCTATCTATCTATCTATCTATCTATCTATCTATCTATCTACATCCATCCATCATCAATGTTTTTTAAACCTTATTTAAAAGTTTCAAACAAAGCTGTCAAGTCATCACTCAATTTTCTTTTACAGTTTGAAATAAATTTAATTGAACTTCAATTCATTTTAATTCTACTTCTATTCATATCATGTTTGATACATCATTTAAAATGCTTCTCAATTCAATTCTGAAGAGTGTAAAGCCATAGAAAGGTTCAAGAACTCATTGTTTGCATAAAGTGATCCTCAAAAAAAGAAGAACTATCATATGTTTATAGAGGAAATGGCCTTCAGAAACTTCAGACGAAGTGTTTATTTTCAAAGAATGAGTGTTAATGTCTTTCCAGGACATTGCAATGTTGCTGTTACTGAAATCCTCCAGCTTTGACACAACTGTGGCTGTATGCTGCATATGGGGCACTAATGAGCACCCTTTTTAAAACCTAAAATGGCATGGACACCCTTCGGCACATGTGTCAAACTCTGCTCCTGGAGGGCTACTGTCCTGCAGAGCGTTTCATGTGGAAGTTTGGAAGTTTCTAGCAATCCTGAAGACCTTGACTAGCTTCAGGTTCAGGTGTGTTTAGGGTTGAAGCTAAACTGAGTTTGACACCCCTGCCCTTGGTCATCACAACTATCTAAAAAGTCTAAAGAGTCTAATGACATCTCTGAAGTAATAGGATGGTGGAAGCTCTGTCAGGGAAAGGAGGGTGAGGATGATTAAAAAACAAATTCCTCCTGTGTAAACAGCATGATTGGAAGTCTGCAATTACAGACAGCAGATAGGAAAAGCTGGAAGAGATAAAAGTGGCAGGATTCAAGTGGTTCAAATCCCCCCAGAGTAGTCTGAATGAACTTCCACACGCAGAGCACACGCACGACACCAACATCTTCCTGACTGACCTGAACCGGCACTAAACCACTGTCCAGATGATTTGGGGAATTATTTGACCCAACAAGGCAATCAAATTGGATTTTCAAACATGCTTATAGTTTGTATTTGTAAACTTATAGTACAACTACGTTTATTTTTCAATAGGGAATATTCCGTCCATATGTGAACATCTGAATCAACATAATTCCATATGACACAGAGGTTTGCAGACATGAATCCTTTTTTTTTAAATGCTACTCCAAACTGAAATGTCTAACTCAACATCTAAAACCTCCTAATGCTTGCCAGCACTGCTCTGGAATGGCCATTAAAATCTGTGCAGTTTGTTCCAGTTTGGGAGGACACATGCCGTGTTTTTTCAAATTTGTTTTCATTACCAAGAGAGGTGAATGTTTACATGTTTACTTCATCATTTGTTTGTTCTGACAAACCAAGACACACACATTTGTACAATTAAAAGGGGGTTGGTGAGTTTTTTTTGCATGACCCAGAGTGAAAGATCTGGGGGATGGTGTATAGAGGACTAGAGTTTCTCTTGGCACCTTGCCTTGTGCTGGAACATCTTGGACTTGACCTTTTTCAACGAAACATTCGAGGTGACACTGAAAGATGACCCTCTCCACTGAAGCACAAACTCAACTGATAGTAAAACCCTTCACCAAACAGCTGGCAGGGTATCGGAGAGCATAACGCTGTGAAATTTGAATATCTCGTGAATGAATCGGCTCAAGAATTCAAGGCCTGTCTGTTCCTAAAAAGACTAGTATGCCTGACATTTTATACAGCAGTTGCTCTTCCTGATTCAGTGTCTGTACACACCATCAGTGGATGACATTCATAACATGAATATGTAGTGTTGGGATTGAAAAATCACCTGCGGTCAGTAACAGTGGAGTGGATAAAGTCTGAATGGTAATACGATTGTGGTAAAAATGAAGAGTGCTCTTATCCACCCTATGCCAGCTTCTGCTCTCAAGATAGAAAACAGAACAACACCTGCTGTTGAACTTATATGGCAAGAATATATTTATTGACTGAACATAACCTGTACAGCATTCAGCTCAGTATGGTAAGGAAATGTTTTTCAATAGCAGAGATGAACTCATAATGTCTTTTAAACTCTAATTCAATTAATGAATTTGAATTGAATTGATATTACGGTAGGAAATTTGAGAGGTAATTCAAATTTGAATATAAGGATGTAGAATTAAAAAAAATTAGTGAAATTTAATTTAATTTATATTTTTTACATCATTTATTTCTAGGTAATATTTTAAATAAGAAATCATTTTATTCAAGCCAAACATCCTTGACACCCAGCTGCAGAGAAACAGTCAGTGTTCCGAGACAGTGAATATGATTTCACCAAGTACAACATGTTCCTGGATCAACCAATCCAAAATTCCAATCAACCAATCAGATTTGAGGGACAAGTTTAGTTTATGTCAAGTTTAGGCTTGCAACCAGGGTTAACTGCTTCTACATCAGTGTTATTTACTTATAATTTCCGTCTGATTTTAGGGATAACTTATGGGCAGGGTTAGGCTTAGGGGTAGGAATGAGACAATTTTTTAAACGGATTTGAAATATGTTATTTAATTGTGAATCCAGCAAGCAGTTTTTAAGATGTCAGGATTTTCCCATTCAACTAGATAAGACTTGAAATAACTGCCTAGAGGCGTTGCAAATATGGCTGCTGATTGAATAGACTTTCCTTGAAAGGGACTTTGAAGTTTGTCATTGCAAACTACGCATTTTGAGTTAAAATGACAGTTATATGCATTTCTTTAAACTTCAATTTATTTCCAATTCTGCATCATGTTTGCAGCCTCGATTCAAAAGCAAATTCATAAACTGAATTAGAATTTATAAAAGACCCCATCACCACGTAGAATTCTGTCGAAAACTATGTTGGGTTCTCATCATGATACCTCATCTAATCTACGGGCCAAGACAATGACAGCTTAAGGAGGAAGTACAAGAAATTGTTCATGCCTGAAAGCAGCAATTACTCACTCTTGACTCACTCGTTATCGTTTTCTTTATCTTTATCTTTACCTCGCTCCCTCTTTTTCCCCGTTTACCCCGGTGTGACTCCATCCAGCAAGGATCTCCTGAGAATTACTCCGTCTTGCCCACAATACCCCGAGCTCCAGCTCACAGCCAGACCGGAACTGCAGGGCATCCGTCTGCCAGCTAATGGCCTCTAATTTAGTCCTAATAGAGAACGCAATGAACAGGCAGGAGAAGAGGAGAAGGAGAGAGAAAAAAAATAAACACATGCAATAGGAAGGGGAAAAGGGCAATTTCGGTTGAAAAATATTAATGTAATCAAGGCAAATTAGTGGGTTTGGGATAACATTCCTATGGTGCAGACTGTTTACGTTCCGGGGGAGCGGTGGAAAGTGTGGTGGGTTGAGGCAGAGGGGAGTCTTGTCTATCACACGCGTAACAACCCACAAACATGCGCTTGTACACACATTCCCATGAGGATGCCATTGAGGTGTCGTAAACCCTCATCACACCCTGACCGTCATCTCGGTTCAAATGTTTCAAAAGCACAAACATGTCCTGCACAAATTATATTAGCGTATTGAAGACATATGTAAAAACGTAAGAGGGTGTTACACAATTGAAGCCTGTTGTAATGATTATTTAAAGACAGAATGAAGGACGATGAGGCAAGAGAACAGAGGATAATGTCAAAACATTGGAGGATGGATGGGAGGATGTCTTTTTTTTTTTTGCAAGAATAAAGATCAAACTGCTAGTCAGGGAAAAGATTGAAGGAAAGGATGTATAGAGAGTTGCAATAGGATGTGGAGAGGATTTGTAGGAGCTGTCATTGATTTGATAGAGTGTGTTGATGTCCTGTTTTCTTATGGGGGTAGTGTCTCTTCTGTTTTCCTCCTTGTTAGACACGCTTGAGTAAAAGGAGGCTGACCCTGGGGAAAGAGGGAGAGAATGAGAGAAAAAGAGAGAACTCATGCTGAGCTCTACTACTGAATACACACTACGCTGGGATACAGCATGGAAACTCATTAGAGGCTCTAAATACATGCGCGTGAACACACACACACACACACACACACACACACACACACACACACACACACACACACACACACACACACACACACACACACACACACACACACACACACACACACACACACACACACACACACACACACACACACACACACACACACACACACACACACACACACACACACACACACACACACCATTCTAAAAGGAGTGTGTCTACAACATTTTATGAAGTGGACTAAATCAAAAAAAATTAAAAAACTCCTATTAAGCTATATTGTAATTTTTTTTTAATCTTTCACATTTGTTTATCCCCCAGTTATAGCCAACTATCATTTTAAATCAAAATAATAAAGACATAATTTGAGTTTTCAGATGAGTCCACTCTTACTTAACATTGATACATTGACTCAACTTTTTATGCTCGACAAGGTTTCATATCCACTTCATCACATGAAATAGCAAAAAACCTTGATCGCAGCATTTATTTTAGTTAGAAATGTTCACAAATACACACAAGTATTATTATTATTGATAATTTAGCTTAAGATGACAATTAAAGAAATTATTTGACTAATGTTAAAATCCATAAATTTACTGAAATGAAGTGGACGTGAAAATCAAGCTTTTAGTGTTGTTTATGGTATTTTAATATGCTTTAAGACAAACCAAGTGCAATTATTAGAGTATTTTCTCCTTAAAACTGTAGTGAACCAAAGACAGTCTCATAAAAGCGTTTTGAAATCGCTGGTGTTTTCTGACGTCACAAACTACATTGTAACCAATCATGTCAATGTGCTATCCTCAACGAGTGGATCTCTGAGCTGGAGCGAGTGAGTGGAGGCGGGGCTAATTTGCATATTCATAGAACCCTGCATAATAAACGAGGCAAGGGTGTAGCTGTAAGCATTCATTTTTGGTGATCAAATTTGATTTTTAAGGGATACAATTATTGTCTACAGGTGGACTTTTAAAACGTAAACTTTCCAAAATGGAAAAAGCTGTTTTTTAAGTAGGTAGTAGGTAGATTTGGGCATAGGGGTTGTGTCTCCATACATAGCATGAACAGTAAACACACTCGCACACAATCAGACATTTTAACATTCTCCCTCAGGTGACTATGTAACAGGTCCTCTATGCATCTGTCATGGCTGTGAGCTGATTTACTGATGTACGTTTGCTGTGGCTAACGTTTGAAACTGCAGTCCCATGTCGAGTAAGGAGACTCAGAGGTGTTGAGACAGTCTGGCACGGTGGAAAAGGTGGTCAGACATGCGTGAAACGATGCTCAGGAGAGTCCGGTGCACAAACATGACCGCTTACAGACTCGGAACCTCACAGCTGGGGCCGTAGCCCACTCACTCCGCTCAAATGCACTGCAGTAAACTACAAAGAATTCGATTTCAGAGGATATTAACGTTCACTCTTGAGAAACACTGCTTGAGGATGGGTTTACTGCTTTTAAGGGTTTACTTTTTTATATTCTGATGTGAACAGAAGAAGAAAAAACTACCACAAAATATACAATGCATTGCATGACAAAATTCTGTGGATGATTTTAATTGCATATATTTATTAAAGCTTGTTTGTGAAAATGGCTTCATATTTTGGGCACTTAATGTAAACTACACAAAACCCAGAAAAAGAAACCATGCTGAACTGAAAGTCATAGAGTTCCCACTAGTGGCCAAATTCAGAACAGTACAAATGAGGGGCAAGGGAAGAATTTTAATGTATTTCTTCTAGCCAAAATCTTGGCTGTATTAAGGAGCAATATCCAGCATAGACCCAGTCTTAATGTTGCACAATGTTCTGTGTCTATCAATAGGTATATCTGAGGGCCATATAAACGAAAATGATGTAATGTAATAGAGTCACACAAAAATACACGGGTCATTCATTGTCTGTGAATAATGATCAGGATGGCTGTGGCTGGTTTAGGTGAAATTGAAGACAGATGTTCTTGTGAAAACATTTCTTGGGTGGTGTAATTTAGGTCACCCTAGACGAAGGTGGGGTGGGGTGTGGGGTCAGTAAAAACAAAAGTCACAGTGAGCACGATCATGCTGTATACTTTCCAGCACCTTGCTGTTTCTGAAGCTTTATAACATAGCGAATAAATCTATTACCCAATGCTTAAGCCAGAATGCTTATGAAAAGGCCTATAACAGATACTTTTGAGTTCAAATGCCTGTAACAAAACAGTGAAAGCTCACACAGGGACACACTGAACATATGTTCCTGGTGACCTATAACATATTATAATGATATGTCACTGATCATGACAACAACAATCCATCTGGTTAATCTGTCCAATTATCTAATTAGCATCTGTCCCTGCTTTGCTTGTGGTAACCAGTGATCTCTCCTGAGAATCAAATAAATGTGTTAAACATCACATTAAACATGCATTTCAACACCTACTCATCTGGAACTTATAACTGTGCTGTTCTCAGAAATGACCCCACATGCACTTAAAGGTAATTTATTTAAAGAACATCACCCTGTATAATATGTCACACGAACTATAACAAGGTTCTATATAATTAAAAGTGGTCCCTTTAAATTAATCTACATAAATAATATAATATATTTGCGTGGACTTAAAACATAGATTTGTGTTGATTTTTTATGTTTAATTTTATCTGAACTTCCTAAAGAAAAAAAAAAAAAAAGTAAAAAAACATTAGGCCTAGCAAACACTGTAACATTACAGCAATAATAAAGATAATAAGATCATTTTCAACACAAATCAATAACCGAGACATACGACAATGACAGAGAAAGCAAGTATGAGGTGTGATATGAGAGCCATGAAAGAATGCCTATAATATCTATAAATTAGATAATTTAATGATTTATTAATAATAATATGTTATAAGATGTATTATGGAAAAAAATATTCTGATGATATATAATTATGATCCACACTACATTTATAAACGTGGATCAGAAATTTAGAGGAAACAATTATTTGCATTACCACTATTAACCACAAGAGGACAGCATTTACATGCAGTTGATGAGAAAAGCTTGGTTAATAGAACTTAACCTGGACTCGCTGGAAACACATTCAACAGGTTAACAATCATTGACCAGTAACAGAAATTAATATAAAATGAACAAAACAGTTTACGTGCTTACTTCATAACTGATCCTTCCTATGCCTCATGGAGACAAATCATTAAGTGCTTCCACATGCACAAACACACTAAATAAATACAATATATCATATATATTCTTATGTTTACAAGAAGGATTTCTGTGATCATTTATTTTCCCTAAAGCCCTTTGCTTTTCAGATTTGTGTTTCTCTTAAAGTAAGTGGCTGTTGTTCAACATCTTTCAGACAATGAAACATGACACTCTTGAGGTCTCATGATAGTCTGCAGAGTGCATTTTGTTTGGCACATAAAATCAGGACATCAAATGGAATACGCAACGCAAAGAGAAAGAACGCAGCCTGTTCGCTGCACACCGCATATCAATACTCAGAGGAAACTCATATACGTTATGCCAAACGCGGAAATGAAATCATGTTCATAACTCTATGAATAAAAATATCATGTTTTTCAGAGCTCTCCAACTGCTATAGCCTACAACATGATGGTTTTACACTTACTTACTATACATGGTTTCACCTTCCATACTTGGATCTCAAGGTTGCTCTGAAAGGTGCATAAAGCGTATTGCTCTTCACAATAGATTTAGCATTGTAAAAGTTCAACTCTCAGATTTCCAAAGATCACCTGATCCATTACAACACACAATGTACGCACACACAGACTCCCAATTGTCACTAATTGAGCATATCCAAATTTGAACGTCCTTGAAGATTTGGTTTAAATAGATCTAAATAGTTGCAACTACCATTGCTAGCTGTACAACCGATTCTGCAAGACCTCAGGTCTCATAAAAAAGGCCTTTTCCTGAAACATTACACATGAAACTCAACACGCTACATGTTCGCTCACTGCGGCTTTCAGAGAGAAGTCCAGAGAGACCTACATGGAGCGTATGCTCTCTTGAAGCAAGCCAAACCTGCTATTTGTTACTCCGTACACTATTCCATCTGGCTTACCTCAGTCTAGCACATCTTGCATCTAAAACACATTTAATTTGTTAGATGGATGAAGAAATCAAACTTTTTTTCTTTAGGTCCAATCTCTCACAATGCTATCTGCAGTGTATCTACTATCAAGAAATATAAAAGTCAGTCCGCTTCCTGCATCAAGGCTCAGTGCGGTTCCCACACCTTGGCTACTGGAATTCCCAAACAGCATTTAACGTATATGTCACATTCTGAAAGTTCCGGAGAAGCCTGGCACAAAGCAGCAGAGCAATGCAATGCAGCAACGCACTTGATTGAAAGGCTTCCGAGAATTCTCTGGCTGTGCGAAGCCCCGTACAGGAGATTCATAATGGATTTAGCAGGACAGGTACACAAAGCTCTTGTGGCCACAGACCGGAGCTGTGTAGAGTTCACTGTTGACATCTGGAATGTCTTTCCTCCCTTGCTTTTCCTTTTGATTGAGGAGTGAGTCACATCAACAGCCAGAGTCGCTTGTTCCTGTGGCTTTAATAGCACTTTCACATTTAACATAACACATTGAAAATCAGAAATAGACAGAAGACCAGCTCGTTATGATATTCTTAAAGTGGAGAAAATACTTTTATCCAATAATGGCAATAATTATGAAACTTGTTATAGTGATCTGTGAACTGGTTAAACCACACACGCACACATACACGCGTTATCTTTATATAAACATTATTATTTTATTTCACTGAGTCGCCGTTTAAATAGAAATCTGACTTTGTCCATCATGGACAAAGTACATCAAATGCTAAGAACCTCTGGAAACCATCCTCGTATGACTAAGTCAATTATCGGGAACTTGCAGATGTTCCCTATTGACTCCCATAACAGAATCATTAAAGACCGTGAAAAACATATCATGAGTAATGCGTTTTTCAAAGAGACAAGTTTTAAATGAAATCAACCAATTTACCAAAAAGAGAACCGAAACACATCCTGCTGGGAAATCAGGTGGTTGTCTATAAAAATACAGCATGTAGTCTCTACAAAAATGTGTGCGCATTTATATGCAAGAGTGTGAACACAAAAGAGTATAAAAATAGGATTGAGAGCTAAGTTTAGAGTGTTTGCGTATGTGTGAATGTGCATGTCATGTAAACTGGAGCATGCCTGGTGTCATAGGAGGTGTTTTCCATGGTTGTTCCCTTTTGGCTTGTTGAGTATGTGGAAGCCTGATCCTGAGAACTCTCTGGAGAGCAGTTTGGACCTCGGTTTCAAAGCCCCGAGCTGCACAGCAGGAAGTCCTGCCCTTGGATGTTTGGGACAGGACGGGATCCACAGGAAGGTATTCCATGAACACACCACGCAGGAGTTTCGGCTCTTCCCAGCAAACTCAGACACAGCCCCTTGAGAAGAGTAAAGATGATGCTTACAGAAAACAATGTTGGTCTGAGACACCATTAGGCCTACTGTTACAAAATCTAGTAAGCTTTCTACCTAGGCAGCATTTTAAGGCACCACAGATTCAACACATTCTCCACATCTGTTCCAAAGGGACATCTTCATTATGCTAATATATCAATTTATCAATCAATGGCAGTTGGTAAACCAATTAGCTGATTCCAAGGCAGCATGGACCTCCTTCAGTTTAGACGCCATATTGAAATGAAGGCAGATGAAAACGAGGTTGTGATGGATAGACATTACATTCAGTGGCGGCGCCGGGGGGGAGCTAGGTGGTGCTGTAGCTCCCCCTATAATAGCCATAGCACCCGCCCAGCACCCCCAAGAAATGTCTGCGATTTTTTAATATTTATTTTAATGTCATCATGTTTGAATAGTCTTTTTCATGTTGTTAAAAAAGGGTATTAAAGAATTATTAAAAAAATATATATTTAGTCTAAAAAAACATGAGGCCCAAACAGGCGATCTTCTTTGGCCAATGGACGCGGCGCCCGGTGAACGTTTGCAGACATCCCAAGTCTCACGTACATAGATAGCGGCTCCCTGATGGCCGCAAATTAGTTCAAATCTCCCGGAATCTAAGCTCCAAACGTGTAGCGCGCGCAAGACAGAGAGAGCGAGAGACCTTGCTGTGTGTGTGTGTGTGTGTGTGTGTGTGTGTGTGTGTGTAAATGTGCGTGTGTGCGCATGAAGCGCATGTAAAAGCTCCAAACGCGTAGCGCGCGCAAGAGAGAGCGAGAGACCTTGCGCGTGTGTGTGTGTAAATGTGCGTGTGTGCGCATGAAGCGCATGTAAAAGCTCCAAACGTGTAGCGCGCGCAAGACAGAGAGAGCGAGAGACCTTGCGTGTGTGTGTGTAAATGTGTGTGTGTGCGGCGTGCGCATGAAGCGCATGTAAAAGCTCCTAACGTGTAGCGCGCACAAGACAGAGAGAGTGAGAGACCTTGCGTGTGTGTGTGTGTAAATGTGAGTGTGTGTGCATGAATCGCATGTAAAAGCTCCCCCCCCCCCCCCCCCCCCCCCCCCCCCCCCCCCCCCCCCCCCCCCCCCGTCAACAAAACCAAACAATCGGCCCAAAATTCAAAGCACCGTCTATTAAGTGTTGAGCATCCCCATAGCACCTGCAACAGAAAATCTCTGGCGCCGCCACTGATTACATTGGCACAAAAGCTGATTTTTTTTACTCACATGACACGTGTAACACAAAAATCCGCACGAGATCCGATTTTTTCGCATCCGTTCTGAGCCCCTTCCAAAAGTGGTTTTAATACAGATACAGATCCGATATCTGACTTGCATCTGATCTAAACTAGCCTATCGATTCCCCCTTGGAATTCCAAGCCACCACACGGCGAAGGCGACCAGTTTGGCCACAACAGTCTTAACAATGGCACGCACTATAAGGTTCTGGATCACGTAATTTTCACAACTTTTAAAACTGTTTTGTGGAGTTCGGTATGATAAACAACAGTAAGTCTACAATACACCCAACGCACTGTAATTCCCTCACGGTCTCGATTTCATTCCTGTCAAGAATTAAATACGGCGCTACCCAGATTAAGGTCTTCATGGATACAGCTAGTGCAAGGCCATCTCCTTCTTTTCCGTGTTATGCATTCAAGACGGAAAAATAATTCTAAAGTTTTCTATAATTTTGTTATATTTTATATGCATCATCAATTATTTTACATATAATTGAATAAAGCATTTGTTATGTTATATTGATAGGTATATTGATGTAGCCTTCACAACAGAATATTAAAATAACTTTGCAAAATCTTTCATTACCACTTCCACGTCGACTTCTACACTATTTACAAATCCACTGGCCGAAAAATCGAGATATCCAACGTTAAAAGAACACGACGAAAAGTTGATTGATTAAAAATAATGTAGGCCTATTCAAAGTATAATTATTAATAGCTAATACAGTCATAGAATAAATGCATAGCTAATACGGAATAAATAGCTAAATTCAGTTAAAATGAATTCACATTATGTGTGTGTTGTTAGGCTACTTTTTAGAGTGTTGCAAACAATCGGTCACCCCGCTTTTACAGCAGTAGGCTATTACAAAATATCAAAAACAGAAAGATTAGGCTGTGAAAGATCTGCCAATACAGACTGAAGTCACATAAAACTATTTTTTTTGTTATATGTCTAACATGGAAACATTACATTTCTGGCTGTCCATCCTCAATTCAGACTTTAAAACATTAAAATGGTTTTAACCGATAGCCTATCTATAAAAATGTTAACACAAGTAATGTTATTTACCACAAAATAGATTTTTTCACAAATTCTCCAAAGGCATAGTAACAGATTGTAGGCTACATGCGTCCAAAATGTATTAAATTACAATGAAAAAAAAAAAATGTTTCACTGTGTCTGCTCGAAAGACAGCATAAAATGCATGTAGGCCTACTAGGAAATCACTGAGTAGCCTAATGAAAGCAAATAAAAAGAAAGAAAAACTTATATGGTGATTATTAAACATGAAATACTATGGGAGATTTTAAGAATACCATTGTCTTCAACAACCGCTAGAGGGCAGCACGATTTAGTTTTTCCTTCAACTCACAACAGACTTCGTGTCAAGTGTCATCAGAAAAATGAAATCACTGCGTCAGACTAGGTAATTTTTCACATATGTATTTGGGGGGGAAACAGTGGAATCAATTAACTGCAAAACTAATTTTATTATATAAAAAAAACTATTTGTATTGGGAAAATATTTAGGTAATATTAGAAATATTTTTGTTAGCATTTTTAGGAGAATGTATTTTTAAACCTTAGGCTACTGTCAATCATTTCTCTTGATGGTCATCTCAGTTCAAACAAAAGTTCAGCACCACATGTGTGTGTGTTTTGGTTGTGTGTGTGAGAGTGTGTCTCACAGTTTGGCGGAAGCAGTAAATGAAGTGTTCAGCAGCGGGGTCTGAATCTCTTCTGTTCTCCCACTGCTCTCTGACCCAAGCCTGGCCTGGGCCGGTGCTCCGTTAGGACTCTCTTTCATCCTTCTTATTCTCTCTGGTGTCATGAAGATGGATCAAATGAAAACACAAAAACACCCTCTTTGCCCCCAACCTGCCCTGACCGACTGACGGCAACAGGTTTAAGCATGGAGCAGTGACTACTTCAAGACTCAAAATGTGAGTCACACACACACACACACACACACACACACACACACACACACACACACACACACACACACACACACACACACACACACACACACACACACACACACACACACACACACACACACACACACACACACACACACACACACACACACACACAGAAAGTAAACGTAAAACTCTCGCACAGATGGCCCATCTAAACGCAAATGCTGTCTAACCCCAGCCCCCTGTGGTCATGGTAGGGACCAGATTGCCAGTAAAGAAGTGGATGCTTCATGGCTCAGCTATTTGCTGGGTAAAGGGAAAGGATTGCAGTCTTACCTCAGTCCTTTTAAAGATTACGTTGCTTTAGTTTGGGGTGAAGGCTGTGCTATTCACAATGGTCAGGATCACACAAAGGATAAAGCAAAGCAACAATAAAAATAACCACAGACCACAGTTCTTAGAAATGCAACTGAACATGTTTGCTTTCCATCACTTGTTATACAGACCGCGTAGAGAGAGAAAACTCGAGATTCCAACCTCAACCACATTGAAATGTCAAGTGAAATCTGTTAAATAGAGTGCTTGCCATGCAGAGCAAACACATGACTAGAATACAGGAGAAATGACTTCACATTTGGACACTGCTTGAATGATTCCAAACATGATGTAATATGGATGGCAGTGACTGCTTTATCTGTGGTCATTTATATGAAACCAAGCATGCCACTGTTTAAAACATATATTTCTGGCATTTTTTTCCAATCTGAAACATGATTTTAGAAATTATCTCTAATATAATGATCAAATGGTTATTGCTATTTTTAAAGTATAAATTATGTTGACACTTTAATAATATAATATAATATAATTGGTAAACTGTTAAAAAGTTTGGGGTCAGTAAGACTCTTTTTAAAGAAATTCATTTATATTTTATTCAGCAAGGACACAAAGTGATCAAAAGTGACAGTAAAAATTATTTAATAATCTTTAAAAAAGATTTCCATTTCAAATAAATGTTGTTTTTTGGAATTTCTATTCATATCCTGAAAAAATGTATGACTGCTGAAAGAAAAAATACAATATTTTTCAACATTTATAATAATAAATATTTTTTTTTGAGCACCAAATCAGCATATTAGAATTATTTCTGCAAATCATGTGACACTGAAGACTGTAGTAATGATGCAGGAAGTGCAATCACAGGAATAAAATAGATTTAAAATCAGAAAACAGTTATTTTAAGTTGTGACAATATTACTCTTTTTACTGTTTTGATCAAATAAATACAGCCTTGATAAGCAAATAAGACATATACAAATATATATATATATATATATATATATATATATATATATATATATATATATATATATAAAACATTGTGTAAAACTGTAATTTTGAAAATTGATTTGTAAATTAATGAATAGCTGATAAACATTATCATGTGGACGTACAGTTTACGCAGCATTTTTAAAATGAGCCATGTTTTATTTATCATATGAATTATTCAGACGATTAAGACGCTAATAAGTTCAGACTAATTTGGTGTTAAAATGAATGACAGCATGTTTGTGTGTTTGTTCTATTAGAGCTTGTGCGCACGAGAGGTGTTGAAGAAAGCACCTCCTAAGTCAGTGTGAGAGAAATCCCTGGCTGTGTCCACAGTCGCCACACATGTCCACAACACAGACTACGCCAGGGTAAAGCACGGCCCGTACTGACTGGTTCCCACCGAAAATTTGGAAAAGTGAAAATGGGGGTTTTTGGGATAAAATAGGCTAAAAAGGATCCGGTCAACTTTCCTGTGTGGGTGTTCGTTTTATATTTTACAGACAATGTTCCTTTAAAAGCCAGCACCTGGAAATCCCATTAGATGTGCATATAAAATCCCCCATGATTAATAGTATATGAGGCAGGGCTGGGTTGGGGGGTACCAACATGTGGACCGCAGGACTCCTCCTCTGCAAGCTCACGTTACACTCCATAAACTTGCTACTCTTTCCCACCTAAGCGTTTAAAAAGGAGGAGGGACTGCTTGTCAGGAATGCCTCAGAACTGTGAAAAGAGCTTGTAGAGCTGAGAGTGGATGTAGTGGGTCAGCCTGAAAGCTGAATGAGAGACAGGGAGCGTGCGAGCTGATGTGTTACAGCAGAGTGGCTGCTGTAGGAAGGTGTCTGCTTTCATACTTCTGCTTACTGATTTTTTGATTATTTTTGAGGTGTTTGTGTGCACATGCAGCTGAAGTGGATATTTCCCAGGTTGACTTGCACCAAACCCAAAAAGCTGCATCTCTGAGGACACCTACTCTGTGCTGCGTGCTCTTCGGCATGGATCAGCCAGCCAGCAGTTGCATGCGGAGCCCTCACACGGGCGGCGCTCTTTGGGGTTGCGTCAGGAGCCCTCATTCGGGAGGATCCGGGGCCGGGCTGCAGCCCTACCAGCAGGCCCCATTCGCCCTGCACCAGAAGCACGATTTCCTGGCCTACACGGACTTCTCCAGCTCCTGCCTGGTGCCGGCGCCGCACACTTATCCTCGGGAGGACAGACTGTATCCGGAGACGCACGGCGGGTACCAGCGGACGGAGTGGCAGTTCTCTCCCTGTGAGCCCAGAGGCAGAGGGCAGGAGCCGTGCCAGGGGGCGGCAGAAGCAGTGGGAGCTGAAATGGACAGTGAAGGGGGACACAGGCTGCCTGGAGCAGTCACTGCATGTCTAGAGGGAGAGTATTCGCCTCAAAGTGTGCCAGCGGTCGACACAGAGAAAAAAAGCTCCAAGCGGAAAAGAGAAATCACAGGTGAGTCATTTAGGCAAGAGGGAAAACGAGGTGATGGTTGAAGTGGTTTACTACGGCTCGTTTGAACATTCTCATTTTTTTGCCTGTTCATAATTTGTAGCACATTGTAAAACAAGTAAGATAGATGTCTTATGCTGAGAGTGTGTCTGGTTAAACACACTGTAGCTGTGGGGATAGTGATAGTCATCAGAGTTTGTCCAAAATTAAAATGATGTCTTCGTTTACTCACCTTCATGTCATTTCAAGCATGTATGGATTTCTTTCCTCTGCGGAACACACACACAAAAAAAATTATTTTTGAAAAAATGTATTTGTTGGTATAATGAAAGTCAATAGGGGTCCAAAACAACACTGGACCACCCTGGCTTTCATTGTATAGGCACACTTTTTCAAACTAATTTTGTGTTTTACAGAATAAGGAAGGTTTTGAGTAAATTATGACAGAATTGTTCTTTAAGGGTATAACAGGCATACAATAATTTTACTTCAGATATTCTATCTTTTAACTCCTCACAGCAAGCGTGCACATGAAGGATGACCCTTATTCTGTTATTATTCTGCAGTTGTTTCCTTCAATTGTTGGAGGCTCTTTAAATTCAGATTTATAGTGTTTGCTGTTGTTTTCAAATAATCAGTTCGGCAGTTTTGACATTCATCTGTCACACTATCTCAACCCAGATCTGATTTTCTAAAATATGTATTTTGATTATAAAGAATCCAATAATATGAAAGTCAACTAAACAATTAGATTGGTGATGAACTGTTTATGACTCTCTATGTTTTATTAATCTCATTAAGACAATTTAATGGCACCTGGATCAGAAGTGTCATATTACTGACATTTTTAATCATAGAATTTTTTTTTTAAATGACCTTTGGCACCACAGTATTCTGTGCATAAGGTTTTGAGCCCATCTTTTGCCTTAAAATTCATATTCACCCGTTTAAATATCTTCAATTTTAGGTTTCCTACAATAATGATGTCCATAAATAATTGAATCTACATAATTTTAGTTATGAACACTCTCCTTACTTGCAATTTCACACTATTAGGAAAGGAGGAAAAGTGAACCTCAGTGTTTGTGGCACATCTGGTGTATTAATTTCATCTCTCAGCCTTTCTGTGGAAAATGAGACAGCTTTGCTTTTCTGGGATGAAGGAAAATAATCTCTTCTCCAATAGTCTTTGTATAGCCATGGCCAAAACAGCAAGACAATATACATTTTATGAGTGGCGTTTAAAAATGATTCGCTCAAATCCATCACCAGGCCCTCTACAACAATGCATCCAGGCCTCATAGTCTAATGTGGGGAATAAATATACGCTTTCCTTCTCTGTGTTACCTTAATGTAACCCTACATCACTTGCGGTCGAAACAAGCCAGACCACGTCTGTAATATAACTTGCCTGCGATCCCACTTCTACATTCTTATCCATTGACATTTTCCTGTCGTTAAGCAGTAACAGGATCTCCACAGAACACATTCTCCATTTGACTGGAGAGAAATTCACCATCATGAAAATATTCATCACTGAGGCTGAGGTTTAAGCGTGCATTAATGTGACAGAATTTGTTGTAAAATGTTTGGGGAAATTATAGAAAGACACAAGGTGTGAAAAGTTTTGGCTAGGATATGATAATAAAATCTGGTAGTGATTATGTTTTCAGTAGTTTTTTTTTTTTTTTTTACCTGAAATGACAAGCAGACACACATGATTGGATGAAATTGTAAACAGATGTGATATTTGCTCCCAAAATGAATTCTGAATCACGAAGGATGTGCTCACTTCAGTTTAGGGATGTACAGTCTTAAGTAGGAGAGAATTTAATAATATGAACTGAGCAAACTTAATACATATATATATATATATATATATATATATATATATATATATATATATATATATATATATATATATATATATATATATATACTTTATTCCTGTGAAGCAAAGCTGAATTTTTAGCATCATTACTCCAGTCTTCAGTGTCACATGATCCTTCAGAAATCATTCTAATATGCTAATTTGATGCCCACATTTTTTTTTTTCATTTTGTTGAAAACAGTTGTGGACATTTTTTTTCCCAGGATTCTTTGATGAATAGATGATGTTCAAAAGAACAGCATTTATCTAATTTAAAAAGCTTTAATAACAATTAGAAACGTTTGGAGTCTCGGGTCAAATTGATCAAAAATTACAGTAAATATTTTTTTATGTTACACAAGATTCTATTTTAAATAAATGAAATAGAACTGTCTATTGATCAAAGAATGAATCAATTTTTTTTTTTTTTGCATTTAGCATAGTTTTTAGCATCAAATTAGCATATTAGAATGATTTCTGAAGTCATGATGCTGAAAATTCAGCTTTGCATGACAGGAATAAATTATATTTAAAAAAAATAGAAAACAGTTATTTTAAATTGTCATAATATTAAACAATATTACTGTTTTTTATCTGTATTTTGCATCAAATATATGCAGCCTTGGTGAGCATAAGAGACTTACAGATCCCAAACTTTTGAACGGCATTGTGTGTATATATATATATATATATATATATATATAATATGAATATGTCTGAATGACATACCTGTACTCATATTTCACTTTTTACTGCTCTTCTGTCAGTTTTCTTTTAAAGATCTAAGCATCAGCATGTGTTGAACAAGTTTACAGACAGCATTTTGACTGTTCCACTGTTTTTGATAACCAATAACTGATGTAAAATTAAGCTTGTCAACTCATTTGACTTAATTTGGACAAATGACTTTAGTGCCTTCAACATAAAATGCCAAATGCCCACCAGACACCCCACCGAGGGGAGGTTGCTCCCTAAATGTTTATGGGCTTTTGCTGGGGAAATTTATTGGAGTCTGTTTTTTTGGAGCACGTACCCACAGTGCCAGGTGTTTCTCCCCCAACCTGCCACCACCTTTCCATTTACTACCCTCGGCAGTGCATTTAAATGAACAGGACTTTAATGACGATAATATCGCGCCTTCTAAAAGTAACAGAGGCTACAGGTTGCCATATGTGAGAAAGTACTTGTCTCACTTTCCCACTCACATCTGGCAGTTCAGTCCATTTCATAGTCTGGCCAGGATCTGGCGAACACGAAGCACGCATTCTCACATTGACAAATTAAAGTCATTTCACAGAAATTGCATCAGCTTTCTTTCAGTGCTACCGGTTCTAATATAATGTTAAAGGGTTCACAAGGTTGGAATAACTAATTAAACTTACACAAATCTGTGTAACGTAAATCATCATTCTTGCATATAACTCTTAAAAGAGTGCATTTTGAAAGAAAACATTTTTTTTAGTGTCACGGAATTATAGGACACAAACTCACACACACTCTTAGACTTCATTCAAGCCTTTGTTCTTTTGTTAGCGGATTTAACAATGTTCCGGTGAATTCCTTGCTAACTTGAGTCCTCTGTGGTCAGTTGCAGCCTGGACAACCCCCAAACTCCCAGCATGCTTTAACTGGGGCTCAAGCACCCTGTGATCTGAACTGAGCCCTGTGCAAATGTCTGCCCTGTGTGGCCCACAAAACGGCTTGTAACCATGTTTTAATGCAGACAGAGTTTTAAAGTTAACATGCATGAAAACACACACCGCTCCTGAGGGAACTGAACTTTAGTGTTGCGTTTGAGTTTATTCCTTTCTTGAAAGGAATAGTTGAAAATGCTGTCATCATTTATTCACTCTTATATCGTATACCGGATCTACATGACTTTCTTTTTTACTGTGGAACACAAAAGAAGATATTTTGAAAACTACATTGGACCTGATTGACTTTCATTGTCAAAATTTATTTTGTGAACTATTCCTTTAAGTAAACCTGTTACGCATGTCTAACTGCCATATCACAAAACTAATGCTAACTAGTCTTATTTTCCTTTGTATCCTCCAGATATTCAGGACTCAAGCTTCAAGGCAGACTCGAACTGCAAGGCTAGAAAGGAACGAACAGCCTTTACCAAAGAGCAACTTCGAGAGCTGGAAGCCGAGTTTACCCACCACAACTACTTGACCCGCCTGCGACGCTACGAGATCGCTGTCAACCTTGACCTCACTGAGAGACAGGTACAATAGATACTTCGATTCAATGGTATTTTTGGCTGAAAACAGCAAAGAAAACGTCTCTGGTTACTTACGTAACCTATGTTCTCTGAATAGGGAACGAGACGCTGCGGAAAGCGCAGTGGGATATTCTCTGAATGTGCCGATTGTCTGAAGCCTTATAGAATCACGCCAATTCATTGGCTGATGGCGTCCGCGCAATATGGCTCCGCCCCGACGCTCTTACGTCGCATCATACGTATTCGCGCGCGCGCCATCTGCTCCTCAGATTTCTCTGCCGAAAAGAAACTGTCAGCAGCGCGAGGAGCTTGGCCGCTAACGCAGCGTCTCGTTCCCTATTCAGAGAACATAGGTTACGTAAGTAACCAGAGACGTTCTCTTTCATAGGTTCTCTCAACGCTGCGGAAAGCGCAGTGGGAACGGACTACCAAACTCGCCAAGCTAGAGCGCTTTTATGACTGGTAGATAAAAGAGACAACGACCGAAACGAGTTCAAACAGAAAGAACCTGGGAACCCGGGGTCATGTCAAGATCCAAGCTATAGAACCTTACAAAAGTATGCGGAGAGGACCAGCCTGCCGCAACACAAATATC
Organism: Chrosomus eos; assembly: GCA_036326025.1. Taxonomy (NCBI): domain Eukaryota; kingdom Metazoa; phylum Chordata; class Actinopteri; order Cypriniformes; family Leuciscidae; genus Chrosomus; species Chrosomus eos. Next base: position 25,145,911 of record CM070830.1, read on the forward strand.
CTCCAAAAGTGCTCCTCTGAAAAGAGCTTGAGAAGATGCTACACTTCTGGTGGAATGTGCTCTAATGTTAAGAGGTGAAGGCAAGCCACGCACCCCATAAGCCAACGAGATAGCCTCTGTGACCCAGTGAGAAATCCTCTGCTTCGATGCAGCAAGCCCACGGCGGCTAGCACCGAAACAAACCAGAAGCTGGTTAGATTTCCTCCAACCGCCTGAGCGGTCTACATATATCTTAAGAGAACGAACTGGGCAGAGCAAGTTAAGCTCCCTATCTTCCTCAGATGAAAATGGAGGAGGGTGGAAAGCATTAAGGTTAACTACCTGAGAGCGGAAACTTGAGGAAAGAACCTTGGGGACATACCCTGGTCTCGGCCTCAAGGAAACTTTGACCAGGCCAGGGGCAAAGTCCAAGCAGGACTCGCTAACAGAAAGAGCTTGTAAGTCTCCCACCCGCTTTAACGAGGACAAAGCTAACAAAAGAGAAACCTTAAGAGTCAGAATCCTATCCGGAGCTGACTCCAAGGGCTCAAAGGGGGCTTTCGTCAAACCCTCTAGGACAACAGAAAGATCCCATGAGGGGACTCTAGGGGAGCGAGCCGGTTTCAGGCGCTTCACCCCACGCATAAAGGCAGAAACTAACCTTAACTTGCCTAGGGGAATCTCATCCGATTCCCTATGCGCTGCAATAGCCGCGACATAAACCCTGAGAGTGGTAGCGGCTGCTCCAGCCGCAAACTTCTCCTGCAGGAATTCCAGTACTGAACCAGCAGGGCAGTTAACTGGGCTCTTATCATGTGCTAAACACCAAGTCTCAAAAACCTTCCATTTGGAAGAATATAATCTCCTTGTAGAAGGAGCTCTAGCACTCGCAATAGTCTCCTGAACGTCAGTTGGGAGACCGGAGCTTAATGCTAACGGCCTCTGATCGGCCAAACATACAGCTTCCACATGTCTGGGCGAGGATGCCATATCCTGCCCTGTAGCTGGGACAGCAGATCTTCCCTGACCGGGATCCTCCAGGGGGGAGACTCCAGTAGAGGAACTAGCTCCGAAAACCATGGCTGAGATGGCCAGAACGGAGCTACCAGGAGGAGGCGGACTCCGCTCTCTCTCACTCTGGCCAAGACCGCCGGGATCAGTTTGATGGGCGGGAAGGCATAGAGTTTCTGCGTTGGCCAAGGGTAAGCGAACGCATCTATCCCCAATGGGGCCGGGGGACTCAGGGAGAACCAAAGAGGGCATTGGGATGACTCTTGAGATGCAAAGAGGTCCACCTCCGCCTCTCCAAAAACCTTCCAGATTAGAGCCATCGTCTGGCGGTTCAACATCCATTCTCCCGATCGGAGTTTCTGTCTCGACAGAAAATCTGCTGCGAGGTTCAGAACCCCTGGGACATGAACCGCTCTTAGAGATAGGAATCTGCTCTGAGACCACAGGAGAAGGTGACGCGCATGCCTGTCTAGGGTGCGCGACCGAGAACCTCCCTGCCGGTTCACATGAGACACCACTGCCATATTGTCCGTTCTGACAATGACATGGTGACCCTCCAGAAGAGGGAGGAAATGAAGCAGAGCCAGAAAAACGGCCCTTAACTCCAGGCAGTTTATGTGCCAGGAGAGAGCCTCTCCGGTCCAGACCCCACACGCTGGTCTGCCCTCGAAAACCGCTCCCCAGCCGGTGAGAGAGGCATCCGTCGTAATCATCTGGCGACGAGATACCGCACCCATGCTGACCCCTTTCCGAAGAAAAAGAGGGTCCCGCCAAACTGACAGGGCTCGAAAGCAACTGCGCGATACCTTCAGTAGGCGAAGGGTTGACCCGGAGGGTCGAACCCCTGAGAGTTTCACCCACCACATGAAGGGTCTCATGTGGAGTAGGCCCAGCGGTAGCACGGAGGAGGCCGCAGCCATAAGGCCCAGCATCCTGCGGCAGGTGCCCACAGACACATGATGGCCTAGTGAAAAACGAGCCAAGCATGTCGTCAAGCTGGAAATCCGTGCAGGGGCCAAACGGGCCTGCATGAGAACGGAATCCATGTTCACCCCCAAGAAAACGGTGCTTTGAGCCGGAGCAAGAACACTCTTCTCCGAGTTCAACCTCAAACCGAGAGACTGGATATGACTCAGAACGACGTCTCTGTGGTGGGCCACTAGCTCCCTGGATTGGGCTAAAATGAGCCAATCGTCCAGGTAATTTAGAACACGGATGCCCTGGAGCCGCAATGGGGCCAGAGCTGCATCCATGCACTTTGTGAATGTCCTTGGAGCTAGAGATAGGCCGAAGGGAAGGACCCTGTACTGGAACGCCCTTTCTCCAACGGCGAACCTGAGGAATTGCCTGTGTCGCTGTACAACCTGGATGTGAAAATAAGCATCCTTTAGGTCTATCGTCACGAACCAATCCCCTGGCCGAATCTGAGATATGATAGCTTTCAGCGTCAACATCTTGAATTTCCCTTTGTAAAGGGCGAAGTTCAGCCGGCGGAGGTCCAGTATGGGACGCAAACCGCCGCCCTTCTTCGGGACCAGGAAGTAACGGCTGTAAAAGCCCCGCTCGGTTTCCCCTGGAGTAATCTCCTCTATTGCTCCTTTGAGAAGGAGGGAAGAGATTTCCTGCTGCAGTACAGAAGCCTGAGCGGCGCTGTCTACTACAGTAGGAAACACCCCGTTGAAACAGGGGGGATTGCGGCAAAACTGAAGAGTGTAGCCGAACCGAATTGTGCGAAGAACCCAGGACGATACCCCTGGTAAGCGTTCCCACTCTGGAAGGAAATGTGATAGAGGAGGAGGGATGTTGTAATGCAGACGACATACCTGAGTAAGGGTGCCGTGTTGACGCTCCTGGGGTAAAGAGGTTGACTGTGCAGGAGGGCCATCGGCGTCCTGGCACGTGATGGGAGGCATCGTCATGGTGACCAGGTCCGCCTGCTTCGGAGGAAAACGGAAAGTGCCTCCGAGGATGCGGCCGGTAGTTATAGAGAGCGTGGGGGGTGAGGGGAGAAAGCCGAAAGCGTCTCCTTCCTCCCGCACCAGACTGAGTAGAGAAGGTGAAATATGGCCTGCACTTCGAGACACTCTGAGTGGCGAAGGTGACAGGGCAAGGAAAGGAGAGCTGGGAGGTGGGCAGAAACGCTTGCGCGGTCTGACCCAACCCTGAGGAACCAGAGGAGCTCTCCTTTTTCTGACCGGAGGGTCAGGAACGGCTCTGCGCCGCCGGAGCAGTCGGTTTGTCGGACCGCTTCAACTGGAGGCGCTTGTGAGGCCGTTGACGGGGAAACGGGCGACCGCGGGCTCCCCAAACCGTGGCAGGTGGGGGATGCCCTGGTTCGCTTCTTCTGGAAGAGAACTCCGGTCTATGAGAGGGACGTTCTCTGGGTCGCACCGGGGGGGGAGCAGAAGGTTCCCTAGCCCTCCTGGGCATGAACTGTCTGAACGCGGCCGATTGGGATTTGGAGGAGCGGAATTTCTCAACCACTGTGTTGACCGCCTCACCAAACAACCCTGTTTGAGAAATGGGGGCGTCCAAGAGGAAAACCTTCTCTTTATCACGGATCTCCGTGAGATTAAGCCACAAGTGGCGCTCCACCGCAACAGAACCAGCCATAGAGCGACCTATAGCACGTGCGGTATGCTTGGTGGCTCTTAAGGCTAAATCCGTAGCCTTACGAAGCTCCTTGACCGCTTCAGGGGTCACACCGTCACCCTCGTCCATTTCCTTCAGGACGTCCGCCTGGTAGGCCTGAAGAATGGCCATAGTGTGCAGGGTCATGCCTGCCTGCCCAGCCGCCATGTAGGATTTCCCAATCAGAGAGGAAGTAGTCCTACATGCTTTAGAAGGGAGAAGGGGGCGCGACTTCCAGGACGGTGCAGACGACGGAGCAAGATGGTCGGCTAAAGTTTCCTCAATCGCCGGAATGGCGGAATAGCCCTGTTCCACAGAACCTACCAGGTTGGTGAAATCAGCAGCAGCCGCATTAGTGAGGCGCGAAGAGAAAGGCTGCTTCCAGGATCTGGAGATCTCATGATGCAGATCACTGAAAAATGGCAGCTTCCTCCGTTGAGGCCTAGAATTAGGGCCACTGAGAAGCCTTTCGTCGAGTTTCGACGACTGAGACTCACGTGGCTCGTCGGGCCAATCAATAGTGAGCTTCTCCGTAGCGCGCGAAAGCACGTCAACGAGCTCCGCGTAGGCCGCAGTAGGCCGCGCTTCCTGGCCGCTCGGCGGAATAACCTCGTCGGCGAGAGTAGGCCCGAAATCCTCGGAGTCGGAAGCCTCGGTAAAAAGTATATCCTCCAGCCCGAAAGAAACCGCGTCGCGTGCTCCCGGGCTGGGGCGCAAATAATCGTGTGAAAATTCGACTGGCATGTCTCGCGCGTGCCGAGGGGAGGGAGGGAGAGAAAGAGCGGGGCTCGTCTGCTCGAACTCCGCATCCTCAAGCTCTACATCCGAACCCCAGGTCGCGGATCCTCGAGAGGCCTCGGGAGCGCGACAGGGGGAGACGAATGATTCCCTCTCAAAGACCGCGAGCCGCAATTTGAGGGTTTTGAGCAACAAATTTTCACAGAATTTGCATTTAGACGATCCTATAACTGCCTCACGCGCATGTGAAAAACCCAAACATTTAACGCACTTACTGTGTGGGTCGTCGTTAGCGATGTAACGAGCACATGGCGGAGTACAGCGTCTGTAATCCATGGCAGCTTCACCGTAAGGAGAAACAGAGTTCCGCTTGAACAGTCGCAGAAGCGCCGAGAATAATCCAATGTAATTGTAGCTCAGAAAAATCACGAGCGAAGGGCAAACGTGACCGCTTCGTTCTGAAGGCAGAGAAATCTGAGGAGCAGATGGCGCGCGCGGCGAATACGTATGATGCGACGTAAGAGCGTCGGGGCGGAGCCATATTGCGCGGACGCCATCAGCCAATGAATTGGCGTGATTCTATAAGGCTTCAGACAATCGGCACATTCAGAGAATATCCCACTGCGCTTTCCGCAGCGTTGAGAGAACCTATGAAAGAGAACACTCATTCGTCAAGTGTAAATAAGTCTATGTGAAAAATGATTGACAATAACGATGCAGAGCCGTCATCCCATCAGTCCCTGACTTCACTCTTCAGCGATTTCGGACTAGGCTGTTTTTTTATTCTTTTTTTTTTAGTTAAACTCAGACCACACTTAGCTTGGTCCTTGATGGTTTTCCCAGGCCCAATCCCAATCACATGCCAGATCCCAGCACAACTCTGGGCTTCTCCCGAATCCCTTTGCAACTCTTTCTCCACTTTTTTTCCGATGCATCCTACAGATCTTGGCCGCCTGCCACACTTTGCTTTCAAAAATGAGTGGCAGACAGATTCAGTCGAGAAGGAGCATGTAAAAATAGTGTGGGAACAGATGGTCCATGTTCCTGTGTTTCCACGGGGAGAGAGATGCACAGGGGTCACAGACTTGCGTTCCTCAGAGCTTAGCCGTCAGAAATAATGTCACAAATCTCTTGATTTGCTGGCTGCAGAATTATCTCGAATCACTCAAGAGAGTGCACGTTTATTGTCGAAATCATTTCCAGACAGTTTTAACGCATCAACGTTTTTATTCGCAGGTGAAAGTGTGGTTTCAAAACAGACGCATGAAGTGGAAGAGAGTGAAAGGAGGACAGCCTGCCTCTCCTCATGACCTTGAAGCAGATGAGATGGACTCCGCCGCCTCTCCCAGCTCTGAGTAAAACTCAGATCTAGACGTTTCCTCGTATTTACAGTCACCCAACTCACCCTGGCAATACGCACAACGTCCAATTTTTTTCACTAGTCCTTCCACGTATCCCGTTACACTGCTTCATGGACAAAAGCGTCCGTGCTTCCTGTTGCTCTCTTCGCTCAGATGACTAATTATCAACAGAGTTTCAACAGCTTGGAAGCACCATCCACTTTCAGTCCACATGTTTCACTTTCATTCATAAACAGATCGAGTGAAATCAGAGGCCTATAAAAACCCAATTACTCATGTGTAAAAACAATTTATATTAACTGTTCAAGCCCTGGTTTAATAGCTTTGACCTCCAGCCATGACGACATGATGTAGGTCTTTCACACTGTGGTGGTGGTGCCTGAAGCCTGATCAGAACCACCTGTGAAGCTCCACAGATAGACGGACGGTCTTAGGATCACGCCAACCCCCCAAAGCATCCATATCACATGTCTTTATTTTTACACTAAACGGTGTTGTCAGGTTGCTCTTAGAATAAACCATTTTCCTTTCTTTTTTTTGTACCTTTCTTTTTTTTTATATGAAATTAATAGAGCACAGATGTTACTTTAAAATGAGAAAAAAAAATCAATAAATCTGAAAACTAAGAAAAACCTAATTGTGATTATTTTTTTCTTCAGATCTCCTTTGAATTGTAATACTAATGATTTTATACTGACACCTGCTGACATGGAGGAAGCTTTATGCAAATGTAAATCTAATCAACACAAATCAATTCTGTGTGATTTTTAAACTACTTGCATGACATGAATAGATTTGAGATAGATTTAAGATCCAGGATGGTTTGTTTCATACTCATAAAAGGTATAGTTCACCCAAATAATCTGTCGTCATGTACACACCAAGATAGTCTGAAGAATGTTTCAACTGTTTTTGTCCATAAAATAAAAGTCAAATAGGGTCCAAAGCAATATGTATGGACAAAGTATTTGTTTTAACACAAAATAAAGTAATACAGGATTGGAAAGACAGAATTTTCATTTTTCGGTGATCTATTTATTGATCATCTTCCAGTATGCTCTCAAAGCTCTGATGAAAGTACAGTGTTTGGGATCGACTCTCTTGTCCCTAAAGTTTTGACGGGAGCATCTGGATGGGCCGAAAAGTCAATTTTTACCAGAACTCAGACCAACCCACGCGGGGACCAGTCGCACCAGAAGTCTGGAGAGTGACCGCTGCTGTAGTGCAGTGGAGAATAATAGGTGGGTAGGAGTGAAGAGATGACTTCTCAAGTACAGGATGTTGTTCTAGCAGGTAGCCAGTCATCCAATTTCCTGCTTCCCAAAGAAAACAGTGGTAAAGCATCCAAGGTCCAGGAACGCACAATGGTGGGCCTATGCTCTGGCTGGCCGGCCAGCCAAACAAAGACTGGAGAGGTGAGTGGCCTGTGAGGTGGAGGTGCAGGAATAGTTCCATACACACCCATGATGGGGTTAAGTCCCACAGTGCTGCTGACCCTGTTCAGCCACAGCTTGCTTTCCACCATTACATGCAGTATTATTGCTTTTCTAGTAATGACTACGAAAATAAGCCTTGTATATAAACTTAATTATGATATTAGAACCCCTAATAAAAGCACACTGCAGTGGTCCATTTACACATGTGACTTTTACTTAAATAAACACAGTAGGGGATTTATTCTTTAAGACACATGCACGTACACTCTAGTTAAACAAAACCGCACCGTTTTGTTTAATTTTGGCCCCCCAAAAATAGCATGTTAAGTAACGTGATCTTGAGTACTCGCACTCGTTCGCCCGGTGACTTCATTTAGACGAGGATTCTCAAGGGGTAAAACGGAGAGGGGAAAAGAGACAGATGGAAGAGAAAGTCTGGCCTACTGAACAGGATGAACACTCACAGCTCAGATCAGACTGACAGTTAACTAAAGAAACCAGAAGAACAAAATTGGGGCAGCTTCATCATTCTGTGGCTCGGCTCACAATGATGAATGCACATTTCAGTAGAATGCACATTTCAACCTTTTGTGGCCAGCAAAACAAAGAGAGACAAAAAATACATGTTTGTAAAAAAAAAACATTTGCAATGCAACAATAAGGCAGCATTTTGACACGGATACAATAGAAACACATAAAGAGGATGTTTGGCATACTCAGAGAGTGTTTTGAGGGGTGGGTGGGGGTGTGATGGATAGCTGGAGGTGTGCAGGTCAGATCTATGAGACGGCTGCAGAATTAAAGCGTGGCTCGCTGGCCTTGCTTCAGTGCTGTGGTCCATCTGTATGGTGTTATTGTTTACTGAGGCAACATTTCACTCTGACATCAAAGCTTCATGACCCTTCACACAGCTCAGCTATGCAACCACCAGCCATGACAAACCACATTTTGTATTACTACACTTTAGATATATTTGTTGTTGTTTTTCATTGGGAAAAGCATACTCAAATAATTTCCAGTGCATTTCTTTGGCAGATAGAGATTTTTTAAGCATTAACAAATTATACAAATCAAAACCAAACAACATAAAACATCAAATGACTTACTTTGAAGATGAAATTATATTTCTATTTAGATATTGTTATTTACCCCTGATCTAGAAAATAAAAGAGTGCAGGCTAAGTGGGAGTAATATAATTAATCTATTTTATCCAGTATTGTCATTACAGTAATAAAATGAGATTATGCATGACATGCTTTTTAATAACTTTTTCATTTTCTTTCTCCAGTTTATTCATTTATTTACGCAAGCACATCCATTTGACACATCATAACACACCCTTTTATGAAATTAATAAATCCTTCGTATACTTACTTTTATTGTGATCAAGTTATTCATTATTTTGATAACACTTTATTTCAATGGTCCACTTTAGACATTCTATATAAGTAACTTTGCAACATGTTAATTAACTCTCATTAGAGAATTAGACTTAATATCTGCTTAATATCTCTTAATATCTGACTTTATAAGACTTTAATTTGATGCTCCTCAAACAGACTTTATTTTTTATTTATTTGTTTGTTTGTTTGTTTGTTTGTGCTATTAGAGCCATTACACCTCAAAAATCTTCATGAGATTATTAAATATTTCATAGTAGGCGCTATTATTTTTAATCACTTGAATTCTATTCTTTTTCTAGAGATCTTATTTATTTATTGCGGTTCATTCATTACAACCATCATCCCTCAAGATGTTGTTTAGGAAGAATTTTTTTTTAAATAGATAGATAGACAGACAGACAGACAGACAGACAGACAGACCATAATCTGCTCTCACAGTCTTTGATATTTCAACCTCCAGTCACACAACAACACAGAGGCACAGGATGGCTGTTCATTACCAACCCACTGGGCCCTGAAGAAACAATAAAACGAGTCTGCAGTTCTTCTCTCTCTTAATGTCCCAGACATAGCCATCTTTACTCCATTGTCTTCAGACAACCTGTACATTTATGTCTGATTTTTGCTCCCTTGTCCAGGGAAGAAACTGCTGGGAAGGAGGGGAGGAAGAAACAGAGGAAATGTGTGATAGCTTCCGCACATCCTCCCAAGACAGTACTTCCACTGGAGAGAAGAAAGTCGAAGAAAAATGCATGTTCAGGTGTGTGTACATGTGCGTATGTGTGTGTGAGAATCTTTTGAAACAGCTTCTATTTAGAGGATGTGGTCAGCGAAGATCCGCGCCCCACAAATGATTAGTGATCCCCTCAGGAGAAATAAATCTAACCGTTTCATTGCACAATCATTCAAGATGGGCCGGAGCTGCGCAGCACAGTTCTAAATTATGCAGGACTTCCTGCCATGTTCCTTTGACAGCTCTCATAACCCAAAGTAGAGAGGAAATTTTGTTTTACTAAATTATGAATCTACTAAATATAATCTCTTTTGTTGTTTGTCAGTAGCTTGGACCTCACTAAAGGAAAGAAATAGGACAGGACCTGGCCACAGCGCACCATGAGTGGAACATGAAAACCACTGCGTGACCCATATGTAGAAAATGTGAAATTGTAAAAGCATTGTGTTAAAAGTGGAAAAATATGGAGTATCATCACTCTCATAAAAAATGGTACAAAAGCTGTCATTTGGGCAGTACCTTTTCAAAAGGTACACTTTGTACCCAAAGGGTGCACTGTATACCTTAAAGGTACATATTAGTACCTAAAAGGAACAAAGTGTACCTTTTTAAAAAGATACTGCCCCAGTGACAGCTTTTGTACATTTTTTGAGTTTACCATCCTAGTCTTAGTAAGCTCCTGCAATAAAATGTCTGAGAAAAAAAAAGACCTGGCACTGAGAAAATAATAATAAAAAAAAGTATGACAACACATGCCGTTGATGGAATTTACCGGCAATCTGGTATACGGCAATCTACCTATATGGTAGGGAGGTGCTATTCTGCATTTTAAATATTAAATATTTTAAATAAGTACAGAATCTCGGATCAAAACACAGGCGAAGAAGAAGCAAAACAAGCAACTGAAGCATTGCTTATGAACATGTAAAATAATGTGATCATCAAACATTAAACAGTATATAAATCAAAACTGCCTAATGTTCCTGAATGAAATCTCGACCAGGACGAGGAATAGGACTGTGCAATCTTAGTTGATGGACTCAATCTACTCCACCTATATGTTTCGATCATCGTTCTGAATACGATCCATATGGTCTTTGACAAAAACATGTTTTTCTAAGCTTTTTGTTCAAAATATTGCTATTTTTAATGAAACTTACCCACATTCAAGTGTTGATAAAAAAGCAGAGGCTTTTTTTTTAACCAGAGGCTCTGTTCTTTCTTTTGATCTATTGTTCAGATATTCATTCAACAAAATAATCTGGCAGGGAAAGAGTTAACAATTTAATTTTAATGATCCTTCAGTAACAAATAGGCCTACCCATGTGCACATGGCAAGCACAACAGTCGCTATCCATCAGCTGCTCTCTTTCAGTCTACCTCCTCCTGTCTCTCTCTCTCAGAGGTGTCTCAGTCGCCAGACAGCTCTTTACCAAACAAAAGAAGTCTTGTCTGATAGTTTCATTTGATCCGGTATCTGCCACAGAAGTTTATTACCCAATACAATTGATCCTGGCAGCTGAGGGTGCTGCCCCTGAGAGATCCACGGCTCAGTGAACCACAACCATCAGGACATGCTACACCAAACAATAGACCCTCTTACTAGAGCAGACTGTGTGATCAATAAAAGTTATTACCTCGTTTTTTATTGTCTCCAGTAAAAGATGATGTGGGATCAACTGGTACCTACAAAATATGTGAGGCTGATAGATTAAGAGACATAGTATACATTTCAACATTCCTCAGATTGTCCCTTAATATTATTGCTATTTTATTCTACATCTGGTGCTTTTAAGTTCACCCCTGGAAGTTCCAAACCTGTCAAGGTCAAATCAATTAAAAAAATATCAAATCTTTTCACAACTCAGTGTCAAATATACAGGTATTGTATTATATTTAATACTTGTAATGATATTTTTCATTATATTATAATATTACTATTTTTTCCAGCACTATTTCTTTCAGGTAAACGCATGGAACTTACCACCCAATAAATAAGGTGTTACTGCCTTTAGAAGAAAAAAAAATGCAAATCTCTATTTATAGCTTTATTGATGAATGATGGTAAGATCAGTAAGAGATAATAGAAACCCAAATCTCTTGGAAGGCCTGCTTGACTGTACAGGGTCTATTGTGAGCATGTGTGTCTGTGTAAATGGGCACTGGAGGACCTCGTTCAGGGTCGGCTCACTCAACATCACTCAGCTCAAAACCATGGGAACACTTTGAGTAGGGGAAGTAAGCTTCATGCAAGAGCTCCATCTAAAAATATAGCCACAGGAGCTTTAAGCACATGCAATTCAGACCAATAAGTCAATGTGTGGCTGTTTAGCATGATACAAATAGACCCTGCTGGTAAGATGACGTAATTCTAACTTTCATTAATTACTCGTGTGATTCCAAACCCGTAAGACTTTCGTTCATCTTCGGAACACAAATTAAGATTTTTTTTTGACAGTTGACAGCTAGGCAACACTTTGACACTGCATACAATTAATTCAATTTTAACTCAAAAGCTCAAAAGTGCTGCTTAAGACACGAGAAGGAATCTCATTGGTTCTCGCACATCAAACGAACATAATTGAGCTTCCGTTTATTATAACTGATGTGTGAGTTGATGAATGTTTAAATGTGAATAAAAGCCTAAATTCAATCTGTTCATTTTATATAGCGATTGAGTCTCTTCAGAAACTATTGGACTAATCTGCTCAATTCATATGGAATCGAATTCATCTCTTTATGAACCTTTTGAGCGTCAAAGTCTCAGTTGCGTAGCTGTTGATGGAGGCACAGAAAGCTCTCGGATTTCATCAAAAAGATTTGTGTTCCGAAGATGAACGAAAGTCTTACGGACTTGGAACGATATGAGAGTTTGTTTATTTAAAATGAATGATATTTATGACCCTCAACTGTCACTCTCCTCTGATTTTTGAGAAATTAGAGGCAAATTTCATATTTCAACACATAAAAAAAGAGAAAAGTAAGGTTGAATCTATCCTTGATGCACTCAGTGGCTATAGTAAACACACAGCGAGAGAGAATATCAACAAAAACGGTCTTCAATGATAAATACAAATGGTTACACACAGGCGATCACAAGGGAAACATTATAGCACAACCACATAATACCAAGACGACACAGAACCATGAACAGGGAAACCTGATGACTTAAATATACAGAGATAATGAGGTAACTAAATAAAAAACAGGTGAACATAATCAGTAATTAAGCTGTAAAAAGAACTCTTGTGGGAAAGGGAACCATAGGGAACCCCACAACACAATGAAACTGAACATTGAGATCATTACAATCCTTTTTATTAAGCAATTATATTTTAAATCAATCTGACAACTTTTTTAAACATGCTTTACATGTCCGACTGCATGAAAACAATACTCTTTCTTCCTATCCTGTTCAAATGCTTTCCTGTTCTGTTTTCTAGAGCTGGTTGAGATTTTAGCTGTTTTGAAGTATTGAAGAATGTGAATTATATACTTCATCTGCTAAACACACTCCCCTATTTCCCCTCTCCTAACCACCCCCACACTCAGACTCAGACTTCATCTCCCATAAGGCCATGCATGGGCGGGGGACTGGGGGTGGCGATGGCTGAGCTGTGGCGTGACAGGCTGGGATTTCTGGAGCATTAATACTGTCTTTCATCAGCATGGTGCTCCTGGGTCCAGTGTTGGGTTTCAGTCCGAGTCTATGTCTGCGGCACGTGGGATGAGGATTTCTAACACATGGATCCCGTTCCCAGCAAACAATGAAAGTCCTGTCGGTGCGCGCTCCCTCACCGGGTCGGTATGAGTGTGATGTCACAGCACATGAGCCCACCCATTCTTCACCGGCTAAATCACAGACACGCATACACCAGCAGCTCCACCACACTGAGCTGGCTCTAATTAACACCTGCTTTCACAAGCATGTTCCCCCTGGCCAGGGTAAGCTGTTTGGTCTGGGCAGGATTAGTGTGTGAGCAGTGGTAATGCCAGGCCTGTGTGTCTTGCTCACGTCTGTTGGATACTGAGCTGTATGGAGCAGACAAACAAAGCTCAAGTCTCAGACATAAGCGGCTGGAACTGGCCCTATGGGGGAACCTGCTTGGCCTGCTGCCTACCAGTTACTGACCATGCCAGCAGGCTGGCCAGTCCAGTTCTTTTATGAAAGAATTAACCTTTTTTTAATGAGGACTAGGACAAGGCCTTTACATGTTTTTGTTTTCATTATTTATTCCATTAGATTTTCATATGTATATAGTTCAGTCATTAAACTCTGGGTGCATGCTAATCGGTCCTTTACATGAAATCTACAAGCAATCACAGCATTACCATGGCACAAGCTGATTGGTTTGTGCTTAACCTACTGTACAGCCAATAAGGTTGCTTTGCTCAACATTTAAACAGTCTGGTTAATTGTTTGCTGTAAATTAGTTCTGCGTGAACAGTCTTTTTTTATTAAATAATGTGTTGCGTGGTCTGCATTTGTCAATGAAACAAACATACACATATTCAAAATCATGGTTTAATATTTTACAAGCTACGTTGTTACAAACAGTGGATATAATCCATATAAGCAAGTTAGCATGAGTATGCTTGAGTTAATAGCAGCAGCAGTAAATACACCTCTTCAAAATCAAGTTTGATGTTTTACGACGGATATTTACAGTTTTATGAACTAACAACTGACTAACTTTTTTACTAAATTTGTTGATGTAGATCAATGTTAATTGAAGGCACAATATGTAAGAATTTTGGATTAACATATCCAAAAACCACTAGAACTATGTTATATATTTTGTTGACTTGTACTTATATTACATCTAAACATTGTTTAAATCCAGAGAAATCAGCATTTTTAACCAGAGTAACGGCCCATGTCATTGCGTCGCCTGCCAATGATGTCATACCCTTGTTACCCTCAATTTCCTGTTATATTTTTGTAGAAACAATGGAAACATCAAATATGCTTTAATATATAATGTGTTTTATGAGACAAGTGAGCAACAGAAAACGAATCATTGTTATATAGCTCAAAGTTTGTCTTATTGTTCGAATCTCTTGATTTACCGCTAGTAACATGAGACAACATTATTTTGTCAAGTGACTGACATGGCATAAACAAAAAGAGCTTTCTTTAAAGTAATACAGCATTTTCTCCACCATACAATATATTTGATATTTAATTGCGTGCCATTTAGCAACACAAGTAGTCCAGTTTTTATTAATATCGATCTAGATTAATATGCGAAAATTGTCTCATAGCAGCCACCGATCAACAGAGGATTTCGCTCCCCCGCATGAGAATGTCACTCAGATCCTTTTACTCTGAGCCAGTGGACACATGCTGTTAGTCTTTTTAAAATTCAGCCTAATTTGATATGTACGTTCATCAAAATTAACTTCTTGTTTATAGAACTGCTGCATAAAATCAATAAAACAATTCTGACATTCATTACAACAGCACTCGTGTGACATGTCTTAAATGTGATAGCTGTGCGGTCATTCAGACACACAACATATGTCAACATGGATTCTCATTAGTGATAATAACAACAGAAGCCTGACAACGCAAGTAGCCTGTTGTAAAAAGATCAACAAACAACATCTCAGTTTGACTTAAGACAACATTGGGACTGTCCTCAGATTTCTCCTCTTTGAGAAAAACAATTCTAAACTCGTCTGAACAAATCTAATTAGTCTTTGGTCCCGTCCCATGAGCACACTATGTTGGCTGCTTTCTCTGGCATCAGTCAGATACTCTTGTTCACTGGTCAGTGCCTCCTCTGGTATGAAATGAGATATCTGAGAACTTTGAGAACTTTTGGGAAAACAACAGGCAGAGGTCAGAGCAGAGTTCAAGGATTGAATGAGTCGCACTGAGGATTGTGTGCAGGAGGAAAGCGAGGCAAACCCACTGGGGTTCTGAGAATATACACACTGCATACTGCATGGAGGACGTACACATACATACACACGTTTACCTCACATCTGAACAAGGACTTTCCATTGACTTTTGCAGTTCTTAAAGTCACCATGAAAGCAAACCACAACAATCCAATTCAAGTCACACCCTACTTTTTTTCTTGTACAAGAAACCGTTTCACTGGGATATACGTCACAATATATCGCAACTTCCGCTTCATACAGACTTTAAATGTAGCTATTAATAATTTTTATAGACAAGTGAAAATCTCGACCCAACAATAAAAGGCCATTTACACCAAGGACAATAACTATATATACTGTAGTTTTGTCACATTTAACAATGTCTGGCAAAATTTTGTGGGCAAAACGCATTAAGTTCATTTATAGGAATCCATGCAATCGTGAACTTCAAGCAAGGGCGAAATATTTCCCCAAGCAGATTTTGTTATAATTATCGTTATGTGAACAGGCCTGGAAACTAAAGTCATTATAGAGTGGTGTAGGTGATGTCAGAATCCAGAAGTCTAATTCGCCGCTGGTTCCTTCAAGATTTTCCTATGGGGTTTTATACTGGGGTTTTTAAATTTATGAGTAAAATAAAGCTTGTGGTAAACATAACTTGACGGAACATTAACATTTTGTTCTACAACATAAATTACACACACAGATAGCGTTCAATTTTAAAAACAAACATTTTTAATAAATAGCTAGATAAGAATGTTTGGAGTATGGGTATGTAGTGTTGTAGAACAAAACGTCAAAGTATCAGTAAGTTATGTTTACCACAGGCTTTATTTTACTCATATATTGAACCCCATTATAAAAAGGAACCAGCAGTGAATTTAATCAATTTTATTTTTGGAAAAAATCTTTAAAAGGAGATTTTTAACAATATTTTTGTCCCCAAAACTATAGCTAGGTCATAAATACATTTATTCACACAAGTTTCACAACTACAGATTCATAAAAATGACAGAGGTATTCAAAGCTTATCAACAGTATTCTGACATTTTTCAAACAGTTCCGCATGTATGCTAGCATGTCTACAGGAACCCCAGCAGACTACAATGCCAGTCTTTAGACTGCATTTACCATTACAACCAAACAACGAGGAAGCAAAATAAATATAGCCCATTTTGTGTAATTTTTAACTAGTCAGCACATATGGTAGGGCGACTACAGTTGTGCCAAACATCCCTCATACACAAATGGTATATATCAATATATAACAAAAAAAAAAGAAGTTGACTTGAATATTTAAATTTAAGTCATTATAATTCTTTCCAGCACAAACAAGATTATTTGTAATTTGGGCGTAATATTATAGATATCTGCTTACTGATCTGGCAGTAAAGTAGGCACATGACAGCTGGACATGAAGGATTGCAGTCTTAATCCTGAGACACGGAACAGCCTTTTTGATGAACTGCAAACTAGCCTTTGATTTCCATAACACTGCTGTAAATTAGCTGTAGACTGGAACAAGATCCAACATGCTGTCTGCAGCCCCTTTTCCACTTGTCTCCATCCACCACACCACCAGGTCTGCGTTCCCCAGTCACCTGCTTTCATTTCCCCCGGACCATATGAATGAAAGACAGGAAATCTACCCTTGCAGTGATTACAGTGAAATTTGTACGAGTCTGAAGAGGAAGTCTAAGCAGCAGTCTAACCAGCTCCTGCCAGGCGATCAGTTTTCAGAGCAGGCTCTGGAGTTATTATAACACAGTCCATCTCAGTTGAAGACCACTCATCTCTTTTAAGCTTTAAGAGTTAGGCTGAATTAATGATTCAATGACTCACTTCGAGAGCCTGTATCCAAACTGTAATTTTTTATCCCAGTTCTTTAGTGATCTTCTGTTTGTAACACAGAAATAACAATACTGTGTGGTTTAAATACTGTTTGTGAAGCTGTTTCATACCTACAGTATACATGACAACTGCTCTCTATGGGTCAGCGACGGAAGCACCAACGCAGATCTGAATTTTGGCTGTGATTGTACTTGTCAAAGGATTAATAGACACAGGCGAATCATTGCCATTTTGGGAATGAGATAAGGTGGGTGTTTGAATCGAGATCTAAGCTCTAAGTCAGGCCCATTGCATTCTGCATCCACAGGTATGTTGTCTCTTTCTATCTACCAAATCACAGTCTCTTTATTATTTCTAATCTTGGTCCTTAGTTGATTTTGCCTCACTTTTAATCTGTCTTTTGGGTTGACTGCACAGTTCCCAAGCAGCTCCAGATTGTTTTCATTTAGCATTGAAGATCTGACCCTTGACCCGCACAGACTGCTCACTTTCCTCTCATTCGTTTTCTCTGCCTTTTACAACTCACAGCAGCTGCCTGGCCTTGGTATCCTCATGGGATTCCTCTAGAGAGGTTAAAAGAAGCAGCAAGGTAAGAGACAGAGATGAAGGAAGGAAGAGTCTGAGTCATTGATTACAGCATACAGACAGTGAGTTTGAGAGACAAGAAGCTGAAGTATGAAATTATGTATTCATTTTATCCTGAAGTGTGAATTCCTCCCAAATACCCATATACACATAGATTTAAAAGTTTGGGGTTGGTAAGATTTTTTTATGTTTTTGAAAGAAGTCTAATATATCCACCAAGGCTGCATTTATTTATTCAAAAATACAGTAAAAAAAACCCGTCTCAGGTTACGTCTGTAACCCTAGTTCCCTGAGAAGGGAACAAGACGCTGTGTCGATGACGCTTTGGGAACGCCCCTAGGTGATTACATCTGAAGCTTGAATGTCAACTAATTCAATTGAAAAAATTAACATCATGGGCGGGTGACGTCATGACCAGGAAAGAATAGAAGCACATCCGGTGCAACCGGCGCTAGCTTCGATAGCCAAAGCAAAGTCGATCACAGGGATGCAGGAAGTATGGCAGGGTGACGCAGCGTCTCGTTGCCTTCTCAGGTAACTAGGGTTACAGATGTAACCTGAGACGAGGCTACTCGGGCTGCGAGGATGATGCTTTGGGAATGAGAATACCCAATACGCCATACTTACAATTGTCTGTATGAAAACTGTTGGCAATCTAAGTATAAAGCACCTGAGACCCTGGGGCAGGTCCAGGCTATAAAACCTGACAAATGTGAGCGGCTAGGACCAACCTGCAGCATCACAAACCTCTTGAAGGGAAACCCCTGATAATAAGGCTTTAGAGGCCACCATACACCTAGTAGAATGAGCTCTGACCACCAAAGATATAGCCTCAACTATCCACTTGCTGATTGTCTGCTTAGAGGCTGAAAGACCATTCTTAGGTGATCCAAAGCAGACAAACAACTGATCTGATTTTCTCCACCGTGAACCCCTGTGGACATAAGTATCCAGTGCACTGGACACAAGAGATTCAGTTTTTCCTCTGCAAAGTCTGCACCATAGCATCCAGCCCCAAGGGGGGCTCGGTGAGTGAGGGAAAACCATAATGGAAAGTGCGTCGTGTACTGAGACACGAACAGATCCACTTCTGCTTGGCCGTAAACTTTTTTCCAATCCCCTGGCCTCAACCCCTGCCTCGACATGGTGTCTGCTCCTATATTCTCAGAAAAGGTAGTTTTATCTTAGTTAAGTTCTTTTTTGGCTAGAAACGAGGTGTTAGATGTCTTTCAGTCTGGTTTTCGGGCAGGACACAGCACTGAATCAGCTTTACTGCTAGTCTCTAATGATCTATTACTTATTGCAGACTCGGGTAATACTGGGGTGCTAATCATGTTGGATCTTAGTGCAGCTTTCGATTTAATTGATCACGATATTCTTATTAATCATTTGGAACACGTTGTGGGGTTGAGACGGACGGTTTTAAATTGGTTTTCCTCATATTTAAGGGGGCGTTCAATTTCTGTCAGGGTTGGGAATTTTTCCTCCGGGTCAGTTTCGCTGGATTGTGGAGTACCTCAAGGTTCAATTTTGGGACCTATTCTTTTTTCTCTGCTTTTGTTGCCTCTAGGTCAAATATTCAAGAAATATGGTATATTTTATCATCTATATGCCGATGATATTCAGATTTATTTACCGATTGGAGCTGGAGGATCTAGCCCTAATTTATCCCTGGTTGCATGTTTAAAGGAGGTGACTAATTGGTTACAGCAATACTGCTTGCAGTTAAATGCCAGCAAGTCTGAAGTCATGGTGTTTGGGATGAAGAAGGCTGACAGAGGTTTAACCGATTTTCTAGGTATATGGGAAACATACGTTCAGCCTAAAATAAGAAATCTAGGTGTAATTTTTGACTCTGCTCTTATGTTTAACCATCAGGTTAAAAATGTGGTGAAAAATTGTTTTTTATCAGTTAAGGACTATTGCGAAAATGAAATCTTTTTTGTCTGTTCCTGATTTGGAAACAGTGATTCATGCATTCATCTCCACACACTTGGATTACTGCAATGCTCTATATGTAGGAATTAGTCAATCTCTTATTTCAAGATTGCAGTTGGTTCAAAACGCTCCTTGCTGGTTTTAAGAAAAGGGAGCATATTACTCCTGTTTTGAAAAGGCTTCATTGGCTCCCTGTGAAATATCGGATACAGTATAAGATTTTGTTATACGTTTATAAAGCTGTTCATGAGTTGGCCCCGGAATATATTAAGGATTTGGTGCTTATGAACTCTAGTAGATCTCAAAGGTCTTTTAATTGTCTACTGCTCTTTGTTCCAAGAACTCGTCTTAAAACTAAAGGAGATCGAGCTTTTTCAGTCGTTGGCCCTAGATTGTGGAATGCTCTTTCCCCTGATATTAGATCTGCACCGTCATGTCAGTTGATGTTTTTAAAATTCGTGTGAAAACGTATTTGTATTCTGTTTGTTTAAATTCTTGACTCTGTCATTGCATATTGTGTACTGTGTCCTTGTATGTTTTTTCTTGCTTTTAGATGTACAGTCCTTTGGTCTACGTTGTAGTTGAAGGGGCTATATAAATAAACGAGACTTGACTTGAAAATAAAACGAGACTATTCTGGCACCCTGGGATAAACACTGACCTCAGAGAGAGTATCTTACCTAGGGACCACAGGAGGATCTAGTATGCCAGTTTGCAGAGTGGACACGAATGCAGACCCCCCTGACAATTTATGTAAGAGACCACCGATATGTTGTCTGTACAGACAAGCACATGATGGCCTCTCAGGTCTGGGAGGAAATCTCTCAACGCATTGAAGACTGCCATCATCTCCAGGCAGTTAATGTGCTAAGAAAGATGATGACTCCTCCGCAGACCCTGAGCTGAGTGGCCTTCCATTATCGCTCCCCAGCCGGTGAGGGAAGGATCTGTCGAGATAGCAACTCCATGGCAAAGAGCTCCCAACACCGGACCCTGGGATAGAAACCAATGTTTCCTCCATATAACCAAGGCGCTGAGACACCGTTGCTTGATCTTGATCGTACGAAGTGGGTTTCCCCTCTGGGAGAACCCTCTGGTCCTGAGCCACCACTGCAAGGGTCTCATGTACAGTAGGCCAAAGGGTATCACATTGGATGCTGCTGCAATGAGGTCCAACAGTTTCTCAAACTGTTTCATAGTGCGTGACTGGCCTAGCTTCAACTCTTTCGTGGCTGTAAGGATAGTAGCTATACGAACGGGAGAAAGTGTGGCTCGCATCATGACTGAATCCCATACCACACCAAGGAAAGTGGTTCTCTAAGGAAAGTGGAAAGTGGATAAAGCACACTCTTCTTGGCATTGAGTCTCAACCCCAATTTTTTGTGTGAGCGAGGACGGCATCTCGATGCCACACTGCAAACTGCTCTGATTCCGCCAGAGTCAGCCAGTCGTCTATGTAGTTCAGAATGCGTATGCGGTGCAGCCTGAGTTGGGCCAGAGCTGCATCTACGCACTTTGTGAACATACGGGGTGATAGAGCTAGACTGAATGGAAGCACCAGATACTAGTATTCTTTGCCACCGAACGAAAAACCTCAGAAACTTCCTGTGTTTAGGGAGGGTGGAGACATGGAATTAAGCATCTTTTAGATCTATCGTGACTAACCAGTCCTCGGATCTGATTTGAGTCACAATCTGTTTGAGTGTGAGCATCTTGAACTTGAGTTTCATGACTGCACGATTCAACAGACGAAGATCTAAAATGGGACGCAACTCCCCATCCTTTTTTGGAACAATAAAGTAGCAGCTGTAAAACCCTGATTCTCTGTCGGACGAGTACACCTGCTCTATAGCTCTCTTCGTTAATAGAGACTCTACTTCTTGCTTCATTACCAGAGTCTGCTCGGGATGTACTAACGTGAGTAACATCCCGTTGTAACGAGGTGGAGGAGAACCAAACTGGATTCTGTAACCCTTCTCTATTATCTGCAGGTTCCATGGAGATATATTCGGCAGATTTTTCCACTCTGTCAGAAAACCTACTAAGGGTACCAGTCTCTCGAGACTGGCCTCTGTTGTTTCTGTAACAGCCACTTCGGTGACCTGAAGCATCCTGGCAGGAAACAACCGAACTGACTGTTTTTGAACCCCCTTCAGAGGGCGTGAGTCTGACGCAACGTTGAGTTGACACTGAGCCAGGAACTCGCTGGAGGCCGCTGTGCCCCGAGGCACCAAGGGTTGGCGGGGTTGGCAGAACGGTCCCCCTAAGGTCCACCCCGGTTGGGGCTGTCCTCAGTGGTCTGGCGCACGTGGCGTCAGGACTGCTTATGAGCCGAAGCCTTCTTAGCCATAAGAAAAGTCCTCAGATCCGGCTTTGGCTTAGAAGACTTCATCTGAGAGTGTCGGCCCGGCCCCCATGACTTCTTAGGGGGTCTCCTTCGTAGCCATGAGAGATAGATCTGTGCTTGAATTTCGTCGGGAACCACTCCCTCACTATTATCCAGATCCCCCAACAGGTCTGCCTGATAGGCTTGAAGCACTGCCATATGAAGACAGGCTCCGGCTTGACCTGCTGCCGTATAAGCTTTGCTCACTAAATTAGTAGTGGTTTTATAAAGGTTTAGTGGGCAGCACAGGAGCCTTCAGGGATGATGCTGAACCGGGAGACAGATAGCTCGCGAGTGTCTGTTCAGCCGGGGGCATCGACCCATAACCATGTTCCTTTAGTCCCCTTATATCTGAATATGTATGCACCTGGGGACTGAAGAGACCAGAAGAGTATGGTCTATTCCACAAAAAAATGGAAGGGCCCGTGATGGAAATGATAAATTAGAAGTCAAAAAGCGTTCGTTTAACTTGCTTTTGGGATGAGCACCTTTTCTCTCGGCTGACCATTCAATCTTTCATTTGTCTACAGCACGAGTTATCACCTCCACAAGCTCCTCATTTGCTAGGGAAAGAGATGGCGAATCCTCTTCCCTAATGTTTGTGTCAATTTCTCTAATGCTAGCTCCTCAGAGCTAGAGCACCAAAGCTCTTTCCCCGAGCAGGCTTCCGACACCGGCAAGAGAGCACTGGATTCCCCGGGTAAGGGATGAGATAAGGCAGGGCCCGTCTCCAACCCCGCTGAGAGATCCATTTGCGAACCCCAGGAATGCGTTCTCCGTGCTGCCTCGGCAGCAGCGGGTCCTGTACCCTGAGGTTCGCGAGCCTGACCACTTTCATCAAACAGTGACAGGTGGGAGCGAAGCATGCGGAGCGGTAGCTGCTCACAATATTGAAAGTCAGCCCCCTCCAAGGCTGACATAGCATGCTCCACTCCCAAACACATTACACAAAGTTAGTGTGTATCCCCAACCGTTAGGAAACTAGGGAAGAGAGAAGCACACAACTTAAATAACTTTCACCATACTTTAGATAAGGATGTGACAGACAAACAATAAATAATCCAGACAGTTTGACACAGAAAGCTTTGCTGAGGCAAAAAAGCTAATGCCGGTTGCACCGGATGTGCGTTTATACTTTTCTGGTCATGACGTCACTCAACGTGACGTTCATTCGTTCCATTGGACTAGTTGACATACGTGCTTCAGACGTAATATTGTGAAATATTATAATTACTAATAACTGTTTTTTTAATATATTTTAAAATGTACTTTTTGTCTGTGATGACAAAGCTGAATTTTCAGCAGGCATCAGAACAACCTTCTGAAATCTATCTGAAATAGAAATCTTTTGTATTTACTGTCACTTTTGATCAATTGAATGCATCTCTTGCTGAATAAAATAATTTATTTATTAAAAAAAACTGTTTATTATATTATTACCATGTTTAACATACTTATGGGACACAGTCAGACACCGTGGAGACCAAATAGACGGAACAGGAGCCACATTCTCAGCAACACCTCATTTTGTCCCTTTTGAAGACCAGTAGACACTTTGGAGGAAATCTGATACATGGCAAAAACAACTATGAAGTCAGACTTTTATTTAAGGAGCTCGACTGCCGATCTCCGATATCCCAAGTGCTGGTGCAGGGGCTGAGGGGAGGGAATGGGGGCTCTGGGTGAGGTTTGCTCTGTTGTTTTCTGAACTGCTGCCAGGAAAAGTTTAATGGCTGTGGAATTTGGACAGGAAAATAGCAGGCTGGAAGTTTCAGAGGAAGCAGGGATTTGTGGCTCACGCAGCACCTCTGTTTGTGTTCTTCTGGGTTGGCTCCACTTCGGCCACCTCTCTGCTCCGCTTCTAGCGAGGAAGAGCGTCAAGCGCTTTTCCACATATGAGTGTGGTGCCTCAGGAGAATACCTACCGGCGACTTGCAGGCCACGGCCTATAGACCTCCACCCCTTTTACACACACACACACACACACACACACACACACACACACACACACACACACACACACACACACACACACACACACACACACACACACACACACACACACACACACACACACACACACACACACACACACACACACACACACACACACACACACACACACACACACACACACACACACACACACACACACACACACACACACACACACACACACACACCACACACACACACACACACACACACACACACACACACACACACACACACACACACACACACACACACAACACACACACACACACACACACACACACACACACACACACACACAGTTCAGATGTAGTGCTAAAACTCATACTCACAAGCTCCAATTGAAAACAATACAATGTCGTCTCAGTTCCAAAAAACATGATGCTTTAACCTATTCCTCCATTGTCTTCAGGGAATGTGAACTTGACCTTTGAACTCAAATTCCATGATGGGATGCAAAACAAATTACTTTAAAAAAAAACTTGAGACAAGTCAAAATAATTTTACTCCAATATTTATTTAATCGAATATGCATACAAGCTCCAAAAAATCCCCAAAACATCTATAGTGGTTCTTTCTTTTTGAGTTCGACCACAGTTATGTTTCCATACATGACCTAAAACATGGTTACTTGAGTTTGTGGGCTAAAATAGTAGTTTTGCCAATGTAAGTCTACATTTGATATATTAATAATGCACTGACTTAAATGTGTATATCATATTGCTTCCATTTCTTCTTTCAATTCACATTGTCCCTAGACTATAAAAACTAAATATTTTCACCATAAAAATCTCACTCCTTGCAACGTGCACATCACCATGCTCCAGATGTTTCTCAGTCCCCGTGAGTAACGACTCAAAGAGGAGCTGGTTATGAGGAAAGGGAAGCTTGTATCACTGAGATGATGTCTGCAGTCCTTGTCGACAGTAATCACCCCTGCTCCCTATCGCTCAGCTCACACCTCCACACATTCCCTCTCTGTCTCGCCACACAGGCCCAGGCTGTAGTGTTCTATCCACTATCACTATCCAACCAAGACCATTGATTTTCTGGAACAATTTCCCTTCGAATTTTTAACAGTCTCTTCTTTGTTTGGATTGAAACTGGCTGTTGACAAGCAAATCAACACAGACTATCACAGAATCACATTTTTTTTGTTTTGCATTGGCTACCTCCACAGCCCCATCAGGCTATATGTCTTAAAAAAACATTTTTAAAGGAGTAGTTCACTTTAAAATGAAAATTACCATATGATTTTCTTATCCTCAAGCCAGGTGTATATGACTTTTTTCATATAGTTATATTACAGTTTTTCTCAATTGTTTACACACAAATTCTGGTACTTGAGACACAATGACCACAACATGTAACTCATTCACCAACCCCCTGAACCAATTCTGCTAAACTACAAGCACAATTCCTGCTGTACACTCAAATTGCAGTTCTAAAACACACTTTTTTCAAAACACTACACACAATTCTCTGCTTTTGGCACAATTTTCGTGCAGAAAATATCTTGTTTTCACAAGGAACACACTGCCATTCAAATATGCACACTGACTCATCACAAGGGTAAACACCCGTCACACAGTTTTACAATTAACAATCAGAGCTTTAGCATAAAAGGGCAACTGGTGAGCTCTTCAATGGAGCAATGGATGCCAACATTGGAAAAAAATTTTTTTTACTGTAACTCTGTACAGTAAATTCTTCTGTTGTCTTGTATGTAGTGTATGTGCAACTTTGTGTTGGTTGGGAATGGGATGTACAGTGTGTACATTGTTTTTGTGGGAAAAATATATATTTGTTACCATGTATTTGTGTGTATAAAGTATAAAAACAATATTCTCAAATATTGCACAACACACTTATGTATGTACTGTCTGTAGTAAGTGTAACACTGAACAAAAAAAGGCCTAAGTCATTATGATGAATGGAGAAGAAGTGTTTTCCATTCATCACAGTGTTTTACATTGAGGACATCAGTGTTCAACTGGTTCTTCTAAATGTCTATTCATATGATGGTTTGTGTGTGTCATTTGAAAACAAAATACCATTTTGAGAAGAAATAACATTGTTTTGAATGTAAAGTTTCATTTTGCAGGAGAATTGAGGGGTTTTGCCCATGTGTGTTTTTTGATTTGTGTGTAGAGTTCTGAGAATATGAGGCATTCTTTCAGAAAATGTGTGTAAACAATCGAGAAAAACTGTAAGCCATTCATTAAAAAATTAAAACACTAAAAAAAGAAAGAAAATGAATTGTTTAAACAGTGCTAATAGATAAGGCACATATAATATATTTTTTTCAAAGCAGTAATTTCAAAATAAAAATCTTTTCTAGTACTCCCCTGTACCAGCCAGGAATCATTGCTATAGACAATTTACGGCAAAAAACTTGAACAACCCCTCACGAGTGTTAAGGTGAGGCTGCCCCGCTCAACATTTGTTCATTATAGAGAAAGCAGCTTTGTGGGTCAAACTTTTGTTTGTTTTGAGCCCAGATTGCTCTTAATAGTGTAATTGTCCATGTGTAATGGTTTTGCGATGGCTACCCTTCACATGTGGGTGAAAGGAGGCTTGTAAAGGTCCGGTCATTAGTCAAACTCAATGATCAGCCCCAGTTTGGGAGGTGTGCGTTGAGACACATAAACAGACAGAGGAGGAAATGCTTATGGACAAATGGCCTAAAAGTGAAGTGAGCGAGAAACACATAAAACCCTGGTGAAACACAGAGAGGGAACAGCCTTTGTAAAGCTCGTACTGTCACTGCGGAAAACCCCCTGATGAGTGGAGAGTACAACTTTTGACACCTGAGCAGCGTATAGGAAACAAACTTCTAGCACCCCTCTCCTTCCTAAACAAATAAACTAAAGCCTCATGTACTCAACAACTGAACAAGTGGACGGGATTCTCTGTATCATCCGGAAAATTAAGATCATAATAAAGGAAAACAGAAATGGTAAAGTATATAAAAAAATATCTCACTCTCTCTAAACAAAGGCCATACTAATAAAAAAATAATAGGGTAAAAAAAAGTCCCGGTTCCAGCTGGAATGTCGTCTGTGGTTGGATCAAGTAGGGAAAGGCAGTGGTTTTTGTTCTCTGATATCGATCTACTTCACCAGTTTGTCGAGACACAGAAATACAGTAATCAGTCTTCCAGCTCAGTGCCAAATGAAATGGGTGCAATCTTGAATAGTCAAACATTAGCATTCAGTCACGGTGCTTCACCAAGTGACTTATTTAAAAAAAGTACCAGTAAAATGAAATGGCTCATTTTAAAGAGATGGTTCACAAGAAAATTTTAATTATCTCAGCATTTTATTCACCCTCATGCCTTTCCAACCCACTGTCTTCTGTGGGCGAACAATATACAGTATATATATATATATATATATATATATATATATATATATATATATATTATATATATATATATATATATATATATATATATATATATATATATATATATATATATATATATATATACAATGAAAGTCAGTGGGGTTAAAATCAACACTGGACCCTATTGATTTTTATTGTACGGGAAAAAACAACAACTGGGACATTTTTCCTTTCTGTGTGTGTTGAGGGTGATTAAATTATGACATTTTTATTTTTGTGTGAACTATCCATTTAAAAATGATGTAAAAATTGAGCACGTTATGTGATTTCAGCTCCAACTAAATTTCTGTACTCTCCTCCTGCTCTTCCTCTCATCGCCCTCTGCTCTAGCCCTGTGCGTGACGGGACCATCCCAGGAGAGAGCCAGGGGGTCTTGGGGAGTTGTGCGGGACAACCAGGGGATTTTGGCAACCTGTAGCTGAGCTCCCAGGCAAGGCTGGGCTGGAATAACGTGGCCTGTTTATTCAGCTGGTTTAGGGGAAAGAGGATGTGTTCAGGGCCTCATTAATCACGGGCGCTTCGGAAGAGATAAACAGCCAGGACCCAGTGGGGGTGCTGACGCTCCAGGTTAGCTAGAGCAGGGGAGAGTGGGGGTCTGTCCTCACCACAGGGGGGAACGTCTGAACACTTGCTGTAGAGTTGTTCGGGACAGCTTTGTGTCTGAAAATATGTGTATTTAAGACATATATATATATATATATATATATATATATATATATATATATATATATATAATATATATATATATATATATATATATATATATATATATATATATATAATTTGTCTACAAATTAAAAATGTACAATAAAGTTTGGGGTTGGTAGGTACTATTTTTTTGTTCTGAAAGAAGTATTTTCACAACAAAGCTCAAAATACATTAAAACAGTACTATTGTGAAATATTATTACAATTTTAAACAATGGTTTTATACTTTGAATTTTTTTAAATATAATTTACTCCTGTGATGGCAAAGCTGAATTTTCAGCATCATTTCTCCAGTCTTTAGTGTCACATGATCCTTCAGAAATCATTCTAATATGCTGATTTGGTGCTCAATAACATTTCTTATTATCAATATTCTTGTGGAAACTGAGATGCATTTGTTTTCAGGATTCTTTGATGAATAGAAAGTTAAACAACATAATTTCCTTAATACAAATCTTACTCCCAAACTGGTAGTGTTGCCTACTTAACATCACACTATTACACATTAATTTACATATACGAAGAGTTTAGACAAAAGCCGCTAAATAGTACCATCTGAAATTTTCTTCTAGAATGATAATTTATATCAAGCTCGTATATTTCATTTTCATTGTCATTTTATTGAAATTACTCAACTTCAAAATACGAGCTTGATAAAAATAAAAATTTGCAGTTGGCACTTAGAGGGTTTTGCATCTGTACTCTTCATACATTTAATGAAGTTATTGTATATTATTACACTGTTATCCTTTGATTAGTCTGCATTTTGTAACTGTAGTTTGTTTTCTTATTTATTCTGAAACGGTTTTTAATGCAATATTTATTACAGTATTTAACTGTGAGTTCAGACTACACATTAAGAAAAATCCCCCAAAAGACACATTTTAAAAGCATAAAAACATCAAACTTCAAATGTACACCATCTTTTTTAAATATTTTTTTTAGTAATAAGAAGCTGTTTATAACTACATTGCATTAAAAAATAATCCAGAAAAAGCCAAAAATTACCAGAAAATTAGAAACCCGTGCAGCTTTTTTATAAATACTAAAATTATAAATTACATAATATAATTATGTATAGCCTATATTTGTACTTTCTTTTACTCTTACTCAAAACCTTTGTTTTTTTTGTGTAAATAACAAAAATAAACAAAACTGAAAAGACGGAGAGCACAGTTATTGTTTATGTTACATTTATTAAACATTTCATTTATACCAGTTGTCACCTTATTTATTTATTTATTTATAACATCTTTTTTTAGTTTAAATATCTTTAATATACTTAAAGTTCATTTGGATGGCAGAGAAACATTTAGATCTGAGGTAAACAAAAGCTAACAGACATCTGCACCTGTGACAACAAACAAGACAGAAAAACACAAGCGCTGACAGAATATGAATGATGAATATGGGAAACGGTCAGTTATCTGACGAATTTCAAGAATGAGAAGTTTTGCTTCACTTGTTTCACTTATTTCGCTTATTTCAGTGATTTCTGTTTGTATTCCTTCAACATGTTTGGAAGTTTGCACAATGACTTCATAAAAAGTCTTATTTGAATACAGGAATATTCCACAGATGCATCAGGAAACAGGCAGAGGAAAAATACAGAATCTGTCATCTACTGCAGCCGCCCAGCCAAACGGGTGTTATTCTACACTTCCAGATGTTCTCCTGTCTTCTCTTCTTTTCATCAACAGAAAATAAAATGCTGCTGAAATCCTGGCCCGTTCCAAAAAAGCCTGCCATTATTACCTGCCGACCTTGTGCTTCTCACACTGCCCATGAGGTTCACTACAGGCTGGCTTTCACTCATCTTCCTGTTCATATTTCACCAGGGATGGGGGGAGAGGGGATGAGGAAGGCGGGAAAGAACAGAGGGCATGAAAGAGATGGAGAGGGAGAATAATGAAAGCAAGAGGAGGAGATGAGAAGTGTATATGTGCATGGGAGGAACGAAGCACGTAAATGAAATGTTTTTGAGGTCTAATGACTGATACAGACAGTTTTAAATGTTTATAACCTGGTGAATGTGTTAAAGATTTTGAATTCTGTTTATGTCTGATTGGTTTTAATGTTTATATAGAATTTTTATACAGTAAATCTACATGGATGTGTGTATGTGTACATTCAGAGGTTAAAATCTGTAATATATTGGTTAAATGATCAATGGAAATCATATACATTTTATTTTATTAAAATATTACAAATTAGTAATTAAATTAAAAAAAGAAAACTGCCATTTTGTTAATAAATATGTCAGGTGTTTCTCTTATTTCTTAAATCAAAATTTTATCTTTTTTTTGCTTTGCTTTTTTAATATTGTATTTTCCTTATAACTTTTAATCATGTTGGACTTTTCTAACAATATCACTTTAACAAACAAAAGTCAGGACCCTAATGGCATTATCCTCCAGAAAATGACATCATTTTGGTGGGAAAAGGACAGCAGCACTGATAAATAAACACATTGTGTTAATAATCATGTTTAATGAAGTTTAAGAGCTTTGGCCAGAAGATATTTCTGACAGTTTAGTATACCATATTTAAGTATTTATATAATAGAACTACTTAAATTATGACAAGAATATTCTTTTAATGAGATGTTTCATGATTGTCCTGCCATCTACTGGAGAATGTATATACCAGCAAAATATTCTAAAGCTTATTTAGGCCTACTAGTTTACTGGATTAAAGAAAAAAATGTTATTATATATATTTATTGTTTTTACTATACAATCACATTAATGCATGCAATAAATATTTATAATTACTAAATTCGACAGTAGTATGCTAAACATAGCAGCAATTTCTGACGCCTACAGTGGAGTAGAATACAATAAGTTATCGTGTTGACACTGGCAAATAATGTTTCCATTTTCCCTTCAAATACTCCATTTAAGAATTTTGGCCTAATTCAGTTGTTTGGCCTAATACAAACAAGCCAAACATGAACAAACTGTTCTCACAATGACCACACGGTGGCGTCACCTACCACATGGTGGTTGGAAACCCAAAGCGCAGCCACATTAATGGTGTGACATTACAATGATCTCAGTGCTAACTGACTTACTCTAAAAGGTATAGTATTGCTTTTGTAGCAAAATATCAATTAAAACAAGCACGTTCAGCATTACTTTAATGAGAGGAACCTTTAAGCTTTTTCCACACCTCTCTAAATGCAAAGAAACTGAAGTGTTTCTCTCAGGTTATGAAGCTCAACTGTATAGCGGAAGACAGGTGCTTTACTGAAACCCACAGAGCTTACCTTATGTTTACCTCTGACAAACAGGCCTCTGGATTTATTTCATTGGATTCTGTTGCTGTGAGATAGAGCCATAAACCTTATCGAGCACTTTTGCTGAATGACCCCATCTGTTCCTACTGACATCCACTGAAATATGAATGTAAGAGTGAGAGAACGCTTGGGCCTGGAACGATGACGACGTGGGTACGTAACTGTTTAATGTTTGCTCAATGACCTAAGCCTATTTTGCCACCTTCGAGCATTACAGATGCTGTATTGACTTTCACCATGGCAGTGGCAGGATGCTTTAGTTATGGGTAACAAGAGATGCTTCCAACTCCCAGATTGCCCAGGGCTGAATGCGACATGATAGTCTCAATGAAAGATGATGTTGCCCAGCTATTCTGTTCAGTGCATGCATGCAGCAACAGGGGTAACAAAGCTGAGATTAACCTTGGTGCTTTGTCCCACATGAGTTGAACTAAGTGTAATATAAAAAATCCATACACATAAATAAATCACATGACTGAAATATTTTGCAAGTGTATTTGTGAAGATAAAAAAAGAATGTGATATCTGAGTGTAACAGAAACAGAGCCACCGGTTAGGCTACAGTAGCAAAAGTGAAATGAATCCTACCACATGATATTCTCCCACGGACTGTGATGCTCTACACAAACAGGTTCTCAAAAGGGTTTAAATAACAAGTGGCGACTTGTTTTGAATCTCCGGTGATTATGCAATAGCAAGTGTAATTGAATAGCTAAAAATAAACGCAGCCGGTCAGACCCACCCATTCACACTAAAACATCTTTGGCAGATGAGTCACTTTTTTTTGTCTAGACCTAATTAATTTTTATATATATATATATATATATATTGAAGTCAATCATAATGTATGACAAAGCCCCAATAAAACAACAAAAGACTTGTAAAGAAAACCAGCATGAATACAAATAAGATCTTGTACATGTATTTTGAACTAGATTTTTAATTATTTATTTATTTTAAATGGAGTCACCAACAAAGTGTATTGCACTATTCTGGGTTCCAGGTTTGCTGTAAGCCCATCAGTAATCATTTGCTACTCAGATAGGACAGAGCAGGTGAATGTAGCAGATGCTCTGTGTGATATTCAATGGCTAAATACAGCAGACATCAAATGCCCAGTGCTATAACTCTGAATCATCACCTTCTGAACATCAGAGAGATCAAAGTTGGATGGCGTTATACTTAGTTCCTCATTTAACCCGAGATTAATTTGGTTCCTAACTGTACAGGGGTCACAGGAAGGTATAACATCCGATACCATTCTTTGAAAATGTACACAGAGAAAACTAGTCGCTCCTTTTTACTCCATGTAATGAGATTCCCAGCTAATCAGTGACTTTCCTGCGTTATCTCAGCCATCAGGACACTGGGGAGGATGTGTAACCGAGACAAGGGCTGATGTCATGGCGTGATGGATAAGATGGAGGTTTTGAGGGAGGGTGATGGAGAACGTTTTGATGTTGTATACAGCCCTATTCGATATGCAACCCTCAATTACAATCAGATTATTGTGAAATTGCACGGGGAAGTGGATGCACTTGTATATGAAGATAAAATATGGGCGTGTGTTAGTGTGTGTGTGTGTGCGTCCGTCTTTCTGTGCGGGGGTGATATCTGTAGAGTGAGGTTTCGGGAAGGTGAGAAAACATGATGGTGTGCACTCATCTAATGATCTAAATTGAAGTAGATGAGGTTCTCTCACTCACTCTGAGTGGAGGTGTCTTTTACACTGAACCAGTGCAGCATGAATGGAAAAATGAGCTCATGCCTTCAAATACCACTGACTTCATTTACTGACATTAGACAGAGGTCTGAGATCAGTCACAGGCTACCTGCTACACTCCTGGAACAGAGGGCGATGTTTATTTAATATAGCACTACACTTAAGCCATGCAATACACCCATTTTGCTTTCATCAAGTGAACAACAAGACTAAAGGTCCACCTTAAAGAAAAATAATTCATGTTTTTTCTCGTCCCAAAAAAATTATTCATTTTTACAGTTACATGTGGTTATTTTGTATTTATTACTATACATTTTTTTAACCCTCATGCATCCTTATGGGCATTTTTGTCTTTTTCAGTTGTGTATTTTTTGATAATTTTGCATGTTTTAATGCCAACTGCATAGATTTTGGCACAAGTGTGTATTTTTATTGGCATTTTACTATTTCACCCTCATTTCCTTTAATGAATCTATTTTACACTAAAATAGTTACACTCAGGACTTTAAAGCAACACCATGGAACTTTTCCTCTTCGGTCGCCCTACTGGTTGGAAACTAAATTGTCCATTACCGCTGACGTAAATAATTTAGCCTACCGTCGCACGCACGCTCGCTGTTTATCCAGCACTGGCTTTAGAATGAACGATGTCCACAGACAAGGTAGATGTTACATGATTTCATGAAAGGATGATGTATTGCGACATCAGAAACGAAGAAAAACGAAATAATGATTATTGTAGCGCTTGACGTAAAGCAGTCGAATTTTGTTGTTTTTGTGGTCGGGTAACTAACCGAACCCCGAAGTTACATAGTGCCAGTAAAAGCGACACAGACCCCGTCAGGCTATGACAGAAGTGCCTTTCACCCTGTTACGACCTGATGAACCACTGATAAGATTTTGGAAACATTATTTTAAGGTAAAATTTTTTACATAGTGTTGCTTTAAGGACAAAAATGTCTGTTTCTGCATATTATAGAGCCAATTTGATAAATTATGCAGCTATATTTGTGTGGGTGTATTGGTATGAATGTCAGAGTGTGGTTTCCATGTACAAATTGCATCTGTGCATGTAATATTTGAGAGATACAATCTCTACTCTACTGCAAATCACAAACCCAACCACTGCACCAGTGGAGCTTTGGTGGCATCTAACAAGAAAAAAACTTATC
Source organism: Chrosomus eos (assembly GCA_036326025.1). Taxonomy (NCBI): domain Eukaryota; kingdom Metazoa; phylum Chordata; class Actinopteri; order Cypriniformes; family Leuciscidae; genus Chrosomus; species Chrosomus eos. The sequence continues at coordinate 25,180,157 of CM070830.1, forward strand.
TTACTGTAAGCTAGTTTTTTGTTATATCAACTTAAAATGTGGAACATACCTTATTTAGATGTATGGCTTTGATTTTCTAGCAGTTTTAGACTTCAACCTGTTTCATAAAACATATATTTTACATGAAATAATGTTCATAAATCATTTTCATAAACTTAAACCTCTATAATTCACTTTTTAAACTTTTTTTTTAAAAACAATAATCTGCAATGGGATGCAATTCTTTAAAATGGGACCAAACTTAAAGGTGACATATTATGCCCACCATGTAATAAATCTATGGTGTCTCCAGAATGTGCCTGGGAAATTTCAGCTCAAAATACCCCCCAGATCATTTATTATAGCTTGTCAAAGTTGCCCCTTTTTGGGTGTGAGCAAAAACGCTCAGTTTTTGTGTGTGACCCTTTAAATGCAAATGACCCGCTCCCCGCCCCCGTTCAGAAGACAGCCGATGCTTTACACGGGCTTGGGATACTCTGCAATAACAAAACACGCGATTTATCTCAGTAATAACGCGGAGTGCAGCGTTACGAGAGACTCGGGAAGAGTTTACAACATTCAGACTGCACCTTGACGTTTCTGAATGGTTAGTGGATATATTTTTGTTATTGTTGTGGAGTTACGTTGTCAACTTGCATGTACCGCCACAATTATCTTTTACACAAGTTGACACAGTTCATGAGGTCTTTATAAGACAGCTGTGACATTTTTTGGTCAAATAGTGTTCTGTGCTCGTCTGCGCAGCCAACGGCAGAACAGTTTTCATGCTTTGCTCGAACTTTTGTACACTGTTGTCGCTTGCGAAACCCAAATGGCGGCGCCGTGGGTGGAAATGTGTTTAAGGGGTAATATTATAATAAGATCACCTTCCTAGGTCAGAAGGGGAGTGAAATCTGATCGGCTGATTTTTTACATGCTTGCAGAGGAAGGCTTACCGAAACAAAGTTACTGGGTTGTCACTTTTCACATTTTCTGGGTTGGTAGATCCACTAAAGACCAGATTATAGCACTTAAAAATGGAAATGGTCAAGATTTTCATGATATGTCCCCTTTAATTCTGTATTGTCCCAAGTAAAAAAAAAAAAAAGTATGACAATTTTATCCTCTATGGACCTACTATGTGTAACTTTTTTTAATTGATGCACAAGGGTTAATTACCCTAGACTACATTAGCGGTTAAAAAACAAAACTGCATGCATTTTGCAGAAGAACGTGCTTCGGCCCTGCTTGACTGAATAGACGTTGACTGAATAGACAGTAGACATTGCAACTTTTCTCTATTTAAGGATATGAAGAAACGCACTGGTGAGTGATGTACTCAATTTCCCGCGATCTAAATTAAAAACATTATCCATTTGTAAGTGTGAACTCCTGAAACGTGTTTAGGAAAATATATATATATATTTTTAATTATTTGTATGATTATTGTTATTATTTAATTATTTATATACGTATGGAGCTGACTTGTTGCCTTGGTGCCCTTTTAGGCAATAACTTTACAGTTTGCACACAAAGGTAGCCTACCCTCATGAAACGGATTTCAGACCGTATTCTGAGGCAGCATAAAGGTTTAATGATCTACAGAAAAATAGAGAGAGCTTTGATGAAAACTAAGCAAATATTTATTTGCTACAATATTAATTTATTGCTAGAAATGTCATATAAATTGGAAAACATTGGTCAAAAACGTACATTTACACACAAACTGACCATCAAATGGAACTTTTAGACGCTATGTTTATTTTTTTTAGTTCAACTGTCACAGAATGTAAAGCACATCATTGTGGGATATCAAAGATAGTGAAGAATACATTTATGTCCATAAAAAAATCCATTAGATGAAGGTATCTCAGGAGACAGGAAGTGAAGCTAACTTTGGATTTGGACGTGCGTTGATGCCTTCCTTAGAATGCATCCTCCGAAGACAGCCATTTTCAGACGCAACCTTAGTAATCCTAAAGACATTGATTAGCTTGTTCAGATGTGTTAAACTCTGCAGGATAGAAAGACTCCAAGATCGACAATGCCCACCCCTGATTTATATAATTATGTCATGTGTGCCTTTTGTTTTTGCATGTGATGACCTCATGCTTCTGAAAATTTTGCAATTCATAATAATAAACATGTTTAGGAAAATACTGTGATGTTTTTGTTGTGGTTTGGTGTTTTTGGATTTTTGGAGAAAATAAATCAAAAGAGCATTTTCCTTTTTGGTCAAGAGGCCTATATGAACGTTGAACAGCAATGATCAAATTATTGATAAAAATGAACCAGCTGTTTGAGTTAATTCTAAGTTCATGTCTTGATTGATATAATCCTAAAATGTAGCACTCTTTTCTGTCAAAAACTGACCAGTCAACTGTTTCTGCAGTGAATGTGAGCTATCACTCTATGTGGACACATTTCATTACAGGGGGCTGCATGAAATATGGAGGCATTTTCAGCCTTGAATGCTTCCCATAAACAAATGCCACTACTAGAGCTCAGGTCCCACATGCCAGACATGCAGATCACAGCTGCCTTTCATAACCAGAGCTCAAGGCAAGCCTGCATTTAACATAGTAAAATGTTCACACCATTCTTCACATGCATGTCCTTTGTTGTGAAGGTTTGGAGAAAGTTAATGCCTGCTCCTTAAAGGATAGTTCACCCCAAAATAAGACTTTTCTCATTACTTACTCACCCTCAAGTTGTTCCAAACAGGTATGGGTTTCTTTCTTCTGTTAAACACAAAAGAAGTTATTTGAAAGAATGTTTGGTAATCAGACAGTTGACGGCACCCATTGACTTCCATTGGAGGAAAAACTATGGAAGTAAATGGGTGCCATAAACTCTCTGGTTACCAACATTTTTCAAAATATCTTTTGTGTTCAACAGAGGAAAGAAACTCATACCGAGTTTGGAACAACGTGGGGGTGAGTAAATTATGACGAAATGTTCATTTTTAGATTCACTATCCCTTTAAAACAAGTGCACATTGGAAGTATCTTTAGGACTCATCAAAAGCAATGCTGAAAAGGTTGACAGTTTTGGTCTAACTTTACATATATGAACATACATGCAAAATGCTATGAGATATAAATTATAAAACAGAATCAATGAAACCCATTGAAACATATTTTGTCAGCTGTAAGAGGGTGTCAAGTTATACATCTGTGGTCAAGCTGAATGTTATCAGGCAACACAAAACCGGATAAGCCTAAACTAAACACTCAAACCTTTTTGTTTGCACTCCCAAATGGGTTTGTGTTCATTTAGAGGAAAATCTGGAGACATTGTTTATATTGCTCTGTTTGTAAGAAGGCAGACTAATTACAACTCAAAATCGAACTGACTTTACAGTAATCCCTTCAGAAAACTCAACATGGAAAAAATAATCTGGATGGCAATTGCTATTCAGTGATTACAAACCGAGCCAAAACTCCTACGGCCCACTGTTTTGTGCACACTTAACAGCTTATATTCACAGACCACATATAGCTCAGAGCATCATTTATCCTTTTATACACTTATAAACACACTTACACATTTGGTGACTGCAAATAGCAGATTAAAAGAAATTGTAACTCTAATTTACAGATAAAAGTGCCAATTGCCTGTTTGTTTGTTTGTTTTTTCCTCGCATTAGCATGTGCATTAGCATGTGCATTAGCTGACCTCTCTTTTGCATTATGCTATTTGAGCCAGAAAAAGCACACTTCATGACACCATTGTTGTCTGATTTTATGCTTGATTTGAAATATGTTGTTTGAACATATTGAACCAAGTTTTGGATATTTCAATATCATATGCGAGCTGTACTAAATGACTGAAAATAGCTTTTTGGAGGTGTTACCAAAATGGCAGCCGGTGCACGGCCAGGGAACTTCCAGTAAACTTTCAAGGAGGACTCAAAATTACTTAAATGATTTCAAATAAGTTAAAATAAAGAAATAAATAATCAAAAGTTTAAAAGTCAAAAAGACTGAGAACCACTACCTTAAAGGGACATTGACAATATAACAGATATACTGATAATATAAAATAGTGGATTCTTTGCATTTTGTTTTTGTTGCGCAGGAACTTTGAGTTGCTTCAGCATTGCAGTTTTCAAGTCTTTCATATCGCTCTTCCCCATGACTCCTTCTGTGGTCCAGACACAAGTGGATTACTATAGCTGGTGTACATGTGATTTTGTTTTGTCCTTAAATTAGCATGGAAATGGCCTGGAAAATGGGGTATAAATGGAAATGTCAGCTAGTTGGCTGAACCAACAATTGAGCATGTAAACAAAAGCCGCATTGTCAGAGACGCCAACAACACTCCTCTGTGTCTTCACGCTGCCCGATCCCACCAGACTCAGAAGACACACACATACAAAAAACGGTCTTCTCCATGGACTCCTGATGTGCCGCTGGCAGCCAGAGAAAAGCTGTCAGAGGGAATAAGAGGGAAAGGCCATTGTGTCTGATGTATACATTCAGCTGGGCTGGTGCAGCTGTGCGGGCATCAGAAAGATCTCGCTGGAGGACAGGCCTATTGTGCCAGTCTGATTGATCCTCCATGGCACTGAGCTTACGGAGAGACCCTGACTTTAACAGGGACAGGGCCTGTTGACAAACAAGCAGGCCTCTGTCTGAAGCAGGAGACTGAGACTGCAGGTGCTTGGGCCATGCTTGGATTGAGATGCGTATGCCTGCTCAGATGCCAGCGGAGGCATTTCCTGCCTAGTCTGACATAGGCAGGCATCCTGGCAACGGCCAAACACCAAGCAGGAATGAATAAAAGGCGAGGACCGGTATCGAAGCCACATAAATGCCCATCAGACTTACAAAACTTAGACAGAGGCACACTTAAAAACATCCACACAGTGATTCAGCTGTACAATTTTAAAAATAAAGGCCCTTTATTGGCATTGATAGTTCCATAAAGAACTTTTAACATCAACGGAACCTTTCCATTGCACAAAAGGTTCTTTACAGAGGGGAAATATTTCTTTAGGTTATATAAATTTTCTTCAAACTAAGAAAAAATAGTACTTTTAAGAACTGTTCACTGAATGGTTCTTTGGAGAAGCTTTCTTCTATGACATTGCTGTGAAAACCCCCTTTTGGAATTTTTTTTGACACGACGATACTCAAACTTTCAGATACAAAGACGAACAGCTAAATGGGCATGATCTCTGGCTGCGAGTTGAGTATTCCACGGGGGCTAGAAAGAAATCATTTAATGTGAGCTGTTGCGGAGCAGCAGGCAAAGACAGTGTGACACAATGACCCGGTGCCAGAGTGTAAATCTGGCACAGCGTCTGCCATCACACCACACTATGATTTACAACAGAACGCAGAGCAACAGACAGGCCGATCCCTCCTTTTCTCTTCTATAGCATTTGTATCTGCTATCATGGATTAGATGCTTTAATATGGTAAATAAATGAATTTTTCAAGCATCTAAGGTGAACACAGCAATGCATGGTTTAAAATCAGCTCAAGCTGAAGGAAATCAGAGGACGTGCGCACAGGCGCCTTGGTTTCTGCTGTACAGGATACAGGGCAGCCTGGCTCCAAATTTGGCAACGTGGCATAAAAAGGATGTTAGATAAGTCAGCGGCCAGCCAGTCTGTGGGGCTTATTTTTAGTCATAGAATTTAGTAGAGGATTGAAGAAAAAGTTTGCCCCGCGCCCTTGCCCCCATGCACTGTTCCCGAGTTTCACACGGCACTGTTTGCACTGGGAATCTCCTTCCAGTTGACATGGCCCAGCCCGGTGAGCTGCCCTTCCTCACACCCTCAGTGCACTGTAAACATCCCTGGGTCAGCACCTTACCAAGCGCCTGCCTATGCACACACTTCACTTCCTGTTTACTCTAAATGCTACAAGCCCCACTAGACATGCCATATTATGGTCTATGGTGTGGAAAGTGGGATTTTGTCTCCCACTTTTGGTCTATATACATATATATATATATATATATATATATATATATATATATATATATATATATATATATATATATATATATATACTGTATGAGAGAGATTTATATGATATAATATAAGACAGTGGTGAAGAGAAAAGATAAATATTTGGCAGGAAAAATGTGAGCATACGTTTCATGGCTTGAACACATGGCTCTGCCCTGGCAAGGGAGATAATGGAAATCCCAACAGGGGGTCAAAGTACAGAGTTTAAGCCAAGGCTTTACATTATTTAAAGTTATTTTGATGTTTTAATGCGTTATTCTTAATTTTTTTAACTTATGTTTATGTTTAATACAAAAATGTATTTAAGCAAAAATATAATAATAATAGGAAATAAATAAAATAACTTTAATAACAATTCTTGCTTTAAAGAATATATTTATATTCTTTATATATATATATTCATTTTTTTCATTCATGTGCCCTCTTAATTTTTAATCAAAATAACTTCCCCTCCCCCCTACAATGACTTCTGTTCTTTTCTCTGATGACACGTTTTTTTTGTTGGAAGGTGATCAGGCAGCCTTTCACTCACTTGAAATCACAGCAATAGCAAACCACAAAGGATCAAATCAAATCCCGCCATACATTTTTTTTCTTGTTCGTGAAGCCGTTTCATAGGCCTACTTCACAGTTGGGAAGAAAAGATTTCCCAACTTCCGTTTCATGCCGACTTTAATGGGTTTTATATTTTATATTTATTTGAATTGTTTTCCAATAAACAGTAACAGCCCCTTCAAAGAGCATATTAATGAAGATCCCAGCAAGTCTAGGCTATTCATTTTTTATGTTGGGAGAATATCTTCACAAAGTAGTGTTTTGACTGCTAGACTTAAGTTACAAGTTACCTTCGGGAAATCTCTTTTTAATCAAATGCATACATATATGAGTAAACATTGCTCTGACACAAAATTGAGAAAGAATGGAGGGCTTGTTCTATGATAGGGTGGAGTGTTTATGTGTGTGCTAAGGAACAACCTTCCTTGGCTCCTTATATTTCTCATTCATCTCTCACTACTACCATGGATGACTGGCACTAACTGAAAACACACACAGTATAGAACTAGGTTCTGTGACCAGCAGTTCAGGTTCAGAGAGCTGCCTTATACACAACCAGAAAAAGACAAAGGCAGCAGTAAGTGATATAAACCACATGAGACCCCCCCCCCCATCTTTGTAGAAATAATATTATTTTTAATATTATGTATTAATGCCACACACACACACACACCCACACACACACACCACACACCAACACAGTAATAACTGAGTTTTTTAGTTGGCCACAGTTTCTTTACTAACATTGTTGTAATTAGGCTATAGTTCGACAGAATAGACACAAATATGTTCCAAAATGTCCGCGCACGGCGCATAAAATGGCCAAACTATAGTCTGTACCTAACTTCTAAAACGCTGTACAAGTAGTTAATGTACTAGAGAACGTCATTGTTTTGCACAGGTAATTCTGATTTATAATGGAAAGTGTGTCGCTGTTTGCGCGTTTCGCTGGCAGCAGACTGCACTCATTTACACTTCTTAGATTGCAACCATCCACATGCTGTTCAGAGCAGCAGCTACCACGTGATGTTTGCGCAAGCTGTATCTGTTGTTAATAGAGCAAACGCTGAAAACAACCATAAAAACATTCCTGCTGGGGCAAGTTTTTATGAATGGAATTTTTTCTTCCTCGACTTTCCCCTTTTTTGTGAATGAAAAACAACTGGAAACGTACTAGGGAAAACCCTTGGGATTCTCAAGCGCAGATTGGCTAAAAGAATGCAAGCTCTGCCCTCTGTTGTTAAACGTTGAAACTGATTGGTTGGAATTTGCAGAGAGGTTTCATTCATAAGGAAGGACAAAGAGAAGAAATTTGAGCTCTTGAAAGAGAAAATCCACCAATCAAAATCCTTCAGAATAAGCGAACATCCGACAGCAAGAAAAGCAAGTTAAAGTCAGCAGTTTTTTCTTTAATAAATACACTGTGGCCACACATACTGTTGCTATATCCCACTAATATTAAAAAGTTGAGTTTTATTGCTGCCTGAAATTTTAAAAACTAACTTACAGTGATCCTGCAGAGAAAAGTGTTAGAAATAACAGAAATTAGAATGACAAGCTAAATTAATTAAAACAAATATTTTACATTGTATAACATCACTTAAATCTATATAAATAATATAAAACAATGTAAAGTTCAGATCATTTGAGGCCAATGGTGAAGAATAACTCTTAGCCTACACAATACCCCCATAAACGTGGCATCACTTAGTTGTCAGATAATCGTTGAAAAATGTTTTCACCCCACAAAATCCATCGCAAACTCTTTAGACAATAGCGTCTTGCCTCAAATGAGGCAAAGAGCAGGTCTCGAGCTGTCCAAACTGTGATTTAGCAGAGACCAGTGTGTGTTTATACGCACGCTGGTGGTTTTTTGTGAATGGAGCTCATTACGTATGCAGCCTTCTCGCGCACCATTCACAAACTGCTGCTGCTGCTGCTGCCTCTGTCCGTCTTCCTTCCCCTCTCAGTCTGCGTGGATCTCATTAAAACACAGCCTAAATGACCACAAACGGTTAAGGCATGGATTATAAGATGGATGGATATCTGGACCAGCAAGTGCCTTATACTTTAGCTAATGTGAGTATGGCTTTATTCACTTCAAAGCTCCGTTGCGCTTCACGAGGGGATGTTGTGCTGTTTCTCTGTCGTCGTTGCATGTGATTTGTTTTAAGCAAGCGCTGTTGGTTTGAAAACTGCTTTCAGTTTGGGCTGAAACAAAGTAAAACTGTAGCAAATAGCCTACTAAACGTTTTATTTCTCCACAATAGCCTACGCTGCATGGCTCAAAAGGTAAAGTTTTTAATCCTTTCAGCAAAAGCTTTTCTCAAATTTGAATTCTTATTTAAAAGGAAATCACAACTTCCCTTTTCAGGATGTTTGAATTGTCAGTATTTTTGAATGTAAGAGGCAATGCACTGAATTAAGTTTTGATGTTGAATAGGCATCATCCTAAACTAACCTATGACAAAAAAAAGTAGTCTTAACAGTATCCTGTGTTTTTGTACCTTGTCATAGTGCATTGTAACAATAATCACTTTTAATATTTCTTTTTTTTTTACTTTTTATAGTTGGTTCTAAAATAAATATCCACCCTTTTCATTAAGAAAGGTACACTCTTCTTCGCTGTGTGTATGTATTTTTCACTTACATAATGTTGTTTCTGTTTTGTAGAGGTCGCAAGGAAATGGGCCCCTAAATAGACTGTTGATGGCGACGAAAAGGAAATACATGGACACCGAATTACCCCCTCAGGAATCTGAAGGTAAAGTAGCAAGCAAGTTTAATAAATTTGATATTTTGTTTTATCTACACTGTACCTACAATAGTCAGGACGGTATCAGTAAAAAGGCAGATTTTACAGTTAATTTTGAAGTTAATGTGTTCAACTTATTTTTCTTATAATTAGATAAACATATAGCCTACATAAAAAATGAAATAAATATTTGTAGATCAGCATGATAATGACTTCTGTTTCTTTTTTAGATCTCTTTCAGGATTTAAGCCAACTTCAGGAGACATGGCTCACCGAAGGTATGCGCCTATTCTACGCATTTATTGTGTCTATATTGTAATAAATATGTCCCTCTAGTGGCAATGAGCTAGGAAATGTCACATGAGGACATGCTATAGCAAGTGCACACTTGATATTACACAAAAACAATAGACAGACTACTGGGATGGCTTATTTGCCCAAATAAGGCAGACCGGCAGTTACAAATAATTAATGTTTTCAATGTAGAAGTTTAGAAACAATAATCTTTTTAATAGGCGTGATACATTATTTAAGACCTGGATTTTACGATTCATTTTGATGTACATCAGGACAGTCGTCTGGTCAACATAATAGTAGAAAATAATGTTGCTTGTGAAAAATGTACAAAAATGCCTTGATTGCACAATGCTGCTGGTTACATTTTATAGAAAAATCCTGACAAAGGCTCTTAAAGCCAGTACACCCAGGCAAAGCAAACAAACAGCATCAAAGCTAGACAGTCAGGAGGCAAATAGTTGAAATGAACCCTGCCAGAAACAATTTACTGTGTACATGTCAGAGTGTGGAGAACACAAAGGCTGCTCTCAATGAGACCGGGTGGCTGGAACCCTGCTGTTTTGAATGAATTATACATCTGTCCCATAGCAGCAAACCCTCATATGTATTTTAGGATAATAATTAAGAGGTGAAATGAATGCAATTTTAAAAATGATTCTGTGCACATTTAGCTTATAGAGTGAGAATGTTTAGCTTTAGTGAGAATGTTAATGCATCATTTTATCTAATGCTCATATACGAAATTAAAACAGCCTGGTTGTAATTGCATACAGTTAAGATGAGACGGCATATGGCAAATACGGGATCCAAGATCCAAGAATGAATAAGGGAGATAACACAATATTAGGACATTTACATTTAGTCTGGAATAACTCAAAAAGTACATCATGTCCATGGTCAAACCAGAGTTCTCAATATACTGTGTCATTCTCAGAGCTATTATTATGCAGGGTGAAACTGTGAACTTCACACATCAGTCAGCAGACAGAGAGGAGGCAATGACCATAAACTAGAAACAATAGAGAATCATCACTGACTCCACAAATACACGGAAATTTAACAGGTGAAGCACAATCGCTTGTATTCATCAGTTGTAGTTCGCTTTGGATCATTCAGTGTCTGCTAAATGAATATAAAAGGAGTAACACTTTAGCGGCAATGAAGTTTGAACAAATTTATTTTAGTGTTTTGAGAGTACAGACTCAACTTTATTGGTCACACACACTTGCGTTTTAAAAGCAGCTAAATTTTTTGCTGGCCATGAACTTTTCCCCCCTTTCATCTGGTTGGAGGGAAAGGCTTATAATCAGGTGACTATGATGAGTAATTCATCATATTGTTAAAACAACCACTGCTGCAGGGATTTTGCACTTTAAAGGGAAAGATTAAACATTGAAGGAAGCCAAAAGTTGTTAATAGAAAAGCTTGTCCAGTCATGTGAGTATTCTTTACATTTTAAGACAGACCGCCTGGCTCCTCCCAGGATCTGCCGAACCAAAAAAAAAAAAAAAGTCATTCAGGTTCCCTCAAAGAAAAAAGGAAACATGTCTCCATGCATGCAGAGACAAACTTTGGTCTTGTGCTGACTTGCATTTCAAAGCCCTTGACAAGATATTCCTGGAAGCTCATTGACACACACACACACACAACACACACACACACACACACACACACACACACACACACACACACACACACACACACACACACACACACACACACAGCGCACACGCACACACATTACTCAGAGAAATCGGGTTGGTTTCAATTAAAGAGCTTGAGGGACTCACATTAAACTAATTTTTTTTATCTGTCTTAAAATTGCGTGTGTTCCTTTTCAAAAAAGTTTAACATGTCTAAATGATTTATTGCATGATCTGGTGGGCCAAATAGTGGCTTCAGCTTTGTCTCATAAAAACAGCCTTTACTAATCTTCCTCAGGGCAGAAAAGAAGAAAACTTAAATGGCTCTAATATAATTACAGTATAGCAACAGGATAAGAGCAGCATCTATGAAATTAATGTAATTTCTTTGAGCATGCTCAAAGGGGCATCAGTACTGTTTCCGTCACACAGGAAGTGCCAGATTAATGTTAAAGAGATGGATTTAAATCTCCCATCTTTCTGCTTTTTGTTTATGGTTGGCTGGCTGAAAGGAGAATGTTGAAGTTTCAAGCGTCTTTGTAATACACTAGTCCACATGACTAAGAGCTATTGCATGTCTGAAATAAAAAAGAACAGGACAAAAGAGGAAGAATGTTTTTTTTTCTCGTGCCTTTATTGGGCCAAAAACACTGAAAATCTTTATAATAATTAAAAAAATATTAGCACTACATTTATCTATTTTTATCATTACTATTTATTATCATTATTAAATTCCAATTTAAGGCAAATATTTTGTGGTGCGGGAAGTTGGTTTGAAACAGAGCTGAAAATAAAAGCCTGTTCACACCAAGGACAATAACGATAAAGATATAGTTCTAAAAAGTGTTTTACATATAAAAGACCGGAAGACTACACCGCAACTATAAAAAAAAGAAGAAGAAATGAAGAGCAATATGACTATGACAGGAAATTCAAGCTGCTTTATTTAAAGGCAACTCAATGTGGCTACTTTTAATTCTTATTTGATTTATAAACATAATAACAGTGACTTGTCGTGCCTTTTTGTGTAGAGTGGCGATCCTTGGAATGATATTTCATTATTGAACCAGTTTACAAATTCACAAATCCACAAAAAGTAGAGTCAGCAAAACCACATATTATTATTAGTACCCTTTATGGGACATTATTGATTGTTACTGTACATTATTATGTAATCGGTATGCAAGACATATCCATTGCTTTCGTTTGTGTCTGGAGATTTCACCCAGCACAAGCTTTAAAGAAACACACAGCCATTTAAAGCTCAACAGAATCTATTCGCATTTAATTTGTCTATAAACACCTAAGAAATGACTGTACTCAATGCCAGGCACATTAATCTTCTAATCGTATGCACGCCAAAACTTCAACGTGAAGAAAAGGTTCAAAGCAGTCTTTTCCTCGTCTGAGGCTCATTAAACTTTAGGAACTGCGCTCTTCTTCTATACTTTCCCTTGCCCTTATCTTCTCTATTCTTTTTCTTGCTCCCTTTCTCTCCACAAACACTTGCATGACCTTAAAAGCCAGCGTTCAAAGACTTCAAAGCAGGTGATGAATTCCAGAACACTTCACCAAGCAGAGCTCATCAACATTGTCTGAGAATGTCCTTCAGTTTTTTTTTTTTCTATGTACGCAGGAAGAGACATTTAGTATTAACGCTACACTGCTACATTTGCTCTCTTCTGAATCGGTTCTTATTCTGTTAAAACATGCTTACGATGGATAAGCGAGGTAATTGGCTACATCAGCTTGAACGTCTGTAAATCCATCAGCAGGGTCCGGCTAGAGGGTTGGTGATGAGTAGGGGGAGGTCATCACATCTTGTGGTCTGACATTGATCACCATTTTATGTTTAAATAAGGCCTGTATGATACAGATGTGTGAGAGTGCTGGACATGCAAGTTTTGAACCAAGTTACTTTTAAAAGCAGCATTTTTATCTTTGATAATTAGGTTGCAGGTTTAGCATGAACGCTTTAAACTCAAGATTTCTGTCGACTTTATCTGCAAATCACTGCTTGTTATTTTCGGTTGATGTTAATGTGGAAAGAGAACTGAATCACTTAATTAACAATCTAACATGTATTCAAACGATTTTTTTTCTGTGTACTTAATGTACTTAAAACATAGAAGTTTTTCTTTTGCGTTTTTCACGTCAAATGAATCCCTGTTCTCATGGATACGTGAAAACATCAAAAAACGCCGTATTATGCATGTCAGACCAGTAGTTGATGATGTCACTTTGTAAAGAAACACTACGCGCCTATAGGCTGAACACAATAGGCATGTGCATTGTCGTTTTAACAAATGTGCGTTTTTGTACATTGAGACGATAATGGTATCATTTTCAAGAACTTGTTTTCATGCCGCGAAACCGGCGTTGTCGTGTAAATGAATGGCCAAAACGCATAAAAACCCCAGAAAAAGCACAGGTGAAAAAAAAATGTAATAAATGTTTTTTTATTAATATAACTAAAGCTGAAGCAGTCAGAAATACAAGTAAATCAATAAGCAAAAAATACAAATATAAAAAGCAAATTTTAATAGAAGAGTAATAATAGCTCATCTACTGTTCATCTGATGGAATTCAGCAGTAATCAAGATATCTGCACACACACACACACACACACACACTCAGTGGTGATATTGATCTGCTGCCTGTGGAAAAGTGCTGGCACATGGAAAAGTGGAGGTGAAGGTCACGGGCTGTACTGAGGCAGTAACTCAGGTTTCACATGCAGGGATGATGAAGGGATACATAGGCTAGGCTAATGGACAGCCCATCCCTTCATCAAATCACAATGTCCATTTAGGCTATGTGTTCTCAAGAAAAATGACTTGGTTTGAAGACATATTTTGAGTCTGATCTCTGAGTCAACGATGCAAAAATTTTGAAGCACAGGAAACCGTTAATAACATTTGAACCTTTATGTCTGTTTGTGGTCAGAGTCAGAAACCCCAAATTGGTCAAACAACATATTTAACATTAAAGGATGAAGTTGATACTAAATTATAGTTATTTATAAATTTAAACTATTTTACTTTTTTATTTTTGTTTTAATTCATTTTTATTTTCCACAAATTCCCCCCAAACAGAAACAGTGCTTCTAGAATCAATACTAGTTCTATTTAGTACAAAAGTGCATCTCTACTATGTGGTAAAACTTCAGTAATATACTGGGTTTCAGAGGAACTTCATAAAAGAATATATAGAGAAAAAAAACGATTTGAAATTGTCATTATATAGTAATAATGCTTATTTCAATGTTTTGGTGGTCTCTGCAGCTCAAGTTCCTGACAACGATGAGCAGTTTGTTCCTGACTTCCACTCAGAGAACTGTAAGTACAGCATCCCTTTTGATTTACGTCTTAAGCATGAACATTTCTGAACTTGAAACCCGAGAGGGTGAGAGAGATGACAAAAACAAAAAGATAAAGAAAAGGAAGTAGGTTTGTCCTCCAATTATTTGTCCAAAAAGTGACTGATTGACAAACTGCTGGAGGCTGAGGCGTGTATTTTTTTCAGAAGAACAGTCCTGTTCTCATGCTCTCTGTAACAGAAACGCTCGATACATAACCTGCTACGCTTACACTGACGCATTTAGATGTTCATACTAAAGAGCACCTTCCATTTGCATGTGCCTGAAAGACCCAATTGAGCAGCCGAGGAAGCCGGTTAAAGATCATTCATGAGTCAAGCACAAAGATTCCCTTTTTGTGTCCGTCAGAGGTGTAAATGGGAAAGCAAATTCCTGTACCGCGCAATGCAAAGGCCGCCTTTTCAACTGCTTTCCTCATTTTGTTGTGTCTCCTGTCAATGGCGTGCCGGGCTTTGTGGTGCGCGCTCTGTAAACACTTCCCCTTGAACCTTTTGTTAGAGCCATTCACAACATATTGGGTTGGGCCTTTACCACTCTGTTATGGTGAAATTTTTTCAAAGGTTGCAAAGTTTATGGTATGAGTCATAGATCTTGTTTTTTTCAGTAACATGAACTGGTCCGTGGCTTCCTAAAAGGCGCAGACAAGTCGCAATCCCAAAACTCGTGTGTGCAAACAGTGCTATAGTACCCCATTCTAGAGCTGACCTCAAGTGACAGATGCTCCACATAACATATTGTTCTTGTCTGTTGTGCAACAATGAGGGGGAGGAAGTGGAGATGAACTCTGGGGCAGGAAAGGGTCATGTCTACTTAACCCCATCAGGACATAACCAATCACCACTGCTCTTTGCCATTGACAGCCTTTCCTAATACTCACAGAGGAGATGGGAGTTCAGGCTGACAGGCCTGTCACATTAGTTAAGTGGAGCAAAGCTTTGACTGACAGCAACACCCGCCCTTTCATTTAGACGTAATGGAGTAATAACTCACGAATTGGTCACCGTTTGAGGTCGCTCGTTGAAAAAAATACTTGAGTTGAGAAGGCAGCTATAATAAACATATTCTCCCACCATGTTTATGGTCTCTATGGTGTGGGTCATGCCACCAGCTAAGATCCAAACACAGCCTCCTCCCTATCGATTGGCTAGGTTCAAACTCACTTAGATTAGCATGACACTCAGGTGAGTCAGATGTTTTGCTGAACCGTGCCAGCATGTTACGTTTCATAACTGTCTGTTGGCCTTTTGTCTGTAAACACATAGGGGAAAACAAGAGACATAAAGCCAAGAGTTCGGTTGTTTTGCCAGTCAAGTTGTTTCCCGTCTGGGCACGACCGTACGTCTGAGACTACGGGACAGAACGGAATGCCAGATTAAAGAAGTGGGGGAGGTGCTGGACATGCTGTTGTGCAACACCTGCACATCTGGAAAATCTATTCCCATCCCTCTGGTTTTTCCACATTGAGAGTCTCCATTTGGCGTAACTGTGACCTCTTGTTTGTCATTATTAGAGATGGAACTCGGTTATTTGGTTGAACGGTTCTACTTGGGCTATAATTGTGAACATGACTAGTTAGGGAATCATTAGCACATTAAATGCTTTAAAATGACTCCTCTAGGCTGTAAACTAGACAGTGCAGAGTGGCCACAGACAATGAATAAATACAACAGATCACAAAGCAAACACCAAACTTCTCATAAATTGTAATAAAATAAAATTGTACATTTTTTACTTATTATTTTACTTATTGACCTAGTTATTGTTTCCACTTAAGTCTATGAAATATATTTTTTTACCACAAAAATTGTTAATATATATTTCAAAATCTCTTTTTACTATAGATTAGTACAAGGAGTTTTTCTCCTGGTTTGCAATGGCACTCAACAAACAGGATTCTTTCTCTCCTTTCTCTCATTCATGAAAATGCCCAAGAACAGAACTGACTCCACCCTCATGGTTCCTTTTTCTGAATGGAGGTTTTAACCCCACCCCCATCCTGTTTCCCCTCCAACTGTACTGAAATGTGATAATTTAGGCTGCCTTTTCTCTCCCGTTCTCTCTGTCTCAACACTGAGTGTTCCAAGATGTGAGTTAATCCTGCAAATGCTCTGTTGTGAGAGCCATTGTTTGGTTTTGTGCCTTGTAGTAATTATATAGGAAGTTGTGGCTATAAATCCAGTTCCAGAAAAGAGAACTCTACAGTAAAAAGAGCAAGAGAGATGAAAACGCATGAGATGTGCAAAGGGATTTCTAAATTTACAGTCCCAAGCTTGTTTGTATTGCGTTCCCCTTCCGTTAGCTCTCTCGGCGTGTCTGATATATCACTGGGTCGTGCTGTCGTGCTCGCCCTCCCGCCCCTTCTCAAACAAAATATGCAGCTCTACAGCTTTCAGCTTTCCAAAATACAGCTGCTATGCAACAAAGTCTGCAAAAACATCCTCAAGAGTGCCAGAAATGTACAGGGACCAGTCACTCTACCCCATAGAGGGGGCCAGGCTTTCCTCTTTCACTAACTTTTTGCAGAGAAACGAGCCACACGCGTACACACACACCGACACACGCGCACATTTAAGCCCCACGTTTTTTATGAATGGGCTGGTTGTGAGGGACTGGCTGAGGCAGCACATTAAGAGAAAACGGAATCTCCATTCATGATTTGGACTGACTGAGAGCTGCGCTCAACACAGCCGTTACAGAGATGTTTTTCCTCTACCTCTTCTTTCTTCACCCTCTTTCTCTCGCTCTCCTTTTGCTCTCTTTCACTCTTTCCTTGTGCTTTCTTCTTTGTCTTTGTTGGTTGTTTTTTCAATTTTTCTTTTCTTTTTTTGTCACTCATTGTTGTTTTCTTTCCTTTTTTGCTCTCTCTTTCTCAATTTGCTCTTTTGCTTGCTCCGTTTTTCTAAGGCATCACAATATGTGTATGTTACAATTATATAATGCATTAGGTATAATGAACTATAGCTTCATTTATTAATCTCAGATCATGGTCATTTATAAATACACGACTGTTCCAAAGTTTGTGGTCAGTGAGATTTTTTTAAAGAGATTCGTTTTTTATTCAGCAAAGATGCATTCAATTGTTTAAAAGTGTCAGTCAGTAAAGATATTTATAATGTTACAAAACACTTCTATTGTAAATAAATGCTGTTCTTTTGAACTTTCTATACTCCAAAGAATCCCGAGAACTAAAGTATCGCAGTTTCCCGATTTTTTTTTTTCCAAAATTGATAATAAGAATCACCAAATTAGCATAATAGAATGATTTCTGAAGGATCATGTGACACTGAAGACAGGAGTAATGATGCCTGTGAATGAATTGCAGGAATAAATTACATTTGAAAATATATTAAAATAGAATCAGTTATTTTAAATTGTAATAATATTTCACAATATTATTGTTTTTACTGTTAAATGCAGCTTTGGTATGCATAAGAGACACGATTAACCAATATTAATACATTATATAAAAGTATTGCGAGTAGTAGTATCAATGTTCTTTAAATGATGTTTTTTTGTAAGTGGATACTATAAGTACCAGTAAACAGCAGCTCAGACGCTTATGCTTATGTAAAACATGAATTTGGAAGCTTGTGCCCCGGTCTGCTGTTGGAACAAGTTAGAACATCTACTTCACAGGGTGAGGTATGGCCGCCAAGGCATTGAATGGACAGTAGTGTGTATTTTACTGAATTGTAAGGACAGAAGGGCCAACACTCTACATACCCAGGAAATTGTCTTTTCTCTCTGCTCACAAAGAGGGACTCTTTTCCTCCCTTCTCCTGCTGATAGAAAAGAAACTAAGGTGGGGGGCTAATGATAACATAAAACATTTGTAACATAACATACACACGTCCACACACATCAGAGATTTCCAGCACACTGCGATAGACAGTGTTTGGAGACACTGAGTCTTTTCAAGCTAAATAGTGCAAGTCATTGCTGGTCTAAATCACTTCGCTCAGTTCATTGTTCCAGCATAATCTTACGGCAGTTCTGCTGAAATGCAACGCGTCACGTCTCGTATTGAAAAAGCAATGATGGATCTATTGATCCAGGGTGATCTCAGGAGAAGATCAGGCACCTTAAGAAAAAAGCTTGAGTGTTTCTTTATCTCTCCTTGTATAATTATGATATCAGCCCAGATGGGACTCAGAGAGAGACAAGTCTCGGTAGAAATGTATTTCTCACCGGCTTGACAGAAATTCAATGAGCAGGTGTTATCTCCCTTCGGAGATAAAAACGTCTCTCTCTACACATCTCCATTCTCTACAGAGTTCATTATATAATTTCTGCAATGAGCAGAAAATCAATATATGCATTAAACATTAAGAGCGGCCTGCAATATACTGATGGCTGTTGAGAGTTTGATTACTCTTTCCACATGAACGCATGCATAAAACACTATCATGTTGCCATGGATGACATCATTCTATTGCGTTTACAGATTATGGTCATCCACCTTTCGCATTTTCACTTTCATCTATGTTTTTCCTAAGTTAATATTTTGGTAATGGTAAAATATAGCTTAATGACTTTTAAAGGCGGACGGTGCATTTCTTTTATTGGCAAAGGGTGTCATAGGGTTTCTTCAGAAAAAAAATGAATCCAATAATAAAGTGGAAGTGATACCGTGTGGTTAACAGAACCGTGCCAATGCCATTCAGACGTCTTCAGTCTCATCCACACCCAATCACGATATGACATTAACTACTCAAAAACACTAAACACCATCCAAAAAATGTGTTTTCAAACAAAGGATGTATTGAGAGCACACGATTTTAGCTTCACACGAGACTCAAATTATCCTGTCATTCAAGTTTTTCAACAATTTTGAGCTACCAATAGCTGTCTGATACCCAAAAGGGAAGTTGCTGACACTCTGAAGTGACAGTCGAACCCAAGAAAGCATTTTTTTTTTCCATGGAAAACCCCTGGCCAATCACCATCTGAGAGAAGAACTTCCTTTTTTGTTTGCGTTCTCTCGCTTGGACTCTCTTTCATTCTGATCGTGTTGACATGGACACCACATGTCGGCCATGTGTTGTTGTACTGTGCTGAGAGGACAGCATTGTTTCTGCAAAATCTCTAGCTGAACAGTCTTTTCTATCATTTTTCTCCCCGGACTTTCCAATGATCATTTTAATGATGGTGGATTTATATAAACCTCCTCAAATAAAAAAAAAAGAACCATTTAAAATAGCTTATTTTCTACTTAAACCAAAAACAACTTCGTATCTTTGTATTGTTCACCAAGCCATTATACACACTACCATAAAGCGGTCAGTAAGATTTTTTACATTTATTCAGAAGGGACATATTAAATGAATCACGTGTTAGTAAAAAATACATTTATAATGTTACAAATTATTTCTATTTCAAATAAATGCTTTTCTTTTAAACTTTGTTTATCAAAGAATTCTGGAAAAAAAGTATCACAGTTTCCATAAAAATATTAAATAGCACAACTGTTAATTTATAAATGTTACTTGAGCATATTAGAATGATTTCTGAAGGATCATGTGACACTGAAGACTGGATGACTGGAATAAATTACATTTATTAAATGTAATTAAATTGTATTAAAATGGAAAATAGTTAGTTTAAATTGCAATATTTAACACTAATAACTGTTTTACAGCATACACTGTAAAAAAAGTTAACTCATTATTTTGAGTTATCTTTTTGCATGGGTTTTTTTTAGTTTAACTAACTTATTTCGATAAGTTGAGGACAAGAAAACTTAAAATTTCTTGTTGTCTGGACAATCTAGTTAAAAAAATAAGTTGAAATAACTAAATTCCTAAAATATTTTTTACAGTGTATTTTTGATCAAAGGAATGCAGCTTTGGTACACATAAGAGACTTTTTTTCTAAATTTTTTTTTTTTTAAAAATTGATATGATTGTTTGGGTATGTTTACACGACAATGATACTAAAAACGAAAAAGTTTTTCTTTAGTTTTTTCGTGTACAGAGAAAACGACTAAAAAGGCTGTATTATGCATGTAGTTGGTGATGTCAGTTTGTAAAGAAAAAACAAGCTCTTGACAAAAAAAAAAAATGCACGTGACGTCATGTTTTTGTAGTTTACATGTAGACGATAACGTTATCGTTTACAACCTGCACTTGAATCCCGTTTTCAAAAGTTTATGTTTTCAGGCCCCTAAAATGCCGTTGTCGTGTAAATGAACAGCCAAAACATAAAAAGCTTTCCGTTTTTAGTTGAAAACGGGGTCATGTAAATGGCCCTTAGACAAAATAGTTTAGAATATTATATGGCCATAAAAGTACCTTAAGCACTGCAATGTCTACAATTAGGAGTCGTTGTTTGACTAGAATTCTGTTTCGACATTCCCAAATTAATTATTGTAAGAGTGACATTCTGTTTTGCGATGCTGTCACTTTTATTTCAATTAAACACTTGATGGACTTCCTATGACAGGCTGTACTTAAAAGGAAACAAGCAAGCTTTGAGAGCCGTGTTAAGTGGGCTGCCCAAAATCAATACTGCCATTTCAACCTTTAAGCCATTCAGACATAATTGGCATCCTTGTTGTTCTTATTGATTTGTCACTGTTGCTCTCAAATGGACAGTGGGAAGCCAGGTGGCATCTTTTCACTGACCGTCAGGCAGACTGTTATCATAATCTAAAATCCGAACTTATCACAACATCAGCTCATATATCAAATGAAGGATTCGTTCACATCACACCAGACTAAAGCAATACGACAATCCTTTGTTCTGTGTTTTTTAATCAAACAGTCTTTGCATAAAGGCTCGTTCTGCTCAGGATTAGTGTTTTATCTGACGACAGGCCACAGCAGTCACATTCCTCTGGTACGATATGAAAGGTTTAGAGTCTTGAGATATTATTACTCAAACTTTAGCTCATTGTACTGTACCTGTTGAGTTGATACAGTTGGCCTCAACTTTAGCTGTCATAAGCTGAACATTTCCAGGATGTGAGCCTGACATGAATATACAATACTGTCCAGATGATCAGTATAGAGAGTTATGGTTTAAACAAAGCTGTCCTGCCTTAACAGTGACTGAAATCGGATTTTCTTCATCCAAAGCACTGCTCAAACACTCCCGATTTCAACAATGGTACTTTTATTCTAAATACATTTACTAGTGATTACTTGTACTTTAACAGTCTCCGAGGACGATCCCCAAGAGCTCTCGGCTAAAGCCACCAAACCTCCATCTGTCACAGCTGGTGGATCTTTTTTTTTGTTTGGGGCAGGGGGGTATCGGGGTCCTGAGATTTGTTTGTGGTGGGAGTTGACTGAATGGCCCTCCATAATGATCCCCTACTTCCTAAAGCACTCAACCATGACCATCACCTTTCACCCCTTATCCTCTTCACTGAATCGTGCTATTTACATATGTAAAGTCCAGCTCTCACCTCTATCCCAGCCTGTCTCTAAAGGCTCATCCTGAATGGAGACACTCTTGTCGTTTAGGTACAATGCTACTGGTTTTTCACACTTAGATGTAGCTTGAAGGGAGGTGTGAATGTTAAATGCACTCGTTTGTAAGGAGAGCATTATTTAAATCTACATGTAGCCAGATTTATAGCCTTATGTGGCAGATTATATTCACCAGAGGCGTCAAACTCATTTTAGGTCAAGGGCTGGAATTCTCATTCTTTTTTTTTCTGTTTCAAAACTTTTTAATGTTTGAAGAAAACATGCAATTTATTCAGTGTTTAATAATATTGGGATAAAACAAAAGGACATATAATTTATTAATTTCCCTAATCAGAGACTTTAAAATTAATATAGGGCCTATATGCAAAATTGGTAATTTAGAGACATTAAAAAAAAACTTCAGTATACTTTAAAAAGCCATGCAAAACCAAACGTTGGAAAAAAGACATAATTCCAGTCCAATTAGTCCAACAATAATTTTGATAATTGAAGTCATTATATGAAGTAAAAAATGAAGTCAATGAAGACTTTGATGAGTGGATTGAGTTGATGAAGACTTAGTGAAGAAATATGAAGACTTTTATATGCCTACGCTATTTATAAGACCAGAACATAAATACGTTCCCAACCCTCACCCCCCTTTTCTCGAGAAACAAAACCTAAGAAATATGAGTGGTTCTAGGGAACACTGATGTAACCTTCACATGAATCGCCAGGAGAGAAAGCAGAAACTAAGAGCTTTGAGCAAATTACACCAAATAAAGACCAAGAGCTTCCTTCATTGTCAGATCTCTGTTTACTCGACTGCCATCATCGGTCTGTAAACTCAGGGAGATTAAACGACAGACGGATATGTCTTGACAATGTTACACGTTCCCGAGGTGTCCATTTTTGAAATCCTCGTTTTGTGCTCCATTTTAGTGTATTTAGAGAGGAATGATTCATTACATTAGAGTGGTTTTAGTGTCTACAGTGATTTTCTGTTTGTAAAGAATTTTTTAAAAGAACTTGCAGCCTTATTGATCAAATGAGCAGACCATTATAAAAGCATTGTATTGATATAAGAGTATTTTTCAATCGTCAAATCTATAAATATTTTATATTCAATCGACATTTATTTTTATAGCGCTTTTCACAATACATATCGCTTTACAGAAAATCCATGTGTCTACATTACAATTTAGAGTGATATGCTATCAGAGGTGACTGTGTCCAAGTAATTTATTTGAGAAATGTATATACAAATCACGCAGTTAGCATTAAGAGTCTGTATATGCAGACTCATTACTCATTCTGTTCAGATTTCGTCTCTTTCTCTTTCGATTTAAGTATTGCCTGTGAGATGGCAGGACACTGGGCTGCTGTCCCTTATGAAAAAGAAGTATAGGCTACTTCAAGTTAATTTTATGAAGTATACTTAAATAATGTTCAAGTAGGCTATAATTTTTAAGTATACTTTATGTAGTAAGTATACTAATATCAATGTGTACTTGTACTTGTAGTAAACTTGTAAGTGTACTATTTCAATACTGCTTGAGACTAAATTAGCCCACTTTTAGTATATATATATATTTACACTTACTATAAATGTAGTAATAAAGTGCACAACTAGGTTTCTCATTTGTAATGCATCTGTACAAGTGAACTTATAAGAATACTAGTAGTTTACTATTTTAATACAAGTAGGCCTACATTTTTTAGTTTATGAAAGTACACACTGAAGTGTACTCAGTAAACTACTAGTTTAGTAGTTTACTGCAAGAAGTAAGTTTTCTTTAAGTGAACATAACATTATACTTATACTTCATAGTAGTATAATTATACTACTAGATCAAATGTAGATATTATTTTTTTATACTTGAAAAATACCTTTAACTGTACTTGAAAAACATATTAGCTTCATTCATTCTTTTTTTATCAACATATGAATGTCGTTAAGTTTTATAAAGAAAGGCAACATTTAAACAAAAAAGTTGAGAAAATCACATTTTTGTCAAAGACTATGCCTTGATCAGATTCAGAACGATGATCAAAACACAGAAGGAGTAGATCGAGTCCAACACCCCCACAGCTTCACAGACATTTTCTCTTCATGGATTACGCATTATTTTATTTGGTAACATTAAGCAGTTTTGATTTACATGCTGTTTAATGTTTGATGATCACGTTATTTTACATTTGCATGAGGAATCTTGACAATCTTCTATCACTTTTCATCTTCTTCTTCTCCTGTGTTTTGATCCGGAGATACTAGAAGATGCGTCATACCGCCCCCTACCGTATAACAGTGAAAACATGGATAGCTGGAAAATTCAGTGGGGAAAGAGTAAAGTAGAATAAAAGTAAATTCTTATGTACACTACCAGTGGACTAGCCTACACAAAAATTCAGGCCTACAGGCCAAATATACTTGGACTTTTCTCTCAGTATAAGTCAGGTAAGTGTAATTTTAAGTATATTTTTGAGAGGTATATAAAATGTAGACTGAAATATTCTTATTTTTAGTTTAAAAGAAGTATACTAATAGAACTTCTTTTTTGTAAGGGGTGTTACAGTATTGGAAGGCCTTTCCCCCATTTTTTTCTTGTTTTTGTGAATGAAATATGCAATTACCTGGGCTTGGGTTTCAGCAGTGCCTGTTCTGTCAGGTCTGCGCCCACGACAAATCAACACATAAACAGCCATAAGCACAGAGCTGCAGCTCAGCTGGAAGAGCACAGCTGCTGCTGTTTACCCTGAGCGGCCCAGAAAAACATCCTGTACCGTGCCGTCTTTGAGCCTGGCTGCTCCCCTCCAATAATAAACAGCACTGCGGTTTAGACCCAGACCCCACGCATGCTGGGCGGCTCCTCTGCTACTCCTCAACTAAATGCCAAAATCTCTAAAAGCTGGACTGAAGAAACAGAAAGAATTCTTATGTAAATGACCAGCTGTTGATGCGTTTATAAAAGACATACACATTTAACCGCAGCCAATGAATGTTTTGTGCTTTGAAAGTAAAATGATTATGTCCACTTTTAAATATTGATTAATGGAAGTGATTTTAAAGTAACTTTTTAATGCTAGTGGATGTTTATAATTTACTTTAAAGTCAAGTCTAGGGGACAATAGCCTGCTTTTACAGACAGACCTTAGATTAAGTCATAGGCCTTAGTTTAATTTGGACATTTAAGTAGCTTTTCAAAATTTGCCTTAAAAAAAACATTACTGGTGTTCATCTTGAGACAAAACAATGACATATTTTAAGATATGCCAGTGCAAGTTGCTTTCAGTTAAACCAGCTCAAACATGCATTTTAGTCTGGGACTAGGCTTAAGCCTTATCTGGAAAACCGGGGGAATAAGTTTTATGCGAGTTAAGCGATAACATTTGCATGGTCTACTGCCCTTATATGGCCTTTAAAGTAATTGGAATACAAAAATGTGTATCTTTACTCTAGATTGTATACTCTTGTTGTATTTTTAGAACAGTGTGTCATTTCTCTAGACAGGAATTGACCGTAATGTTGTTCATTAATGAACCCGTTTCTCTGTGTATCGCAGCAGTGGCATTCCACAGCCCGCCTGTGACGATTAAGAAAGAGCCTCAAAGTCCAGGTTCAGACCCCAGCCAGTCCTGCAGTCACAAGCAGAGCTTCAGCTACCCCAATGGAGAGCAGTGCCTTTACACCAGGTCAGTCAAAAGCCAGATGCTGTTGCTAGATGATGCCTCTCACGCGATTTGACACTTTTATGACTTAAACAGGTGTTTCTTCATCTATGGGCTCTTTAGGCCTTATGGGCAATAAGCACAGAGAATAGATTCTTAAAAAACACACATTTCACACTATAATGCAGTGTTCCTCATATCCGGCCCCCGGGGTTCACTGCCCTGCAGAGTTTAGCTCCAGCCCTAATCAAAGACACATGAGCAAGCTTATCAAGATAGGTTTGATCAGGATTTGAGGAACTCTGCTATAAATGTCTTAATCTATATATCAATATATATTGATTGTCTTAACAGTAACACACAATCTCTGAAAGTCATGAACTTTCAGAGTCATGAACACTTCCACCACATTGTCATTTTCTGCATCTCAAATGATGCGATGTGTTTAATATTATTCCATAGTGGAAACGTTTAACATTTTTTTTAATTAAAAACTTGTCTTGCTATGGCTATTGTCACCTTATATTTAATTAAATACAATTAAATAATATATTTTTTTACACATAATTGGAGATAGCAACAGGGTCAGAATTTGTGTAGAAAATTATTAGAAATTCTTTTTTTTTACATAAATATTGAAATAGTTTATGATTGTTCCACTCTTTAAGATCATTTAAAAATTAATAATCAATGTTTTATTTAGCATTTTAATATTTTAATAATGAAAGTCTCATGCATAAAGCAAAAGTAAAATCTATACGTACACTTTTATGGTTTTAATGCGACCTTTATTTGAAAAAAACAAACAAATATCTAATTCTTAATACAAATCTACCCCAGAGATATAAAAGTGTTCATAGTCGACGATGTTTAAATACATGATCTAAAACTAAAGAAACGCATTGTTGATGTGCCCTGCAGTGCCTATGAGCAGAAGAGAGCAGCTGTGGCAGCAACAACAGCATCAGCAGGAGGACCTAAGAGCTCTTGTCCAGGGACACCCATGTCCCCTATGCAGCATTACTCCCCTAAACCAACAGTGGGGACTCGGCCGGAGTCAGGGTACATGAATTCACCCTCAGCTAGCCAATCCCACGCCTGCCACAGCCACAGTTACCCCATGAACCCCAGGTAACAATAACAATAAAGAATGTGTAGGTGTGTCTACTTTTTTTTTTGACTGCATGATATATTTGTACCATATCAGTTATGGGCTGATAAACTAAAATCAGTGATTTTGAATACCAAATTCAGTTTATAGCATTTAACATGATTGACTTTAGTTTTTAGGCCAGAATTTTAATATCAGTGCACATTTTTGACTAGTAGCGTTTATTACATTTTATAATAAAAATCAAAAGAGAACCGTTAAGAAAGCATACTTGCATTGTATCAGCGTTTTTAAGAACCTGTGTGATAATCAAAGCTCAATTTTTCCTCCCAGTTCCAGGTTCCCTTCCGGCTCTGCAGAGATGTGCCCACCATTCTCTTCCCAAGGCCAGGCCCTGCAGCGCATGCATCCGGCCCACACCAGCGGAGGCGGAGGCGGAGTTACCATAGGCAACACTCTGACCCCTGCTTGCCTTATCCTCCTCAGCAGAACTTCAAGCAGGAGTACCTGGACCCTCTGTACGACCGAGTGGCCCACATGGCCGGGACACATCCTCAGAGGTTTCCTCCTGCCCATATGATGGTCAAACAGGAACCCACTGACTACACGTACGAACCTGGTACGTGAGTCAAAAAACATTCTGATGAAACAAAGTGAATTAATTTGCTTTGAAATGGTGTCTTCTTTCCTCTCTCTCTTCCTGAATAATTAAACCACATTAGGCCACTAATGTAAACAGTAAATTGGTTGACAAACTCAAAAAAGTCTCTCTTTTCTCTGCTTCCACATCCACTGACACTTTGCAAAGGTCTCAACAGTGGTTCTGTACTTCTCCCTGTCCTGCTCCTTCACCCCTCCCCTTGTGTTCTTTTAGAGGGAGGGAGGCATAGGAATTTCATTGAGAAAATGGAGGGCACTGGAAAGACTAGAATCCCCAGCGGAGCGCTCGCGGGTGTAGGGTTGCAGCAGCGGCTTCCTTTTTCTGCAGGCAGATGAACTCATAATGGAAAAATGAGCGTAGCCTCAGTAACCCGAGCTCGTGCGCTGGCTTGGTCGAGCGAGCGTGTGTGTGTGTGTGTGTGGGGGGGGGGGGGGGGGACTCACAACACAGGCGAACTCACCTCCTCCCACTCGACTTAGCGACTGACACAGGGTCGAAACACAACACCCTACGCAGGTCCAACTTATCAGTGCTCTGTAAAAGACTACAAACAACAGTGATCTAACAAACATTGCACATAGATGAGCATGAATAAAAAAGTTAACAGTTCAACTGATTCTTTAAATGGAAAAAAAATACAAGCATGACCTTTTCTGGGTTCTTTTGTTCCCTCCTAGTTTTGTCTTTTTTGTGCCTGTTTTTAATGGTTAACAAAAACTAAAACTGTTTTCTGTAATTGAAATAAAGCTGAAATCAAACAATATAAAAATAAGCTGAAGTACTAAAATTACTAAAACTGAAATAAAAACAAATTAAAGTTAAAGCAGTATACAAATAATAAAAAAATAACACTGTTTGGTACTGAGAAAGGCTGATTCATACATGCTGATATGTGGCAACTTTGGATGCGATAGTCTGGAACAAAAGGATGTTTGTGTGAGGATAGACCGCCCTATCTGAGGTGGAGTACAGCATGTTATCAGTAGATTCATCCCTGCCCAGGCCGCCGCTCTGCTACAGACATATGCCAACATCAATATGAAACCAAAACCATGAAGAAGAGACATAAAGACAAAGGCAAAAAGTGCTTTTGTGTAATTATTATTTCAATTATATTTTTCCCCTAATCGTGCCACCCTTCCATACTGGGCTACGTTTCCCAAAAGCTTGAGCTAAGTTGAACGTAGAGAACACTGGTGGCAACGGTCTCCACGATCAACTTGGGCTCACAATGCTTTTGGGAAACGCAACCCAGTTTGTTTCAGTAGGGGTCCAGTGACAGTGTTTCAGTTGTTAATGGAATAAGTTACAGCCCGACAGCTCTGTCAACAGTGACATTAATTTGAGCTCTATCATTTATGAGAAAAGTGCTCTAGTCCCTCAGAGCTCGTTCTCCCCTGTGGCATCTTATCATGGCCTCTGCCACTGCATTCTCCAGCCATGAATCATGGCTCCACCTCACAAACTAACCGTTTCTTATTTATCCAGTACATATAGAAGGAGAGAGGGGAGGAGGGTGGCTACGACAGTTATAAAGCTGATTCTGGCTTCCTGTAGTACTGTGCACGATCCACTTCTCTTTACTGCCTAAAAATAAAGCTGCCGACAGGTGATATTATGACAAATGACTTTATGACAAATGGACCTTTTGTCCTTGCAGCACTCAGTGGCAGAGGTTATCAAATCTGCAGATGCACCAGCCTCACACACCCTACAGAAATAGTGCCTAAAGAGGACTAGCAATGATTAGCTGGGTTCTCAAACATAGTGAGCTGCCTCGCTGCCGACTGCCTATACCACAACATAACCTCATGAGCGACTGTTTTGGAATTCTCTATTGGCCACGAATCACACAAATAGTGCTTCATACAGTAGAGCAACTTGAAATTGACTTCAGTAGTGATAATGGTGATAGATGCTTGAGGGTTTGAATGTTTGAAAGTAAAGAATTTAAGACATAAATATTAATTTTGTAACTTGTAGTGTAAAAAAAAGATATATATTTTTTTTAAATATATATTTTTTATTTAACAGTATTCATAAATAGTTATAGAATAATAATAAATCATTATTAATGTGTCAAATTATTGAATTATTAAATATCTAAGTGGGTACTTCAAGTAAATATTTTACATATGGCTGGCAAAAAAGATTGGGAACCTTGGCGCTAACATAAAAATTCATAGCACACAAACACTGAGTAAAATAATTCATTTTTAATTACACTGAATCATTTGTATTGGTACCTTTCAGGTTCAAAGTACTACTTTATGCAAAAACAACTTTGTTTAGTCTTGTCCACCATCTTGGATATATTTTTTCACCCATTGCGATTCTGAAATTGCCTTCTCAGTATTAAATGAAACATGTTTTTTTTTTTAAATCAAAATGTATCTAGCCTAGTGTGTTATCTTAAATAGGTTTTGAAATAATTTGCATGCATCCATCACTGAGGGTCACACGTTTGTGTTTGCCCTACAGATGTGCCTGGTTGCCCATCCATGTACCATCACAATGAGGGCTACCCCAACCCACAGCACAACAGTGAAGGTAAGGACATCTAGAACATGCTGCTCTAGTATGGTTCTAGAATGTACATTTCACTCACTCACAACACGTCAGGATTGGCCGGTACTGTGCGGTCACTGGCTAACCAGGCCAGAGGGGCCGTGTTTCTGTTGGCATGGACATTTGTTTCTCCCTTGCCTAAAGAATTCCAGGGTAAATATTACTACTGGAAAAGACGAGTATTTTTCCTGGAGTGAAGAAAAATAATCCTTCTCTCCGCTCATTGCATTTGCAGCACCATTTTGGGTATTTTTCAGTTGTTCGCTGATCTCTGTAATGAGCCATTAGATACAGAAAATGTAGTTCCTTGCCTCATAAGTGTACATAACTGAATAATAATAATGATCAAGAGTCCATGTTTCCCATTATAAGAATTCATGAATATCAATTGAAAAACAGTTACTTTATTCATAGATCTCAATTTGAAAAGTCAAACAGGAGAATGCTTGTTATTATTAATGACTGCCATTAATACATTAGCACAGTATAACTTGTGGATGCAGAACGTGTCAGATCATCTTTGTATCCACATTAAACCAGTGTAATAATTTTTCCCTTGTCCTGTCCTCAGGCTACATGTTTGAAAATGATTCCCGTGTCGTTCCTGAGAAATTTGAAAGTAAGTCTCACTTGTCCAGATGTTCTTACACCTACTATTAATTTTCAAATACAAATAGTCTCTTCAAATGCCAATCTCAGACAATGAAATGAAGTGATGTAATTAAAACAAAAATGAGAAATTAACTGTATACATGGGGTCCAAAAGTCTGAGACCACTACCAAAAATGCATTTATTTATTTATTTAAATATAAAAAAAAAATTCCATTACAATCGTTTTCTTACCAGCATCGCAATTAGAATGTAAAGTATAATTTAAAAGTTAATATGATTTTTAATATTTGGTTTGTCCCCCAGCACTCAAGCTGCATGAACTTAGTTTATTGGGTTTGAATTAGATTCTCAATCTACCACACTGTATATATATTTGCAATGTCAGTTCAAATCCTTATCACCTTTTAAAACAGTTTTTAGATCTAATTGTTATCTATAGGTGAATCAATGGACAATCTGTTTGTGTGTGTTCAGGTGAGGTGAAGCAGGAAGGGGGCGGTGTGTTTCGTGAAGGTGCCCCATATCAGCGCCGTGGCTCTCTGCAGCTCTGGCAGTTTTTGGTAGCCCTACTCGACGACCCCGGCAATGCGCACTTCATCGCATGGACCGGCCGTGGCATGGAATTTAAACTCATTGAGCCAGAGGAGGTAAACATAAGGATTTTAAGAGTTATCAGGAGAATATGAGCAAAATACAAATAGGCAGAATATGATTTTAATCCAGAAAAGCAATTGATCGTACAAAGATCTAAGGAAAATATGAATATTGGTTTCAGATCAATTCGATGCAGTGTTTATTCAGCTTTCACAAACTGTAGAGAGAATAACAATGAGTTTCAGAGATTTGCTTGCGATCAGCTCACACTTCCCCAGGGTCTAAGAACACATCCACGCAATGTCAGTTTTCCATTAGCTGCCATGCATTATTTACCCCACTTAACAGCATAGTGAAATAAAATGGCTCCATTACCAAATATTACAACCTTCCATTTCGCTGGAGTCTAAGCACACCGCAGTGATCGAGACAAGAGCGTTAACCTCCTATTGTCTGTGGTCAGTAGACGGCTAAATGGCACGACTCAGCAAACTATCATGCAGAGATGCATCCATCAGTTCTGCTCAACTGTACGCATGAATCATTCATTACAAGTTTTACCATCGCAATTAAAGCGTACAGTCAAACAAACAATCAGTTCCTCAATTGTCAGCAGACCCAAGATGGAGCAACAGTTTTTCTCAAGGACCCTCAAGTTGAACCTTGAAGTTTAGGATAAAGAAGCATTTCCTCTAGGTTTGACAACTAGAAGTTTGTGCTAAGCGCCATGTGGTGGTTTTGGTCAGAGTTTAGTGGTAACTTGGCTATATAAAGCCAAGGGGAACTGCATTATTTTGTAGGGACTCGCCCTTTCTTTTCATAGTTTCAGCTGTTGTACAGTCACCAAGGACCTCTTGTGCTCAGATGAAGGCATTGCAGTACCGTCCTTTCCTGCTCTTATGGTTTTTATTGTCTTATTTTGATACTCTAGGTGGCAAGACTCTGGGGGATGCAGAAGAACCGTCCAGCCATGAATTACGACAAACTGAGTCGCTCTTTGCGCTACTATTATGAGAAGGGAATTATGCAAAAGGTATTGTTGTTGCATCATCATATTTTATGGTTTCTATGCCCCACTTCAACCCGCACATTGAGTTGAGACTGACTTTATATTAATAGTCAAATTTCAAAATTAACCTTTAAGGATTTAAATGTTCCTACACTTTCTGAAATGTATATTTCATTAAATAATGTTGTTTCTTTTTGACACATTTTTGTGTGTGGAAGATCTCAGTTATAGTCATGAATGATGTATCAACCGGATACTTCAATGTTGTTATTAAGATTTTTTTGATTAAGAAATATTTAATTATCATTGTTATAGTATTATTTAATTACTCTTTTTTTCCCCCCAGGTGGCGGGTGAGCGTTATGTTTACAAATTTGTGTGTGAGCCGGAAGCACTGATATCCTTGGCTTTTCCTGACAATCAGCGGCCAAGTCTGAAGGCAGAATTCGAGCGCTACGTCAATGAGGAGGACACGGTGCCGCTGTCTCACCTCGATGAGGGAGCGTCCTACCCTCCGAACCATCTGCCACCAACATGGGCCCTCAGTCCTACTCCAAAGGCTACATGTACTAATGCCACGATATTCTCCCAAATTTCCCATCCCAGTTTACTACCCGCTGCACCTATTGCACATGCCCACCCCATCCACTTGTATATAAGGTTATGTTTTTTTTTTTGTTTTTGATTAAATTAATCTCATTAGGGACTCTGCATTCCTTTCACTTCTGAGGCCTATCTAATCTAAACACATTACTGTGGTTCAAGAGATTGCTTAATAAAGACCCAATATTACTACTATACCATGAGAACAGTCTCGGTTTCTTATGTTTGCAACAAATGCACAAATAGTTAACCTGTGACTTCCCAAGTAGAAGTTTTTTTTTCCATCTGTCTGTGCTCAAGCATGTGAAACTCATGAAAACCACTTCTAAGTTCATCTTTCGCTCTATTGACTTCGGTCTTTCCATATATAGACAGCACACTGTGAACGTGCAAAATGATTGACACGATTGGTTAAACTAAGAATCTCACTGCAACCTTTTAAATGAGTTATTTCATTGATATCTTTCACAGAGAAGTTAAATATACTTTTCCAAACAATGTCATAAAAGTTTGCCAACATCATCATTGAATTACAGAAGCTTTGACTAGACAAATAGCCATGTTTACTTCTTTGTTCACAAATAAAAAATGATTTTATTTTCAGGTGAAGAGATTTTTATTCCTTGCAATAATGCAATTGTATTATTTTATGTATTGTTGATCCAAAAGTGTAAATGAAAGTCAAGGCTTCCCTAAATAAATAGCATGTTATTAACTTTTTTCCCATTTACATATAATGCAATCCTGGTTTTATCATTTATTTGACCTTTTTTTTTTTTTTTGAATGTGAACTATACAAAAGTTACTTTTATTAGGTAAACTTGTTCAACTGCACATTAATGCAAACATCTAATCAGCCAATCACATAGCAGCAACTTTAAGCAACTTTTAACATGGGCAAGAAGATCTGCTGAAGTTCAAACCAAACATTGATTTATGTGACTTTGAACATGGCATGGTTGTTGGTGCCAGTCGGGCTGGTCTGAGTATAGAAACTGCTGATTTGCTGGGGTTTTACGCACAACCATCTCAAGGATTTACAGTGAATGGTCCAAAAAAATGTACAGTGAAAATGCCTTGTTGAGGCCAGAGGTCAGATAAGATTGGGCAGACTGGTTGAGCTGATAGAAAGGAAACATTAACTCAAATAAGCACTCATTACAACTGAGGACTGCAGAAGAACATCTCTGAACACACAACATGTCCAACCTTGAAGCAGAAGGACTACAGCAGCAGAAGACACACCGGGTGCCACTCCTGTCAGCGAAGGCTACAGTTCGCACGGCCTCACTAAAATTGAACAATAAATAGAAGACTGAAAAAGCATTGCCTGGTCTGAGAAGTCTTGATTTCTGCTGTGCTATTAAGATGGCAGGGTCAGAAGTTGGCATAAACAACATGAAAGCATGGAGCCATCCTGCCTTGAATCAACTGTTCAGGCTGACGGTAGTGATGTAATGTGGAGGATATTTTCATGGCACTTTCATGGTAGCACTGCCACAAAGCTCAAATCATTTTAAACTGGTTTCTTGAACATGACTGAGTTCACTATACTCAAATGGCCTCCAGTCACCAGATCTCAGTCCAATAGAGCACCTTTGGGATGTAGTGGAATGGGAGATTTGCATCATGGATGTGCAGCCGACAACTGATATCAACTGCGTGATACTTTCATGTCAGTATGGAGAATGTTTCCAGCACCTTTTTGAATCTATTCCACATAGAATTAAGGCAGTTCTGAAGGCAAAAGTGGGTCCAACTCTGTACTAGCGAGGTGTACCTAAAAAAGAGCTCGGTGAGTGTATATCTATATGCAATAGACACCAACATTAGCATCTCACCAAAAACGGAAACAACTCAAGTGACCTTTTGAAAGGACAGTTTAATTTGACATCAAAACGACTCCAAAATATTACATAACATAAGCTGTAACCATATCAAAACCTGCAGGACATTTCCACCCCCCCATCGTTTCCTCTAATAAAAGAGCAATAATACAAAATCTCCACTGTGATCCGATACACTGATCCTGTGCGGAGTTGGTAATTTAAACATTAAAACAGAAGAGAGGTCCCAAAAAAGGATGAGATTGGTGTGTGATAAAGTGGTCTTAACATCCTGTTCACTTGTACATGACCAGACCTCTGCAGAGGAACTAACCGAATTAATGAAAACCCTTTCCCTTGCGGCACTTTATTTAACATCAGCTGACCAGACGGATGTGCCATCCACACATTCTGCCACACAAATGGGTCGTCCCGAGAGGCTTGACGAAAAGGAGATGCACTATGAAAATGCAAATATTAACCGGTCTGTTTTGTTGAGGAGATAATGAAGTAAAATTGGCTCGACTTTTTCTTTCATATTTTGCAAACTTTTCTTTCATTTTTAAAATACAAAGAACCTCAATACTCAAAGTAAAGATAATTATAACCACCAAGCCTTATCAGAAACATACAGAAAGAAACATACAATTAAATGCTTCTGATATAAAGTTAAGTGAAAGCAGAAAAATCAGGTCAGGTTTTTGAGGGAATGTCTCCGTTAAAATCATGTTGTGGAAAGGATGTGGAAGCAGTGGAAAGGATCATATCTTTGAAAATAGGGCACCTCATGTTTGTTAAGAACATTTTTAGCTTCTGTTCATGTCATCCTCCACTCTGCCAACAAAAAAAAAAATGATGTTTTGTTCAGCAGCCGTATCAGACACTCGCAGTCTATGAGAACCTTGTGAGAAGCTTCTAGCGTCGTCTGAAGGCTCTGGAGATTCTCCAGGCATTTGGTTCCTCATAGCGGTTGTAGAGGGGCTCCAACCGCTGCTGTTTCTTCTGCTTGCTGAGGCGTGTGGGATCAGACACTTTGAAGAAAGCTGGAGCGAACTCTACAAGCCACCTCGGGTCAATGGTGGTCACCTCCCTCATGTACTCCTTAGTGGTCAGCACAAGCTCATGGTACACCACCCTGAGGAGAAGAGAGTGAGACCAGCTTTAGTACAAGCAACACTTATATCAGTTTGGTGGTTAATACAATAATCTCGTTTTGGTACATACCATTCTGGTTGGCGATTGAACAATGCGCTGGAGGGGTGTATGTAGACCACCTGCTGGTCTATGAGGGTCCTGTAACCTTCTTGAGGGTCCTTTTTGGCTGCATTCCGGAAGAAACCACTGCATATGGCCTTCTGTACACGCACTGTGGCCTTACCACAAGATACCACATCCAGCTTGTGCCTGAAGACAACATGCAATATTTATAATTATTAACAATATGTATAATTATGGAGTGTAAAAGCCTGTTCATACCAAGGATGATATCTATAGTTATAATATCTAATTCTATGTGAATAGGGAAGTCCACACCACAACTATAACAATAACAACACAGCAGAACAATATTGTTTAATGTGGCCGGTTGCATAAACTGCTAAGACTAGTCAATTTAGTTTAAGTTAATCTATTTTTAAGGCTGGTCATAGGTTGATATTGGTGTGAATACTAATATAGTTATCTTTATAGAGGTCATTCTTGGTGTGAACATGTGTTGCATTATGCAAGTAAGCCTGTAGAGCGTTAGATATTCTCTAGCCCTCACCTGTCCATGATGCCCAGCATCTGTTTGCGGATGTCCTGTGCACGACGGAGAGATCGCGCCTGGATGAAGTTTTCGTAGCACCAGGGGTTGGAAAACTTGTTGTTCTTCCAGGAGTTGTAGACAGCCAACAAAGTCAGGTGGTCCCCCTCAGGCTGGTGAAACTTAGCCTTCTTCTGGTCTGCCAGAGCTTGTTTGTCCTGACATTTAGAGTAAAATCATGTTTAATATCAGGATATTGGATACCTCAAACTTTACTTGATGTAATTGTTCTTGATCACTCGTTGACCTTGATCATAGATCTGGTAACGTGTGTGGGCTAAAGGAGTACCTTTGGTCTGTAGAAGACATTCTGTACTGAGAGCATTGACACAATGGTAAGCATCTCTTCGCTGCAGCCAAGATGGACGGACATGATCAACATCTTACAAAGCATGGGCTCCAGAGGAAACTCAGCCATCTGATAGGAACAGTGACGAGAATCTTAATACTTTATTTTGCATATGCAAATTGAGCAGCTACATCCGAAACCTCGATACGAGCACATTCCCAAATTTAAACAAAGATGACATGTACACACTTACTCTACGACCGAGTCGTGTGAGCAGACCTTCATCATCCAACGCTCCCAAAGTGTACAGCTGCTCCATGGCTGTGATGAGTGTCTCCATAGGTGGAGCATCCATGAAATCAAATGACAACAGGTCATTGATGCCCATTGCCTGATTGAAGGAAAATAAAATTTGATGTTAAAATGCATAAAATATAATATTAGAGAAACACTGATAATATATTAAGTATTATTATTTCATATTAAGGTAAATTCACACCGCACCGACAGATGGCAACAGACACTTTGTCGGATCAGTGCGTTACCCTTGTCGGAGTCTGTTGCCATCTGTCGGATCTTGTTTTCGCATATTGAACATGATGAATTGGCGTTAAAATGTCTGAGAAGTGACATGCTGTACTCTGGTGACTGTTGGCGTTGATCTGACTGTCGGTGCAGTGTGAATTGGCCTTCAGAGATTTATTGGTAAATATTGAACACATAAGCATCCTATTTACATGTATTCATTTATCAGACACTTTTATCCAAAGCAATGTACAGTTATTCAACTGTGCATGTACATTTAGATTAATAATTTAGATTGTGTCATCTAGCACTCACTTAAAAAGTGGTATCTTAATATGGTGAACAGTGCTATGGTATCTTAAAAAACACTAATATTTTTATTGACAGTCCCTAAAGCCTGCACTGTTTTTGGCCAAAAAAAAGAAGGAGTTGATTTAATTTTATTCATTTAAAGGCTTGTGAAAGGATCTTGCAGAAAGTCAGTCTGTTTCTTAAATTAATTTGATTTATGACCTAGGTTTTTAATGACGACATTGTTGTTTGAATATGATGAGTGAAAGTGTGTGTCTATGTATTTACCTGTAAGTGTTTCTGTAACTATTTGTACGTGCGTTGCTGCCACTTGCCAGGACACTCTTGTAAAAGAGATTTTTAATCTCAAGGAGTTTCTATCCTGGTTAAATAAAGGTTTGAATGAAGAATTTTTTATTTTTTTTATGATCTTAATGAATATCCATTCCAATACCCAATCCATTTTTTTTCATGCTGTCCATTATAATTCTATGATGCCTAAATTGTAGTATTTAAAATAATTGATTTTATTTCTCAATTCTTGTATGTTTTTAAATCATTTTGAAATTATTTTTATTTATTTTTTATATCGGCCATATAATTATCTTTATGTGCCAGACTTTTATCTGAATCTGTTATAAATTATATTTAGTGCATTCCTTAAAAAAATAAAACAAGATTGTACCTTAAGAGACAGTACAGTGCTGGCCAAGTTAGTTCTCTGAATCTCAGGTACGTTGGTGGTGAGCATCTCATCTCTGTAGGCGCGTTCTGTGTAGAGTCTATAGCACTTGCCAGGGCCTGTTCTACCTGCTCTGCCCGCTCGCTGCTTGGCCTGGGCCTACGGACCACGGGAATGAGGTTTAGGAATGTCAAAGTGTACTTACAGGGTATGCTGTGTGTAGGCTGGGTCATTAGAAATGGATGTTACCTGGGAGATGGGGGTAACAACTAGCTGATCAATGCCAGTTTTGGAGTTATAAACCTTCTGCTTGACAAATCCTGGATCCACCACATAGTAGATTCCATCAATCGTCAAAGAAGTCTCTGCAATGTTAGTAGCAATGACCACCTGGAAAAAGGAAAAAAAAAAAAAAAAACAGCAGAATGTTTGTTAAGGTAAATACAGTGATCTAAATTTTCAGGTAAATTTGATTTAACATGTCAGAGGTGACCAGAGAGAGGAGAAAGCCTGAATGGTACCTTTCTACTTCCAGGTGGTGCTGGGTCAAAGATCCTGGTCTGCATTTCACTGGGCAGGGCAGAGTAGACTGGGAGGATGATCAGCTCTGGGACATCAGGACCGAGAGATTTCATTCGTTCGTACAGGATCTCACAAGCAGTGTCGATCTCCTCCTGACCCGTCAGGAACACCAAGATGTCACCTGTACAGTAAATCATTTGAATTAAAATATGTTTATTTTCACAGGCATCTACAGGTTCTTCTGTGCACAACTGTGTGCAAAATGTTACCTGGAGGCTCAGTGAGGTGGATCTGCATGACTGTGATCAGGCTGGCATCCAGATAGTCGGTCTCAGGTTCTTTAGTGTACAAAACCTCCACTGGATATGTACGACCAGGGATAGTAAAAATAGGAGCTTCATAAAAGTACTGTGAGAATTTCACAGCATCCAGCGTGGCAGATGTCACAATGAGCTTCATGTCAGTTCGTTTCTGTACAGTCTAAATAACACAAGAACAAGATATTATTACATATGCCCCATAAGAGATGGTAAAATAGTGAATAGCACCTAAGTTTATCACTTTCTAAAAAAAATTCCCCATATAGTCAAAGCCAATATAGTCAATTTTATTGTATTCGTTAATTTTTAACTTGTTAATTGTTCACCTTAAAAAAGTACAAATATTTGAATTAGTCTTAATAATAATAGCAACATTTTGTTTTTTATAAATAATATTTGAAATAATATATATTTGAATGCTTTTGAAATAAGTTTTATGCTCACAAAGGCTGTATTTATTGATTATAAATACAGTAAAAACAGCAGTATAGTGATATATTAAAATAACTGTTTTCTATTTTAATGTTTTAAAATGTAATTTATTCCTGAGATGGCAATGCTGAATTTTCCAGTCTTCAATGATTTCTATTCTCAGAAAACTCAATTATTTTTATTTTTCAGTAATCTTTGATGAATAGAAAAATAAATTATTTGTAACAATGTTAAAGTCTTCACTGTCACTTTTGATCAATTAATATATCCTTGCTGATTAAAAGTATTAATTTCTTTAAAAAAAATGTTTCTGAACATTGACCTTGACACTCACTGACTGTGAACAAAACCTCAATTTGTGAACTGTACCTTCTTGAGCAGGCCAAAGAGCACGTCTGTGTGAATGGTTCTCTCATGGGCCTCATCCAGCATAATGATGGCATACTGGCCCAGATCAGGGTCAATCAGACACTCTCTTAACAGCATACCGTCCGTCATGTACTTAATCACAGTCTCGGGACTTGTGCAGTCCTCAAAACGGATGGTGTAGCCAACCTGCGCAGACACAGAAAGAAATTAGGGCTCCGTTTTAAAAGCTATGGTGAAATGTTAGATCATTGTTGTCTATATCAAGAAAATGAATGTAAGAAAGCATGTACCTCTTGACCTAAACAGCAACCATACTCCTCCGACACTCTTTTAGCCACAGACATGGCTGCCACTCTTCTGGGTTGTGTGCACCCGATCTTCCCTCGTGTGGTGTATCCTGCCTCTGCCAGGTACTGAGTGATCTGGGTGGTCTTTCCTGAGCCCGTCTCCCCAATTACAATCAGAATCTGGTTGTCATGGACAGCCTGTAAAAACACACTGGTTAAATTTATGAACCCAACTAGACTAAATATACATATCAGAATGAAAATACATTAGGGATGCCCAGAGCAGATCTCACGGATCAGTATTGGGGCGGATACAATTTTTTTTTTTTTAAATGGATCAATATCGCCTATCCTAACATCCTTTTTTTACGTCAGCTGTCATGCAGGTGTCGTGCAGTAGGTGGTGATATGCACCTTTAATTGGTTTTGCCAACTGCCAAATGTGAGAAGTGCAAGAACCAATGAGGTCTGAGTGCATCACACACACACATTCAAGCTTCTGTGTTTAGCATATTTGAAGCACACTTTTGTAGCAAATCACTCAAAAGTCATTCATTTAAGGTTTATTTTATCTGCAATAAGACTATCTGAGACGTCATTGCCATAATGCGTTGCATTTTGCTTTGGACTTGACTGACTGGCATTCTGACATGGGCTTCATGCTCTCTAATCTTAAATCCATTTTTTGTTGCAATTCTGCTTATTGTACATACAAAATTCCAAGTTTTATATATATATATAATATATATATATATATATATATATATATATATATAATATATATAATATATATATATATATATATATATATATATATATATATATATATATATATATAAGAGAGAGAGAGAGAGAGAGAGAGAGAGACACTAGATTTACTCTGTAGTAGTCCTTTTTTTATTGATTTACTCTGTAGTAGTCCTTTTTTAAAAAAATTTTTACATTAGAGCCCCTGGCCATGAGAAACTCTCGGCACATCCCTGTGTAGACTGGATTGATTTCATTAACTTTAAATGTACTTTAAGTGTGCACCAGGCACTGGAAAAATACAAGTATCGGATCTGGTCTAGTATTGGCAGATACTCAATATTCGAAGGCTCGGATCGGATCATATATACATAT
The DNA here is from genome assembly GCA_036326025.1 of Chrosomus eos. Classification (NCBI taxonomy): domain Eukaryota; kingdom Metazoa; phylum Chordata; class Actinopteri; order Cypriniformes; family Leuciscidae; genus Chrosomus; species Chrosomus eos. The sequence continues at coordinate 25,221,457 of CM070830.1, forward strand.
TAGATGAAGTCACACCTGAATGAGCTGCTCTTTCAGCTTGTAGATGGGAAGACTCTCTCTTTGTTCCAGGATAGAAAGTTGAGTCTTTTTTCCATAGGAGGCCTTGTTGCCGCCAAAGGCATGTTTCTTCCATTCTGGGATATCGTTGGGCATCATACCTATGCCCCTCATGTTGGCAGCTATCTGTCTGCCATCAACTGTATGGATGGTGAGTGTGTGAAGACAGGAAAAAGCATTTATTATAGATGCACAAAGATGATAACAGACTTGAGCTCATATAAGGCCAGAGGGCATATGAGCAGCAGAGATAGGCTTTTTATGTGCAAGCCTGCTTCGATAGCAGACATCAGGAAATCAGATGGCCATCTACGAACTCACTAAACTACGGCAATGGACAAATAGGAATGATGTTTATCTGGAGTGATCAGTGTCTTAACTTTGTGTTTTTTTGTTGTTGTTGTTGTTGTTTTTTTACTGCTGGAGGACATGGAGCACAAAACATCCATTTACTCATACAATTTCTACTACACTATGCAAGTAATCAGATTATTTTCTTTTCTGGTCTTCAATTGCTACTACTATTCCATGCAGGTTAGGAGTTGTAGTGTGTTCTAATCAAAATTAATCTAGAAGATGAATAAAAAACAAAATTGCAAGGTTACTCAGAGTTGCAGGTGTTTGACTGTCAACAATGAAATCTTTAACTTAAGAATTTATGCTTATGTATTATTTGAATTCTATTTCATTATATGTAAACTATTTTATTTTACAGTTTTATTGTCATTGTTTTTTTTTTAATCTGGGTAATATAATTGCAGATTTTAACTTGTTGTGAATGTTAAATATCTGTGCACTTGATATTCTGTGTGGAAAAATTCAATAAAAAAAGTTCATTAAAAGTAATATTTATCATTAAAAAGTATTCGCAGGACATCATACACCTGCATCCAAGTCGGAAGCGTGGCTTGAAGTGGCATTCTATTGCACTTTTCTGAGTAGAAAAACATTTTGACCTCCTGAGTTGAATGGAGTACAACATCATTTCTTATTTCAGATGCTTAAAATAAGTCTCAATGTCTTACCGTCAGGCAGTGGGTCAACCCAGTGTTTATTAAGACCCATAGGGATTGAGTCCATTTCAGCCTCCCGCTGGGCCTGTTTCACCTCCCGTCGCTCTTTGGCCAGAGCACTCTGCATCATAGCTGCTTGAGAGAGAGATCCGTCGGGATTCTGACAGAAAACAAAACAAAAAAAAACAGAATTTTAAAGTCACAGGTTATATCTACTTCAGTGAAACCAATAACCTTATTGGCACCAGGCAGCTGTAAATTGAGAGTACATGAGTTTTGAACTACCTTGACGATCTTGACAGGACTCATATCCATGCTCTGTTTGGTGTGTCCCCCGCAGGAATGGAGGCTCCTCTTCTACCAGCTCAATCTCCAAATCCTCATCTGACAGACAAAGAACAACACACACAAAGTTTGAGGTGACTGTTCAGGCAGCTAGAAGCGACTTATTGTGATAGGGCTGGACTGGGACGAAAAATCGGCCCGGGCATTTTGGCCCAGACCGGCCCAGGCACACTACAAGATCTTAAACACAACCGATCTTTGCACGTCCTTGAATATGTATATCATCTCCTATTCCTTAAAACCAATAATGCCATAATGAGTAGGAATGAGGGAGATTTAACACTAGGACTCCCGGAATTCTATAACTACTAGAATGGCCATAGCAGTCATTATGACTGCTCATCCATTATTTGCATATAATTTCAATAAGCTATATCAAATCTACGAATAAATGGATCTGTCATGTTAGGATTTGCAATAGACTAAACAAACAACAAGAGAAATTGTTGCTAGGCAATGGTGATGCATTTTCAAGAGCGGGAAAAGGGAGCAACCGACACACGGTTTGTAATGCATACAGTCAGTATGACTGTTATGGCCATTCAAGGTAGAAATACTCAACTCTTTTGTGTCTTGTAATTTTAATAAAATAACAATGATAGAATAAAATATAGGCACATTTAGGAAAAGTAAGAGTCCTAGTTACATGGGTTTCATTTTAAAGTTTAAAGTTTTGGGTTTAAAGTTATTACACTGCACATTTTTAAAGCAATCAAAATGACTGCCTTTGATAGTTCTAGGTAGAAATACTCAAAACTCTTTTGTGTCTTGTAATTTTAATAAAATAACAATGATAGAATAAAATATAGACACATTTAGGAAAAGTCAAGGTCCTATAGTTACATGGGTTTTATTTCAACAAAGTTATTACATTGCAAAATTTTAAAACAGTCAAAATGACTGCCTTGGGAGTTCTAGTGTTAACAGATGAAATAACTACTGTTTGTAAAATACAATTGAAGTAGGCTAAACTACACAGTGATAAATACTAAAACAAGCTACAGTATAAGTTGCATTGGCATAGCAAAACCAGTGTTTCATACAGGATATTTGGTAAATCTGTGGTGGGTGTACATTTTGTGCTTTTTAATGTTAAATTCAGCCATCTGGTCCACTTTTAGAGTAAAAAATGAAGACCTCCAACCCATATTCAGTGTGCAAATTGAACAAAGAAAAACTCAAACCTCTTTTATTTGTGATATAGTGTCTGTCTACATTACACTACTACATAATAATAGTTATAATATTAATCCCATGACAGTAATATACATGTATTGTAAAACAAATGCACTGAAAAATAAAAAAAACTTTCAGAATTAATTTCGTACTAATTTCTATACTTAGAGAAACACGTGATCTTTTATTTTGACAGAAACTGCATCAAACTTTTATTTTGGCGGAAAACATGGTTTCCAAACGTGTGGAAATAATGTAATGGGTTCTACACAGCCTATAGGTGTAAAGTAGCCTAGTTCTGCTCACCACAGTCCTCTACACTCACTCATTTCTCTCCTGATCCTCCTCACTCCTCATCAACCACTTGAAGAGCCTGATTCTTTTTTCACGCTATTTCCCTGCACTTTCTTGCGTTTCTTCTCCATTGCTCTGACGATTTAAACAGATACTGCCGGCCGGCTCACTCAGAGCCCAAAGGGTGAGGTGTTTCAAGATGTGATTGGACCAGCCCAGTGTCAATCAAGAAAATAACCAATGGGCCGCTGATCTACGCGGTTCATGGGCCGGTCTGAGAGAAAAACAAAACCTACTGACTTTTTTTGTCCAATGCATTACACCGGTACAAAGATCCCAGCGCCGCCAATTATTCAAAACTAAACGAATGGGCCGCCGATGTACGAGTTTGATGGGCCGGTCAGATAAAAAAAAAAAAAAAAAAAATTAGGTTTGAGATGTATCGGCCCAAATAGCACGTCGGCCCACCGGGCAAATGCCCGAATTGCCCGATGGCCAGTCCAGCCCCCAAAGGAAGTATGAATTTATTTATCGGGAAATGTTGGGTTAAACAAAGGTGAATGCATCTCATACCCTCCTCATCATCTACTTTAGGCAGAATTCCTGTCTCTTCATCAAAGTCTGGGAACTCCTCCTTAGACAACACATTGGCAGCAATCATCTAAGAACAAACAGACCAAGATGTAGATTAAAATTTGATCATAAAGAAAAACAAAGGTTTAAACAGTGGATCGATTCAATTTCACATTAAATATGGCCATGCACCTGTTTGATTTCCCATTTCTCTGGATCTGAGATCTTGGTCAGTCTTTTGCGTTCCAACGTGTCATCCTCTACTTCTGGAGCATGGCCCAGGTTGAGGTTAGTGGGTCTGTCAGGATTTCTCATGGACGACTCTTCCTGACCGTCTCCACCCATATTTCTCCTCCTGTTAGGGTTCAGGTCTTCACCAGTGTCCTGGTCAACATCCTTGTGAAAGCAAGACAACCCAACAAAAATCAGTACACATAAGCACAACGATTAGTCAATAATAAAATAAATAAACAAATACAGGTTGAACACAATGTCTTTTTATAAAATGCAATATATAAACAAAATTACTAGTCAAATTATTTATGTATAAAATAGGATGTAAAAGACTATTAAAGGTGCTTCCATTTCACATTTTTATGCTTTAACAATATATTTCTATATTGCAATAATTATGATCAAAACTTGCAATAATTGCTTTGAAATATTTGGAAATCATTGCATGTTTTGTAAGAACTGTATATTCTGACAAATAGACATAACTTTGACAGTCACCTCTGATAACAGATTACTCTAAATTGTAATGTAGACACATGTATTTTCTGTAAAGCTGCTTTGAAACTATAGGCATTGCGAAAAGTGCTATACAAACAAATGTAAATTTAATTGAACTACAATATTAACAACAACAATAATTATTATTATATACCAATTTAAACATACATTTATTTTTGTTTAGTAGCCTAGAAATAGAAATGGAAGATATCATTTTTTTTTATACAGTGTGATCTGAAGGTCAAGGGCGACAAGTAAAAGTCCTTCCATTTTTTATTATTAAACACCATCTTCGTATATTAACTTTTTATAATAACAAATCTATAAATAAAATTTTAAAAAATCCTCATTTTAACTGGTTGAGATTCATTGGTGGTTTAATTGGTGACTTTTGAACCTCTAACCATGCAGACTTGTTCTCTCTTATGACTTCCATAAAGACACTCACTCACCTTCATACTGAGACTTGTTTTGGATCCAGTAAAAGACAACACCTTGATTTTGACCCTTTGACCTTTGCTGACCACATCTGCCACATTTGCCACCCGACCTTCTCTCCTGAGCTCAGAAATATGGACCAATCCTTCCCAACGTTTCCTTTAAACCAAAAAAATGGTTTAAAAGCTAATTCTAAATATATATATATAATTTATATATATATATATATATATATATTATATATAAATATATAGCTGCGAGCAGCGATTACGGGCCCAAGCCGGTGGCACCGCAACCCTGGTGCACCAGGGTGGCGGTACCGTCGGCTTTGGCCCTTCATCGCTGCTCGCAGCTATATTTATATATATATATATATATATATATATATATATATATATATATATATATATATATATATATATATATATATAAAGCCAGTGGCACCGCCAGCCTGGTGCCTTTAGCGTTATTGTGCACGACGTGACACAAAATATCTGCTCGCTATCTGCCGAACCGCTCTGGTAGTTCCGCTTCAGCACTGATGATGTTGTAGAATTAGTGCGCTCTGGTTGGTCTGGATTATTGGGGATTTTTTAATTTATGCAGAAATAAGTTATTTATAATACAGATAGAGAATAAAGTTAGTGTTGATTAAAATGAAAGAAAACAATTATATTGATCTGAAATATAGCACATTAATTTTAAATTTATTTAGGTTCAATTACCAAACATACAATCTTAATTTAATTTAAAGCAAACAATACATTTAAAATATATGGGTTGTATGCACATAAAAAAAAAAGAAGATATATCCAAAAAAGACAAGGCCTTAAAGCAGTGGTTCTCAATCTTGGTCCTATGGGTGCCACTGCTCTGCACATTTTATATGTCTCCTTTATCTGACACACCCACTTCAGTTAATAAAGCTCTTTCCTAACGAGCTGATGATCTGAATCAGGTGTGTTAAATGAGGGAGACATACAAACTATGCAGAGCAGTGGCTCCCTAGGACCAGGATTGAGATCCACTGCCTTAAAGGGTTAAACTCTTTTCACTGTAACAGACACACTCTCTCTCAACACACACACACACACACACACACACACACACACACACACACACACACACACACACACGTCAAGTCACTTACATTTTAGATGCAATATTGACGGTTTTTCTGTTTCAGCAGCGAAAATAGTTAAACAAAGATCACAGCAGAACCATTGCGCATCTGTGCCGATAGACGATATCATAGTTAAGCCAGCATCGCGACCCCCCCCCCCCCCCATGTTTCCATGGTGACGCGTCATGCTTGGCACGTGATTCACCACAGCCAAAATAGCGCTGTATGACATGTAACGTTAGCGCTTTTATTTATAAATATTAACAAACCTGGTTACCATGTCATCAACTATCTTCTATTCTGATTCTCAAATGTGTGTAAGTGAGTTTGTTTTGTCGTTTAAAAAACAGTTTCTCCCGAAATACATGGCCGGTGAACTGGGAGAAGAATAGAGTTAACTTTATAGTTCCTTACACTGTGTGTCTGATATGAATAAAATCCGTCGGCAAATATATTTGAATGGGTTGTTATTGCTGCTTCCATAGACACCATTGTGTATTTTACAAACTATAAATGTATTGTTTTGCTATAAATTATATGCATTTAAATGTCTGAAACCTAAAATAAACATTATGTGGTTAAAAACACTGAATAGTTGTGATATAATATGACAAGCACTGAACGCGTCTGTCTCTGGCTCAGCGCCAGCCAGAGCGCGAAAGCACAGTCTGGATCTGGCTGCTCTGTCACGTGTACATTGTACATCATGTACATTCGCTCCTAGTGGTCAGCTGCTGCAGACTCAGAGCGTGCCGAAATCAAAATGGCTGATGAGATGTAGAGGAAAATATCTCCGCGTTGTGCCTACGCCCCTTAGCTGTTCTAAATCCACTGTAAAACAAGGCTTTGCGGGGCTTATTGCTTAAGTGAAAAATTAAAACGTTAGCCCCGCCCCTCCTCCCGATATCATCGTCCATCGCGATGTTTCACTGTACACATCGTCTGATGCCAAATTGGTAGACATCGCAAACCCTAGATTCAATGACCAATCCATACCTGTCTCATTCATGAATGACTCAGTCGTTCGAACGAATCGTTTGAACGAATGAATCAATGACTCGCTCATTAAGACGGTAGCCTGGCGACACCTAGTGACGGTTCAGTGTTATGTTTAAAAGTATCATTCTTTCCAACGATTTTTAATTGACTCATATTTAAAACAATCTCATAACATCTTTTAATGCATTGTTATTTTTCAATGTAAATGATGTAATTTGATCAGCCCTACCTAGGGTAACAGCCATATAGTATCTTATTATTCTAAATAATTGAATTTATTGATCAAATTTACAAATTAAAATGAAAGATGAAGCATACATTTAATAAGACTGGACTAGGGGTGCCTTGCAGATATTACAATTATGCACTTTTAAATATACCATTGCCACCCACCGTCAATTTGGTGTGTGTGTGTGTGTGTGTGTGTGTGTGTGTGTGTGTGTGTGTGTGTGTGTGTGTGTGTGTGTGTGTATGTGTGTGGGTTGGTTTGTGTGGGTTGGTTTATGTGATTTATGAGGACACAAATTTGTATAATGACGTGTATTACACTGGTATTACAACTTATGGGTGGTTTATGAGGACATTTCAAAAGTCCTCATAAATCAAATGGCTTGAAAAACATAAAAAACAATGTTTTATTAAAAAAAATTAAATGCAGCATGTCTGTTATATGCCTTTACTTTATTAAAAAAACGTATTTAAAAAATACAAGGCTTAAGACATTTATTTCCTTTTTTGGAAAGTTTTTGGAAAGTTAATCTAGCCCCACTCCCCCTCCCCTCCCCACACTCACAGACACACACACACAGAGAGCAGGCACATAGCCCCACTCCCCCTCCCCCTCCCCACACTCACAGACACACACACACAGAGAGCAGTCACAGAGACGTAGGCTCAGAGAGAAATGACCATATTCAAACCAAAATATCTGACTTCCTCTTGGTTATTGCTAATGACTGTAAATTAGAAAGTTGTCTGGCTGGAGGAGAACTATATAAATACAGATTTTTGTAACTCTAGATGAAACTAACCCGCCCACTTTTGTCAAAAGGTGGCGCTACTGAGTCCCTGCACCACGCCCATTTCTGAAACTATGCACATGTCACCTGGCTAATAAATATGATCTGTCTGTCGAGTTTCATGCAATTTTAAGCAATTTCAGGCATGCTAAGAGTCTCAAAAGCATCCAAAAAGAATATTAAAGTTTGATGGATTGCCACAGCAACAGTTTCAAAGATATCAAGAATCCATTCACAGGTCTTCATCTGCCGTGTATTTACATTATACAGATGAAGTTTGAAGCAAATCGGGTAAAAATAAGAGGGTGATTTCAAAGCATTTTGAAAGTGACACACTTCCTGCTGCCAGTTGGTGGCGCTATAACTTTGACTCACAATAGTCACATCCATGTGATCGGGCTCTTACAACGAACACACTGCTGAAGTTTCATCAAGATTAGTTAATGTATGCCGTAGTTATGACACACTTCCCGTTTCACGTTTCTCGCCATAATTTCGTTTCCTCGCCACGCCCAAACCGTTCGAGATATCAAAAATCCCCTCGCAAACTTTCATCCTAAATGTCTTGACTTCACGCTGACCGAGTTTCGTGCCGTGTGTTTGAATTCTCTAGGAGGAGTGTTTCACATTCCTTTGCATGCGTTTTCCAAACAAGCCTAAATAGCCGACTTCCTGTTGGGCTGGGGTAAAAAGTTAGAGTGCGAAGTATATATGAAACGATGAGATCTACATGTGTACCGAGTTTCATATTATTACATGCAAGCGTGTTTGATTTATGGACCATGTTTTCCGACCCCGTTCCAGGGGGCGCTGTCGAGCCCCCCTGCCACGCCCGGGTACCATCTTCAGCCCGGCCCTGATGGCCGCAGGTTCTGACATGTGTGCAAAGTTTCAGGAGTTTTTGAGCATGTTAAGGCCTCCAAAAGTGTCCAAAAGGTAGTAAAAAAAGAATTAGAAGAAGAATAATAAATAATCCTTAGGAAAACAATAGGGCCTTCGCCCTTAGGGCTTGGGCCCTAAATATTACATTTACAAACTTATCCTACTAAAGAATACATTGTAACGCCCACATCAAATTCAGTAGCCTTAATAGTATATTTACTGCATCTCAAACATACCTGAGACCTTCCAACTGCACAAAGCAGCCAAACTGCATGATACTGGTGACTTTGCCATTGTAGATATCCCCCACGGACGGCTCCTCCGGTGGGGGCCGGTCCACGTGTTTATCCTTCCACCGGTCTGAGCTTTTGTCTTTGTCTTTGTCTCCCCGTGCGGGACTCCTGGACTTGCTGCGAGAGTGCCAGCGGCTCCTACGCTTCCTTCGGTCCCTCTCATTAGAGCGAGACCTAGAACGAGAGCGATGTCGTCTCCGTCTGTCCCGGTCTCGATCTCTGTCTCGGTCTCTATCTCTGCTCCAGCTTCTGCTCCTGCTCCTCCGCTTCTTCCTGCTGCTGGTTTCAGATCTAAGACGGATGATACTTACATGTTAAAAGGCGATACTATGATGCAGTGAGGAAATCATTGCAGCATCAACTTCAATGGTATCTATTTTATATAAGAGCAGGTCCTCACCTGTGTTTACTGCTGCTAGATTCTGTTCCACTAACACTGGGCATAAACATCTCTAACTCTTTCATGGCATCATCAGCAACTTTCACGTCATCATCATCCAGCATAGACTAGTTAGGAGAAAAGATAGTTTATGACCCATAAGTGGCTACTGTTGATTACAAACGTATTCCTAATATTTATACACTGGCAGTCAAGTTTGGAATAAGATTTTTTTTTTTTTATTATTAAAGAAGCCTCTTCTGCTCCCCAAAGCTGAATTTATTTGAACAAAACAAAAACAGTAACACTGTATTTTGACACTGAAGCCTAAAGTAATGGAATAAATAACATGTTCACAATATATTAAAATAGATAGCAGCTATTTTTAATTGTAATAATATTTTTACTATATCTGATCAAATAAATGCAGCCTTGGTGAGCATACAATGCTGCTTTCAAATGAAATATATATTTAAATAATTACCCTGGGAATAGGATTGTCAGGTCTGCACAGAGCTGGAAAAAGCTCTTTCAGCTTGTCCTTTTCACGCTTTGGCTTAGCCTCAGGATAAGAAGCTGTATAATAAAACACGCATCATAAAAGTATTATTAGGAGGAGAGATAAAAATATGGCACTGTGTGATGAAATATGCTGCATACTGATCTGAAGATACTGTTCAAATCAAAATGAACTGGGCTGCATTTCTCAAAAGCATTGCAAGCCTAAGTAGATCGTAGAACCATTGACACCAATAGTCTATGATCAATTTAGCTCACAATGCTTTTGAGAAAAGCAGACCTGATTGATGTAAATGAAAAGATTCTGAATATTCTTACCTTTACTGGTAACGTTAGATGCTTTTGGAGGAGGACGCATGGTTTGAATAAGACGAAGCAAATTGCCGACAAGTGAATCCTAAAGGACAGAGATGACAGAGTGGTTAGATATTCCTAAAAGTGCAACAATAAAACCACAAGACAAAAATTTAAAGGAACAAAGATAGAGAATACAAAAATGCTTACTGTGAAATCGGCTCCATTTTTAACCAGCACTGACTTAAAACCATCAAAGGTTGGATTTTTCTCAGCAAGACTGATTACAAACTCAGCTGAAAAACACAACAACCAGCAGACTGTTACTACAAACTTCTATACACGTAAATAGTAAAGCTGCAGCCAGAGAATATGCGTCTGTTTTTAACATTGGTCAATCATTTTTACTAACCAGTCCTTTACCAAACGTGACCATGGTAAGTATAATCTTAGTCAAAATATTAGTTATTACAGTACGTTACCTTTACAACATTTTTCAAATAACTCTATAAGGAAGACGGTTATATTTACAAATACACAACAGGCTCTACCACATGATAAATAGGACCACGTTGCTGACAGTAACCAGACTTTCTTTCAATTATAAAAGGTCCGATTCTAGATAAGATAAACGTTTAACATAATTGGGGAACTGAACATAATTTAATAGCATAACTGTTTATTCCAGGTAAATGACGCACAAGCACTGACTATACACGTAGAAAGACTAACGTTAACCAGCAAACGTTAGTTATGAGTTAACGTTAGCAACCTTAACGTAACACAGTGTCGTGTCGTCTCATTTATTTAACTCACCAAGGTCCTTGTCGCTGATTCCTAAATGGTTGTCAAGTTCGGTACAAACTTTAGACACCAAAGACAAATATTCGAGCTTTTTAAGCTCATCATCTCCGATCTCTGCCATCTTCAGCAATGTTATTTTTTCGTTTACCGGAAGAAAGTGGCAACGCTTCCCTTGTCCGGTAACTTCTAATTCCGGGTTACATTACAGGCGCCCTCTAACGGTCAAATGAGGAATTGTTGTCAGTGGAAAGAAATGTTTTTTCTCTCTAGTCTAGGGGGAGTAGGGTATTCCTGCACAACCGGAGGCTGCAGTTTTAGGACCCCAGTTTTAGGACCGCAGTTTCAGGACCCTAGTTTTCTGTGACAGCGCCACCTAACTAGACCACCAAAAACACTAATTTAACCCCTTTCTTGGCAATGATCACAGACGTCCCCAGATTATTGTTGTTCAACAATCATTAACGTTACTCGTTAAAACATCAGACTCTTACTTATTTGATCTGGACAATCTGAGCATCATTAGAAAGATTTAAAATTCCAGCTTTGATATTTGACCACTGTTTATGATAAAACTGGTTTGCAGTGACATTAATTTCTTAATTTATAACAGGAGTGCAAAATTATTAATCTGTTACGTTCGTTATTTTGAATAGAAATCATCACTCATAAAGCAGTCATTCACGTCTTCTCCGGTTTATTTGTGTTCACACATACATACAGCATCCGCCAGGGCTCTTAATCCAATGGTGCACATGTTTGGAGAAATAATGATTTTCATGTTCCACTAAATTATGCGATTTGAAGCTCAAACAGCGAACACAGCGAGATGGATCTGTGTCTCCTCTTCCTGATTTGCGTCAGTTATGATATCATCTCAGCGCTGTCTTATTCGCTATAGAGCTGTCAATCATCTCACGTGGTTGAAGCTGCTGTGTACACTTCCTCATTCTGACCTCCGTGAAAACAAAGCTAAGACACATCTCTTCACCTCAAACAAGAAGCTAATAAATGCACGATTTCGAGTAACTTATATGTGGTTTGTGTGTGATTTTCGTGTGATTTTGAATATTTTCATATGAATAAAGAATGTTAACAGTATTGCTAAGCAAGGTGTAGCCATTAGCTGCATATAAAATTCTAAATATAACATATTTCAACATCTTTTTTTGACTTAAAACCATTTTAAACCGCAACCGGAATATGATACAAATACTCGATGGTGGTTTAAAGTGAGCTTTAAGTAAAAGTGTAATATCAATCTTTTAAATTGTGTCATGTAGCTTGATGCTACTTGCTCTAATCCACCTGCTGTAGGAGCTTTTCTATTCCATAATCTTATTTGTAAAATATATATATATATATATATTATATATATATATATATATATATATATATATATATATATATATATATATATATTAGGCTATATTTTTTTTTTCTAAGAAGACTTAATCTTATCTTAATAGCCTACTATGTAGCCTACAAACTAAACCACCTGGAACCTAGAACTGCGGTCCTGAAACTGCAGCCGCCGCTATTTCATCCAGTTCGGTAGGTGGCGCTGTCACAAAAAACTAGGGTCCTGAAACTGCGGTCCTAAAACTGGGGTCCTAAAACTGCAGCCTCCGGTTGTGCAGGAACATACTATTGTCTAGGGGGGCCATGGAAACGTTTAGAGAAAAAAAGTGTAAAAATAATAAATAATAATATTAATAATAAACAAGATTACAATAAGTAACAATTTGATTAAAATAAATTAATAAATAAGTAAGTAAATAAATGCATACAAATGGATTTACAATAAATAAATAAATAATACATTTAACAGAACTGTTACTATAATGAGTAGGAAAAACAATAATGTGACAACAATAATAAACTAAATATTTTCAAATAATATTGTAGACATTTTTAAAATATTAATTTTTGCACAGTATTAGTTCGTTATACAAGAAACAATATATATATATATATTTATATATATATATATATATATATTATATATATATATATATATATATATATATTATATATATATATATATATATATATATATATATATATATATATATATATATATATATATATTGTGGGGGTCCCTCACACGATGATGATCATATTTGGGGGGATTTTGGCATCTGAAAGACTGAAACGTCTGTATTTATTTATAACAGATCTAGTGCGACATCTAGTGGCGCATTTCAGGACATTCAGGTCACTCCACTGACAGTTCCCTGCGTGAATCCGCACCGCTGTCAGGTTGGTGCGGATCTATGATGCTTAGGTTGGGCTTCGCATGGTCTTCTACATCATCAACCACCATCAAACACATCGCACAGGCTAGGCTCTTCACCGGATCCTTTCTACGAAAAGAGAATCATACTTTATATAAGAGACAGTGTTCTGGACAACAACAAGCCCTCCAGTTTAGCCAAAAGTCAGTTCGTGCCAGTACCAGATTGTCCTGGGAAAACTTCAGGTAGGCACTGACCTCTGACACGGTCATTCTCCCAGGCTGAGTGCTTCATGCGTGCTTGTACAAGCGCTTATAAAACTCTGCAGGTTTTCGTTAGCACTGCTGCTAACACAGAGACCTTGCCCAAAGACTTATAATGCATAGCATATGTTTCTTAACACTGCGTAGAAAATGCTGTCTACATAGGCAGCTTACTAAGATTTGAGACACAGCACTTGTTTACACGCAGTAAGTCGTATGCTGCTGGACTGTGTTTACAAATAAAAAGCTGGCATTCCCTGCCTAAACTGGATTGCTGGCTAGTTTAAGCTGGTTTTTAGCTGCAGTAAGGGCAGCACCTGAAAAAGTGCTCAAAACCTCTCTAAAACCAGGCTGGGACAGGACACTAATGGAAGCATATGGGTAGAAATATTTTGAAATGTAATACGCAGCAAAGTTGGTTTAAGCTTGTTTTGTTTTTAGCAGATGTGCTTCATTTTAATTTCCTACTGCTTGCAAATTAAAGTCACAATGAAATAAAATTTTTATTTTAAAGTATGTGCACTTACGTATGCTTACAGTGTACATACCTAAGAAAGTACTGTGTAAAATAAGGTAACTACATAGGTTAAGGTTAGGTTTAGGTGTTGGTTAAGGGTTACTACCAAGTTATTACCCAGTTATTGCAATTACTATAAAAAGTACATAGTATGTGCATGGGGAACTGATTGTAAAATAAAGTGCTAGCAAGATTTGCTATGTTTTATGGGAGATTACAGTATTTATTATATGTTATTTATCTGTGCACACATAAAAAAAAAGATGTCCTTGTAATAGGAGTAACTTTCCCTTACTCCTGCAGCGACATCTCTTTCTTCTCCGATGACGTGTTTTCCGGCGTGTTTTTTGCCCGACATTTTTTCTTAGCCGTATGTCACTAATGGGAAGACAACACTATCACAACTTCTGTTTCATGCTGACTTTATGCAGTATGGATTTCATCTGTCCTTTTTTATTGTATTTTTATTATTTCCTGAGTTTCTGTTAATAAGGCCATCTAGTCAGTGGTGGCACTCAGTTTACCGCAGTTATATTCCCTCATTGTTTTAGGTCTTCTGGAGTGGATTTCTTCAGCATGGCATCAGGGAGTGATGGACTGGACCGGTTAAAGACCCCAAAATACACCAATCGCCTGAGTAAAGAGAAGTCCTCCTATCTATTACAACATGCACACAACCCTGTGGACTGGTGAGTGACTCTGAGATCTTCAGCCTTGCTGTAAAACACACAGCATCCTAAAAACGTGCATATATGCTGTAGTATTCCTAATATAACGTCCCTTTGTGTATTTTATCTTCTCTCTTCATTCATAGGTATCCGTGGGGGCAAGAAGCCTTTGATAAAGCAAAGAGTGAAGACAAGCCCATTTTTCTTTCAGGTAACGTAATGTTATACAGAAAACAGATATGATGGTTGGTCCATGTTTTATTACACAGTCTTATTATTTCTTACAGTGGGTTATTCCACCTGTCACTGGTGTCACGTTATGGAGAGGGAATCGTTTGAAGACGAGGAGATTGGAAAAGTCCTCAGCGAGAACTTTGTGTGTATAAAGGTGGACAGAGAGGAGAGGCCTGACGTAGACAAAGTTTACATGACATTTGTGCAGGTTTGGACTTGGAAAATGTATTGTTGTAACTTACAAAGTGTCATGCTGATTAAAATACAATTAATGCTTTCTGCCCAGGCAACAAGTGGTGGTGGTGGCTGGCCAATGAGCGTGTGGCTTACACCAGATCTCAGGCCATTCATAGGTGGCACTTACTTTCCACCCAGAGACGGTGGAAGAAGACCTGGACTGAAAACTGTGCTTTTAAGAATTATAGAACAAGTAAGAACTGAGACGGAATTTTCTTGTTTGAAATGTCCTTTATGTATTCATCCTTCATTCATGTCATTTTTTAAAAATCTGATCTTATCTCGTCTTATCTTATCTGGTTCAGAAGCCACAAGAGGGTGCTAAGGGGGCCGTGTATTAATAATAATAGTAATAATAATAGAAAAAGTAAAAATGTACCAAATTGGACATTGTTACTACTATTATTTTATTATTTTAACAGTGATGTTTTTCTTTAGGATTATAAGTCTAACAGTAGCATTAAACAGATTAAATTAATAGGAAGTAAACATTTTCCAGATACCGGTAATATATACCCTACCGTTCTTTTACGTTTTCTTTAATACATTAATGCTTATATTCAGAAAGAGTGCATACAATTAATCAAAAGTCACAGTAAAGACTTTTAAGTTGTTACAAAAAAAATATATTTTTAAATGCTGTTTTATTGATTTTTTTTAAATGATTCAAATAATCTGGGGAAAATTGCATAATTTCTTCTAAAAAACATTTAAGCTGTTTCTTTAGCACCAGTTTAGCATATTAGAATGATTTCTGAAAGATTATGTGACACTGAAGACTGGAGTAATGGCTGCTGAAAATAAGGGATCAGTTAAGTTTTAAAATATATTTAAATAGAAAACATTTATTTTTACATTGGAATAGTATTCCACAATATTACTGTTTTTTACTGCATTTTTAATATAATAATTGCAGACATGGTGAGCATAAGATACTTCTTTCAAAAACATGAGCAAATTTTTTTTCACAGTTTAAATTTAAATTTTTCACATTTATATTTACAAATGCACGGAGTGCACGGGGTCAGTGATATTCAAAATGTGACATCCCCTGTACTATGGTGCTCTAATGTCTGAGGACCTTCATACTATGTGTTTTAGTGGCAGAGTAACAGAGAAAACCTGGAGTCCAGTGGAGAAAAAGTATTGGAAGCCCTCAGGAAGGGGACAGAAATCTCTGCCAGCCCTGGAGAAACTCTTCCATTCGGTCCAGATGTTGCCAACAGATGTTACCAGCAGCTGGCTCACTCTTATGAGGAAGAATATGGAGGTTTTCGAGAGGCGCCAAAGTTCCCATCACCAGGTAAACAAATATTGGGATGAATTGAAAGGATTGATCACCAAAACTCGTACACTATTTACAGTCTCTCAATAATTTGTTATTAGAACAGACTCACAAATACACAATATCCTGTTGACCACCTGTCTTGTGAGTTAATTACCTGACAAATACGCATCAACATTAATAATGAAAACTGGCCTTGTGATTTCTTTTCTGCAGTGAACCTGATGTTCCTGATGTCATTTTGGGCAGTAAATCGTACCAGCTCTGAGGGAGCTGAAGCGCTGCGAATGGCCCTTCACACTCTCCGAATGATGGCACTAGGGGGTATTAATGACCATGTGGCACAGGTGACATGCAAAAATAGTGTATTCAGAACCTGCCTGGAACATAATATGATATGAAATATCTATTCTTCGCTTTTACTGAACACAATGATACTCTGTCTTTCAGGGCTTTCACCGATATTCCACAGACTCCTCCTGGCATGTTCCTCACTTTGAAAAGATGTTATATGATCAAGGCCAGCTTGCTGTGGCCTATATCACTGCTTACCAGGTGGGAATATGTCTGTGTGGGGTACTCTTTGTTTTCATATATTTAATAGATTTTCTATCTCTTATCTCTCCAGATAATTGCTTATGTCCAGAAAGCCATAATGAAACAAATGTTCTGTACTTCTGTAGACACAATAAGGACTTATTGGTGTTATATAATGCTCATTCTGTGATTCTATATCAAAAGCCTAAGTTAAGATGATTTTAAGAGTTGTTTAAGGAACCAACGATATATCTGGCATTGGCTGGGTGTGGTGTTATCGTTGCTGTTAATCTCTACAGGTATCTGGGGAACGCCTATTTGCAGATGTGGCTCGTGATGTGTTGCTTTACGTCTCCAGAGACCTCAGTGACAAGGTGAGTCTTCTTCTCCCTCATTAGATCCCTCATTTGGCATCAGTCATGCTGAATCAGCACCAACCCACAATAGCACAGAAAAATCGCCCAGGTTGATGCCCTTTTTGAGGTCATTCCTCCTCTATTCTCTAGCACTGGGCGCCAGCCATCTTGTGATGATGAATGGTTTGATGACACACACAATTAAAACCCCTCAAATTTTGAAAATCATATTTTTGAAGATTTATGGAGTAATTCGGTACCAACAAAAGCACACAGTGAACATCATTTTGTTTGGTTGTGAGAGTTACATTAGAGGTTAATGTTTCCCTTTGACCCAAAATATACACGTTTGTAAAAAAATTGTATGTAAATTGTTATTGTATAAAATTGTTATTATACTTTCAACAGGTCCACTGTATGCTAACCTTATGTACATAACATATTTGAAATGTATTAACTAGAAAACCAAGAAATAATGATTCCGCAAGAAACCACAACGTAACTGAAAACAGCCTACAAGTGGCAAAAAATAAAATAAAAAAATAAAACAAATTTGATTTGAGAATTGTGCTGCCCTCTGCAGTCTGGCGGCTTCTATAGCGCTGAGGATGCAGATTCCTTTCCTTCTGCGGAATCCACTGAGAAGAGAGAGGGAGCGTTTTGTGTGTGGACAGCAGGAGAGATCAGAGAGCTGCTTCCTGACATCGTGGAAGGCGCCACAGGAGGCGCAACACAGGCGGATATCTTCATGCATCATTACGGTGTGAAAGAGCAAGGCAACGTGGACCCTGCTCAGGTTTGGGAATTTGAGGTTTTTGATGAGAGCCAGAACCTTTCTAACCATGTTACACTGATTCTTGACTACCACACTGAAGCAAATAAAAGTTTAAGGATTTGTTAGACTGTAGTTGTGTCTGAAATTGCACACTGTCTAGTAGGTTGCTACTACATCTAGTTTGAAAATGTAAACTTATTTCACAACTGTTTAAAACTGTATAGTATGAATGTGTAGAAGTGGTGGCTGGTGGGTTTTAAAATAGAGGATGCACAAAATTTTAGCGGTCATATTTTTAAACTACTTTAAAATGGCTTTTTTGGTCACTTATATACCTGAATATTTATAGAAAATGATACAGATACATCAAGGCAGTATAAATATAAGTTCACTCACCTAGTCCACTTTAAGCAAAAAATCCATCCTTCTGTCAGTTCTATTCATTTTTAATAGCAGGGATTTTTATTATGTGCATCTACTGATTTGTTTCTGATTCTTGTGTTCTTGGTGTTTTTGTAGGACCCCCATGGAGAGCTGCAGGGTCAAAATGTGCTGATTGTGCGTTACTCAGTGGAGCTCACCGCTGCTCACTTTGCCATCAGCGTGGACAGACTGTCCGAGCTGCTGTCCGATGCCAGGGCCAAGCTGGCCGAGGTACGGAGAGCCCGCCCACCTCCTCACCTGGACACCAAAATGCTTGCTTCCTGGAACGGTACGTTTCCTGCATCCTGATTGGAAGAATGATAAGTGTCATCCACTAATATACTGCTTGAAATACCAAAACACAAAACAGGGAAAAGAATCAATGAAAGGCTGAGGCATGAAGAAAATTCGCAATGCTTGCATCCCCCAAAGCTATATGTACCCCCTTCTTATTCTTACGATTTTATTGATTTCACTTTGCGAACAAGGTCCAGTGTTCGACAAGCTCCGTAAATGTTTTTTTTTTTCATCTGGGTTTGCCTTAATAGCAACACTATAATGTTAGAGTTCTTTCATGCAGCGCTTAGATGTGGTGCCAGGCTTTTAAAAGCCCACGTAGGGAACCTCTGGGTTGTGGTCTTTGCCCTCGTTGTCTTTAATGAAAGGATATCAAAGCCTTCACAGGGTGCCAAGGCCCCTTTGGAGCTTTAGCTGACGAAAGTGCTCAAGAATAGTGACTAATGAGCTGATATCTTAATTAAAGAAAGCATGAGACATTGTTTAATGAAAGTGTTCCTTCCAGAGCTACGCTCCATTACATTCTTAATGCATACAGACTGGATATTGCTACCTGCAGAGTAACCCTTGGCATTAATCAAACCTGATAGGTCCACTCGCATAGCCGTGAGACATGTCTGGGCTACAGGCACACAGAGCTCTGACAGGACTATTGTTAGTGATCCTCGCCCCTCTGAACACATTGTACTTTAGATCTTATAAACTCAGTGTCTCCTTTCGAAGTTCTTCTGTCTTGGTTGGCACCTATTGCACCTTTATCAAAGGTTTTTAGCTCTCGTTGGTGGAGAGTTTCTTTGGGACAGAACTCTTCCTGAATACTAATCTAAAATTTTGCAACAATTCGGAAGGAAGGTGGAGAAGTGATTTGAAATTGTCATGTGGTCAATGTGTCATGTAAATGCTTTATAACAGTAGCTATGTTTCCATCCACCTATTTATTTATTTTGTTTACTAAAGCACTTTTGCTGAAGGAAAAAATGTAACATGGTCCATGTCCATTCCCATTTCTTTGGTCAGGGCTGATGTTGTCCGGGTTTGCTCGTGTCGGAGCCGTGCTCGGTGACAAGGCTCTGCTAGAAAGGGCTGAGCGAGCAGCTTATTTTCTCCAAAAACACCTGTGGGACGAAGAGGACCAGAGGATTCTCCGTTCCTGTTACCGTGGAAATAACATGGAGGTGGAGCAAGTGTAAGGAACATTTCTGGCTGTCAAAAAATAAGATGCATTCAGGCTGACATAGCACTGAGGTTGATAGTTGTGGATTGTGAACTGTTTGTTTACTAGCCTACATATACTATATTTTAATTACGAGTTTATTTAAAGTGAGAATAAAAAACCCAACAACAAACAAACAGGATATTTATTCGGGCTTGTCATTGTAGAAAGGATACTTGTTTTTACATATTATGATCAGGGTTGTTTTTATTAACTAAAACTATAAAAACAAATAGTTTTTGTGAATTGAAATAAAGCTGAAATGAAAAAAAAAATCGAAATATTAGATATAACATTAGAAATGTAAACTTAAAAATAAGAAATGTTGCCTTTGCAACTAACTGAAATTATAAAAAGTTCTAAAATGACATAAAACTAAAATAAAAACAAGGTATATGTATATTAATAATACTAAAATTATAACACTAATTTGGTGAGTTTGTATGTGCCTTTACAGTGGGCCAAGAAAACTAGCACACATTCTGTCTCACTTCCCAGTCTTAATTGCCTTGGCACATATCCTGCAAATGCAGAAATGACCCAGAATCAGCACAATACGAAGCTTTTCACGTATGAAATCACCCACAGACACACACACACACATTCACTGACCTCATTCTTGGGGTAACCTCTCATTTGTACCTCTCATTACCAGTCTGTGTCAGCACATCGGTCATCCCACAATGCTGAGTGCGCGTCTCAAGCCACGCAGATCATTTTTATGAGTTAACCCACACACCATTTATCACTGAGCTAAACGGGTTATATTTTCACCTTTATTTTGAACCTTTTTGTTTGAGTGTTCATCAATGGGATAATGGAAAAAATTGCTTCATTGTGCACTTTGCATAATGCTTAATCAGGAACACTCCCTCTGTAATCACCTGATTGGCCCTATTTAAGTTAGCGTAGGATGTGATGTTTTCTCCTCTTACGGATATGCTCAGATCTGTTTGTATAAGGGAGATGTAAAAATCTGCATTTGTTTGTTTTTAATCACCTTTGGAGGATTTCCCTCACAGAGAATAATTTATCAGGAGTCCCAGCCAAAAGATGATTTACTGGGAAATGATTTACTTGTGTTTCTGATTTAATCCTCAAGAGGAACTACTCTCTTGCTTTGTTCCTCACTTTGAATATTCCACATCAACTTTTAGAAGAATAGTTGTCAGAAAATGAAAATGTCCTCATTTACTCACCCTCATGCGGTTCAAGATACCATTTCAAATTCTGAAAACTGTACTGGTCACACTTTTCCATGCATTTAAAGTGAATCTGGGCTGAACCTTTCAAGCTTCAAAAAAGGACACAAAAGCACCCAAACTGTATTATAAACAAACAATGACACTCAAAACCAGTGTTACTCTCGTATGGAGCGGAATCAAAGCAACCACCGCGTCTGTTTACGTCTCTCTCCAACACTAGAAAGC
Source organism: Chrosomus eos (assembly GCA_036326025.1). NCBI lineage: Eukaryota > Metazoa > Chordata > Actinopteri > Cypriniformes > Leuciscidae > Chrosomus > Chrosomus eos. Next base: position 25,242,866 of record CM070830.1, read on the forward strand.
TTTTCTAATATTAACTCGGTCTCTAAAACTCTTTCCTGATCATAACCCTTCATTTTCCAGTGACATTCTTATGAGCTTTTCTCTTTTGTAATGTCTCTCAGCCATCTCTCTTTCTACAGTCTTTCTTCAAATCTCCTTCTTTCACGTTCTCTCTCCTCCACCGTCATACGCCCCCTAATGCTGATTGGCTACACGTTTGTTGTTGAGTCTGGTTGTCTTGGGCAGACCAACTTTCAAACAGCGTTTTTCAAATATTGCTTACCTCCCCTTTAATTTCATTGTGTTTTGTTTGACCTTTTCCTGCCTGTGTTCCTGGTCATTATTAGTTTCCATAATTACTCATTAGTTCCACACCTGTTCTGTTTTCCTTTGATTACTCCCTGTGTTTATAAGCCCTTGGTTTTCTCAGTTCAGTGTTCTCTGTTGATTATGTTAAAGTGTAGTTGCCTTGTTGATTTGATCCTGTGTATTTTCCTAGTGTATTCAAATATTTTTTGAATTCATTCGGATTCGTCCGTGTTCATCTATGCGTAACAGTGTGAGAAGTAGACTGACATTATTCACTGATAATCTTCCCCTCCAGTGAGCTGTTGAGTCAGTGAGTAAACTCTTGAATCAAATCAGTTTACTTTGTGAATGAATCATTCAGTCCACTTTTGTGAACCAAATAGACCAATTCAACTCAAAAGAAGGATTCGTTCACAAATCAGACATATTTCATGACATCCACCCTAATGCTCCCTGTCGAAGATTTTCAATGAGTAACGGCACTCTGCTTCTCATACAAAGTTATCATATGACTTGGAATATAGTGTGTGATTCACATGGACCACGTTTATTATACTTTTATTGTGCTTTTTGGAGCTTGAAAGCTTTATACTCTGTTCATTGTAATTGCTTGGAAAAGAGCATGGAAAACAGCCTCACCTTTTGTCTTCTGCGGAAGAAAGAAAGTCATGTGGGTTTGGAACAACATGAAGGTGAGTAAATGATGACAGAATGTTCATTTTAGGGTGAACTAATCCTTTAAAGAGCCCTGTGCCATGCAGTGAAAACATTTAGAGAAAATCTGGCTTCAATGTTTGATAAGAACGAGACAGGTTACTTGACTGTTGTAGTTCTCAAATGGAATTAGGGGCCTTTTATTGTAATAGAAGAAATATGCTATAGTATTTGGGCCAGGTAAAAATGTAGTGCCAGGTTTATTATTCATGAACCATCCAGTGGCTGTGCTGTTTTTCCAAGGAATGTGGCAAACGGTCCAAATCTTGTTCAGCTGTATAAAAATCATACAGGACATTGTGAGGAGATCTATCTGTTTGGAACAAGAAGCCCTCTGGCTCCTGAGATAGATAGAGGTTAGGCTTGTTTTATGACTTCGGTCTCCTGACAGGTTTGTGTGGAAGTTATGATGTGGCTTTGCTGCACTTTGAAGAGACTGTATCACCTGGTGAGAATACAGAGAATGAACAAGGAGGGAATGGAAAAATCCAGGGAGAGCTGTTCATTAAAAATTGACTGGCAGGCTGATTTGTTTTGTTGTCTCACTGGGAAGAAACAAAAAATGAAACAGAGGAGTCATATTTTTCTCTGAGCCCATAAACCCTGCTGTGGGTCGAGAATACCTTAGTAGAAACTTACTTCATAGTTCAATGAAGGGCTAGTTAGCATGTTCCAGTTAGCCCCTGCTGGGGACCAGCAGATCCTTTTAGTCTTGCAAGTTGCGAGGTGTGTGTGTGTGTGTGTGTGTGTGTGTGTGTGTGTGTGTGTGTGTGTGTGTGTGTGTGTGTGTGTGTGTGTGTGTGTGTGTGTGTGTGTGTGTGTGTGTATTTGTTTAGTACCTAGTCCTAGTACCTAGTCACAAGGTTCTTCTCCAAAATCACCTATCACTTATTGTACATGACATTTGAATAGTGCATTAGATCTGACAGCTTGAGGCAATGACATGGAAGGGGTCAGATGTTGAGTGTGATCTTCTCACTGGCACCTCATGACATTTTTCATCTCTTGGAATGCCAGTTGTTTAAACTAAGAACCGTGGAGGTTAAGTTCCCAGCATTAGACCCGCCTCGTCCATCCTGCTGCTGACACTATGATATCTTCAGACCTGTCACTATCTGTTTCCTCACACTCAGCTGGCTACAGTGTCACCTCTGTTCAAGGGTCTAGGACAAGGGTTGATGTGATCTGAATCAAATTTATTTTAAACTTCAAAGACTTTTGCAATCTTTTTGGGTGACACCACCTCAAAAGGAATTTCGAATGGATTTTCTAACCCAAAGGTCCTGCTAAATGTCTCTGTATGCATGTCACTCAATTCACAGCGCTTTTGCAGTTTAAAGGGGACCTATTATACCCCTTTTTACAAGATTTAAAATAAGTCTCTGATTAGTGTGTATGTGAATGTGGCGAGCAGGATGAGGCCGAGGGCCGTGAGAGAGCGGCACGAGGACGGTGGCGTGATTACTGATGAGCGCCACCTACGCGACGCACCGGTCTCGTATCTCTCATGGCCCTCGGCCTTGTCCTGCTCGCCACAGTGAAGTTTTAGCTCAAAACCCCACATATAATTTTTTATAGCATGTTAGAATTTGCACTTTTGCAAAAAGTGAGGAAAAAATGTCACTTTAAATGCAAATGAGCTGATGCTCCTGGCCCCCTTTCAAGAAGAGGGCGGAGCTTCAATCATGCTCGGGCAAAATGATAGTCTCATGCACTGAAAATGTCAGAAACTGTCAGTAGTGGTGTTTAGCCTTATATGTCCAGTCATCAGACTGCACGTTTATGAATTACGCAGACGGTAGGCATGTCAGGATAAAAATAATGACGTAGCTCTGGTTTCCCGGTGCCTTCACGTGCTATCAGTAATTTCATAATTCCCACTTTTAAAGTCGGGATTAGTGATTAATAGCTCGTCGCATTCAAGTGGACAACTTCAAAGGGAGTTCAAGTGCATTTCTTTATTAGGAAACTCGTATTTACAATAATTCTGCTAGCACGTGAGGGCAGCATCAGTAAAAACAGGCAGATACAATGGTAGCTTTAGCAAAATTAGCTGTTCATAGTGCCAACAAGGAAGGACTCACAAAATGTGACATGTGATACTTACTTGGTCTGGATCTGATGTTTGCGCACGAAGCGTTGGAATTGACCCATCTTTTAGAATGAACCTTTTTGAAAACCTAGCGTTGAAAAGAACCTTGTTTCTCTTTGATTTATGGGAAATATGGAAAAAGAGTGGATTTTGGGAAGGCATGTCATACCTACTGATGGTTTTACCATCTGGATCTCACACTCAAACGCTTGTCACGCTCAATGATTAAAGATACAGATCACACAAATATTAAAATTAAATCATAATTTTCTCGCCTTCATGTAATTTCAAACCTGTTTATTTTGCAAACTTCTGTTTTTCCATACACTACAAGTGTAACCTTTACTTTCATTGTAAGAAAATTGACTTTTTTTGGGTGAACTGTCCTTTTAATAATAGAAGTGGTTTCTAAATGATCTAAATGATTGCTTCTGTTCTGACATTTCCCTCTGATTTCATGTCATGGATTGCAATACCCAGTTCTGGCAGCAAATCAACGTGAAGCACTCTGAAATAAGAACAGGAGTACCATGTGGACATAAGCAATTGTAATAGTTTGAAACAGGATGCAATTCATGCAGGAACATTAACCTGTGAGTGATGTGTATTTTTCCCACCAGGGCTGTAATGCATTCATGCGGCGCTTCAGTGAGGAAAAAGATTCACTTTCAGTAAACAGATACTTTACTGCCTCTGCTTTTTTTTTTTTTTTTTTTTTGATCGCCCTAATTTTTAATAATCCATTTCACTCAAATGTACATCACAATACAGAAAAAAAGATATGTCTCTACTTACGTTAAATTGTGAGGTGTCATTTCAGCGCCACTACTTGCATCAAATGGAATTGCAGACTGTTTATTTTAACAACATTAGTGCAGTGCTTTATGTTAGTTAGTTTGAGGTGAGACTGTTTGTTTGTCATCCAATGGAAGATTTTTTTGTGCAATTCCGCATGGTGCCACTAGTTGAACAGATATTCCACGATTCACTAATATATCAATGTATATTACACACACATTGTCACATTTGTATAACCATAACACTTAATACTGTTTTAGCAACTTTGCATGGTATGATAGTATTGCTTTATAAAGGTTATATCCAGGTTTATTATATTTAATTATTATTAAAATGAAATCTAAAATCATAAAATACTTACAAATAAACAGAATCATAAAATATATATATAAAAAAAAATTCCAGCTAGTTGCCAAGGCAACATTTCTCATTTTAATTTAGTTCAACTATAATAAAATTGACAAATAAAAACTGAAATAAAAAAATAAAATAAAAACTATATAGGCATTTAAAAAATACAATGATTACTAACACATTAACATTAAAATGAGAATTAAAATGTAAAAATAAAAACTAATTTAAAATATGAATAACGACACCGTGTTCTAACTATACGCGACGCGATAAAATTCCAGCGACAGCAAGTGTGTCTGTCCACACTAGACGCGATGCGACTGTGAGACGCCACACCGTCAATCAAAAATCACAGCCATTCAGAACAGCGTGTGTATTCAGTGCTTCAGCTATACTTCTCCAGACGGAATCCTTTTTCCTGATGTCTTTGTGGAATTTGTGGGATTTATCGTAGAGAATTGAATGACTTTGAACTTCGACAATCAGTTCCTCGTCGTCCATGTTTGATGATTAAATATTCATGACACGCAGAATTTCCATCCAATGAGATCTCTGTGTGGGCGGATCTGTCAGCCGCGACGTCGCAGAAATAGGAACCGTTTCTAAATTAGAAACTTTGCCTGTCGCCGTCGCATCTGGTTTGGACAAAAACTCTGATTAACATGGAAAAGATACCTTTTATCGCGTGTCGCGGCGCATGTAGTTAGGACACGGTGTGAGGGTGGCCATTTTTCCATTGAATGTAAAAGGCTTCCTGTGGAATCTGCACAAAAACAGTCTGCTATACTGCTTGAAATTGCAAACTGCTATTTCTTACCATTCATCCATCCATTTGCCTAACTGCTAATGTTTTGTAGGGTAATGGGGCATTATCATATTATTTTAATTTATTATAATCTTTTTTTGTAGCGCAAGTAGTTTTACTGTTTTCTGCACTTTGTTATTCTCCTAGTCATTTACCCAAGCAGCTAATGAATCCAAAGTCTCGCACATTTACAAGAAATAGCAAATAAGGTGAATATGAGGTATCCGTAGAGTTTACAAGTTTCGCATTCCTGCTGTTAACTCTCATGATCTCTTGTCTCTAAGGCTTCCATTGATACGTGCATCACTGTAAATGCGGTTTCCTTTCTTTTGCAGTTTAAATTATTTCTGTGGTAAATTGGCAGCATGCCAGAGTTGAGCTTATGTTATGTCGATCAACCCAGCGCAAGTTAACCTGACGTTATTACGCAGGTCAACCCGACATTACCAAAACATTGAATTTGTATAAGAACAAAAGATCTTGACCTTCCCTACTAATGTTCTCTATAATGTTCTCTCCAGTGCATCTCCCATTTCAGGCTTCCTGGATGACTATGCGTTTGTGGTTTGTGGGCTGCTGGACCTGTTTGAGGCCACGCAAAGGGTCAGCTGGCTGCAGTGGGCCGAAGAACTCCAGCTGAGGCAGGATGAGCTCTTCTGGGACTCCCAGGGCAGCGGCTACTTCTGCAGCGACCCCTCAGATCCGACACTGCTGTTGGCTCTCAAACAAGGTGAGGAGTGACATCATGACGGTACCCTGCACATACAGGCTATGGACTCCTAGGCTTTTTGCTCTGGGAATGTGTGGGTGGTTATGAGTCATGGAAAGGATGATGAAGATCTGTAGCTGTCAGTCTGCATTCTGAATCACTCCACCACAGAGCTGTGCTGTCACCGCTGATAGCACCACCACACTGCGCTCTTATGGACCCTCGCCTGGGTAACTCTGTTTCAGTCAGTCGTACCCTGCTGAAACCGCCCGGTTCTCTCCTTACGTAACCTCATCACTGTCTTTCATTATGCTGTAATGTCCCTCTCTCTTTTCTATCTCACCCAAACACACTGTCTTTTTCTCGCCATTTCTTTTCCACTCCATCTTCTGATGAATTGTAATATCTCCTCCTCCACCCTTCTCCATGTTTCTGGGTAGAACTTGACCAATATAGAAGACTGATCCAGTACATCAAAGCCTGCTTTGTGAAAGCAATTGATGTTTCCTTGAAGACACATCCCTTTTATTTCACGCTCTGCACCATTCATCCCCTTCGCCGTGACATTGCTATGGAAGTGGAATGAGAGAGTGATTTTTCATTCCTTTTTTGTCTCCCATGACAAGCCAAATAAAGAAAAAGATCCACACACATACTTTCGAAGTGTATAAGTGCCGGGCTTAATGTCCCGAATGGCTTGGCTCCATATTTTCTCCCCAGGAATTGGAAGTATGAGCTGATGTGAGCGAATAGTCACACCAGCGCGCATGGGTTGTGACTGATGGCACTGTGAAAATGGCACTGACACCAATGAGATATGGATAAGGGCAGAGAAAGCTAACTGTTATGTTTTTGTTGTTGCTTCTGATAAATTAAAATGGACATAAGGCAGATTTTTCATCTTTTCTGAGTGACTGGGCCATTATATAGTGAGCCAAGCGTGCAGAGTTGGCTCCATTAGGAGTCGTGCGGTGCCGTCACGTGTCAAAACCGAGTCCCTTCACCTCTCTCTGTCGGTGGAAGACGGATTGCCTCCCAAAGCATCTGCCACTCTATATTTTACGCCTTGCCCACACTAGACAAAACCAAACCCAGTCAGCTTTGCTGTTTCAAAGAAACCACAGGTAGTGTAGCCACTAGTTTTTTTTATTATAATATTTGTTTATTTTGGACTTGAGTCCTTCAAAGTTTTTTGTTGCTGTGAAACTTTTTAGTATTTAATGGAAAACCTGTTTTCCATATTGACCGCATGCTAATGCTGTTGCTGTGTGCTCCTGGGAAGTTCTAAGAGCATAATAATAATAATCATAGTCATCTTTTCTTTAGCTTTTTCTTTTCTCATCAAAGGCATTTTAAGAAGCTTCATTACCGTCCAAGTTTTAGGTCGGTAAGATTTGTTTATGTTTTAAAGGTCTCTTATGCTCTCTAAGGCTGCATTTGTTTGATCAACAAAACAGTAAATGTTTGTGAAATGTTATTACAATAACTACTTTCCATTTTAATATGCTGTATAAAGCTGAATTTTCAGCATCATTACTCCAGCCTTCAGTGTCAAATATCCTTCAGAAATCATTCCAACATGCTGATATGCTGCAAGAAAGAGAATATATAGGCTAGTTTGGTCACAGTATCCTGTCACTTTATAAACTAGACAGATTAGTAGTATTTTGTGGCAAGCTTTATCACTAAACTTAATTAACAGTACACAGAGGCCATGCAAACCAATTATACTGTCAACATTCATAATTAGAATTTATTATGATCAATACTTATTCTCTTTCACCATAATTTGTAAATTCATTACTCGAAACTCGGAATCCCAGATTTATGTTGCAGCTTATGGTTGTTTATTCTGACAGGACTTTCACACAGTAAATGGCCACTCGTGGTGCATGTGTCTTTTAAGGAGTGTGTTACCTGATATCATCTGCATGTGTTTGTTTGGGACAGCATTGCTGCTATTCATCAGTCATCGCTTCCGTCCCTCTCAGCTCCCAGATGCAATCAACTCATTACATTGTGACATGCGGCCCGGGAACCCACTCCCAGCACTCCCTCTGCACACACACACAAACAAAGAGCAGATAAAGTAAATCAACTCACAGCTCTAGAGCCACTTCACTCGTGATATCAGGCACTTTAAGCTCTGCTTAACCTGATAAATGGTCTCTGGTTAAATTGATATTGTAACCATCAATGTTATGATGCCATTTTTTTCAAGAGCCAGACTATAAACATCAATGTACTGGAAAACATGGCTTTTTGCACTATAGACTGGTTATCTGACTGGATTTCTATTGTATCCTTTTTCTTTTTTAGATCAGGATGGTGCCGAACCCAGTGCAAACTCTGTCTCAGCCATGAACTTGCTGCGGCTCTCCCACCTCACAGGCCGGCAGGACTGGATACAGCGCTCTCAGAAATTACTGATTGCCTTTTCTGATAGACTGACTAAGGTGCCAATTGCCCTGCCAGACATGGTCCGCAGTGTCATGGCCCAACATTACACCCTTAAACAGGTAACTGGTCCACAGCTACTGAATATGAATTTTAAAAAAGTCTGGTTTCACTTGTCACCTCATGTCCAACTGATGCAATGGCAATGGATGTTTTTACTCCTTGACTTTGAATACTACAATAAGAAAGACATGTTCACAAGTCCCTAAAGTAGAGTCAGACTTAATTCTCAAGTCTCTCAAGGCCAGGTCTAAAGTCAAGTCTTTTTTGGTAGTTTTCCACTGTATGCTCATCATATATACCATAGCATATTACACACACACACACACACACACACACACACACACACACACACACACACACACACACACACACACACACACACACACACACACACACACACACACACACACACACACACACACACACACACACACACACACACACACACACACACACACACACACACACACACACACACACACACACCTATTGTCTGGCTGTGACCAAGCCTCAGATTTACCCTGGTCTGAATTGTTTGTTTAATTGACTTGGACATGATCGAAAGATCGCCTGCATTATATGTAATAATATAATTTATACATTTTTATTATGCAGCAATGTAGAAAGTAAACAGTGATGGAACAATGGTTTTTGACAGAAAATGAATTATGACTCTAGGCAGAGATCATTGATCAAGGTACTCTCAATGATTTTCCTGTTCCATCTGGTGTAGATGTCCTGCAGGTTAGACCGATACACCCGCGGTGTTATATGCAGCTGACCGCACCACCCTCGACATGTCCTTGCAGTCCAATGTTTTGCATCTACTGTACCGGACAGTAATACAGCCTGACAGGAAGCTTTCAATTGTGCACGCAAGTTTAATGATCAAAGCATCTGGGGAGCCATCCTGAAATTCCCTAGGCATGTGTGGGCCATGCCAAGCCTTCTGGAAGATACTCGCTTAGGGGCCCTATTGATCAGGAAGGTGTCAAAACCAGCCAGTGAAGCTGGTGGACCACAAAACTCTTGCTGCTTAATAAACCTGTTTGGGACAACAGCAAACTAGCATGCGAGACACAGCATATGCTGGTGGCAAACCATGGCTGGATGTAATACAGTTCCACTGAAGAACCTCCTCACTTCATGCTCCGAAAACCTGAAAGTGAACTTCTCTGCAGTGGGGACTGTCACTTCTGAATGCATCAGCCTCCTGGCTAATGTTATGGCTAACACCATAAACTAGATTAATTTGTCATCTGTAATGACAAAGCTGAATTTTCAGCAGTCATTACTCCAGTCTTCAGTGTCAAATGATCCTCCAGAAATCATTCTAATATGCTGATTTGGTGCTCAAGAAACATTTCTTATTAATATCAATGTTGAAAACGGTTGTGCTGCGTAATATTTTTTGTAAAAACCACTTTTTTAGGACTCTTCTACTTTTAATAGAATTTTTTGGTGACATCTTTGCTGAATAAAAGCATTTCCAAACTTTTGAAGGGTGCATCTGATCCCTAATTAGCTTCTTTTTTGTTTGGATATCAGTATGACCCTTGCTATAGCTAGTTCAGCAGTCTTCACTATGAGGACCGTTAGCGAACGAATCTGTCACGTCAACTAGACGGATGCTGCTGGATAAAAGTTTTACCTGTCAGGGCCTTTTTCCAAATTTCCTCCTGTTCCTGGACAGTTGTAAGAACTGTGAACATGTGTCATGGCCATCAGAGCTCACCAGCGGCAGAGAAGTCATCAGAGTTGGAGGAATAACAAGCTAAAGGTCCAGCTAAGGGCAGCCCGCTCCACATCACACCTGCCCACCTCATTACAGCACCATACGAGCAGCTCTGACCCTTTCTTCATCTCTTTTATTCTCTTCTCATTTGTTCACTTGGTGGTTCATACGTCTTTTTTTGTTCACAAGTTTGTTGTTCTGTTCTTCGTAACAGTGTCTTATTTTTTTCTCGTAGATCGTTGTCTGTGGCCAGCCTGATGCTGAGGACACTGCAAGTTTGATTTCCTGTGTCAACTCCCTATTTCTGCCCCACAAAGTAAGTGTGCTTTACTCTCTGAAGAAGAGCATTGTTAGGACTTTAAGGTCACTCTAATTGGGAGTTTAAATCTGTCCACTCGACTTTGAAATACTACATGAGGCAATAGCAACATAAATGTTTGAGGAATATATTTTTGATAAACCTTTAAATAAAGTAAAATAATTAATATACATTTTTATTTTGAACGAAAAAACTGCTGTGAAATTTCAATAAAGAATGTTTGGGTGTTTCTTCAACTTTGTGCACTTTTAGTAAATATACTCATTTAAAATGCACATCTTAAAATCATAAAATCTTACTGTCACATGCGGGTTGCAGATATGAGGAGAAAGAGGATCATATATATATATATATATATATATATATATATATATATATATATATATATATATATATATATATATATATATTTAGTTTGATTGGAAATAATACATAATGCTAATTTTATGCTCACACATTACATTACATTTTTTCTTAAAACATTATGTCTCATATCAAACATGCTCTTAATTTTTTTGCTCAGTTTATTCTTATTCTTACGGTAAAAACTGATAGTTGTTGTTGCCAGAAATTCACCATTAATTCAGTCATTAAGTGATATAATGATAATTTACCAATCTACTTGAACTAGCAAAATCTGCTTTTACCTCAAAATGTGCTGATATCCACAACAATAATACAGGTGGCACAATAGAAAGTCACATTATGACTCAATTATGACCAAGCTGCACAGGGTTGTACACACAAAAACAAAATAAAATAAAATAATGCAATAAACATGAAATAAATAACATTAAATGACACAAAACACTCCAATGTACATTATTGATAACAAAAATAAGAAGAAACAAAACTATTAAAATCAAATATAATCACACAGGGACTTCCTAGAATATCCGTTTACTGTTTTTCTCTCTAAATTATATGGTAATTCTAAATTTTTACTTCCAAAAACCATAAATTTGACAGGATTTTACTGAAGAATTACATATGATGTGATGTTAAACAATTGATAGTTTCTTTCAAGGTAACTTAAAGTTAACCAATTAACAGGTTTTTACTTTCGCATTGTTGTATTTTTCTGTAAAAAAGCGTTTGTTGTGAACTTAAGGGTGTACTCACACTAGGCACGGTTGCCATGAACCGGGCCCGAGTACAATTGTCCCCCCTCCCCACTCCCCCTCTGGCCTGCACTCACATAGGGTTTCAGCATTCGTGCCGGAGCACGCTTACGTCATTATGGTGCGACGGTTTCGGGATAAACAAGAAGAGCGGAGGCTCTCTGAACCAACGCATTCTCATCCTTTGGCGTCATATATGTGACGCCATATGACATTTCGTCGAAATCTTACGCACATGGCACCCTTTAGCGTCAATATAACACGCACTGTTATGGGTAGGTTTAGGTCTGGGGTAGCGTTAGGTTATGACGCCTTGGGATCTGCGTCTCATATTGGCGCTAAAGGATGCCATGTGCGTCGGATTTAGACGCGCGTCACCTGTATGACGCCTTGGGATGAGAACGGGCTGCTCTGAACACAATGCTGTTCCGTGCTCCAGCACGGTTAGCGCTCACACTGCATGCGAACCGCGCCCGAGTCCAACTGAACCGTACTCTGGCCCACCTCTTCCAAGCGGGCCAGGGCCGGCTAATCGAGCCGCGCCCGGGCACGGTTCGGAGCACTCACACTAGTCAAACGAACCGCGCTTTGGTGGTCAAACGCACTCGGGCACGGTTCAAACTGGCTAGTGTGAGTACACCCTAAGTCTACAAATAAGCTAAGAAGCTAATTTTAAAGGCTTTTTTTAATCTTGCATAATAGACATATGTATAATAGATTCATTTGAAGCAACACTGACTGACTAATTTAACATTTGACCTTTTTTCAGATCGTAGTGGCCCTTCCCTGTATGTAGATATTTTTCCTCGTACATGACACGTTCATTGGTTTACACAGAATGCCTTGTGCGTCGGAGCACAGTCATGCTAATGAGTTCACTAAAGTAATCTCCAGCAAAAGGTCAAGTTGTCAGATTTTTAACCTATGCATGCTGGCGCACACACTTCCAGGCAAAGGGGCTTGGACAATGGCTACCCACCACACTACGTTTGAAATTTCGGAATAATTAGTAAATAGTTAGAGTTTTCTCTAGACGTTAGCCTTGGGCTTGGCTTTGTAGGGATTTTTTCCTTTCGCTAAAGGTCATAACTCAGGATAGCATTTGCACTCTTTCTGCCCTTTTCCCCAGTGCTTCTTCGAACGCTCTCTTCTCTTGCACGACGACAGAAAGAGCAAACGAGCAAACACACACATAGTCAGCACACCTGGCCTTACAGGTTTTAAGTGTGAATAGCAAGCACAACAGTAGACACACTGGGGTCTAACCTTTTGTCATTTATTACAGTAGTCTAACATCTTTATTGAATGTGAAAACCCCTAGAGAGGTAACCCTCCCTTTCCTTAAGGCTGGAATAATGTGTTTGTTTTTAAGCGGAATGGATGAGAGTGGTTGTGAATGGGAAACAGGCTGGGGCCGTCCCGTTTCTCTCTATTTCTGTTGTTACAGTAGGTGGCTGTGTAGGATGGTGTTGGGAGGACAGCTGACGTTGTTAGCATGTGACCTTACACTCCATCAGTGAACCTTGCATGTCACATCTTGTGTCAAAGACTGAGTTTGATCTCCTCACAGTGCATCATTTATTAACATTGTTCCTCCCTTGTGGGGCAGACACCATAGCACATTCATCTTCTTTCTCATTATACTTATACTTATGTAATCTTAATGATACTGACTCTGTGAGTGAGATATAAGGTCACGTCGCATTCATTCATTAAGCTGGGTCCATGACCTAGAGGTTTGTTTTTGTTCGTATTTTATTTAAAGACTTAATTTAAAGATTTATTCACTTTAATATCCCTGTTATTGTGCATGTTTTTGGGTTTTCATAATCTTTCATTAGAATTTAATAACTTTTTTTGCGTCTAAAACAAATTTTCTGCTGACATAACGGAATCTGCGTAGGCAGGGAAGATAATAGCAGTATAATTATATTATTAAACCATTTCAGTCTTATCCAGATCGATAAAATCAAGTCCTGTTTTACATTGCTTCCCATCGTATATTCTCCCGTAAATATGTCATATTTTCATAACTTAATTGCATTATGTATATCGTTCTAAGTTGTTCATGTGTGAAGACTTTATATATCGATCCTTTTATTTTTATTCTTAGTAGACTACTTGGTTTAAGAAATGTAATGTATCTTTCTCATGGCCAGGTGGTGGCTAGTTTGGTTATGATCTCTTGTTTCCATCTGTACAATATGTCATAGCATGGTTCTCTTTCTGTATTTAGGAGATACTGGAGTGTGTGAGTGTGTCTCCTGATGTGATGTGTGAAAATCTGTCTCTGCCACTCTGGTCATATTAAAGCACAGGCTGTTGGTTACTTATGGGAGTTTAAAAACATATTTTACCCAAAAATGAACCTTCAGGTCATACCAACTGTAGGGCACAAAAGGTACATTGTTAATAAATATTGTGGCCACTGTGTACAATATAATGATAGTAAATTGAAGATCCGGGCAGTCCAAACTCCTAAATTAGATAAAAAAAGACAAAAAAAGCACTTTATCCGTTTCTCGTTTCCCTTAACCTAACTGAAAGATTTAGTGATCTATAGGGACTAATGACTTACATTTCAGCCTGTTTGTCACACACAGCTATTGTATGATTTTAAAACTCTCACTGTCATTATATTGCAAAAATGGCCATGATATTCTTTACCTCATTCAGTATGTTCCACTGAAGAAAGAAGGTTTTTGAACAAAAATATGGTATGAGTTTTTCATTTTTGTGCGAACTGCCCCTATTTTATAGCTGTTACATTGGGTGTGTTATTGTGCATTAATCAGCGACACAAAGTCTCATAGAATTTAAAGTCCTCCTGTAGTCAATCATTTTGTCCCTTAAAACTCATTTTTGATCACCAAAATGACATATTTAAGCATTTATCCTTGGAAAAAAAATGTATTCATGCCTTAAATAGCTTGAATGTAACTCTATATCCTTGCCTCATTTAGTATACGCGGTTCTATGAATATGCAATATTAGCTCTGCCTCCACTCTCACACCAGCTCAAGAGATCCACTCGTTGAGGATCACACACTGACGTGATTGGTTACAAGGTAGTTTGTGGCGTCAGAAACACCAGCGATTTCAAACCGCATTTTTGAGACACTTTTTTCACTGCAGTTTTAACGAGAAAATACTCCGCAATGGTGTTGACTTATGAATTTACACATGGTTTGTCTTAAACCATATTTATATGGAAGCAGAATAGTCTCAATTATAATTCACGCAAAAAACATCATTCACACATGTCTAAACAATTTCACATGCATAAAACCTAATTCACGTACTCACAAAAAAAATTCACGTGCGTAAAAAAAATGTGTATTCACAAAAAGCAATTCACATGCGCAAAATAAACTTAAATATTTATAAAATACATTTCACAAATGCAAAACACAATTCGTAGATATACAACTGTGCACAAAAACCTTTGAATGTTTAAAATATACGAGCTTATCCTTGAATGTGAATGTGCAAATCGTCATTCATGTACGAATCGCCTTGGATTTGTGTGTGTGTGTTTTTGAGACTTTCCTACGGTGGCCGAGAGGTGCAAAACAAATCACTATTATAAAAACAAAATAACAAGTCAGAAAACACAATAACAAGTCAGAAAACACAATAACAATTCAGAAAACACAATAACAATTCAGAAAACACAATAACAAATCAGAAAACACAATAACAAATCAGAAAACACAATAACAAATCAGAAAACACAATAACAATTCAGAAAACACAATAACAAATCAGAAAACACAATAACAATTCAGAACACACAATAACAATTCAGAAAACACAATAACAAATCAGAAAACACAATAACAAATCAGAAAACACAATAACAATTCAGAAAACACAACGACATTTCAAAGAAAACGGAAAAGGTAGGTACATTTTGAGAATGGCAATCTTGTCGCTGATTGGACGAGACACCTGTCAATCAAGCTTTACAGGAAGTAAGTAATTTGTGATCAAAATGGAACACACAGGCTGTGTCCGAAATCTCCACTCAAACCACTACTCCCTAACCCCTATGTATGGGGTAGGGAGTAGAGCACTATATAGTGAGCTCACCAGCATAATAGAAACACCACTTTCGGACACTACTCCATCGTCTCTCGGCGCCGTTGATTACGGCATTACTGTCGCAATTCGTATTGTCGCGCTGCTCTCCTTGACGTCCATCCGCCCTTTTTACGATCAGCGCAATGCATGATGGTATGTAGGGCTTGGGTTAGTGACCATCGGTTGTACACTACTTTTCAAAATGCATTCTGGGATACATTGAGTGGACTATATAGGGTATAATAATCATCACTATACATTCGGACAGCACTACAAAATGGCGAACTCACTATATAGTCCACTATATAGTGAGTAGTGGGAGATTTCGGACACAGCCACACATTAAACATTACTTTGAAGAAGGACAATCATATGCCGTGATTGCGGACATTCAAATGAGCTTGTGGTCAAATGGCTTAAGTTTATCGCACCCATCAACATGCCAACGATAGTTCTGTCCCATGGAGTGATATGCAGACATCCCAAGTCTCCCGGAAGTTCCCCGCACATTGATAGCGGCTCCCTGATGCCCGCAAATTAGTTAAAAACTCGGAGCTCTAGAGCTCGCGAGCTCCAAACCGTGTAGCGCACGGCAGAGAGGTAGAGACAGAGAGCGAGAGACCTTGCTTGTGTGTGCAAATGTGCGTGTGTGCCTCACGAAGCATGCAAATATTTTTTAGTAAGCTTGTAGATAGTTTTAATATCGTGGTATTTCGCCAGCATGTCCACATCACGGCATATGAATGTCCTTCTTCAAAGTAATGTTTAATGTGTTCCATTTTCGCATTTAGCAAAACAAAGTTGATCACAAATTTATTAATTCCTGTAAAGCTTGATTGACAGGTGTCTCGTCCAATCAGCGACAAGTTTGCCATTCTCAAAATGTACCTACCTTTTCCGTTTTCTTTGAAATGTCGTTGTGTTTTCTGAATTGTTATTGTGTTTTCTGATTTGTTATTGTGTTTTCTGAATTGTTATTGTGTTTTCTGATTTGTTATTTTGTTTTCTGAATTGTTATTGTGTTTTCTGAATTTTTATTGTGTTTTCTGACTTGTTATTTTGTTTTCTGAATTGTTATTGTGTTTTCGGAATTGTTATTGTGTTTTCTGAATTGTTATTGTGTTTTCTGAATTGTTATTTTGTTTTCTGAATTGTTATTGTGTTTTCTGACTTGTTATTTTGTTTTTATAATTGTGATTTGTTTTGCACCTCTCGGCCACCGTACTTTCCTGCCAGTGCTTTACTCGTAACACAGAGCACTCGTACTCTTTAGCCAATCAGATTTAAGCTTATCACTCGACCAATCAGTATCACGTGAGGGCGGGTCTACCTGCATGTTACGTCATCAGCTTTCGACCAGACGACCACACCACAGTTCATGGCTGAGCAGAGGTATGTGCAGTTGATCAATTCATTTCTGTTTACTGAAGTTATAGTTCGAGATCAGTTGAAGCAATAGTTTATTAACTGATGTAAGCAAGTGTTGTGGTAATCAGATGTCCCATGTCGTGTCAAAAATATGCCTGTTTTGTTATATTTTAGCTGCAGGTACAGACAGCTAATGTTACAACAATCACGCTAATGATCGCAAAACAATCATCTGGTGTCAATCAATACCCATCGAGATTGTTCTTTAAATAGTGAATATACCTATTTTAATGAACACCCATTGTTTATTTGCCATTTGTGCAATTTGTTGTTAAATTATTAAACACTTGTTGTTTCTCTGCATTTTTCAGGATTACTCACCTATGGCATGACATCTGGATAGCAGCAGTCACAAACATCTTAATTCATGTGGTTTCTTTATTCTCTTTTATACTTTCTTTTCTTTTAGTATTAATGTCTTAATTGGTAACGTTTCCTTAAAATGAACTAATAATGAACTGCATGTATACAGCATTTATTAATTTGTGTTAATGTTAATTTCAACATTTACTATTACTTCATTAAAATCTTGTTAACATTAGTTAATGCATTGTGAACTAACATGAACAGCTGTATTTAACTAACGTTAACAAAGATTAATAAACACAGCAACAAATATATTGCTCATGGTTTGTTACATTACTAATGTTAACATATGAACCTTATTGTAAAAGTGGTACCAATATATTCAACATTCATTTGCTTATGTTTTGTGCTGTAATTGTCATCTCAAGGTTTTTAGTGTCACAGGACAATGTTGTGAACTATTCATTTTACTTTGCCTAGTAAAACAGGCAAATCTGATTTTATGATAATCAGACAAAGGTATACTTATCACAGAGATGCAATTAAGATTACTCAGTAAACTCTATTCAAATACCCTCACTTAATCTCCCACATCCTCTGTCTGCACCTCTTGTACTATAGGTTTTTACTATTATAAATAAATAGACTATATTGTTAACTTTTCACTTGATGTATGTATTGCACTTATATACTCTAAAAGCAAATAAAACTCTGACTGGATCTCACAACTCTGCTGTGCTTCATACTTAAGATTTTCAGTTCATAATCTTCATATATAACGGGAACATTAATCATGATCAAGTCATTTTATATATATTTTATTTCCAAATGATTTAGAAACTTTCAAATAATAAAACGTGTACATCAATGTAACTATGTCTTTGAATAGTTTTATTCTGACAAGAACAATTAATAATGCATGAAACCTCTTGTTGAAACAACTGTCAAAATGGATGGCTTCAACGTGACTGTTTTGGAAGAATTACAGGAACGGTAAGATCAAAGTAATGGTTGTCTGCAACTTTATACATCATCCGTCTCGGAAATCTGAAACGATAAAACTACATAATATATGATGCTTAAAACAAAACCGATGTCTTCTATGCACGTCATTATTACATAGGCTACATTATCATCAGTTGAATGTGTGGTGGACAGGACATGAAAATCCATCAATAAAATACATTTTTATGTTCACATGTGGACTAAATAGCAGTTAATAAACTTGCTTCAACTGATCTCGAACTATAACTTCAGTAAACAGAAATGAATTGATCAACTGCACATACCTCTGCTCAGCCATGAACTGTGGTCGTCTGGTCGAAAGCTGATGACGTAACATGCAGGTAGGCCCGCCCTCACGTGATACTGATTGGTCGATTGATAAGCTTAAATCTGATTGGCTAAAGAGTACGAGTGCTCTGTGTTACGAGTAAAGCACTGGCAGGAAAGTCTCAAAAAAACACACACACAAATCCAAGGCGATTCGTACGTGAATGACGATTTGCACATTCACATTCAAGGATAAGCTCGTATATTTTAAACATTCAAAGGTTTTTGTGCACAGTTGTATATCTACGAATTGTGTTTTGCATTTGTGAAATGTATTTTATGAATATTTAAGTTTATTTTGCGCATGTGAATTGCTTTTTGTGAATACACATTTTTTGTACGCACGTGAATTTTTTTTGTGAGTACGTGAATTAGGTTTTATGCATGTGAAATTTTTTACGCATGTGTGAATGATGTTTTTTGCGTGAATTATAATTGAGACTATTCTGCTTCCATATATTTACACCACATAGACTTTTTCAAGACAGGAAGACTTCAAGTAAAGATCTGAATTAGATGATTTGTCTTGGCCAACTAAGTTAACTCACTCATTCGTTCTAGGAGCATTTGAACTCAAACAAATCCATCGTAATGACATTAGGAGAGAAGCACATCACTGAGAGCTCCCTGTCTTTCGCCATCCTTTCAGATACTGTTCCTGAATACAATCTCACTTGTCATTTTGGTGCGAGAGCATCTGCAAAAAGAGCATAAATTGTACAGTCTCTGGAAACACAGCAGTTTTCATTTTCAATTTAAATTCAATCGTATGTGCTCATGTGTTCAATTCACATGTTAAACAGGGCTCACATATCGCTTAGAATTGATACAAGGAGAGAAGAACTTGGCCCCGTTTCTTAGGCACAGCAAGACGACAACCAGAAGAGGCTGCAAGTAATGAGTTAGTGTAAGTGAAGCCAGTAAAAAAAAAAAACTGCATAGAATTTCATCTGGTCAGGGACTGATAAAGGAACTGCTCTCTCTCTCCTTCTCTCTCTCTCTTTCTCTCTCTCTCTCATACACACACACACACACACACACACACACACACACACACACACACACACACACACACACACACACACACACACACACACACACACACACACACACACACACACACACACACACACACACACACACACACACACACACACTTATTGTCTGGCTGTGACCAAGCCTCAGATGTACCCTGGTCTGAATTGTTTGTTTAATTGACTTGGACATGATCGAAAGATCGCCTGCATCAGGCCGTTGATTGCAAAGTTGGAAGGGCGTACTGAAAAATAGATGACTCTGCTATTGAGTTGAACCTGCAGTCAAATCATCAGCCCTGCCTTAAATCCCTCGAGGTATCACTATTCTTAGAAAAAATGAATAAACTATGATTTACCGTGTCATATTCCGGTAATAGACCAGCTATGGTTCAAGATGGTTTATCCTAGTTGGTGCTGGTTTTATACACAACAAAAAGTCGGTTTTTGCAGCAAATGCCACCAAAGAAACATTTTGGGTTCCATGAATGTTAAAGGTTCTTCGTGGAACTGTAGATATTAATAAAAAAACTTTATTTATAAGAGTGTACATTTGCTTGTGCTTTTGTAACTGCCGGGATTTTGTGTAATTGAACTACTGTCTAATATTAGCCTTTTGCATCATATTAAAATGCAAAACCAAATATAGTATTCAGTTGTCCTCAACAGCGAGACAAAATTGAAAATTGACCATTATTTTTCATTCAGCTTCTGGGGTTAATTATACTTTGCACGTCACCTCTGTCTTTTGGAGCAAGCACAAAACACCAAGGCCAGTTGTAGTCCAATTAATACATGGGCACGATTTTTGGCATACTTTTATTTAACAATGCATTCAATTGATCAAAAGTGAATTAAAATGTAAAGTTAATTTGTGTATTATTACAAAAGATTTCTATTTCAAATAAAAGAAAATTGAAATTTCTATTTCATTTTTTCTCAGGATTCTTTGATGAATAGAGAGTTTAAACACTCTCTATTCATCAAAGAATCCTGAGATAAAATGTATCATGGTTTTTACAAAAATATTAAGAAGCACCATTGTATAATTTAACAATGTATCACGATGTTCACAAAAAAAATATTAAGCAGCATATTAAGGTAATAAGACATATTTCTTGAGTACCAAATCAGCATATTAGAATGATTTCTGAATGATCATGTGATTGAAGACTGGAGTAATGGAGACATTTTAAAATATAATAAAATAGAAAACTGTTATTTTAAATTGTAATATTACTGGCCTTTACTGCAATTTTTTTTAATCAAATAAAGGCAGTCTTGGTGAACAGAAGAGACTCTTAAAACATCTTAATGGCCACAAACTTTTGAATAGTAGTGTAGATGTGGTCACATTTTAAATGTTTTAAAACTGCTGAAATTGAACTTTTAAAGTTTTTGAGTCTTGTCAGGAAAATGCTCTCAATAATAACAGAGAGGGATGTTAGCTTTGTATGGTTATATGGTAAGATTAAGCTACATTTCTCTCTCTCTCTCTCTTTCTAATGTTTTTTCATTTGTAACAAGAGAGACACGTAATTAGAGAGGGATAAATATTCAATTCAATTCAAGTTTATTTGTATAGCGCTTTTCACAATACACATTGTCTCAAAGCAGCTTTACAGAAAGTGCATTTCAGAAATGTACAAAGAAAAATACAGTTAGTTAATCATGTATAAATTTAGGCATAACATATCGCCGGTGTTTAGTCGTCTCTTCACAGGCGTCGAGTCGTCTCTCCACAGGCGTTTAGGTCGTTCTCTCCACCGCGTTTAGTCGTCTCATCACAGGTGTTGGGCATCTGAAGTCTTCGTGAGAGGCTGGATACAAACTGGAGCTGACGAACGCTATTTAAGAGAAATAGTTCTCACCTGCAGAGTCAGGACATGAATTAAACGTAATGAGAGCCATCATCTTAAGTCACTGAATCAGCCAGAACCAGCACTTTGTCTCCATGGCATTGGGTACTCTTTATAAACAAAGGAAAACAGAGCTTGCTCTCACTCATTATAGTCGTATAAATCCTGGAAATGGAAAGATCATGCATCAGTGTACCTCAAACACACACACACATCCATACATATTACTTTCAAATATTAAAGGCACGATCTGTTTTCCTGTGTGAAAAATGTGAAATTGAATCTGAGGCCTGGAGACTGTGGAGTTGATGAGATTTCCTGTTCGTACATTGTGAGAGTGTTTAGAGTGCTCCGCTCCGCTTCCCACTCTAACCCAAGACTGTCCATGTGACACTGGCTCACCCTGCGTGTTTGTGTAGATATAGCTGTGATAGATTTAACCTGAACTCACCAAGGGTTATCAAAACAGCATTATCATTTAAAGTTGCACTGTCTGGGTTGCCTGTCTGCAGTAAGAGGCTGTGTTTTGTGTGCACTTGATAGTAATTACCCTTTGTATTAGCCAACATGTTTGGTTAGTTTAATTGAATATTATGATTCTATTCTGTCCTGAACTGAGCGTATCCAGTTCATATTATCATATTATATAGTTGTATTGTTCTATCTGTCATATCTGTCTGTCTGTCTGTCTGTCTGTCTATCTGTCTATCTATCTATCCATCTATCCATCTATCCATCTATCCATCTATCCATACTATCTATCTATCTATCTATCTATCTATCTATCTATCATATCTATCTATCTATCTATCTATCTATCTATCTATCTTAGTTTGATTGATTAGTTCCCACCTATGACTTGTTTTATTCCTCAGTCACCCTGTGTATTTATAGCACTCAGTAGAAGTTCTTGGTCCGTTGTCGTCGGCTCAGCCACCTGCTGTCCTATAGCGACGGCACCTTGAAGACATGTTTCTGAAGTAGGCTGGATGACTATCTTTTCCAACTGCTGCCAGCGGGAGCTACCATCTGCACTCTGGTACAAAACATGGACTGTGCTCTTTTGGCAGAGGTGCCACTCCCCTTCCCACTCCACCTTTCCAGCCCACTTCCATCATCCTGTCACCCCCATCCTCGCGCCAGTGACCCCACCCATAATGGAGCTCCTCCCAAGTCATTCCACACTACTTCAAACCCAGAGCCAGTGCCTACGCCGACCAAGGACCTAAAGCCTGAGCCCACTCAGTCTGACCAGGTGTGTGAGTGGGCCCCAATATCCATCCAGGAGCTCAAGCTGGAGCCATTGTTTATCCAGGAGCCTGAACCTGCACTCTCTATCTTCCTGTTAGATAGAGCTGAACCTGTTCTCTCTAACAGAGAACCAGAGCCTGCCAAGTCTGACCTGGTGTATGAGCCGGTATTGGTGGTCCTCCCTGAGGGAGTGCTGGTGGAGTTGGACATTGTGGAGCAAATCCTCCCATTCCTGAAGTCTGTTGCTTCTCGTGGGAACTTCTGGATTCCCTGACACCAGACCTTTTTCAAGCCCCGTCCCCGCCGTTGGTCCCACCCAGCTCCAAGTTTCATTTGCCGGCCATAGCTCTCATAGCTCCACCTCGGCCTGTCAACCCATTGGCTCGACTTTGGCTCCATGCACCCTCAACTCCACCTTTGTCTGTCATCCCCCAGGATCCCTCGTCCCTCTCCACCATGGTTCCCACCTGGCTCCTCCCTCCATCAGTTCTTCCATGGGTCTTCGTCCTGGCACTGGTTTGAGTCGCTCCCTGGCTCCTCCCTCTGTCAACTCCCCCATGGACTCTTTTTTTTAATGAAATTTTTCTATGTTTGCCTCTTTCCCACCACTGTCTGTCATCGTAAATTGCAATTAAAAATAAAAATCCCATTCAATTCTTAAATTTAAATTGAGGTAGCAAATTCAAGAATGGCATATTTATTTTTTTGTTCTTGGTGCACAACTCTGATATTTTTAATGGCTGTTGCTAGTCTATGTAAACTGATTTGGCTTATGAACATGTGTGGCCCTGCAGTGATCTGAGAGACACAACTAATTCTCTGTTAGTGACCCGAGACCTTACTACACGCTTCACTGAGTTAGACAAAATGAATTATTCCCATTCCTCTGTAAGTATTAGGTATCCTCTGATCGGCTCTCGCTGTGCCTTCAATGTGATAATGAAATGTTCAACATCATTGAGCATTTGGTGCGAAGTATATTAAAGCTTTATGCACACAGACATTGAGAGACTCGAGAGTGGGTTGGAAGGACTGTAGCAGAAATGCATTTTTTACGATACATTAGCCAAGCAGACTAGAAAATCTTTTTTAATTTAAATCCAATTATTGTATCATCTGTTCCTTCATTTTGGGGCACATGGTTTAATTGTGGGGAATGCACTGTATAAGAATCTCCTGCTTTTGCAGTCTCATCTGTTCTTACTTATTTAATTCAAATTTGCTAGAGGACTCTTGAATTCAACACTCTTCAAAATCAATTAATCCCAGCCGTTGCGATCTGTAGGCATGATTAAAATTGTTGGAATAAATTTATCCATACTTTAATTAGGCCAAAACCTGTGTTGATTATAAAGGTGGTATGGGTGCGAATCCTCGTGGGGCTTGTTACAGTAGAATACGAGGCATTAGAACAGCCACTCCATATCCCTGATGATGGCAACCAGCTGCTCACTACAGTCATATGATTTCCTTGTGCTCAGAGAAAGTCTGTTCTGAGATCAATTTAGTCCATCCATATTAACGCTGTCCAGGTGTACTGTTGCCCAACAAAGAAAACGTTTTTCGTGTAAAATGTTCATTTAATTATAACTATAATCCAGGGATGTGGTTTTCATACAATATATTTTTTTTTAAGTATAGAGGAGACTGGAACATTTTAAGTGCTAATATTTCTATTGTTCATCTGAGATGGGATTTCGTCAGTACAGTAGAGCATGGCCCTTTGGACTGAGAAGAGTTCTCGACTTCGTCTGATTACTGAGACAAATGGTCCTGAATCCCTAACAAGGCCGCTGAGACATGACAACAGCCAGAGAGGTCCCGAGGCAACCCAGCGAGAACAAAAGAGTACAAAGCAAAGGTTTAAAAAGGCCTTAGAAACTCAAAAACAACGCAATGGAGGATTATAGTAGATCTTAGAAAACTCTGTGATTTGTGTTGTAAAGCAGTTACACACATTACCAGCACATTGTTTAAAAAAAACAGTATCGTTCCTAAGCATTAATGAGAGGAACTTCACAATTCTGATTTTCAGAAAGAGATTGAGAGTATGTGATTTCTCTTTGCCTTGTCTTTATAATCATAATTAATGTCAGCTAATCTCCTGTCTCATATTCCAAAAGTCAGGTCACACATCATCATCATCACTCATGTCTAATGAACAATCTAACTCTGCATCTTCTTCTTCAGGGGAGATGCTAAAATACACCCACGCACGCTCCGCAATCTGTCACACAGATTTTGTGTTTAGAAACAGTTCCTGAAAGTAATACTTAGTAT
This sequence comes from Chrosomus eos, assembly GCA_036326025.1. NCBI lineage: Eukaryota > Metazoa > Chordata > Actinopteri > Cypriniformes > Leuciscidae > Chrosomus > Chrosomus eos. The sequence goes on from CM070830.1 coordinate 25,267,834, forward strand.
GTTTAGCTTGTAATATCTGTTTTACATTAAAGGTTGATTAAATTACTGCCCAGAGTGTGCCATGTAAAATAGTCTCAATTTGAGTATTGGTCACCAGTCTGACTCTAGACAATACTTACATTTTTGAGTAAGATTTATCATCTCAGTGCTGTGTTCTTTTTTTTAAAGCCACACTATGCAGGAATTCCGTTTTTGTCAAACAGCAACCCCTAGAGTCGCTGTGGAGTACTTGTATTTAACGTTACTGTCGTAAATACCACTCACACAGAGCGTCTCTGCACTCACGGCCTGATACCCCTTTGAAGCTGTTATATTAAGGTACAAATCTTGCATAGTGTGCCTTTAAATAAGAGATCTAGGGGGTGTTTATGGGTAGGCCTACTATGATATTAGACTACATAGCCTATAATAAAAGATAATGAATTTCAAACCTGAACCAAACATATTTTTTTTCAAAGATCAACAGTCTGTCATTAGTCTTTAGTCTGCCACTAAAAAACGGCGTGTTGGGGTTCCGGTACACATGCCATGACAACAAAACGAATGAATGAAAATTTGGTCTGGTCACCCTATGTGGCGGCGCGCGCGCAGTCTCCACTCGGACGCACTCTTCAACCTATCGCCGTTGCGGAAACTCTCTATTCATTCCGGTGAAATCACAAAATAAAATGCACACAAACTTAGAAAGATTTACTTACTAGTCAATCAACAAGATCGCCAGGTCAGCATCACTGTTGCATCCAGTGCTGCTTTTTAGCTCGCGCCAACGAGTGAAAAGCCCCATCTATGGAAAAGCCTGACCGAGTGGGACTCTTGTCTGGTTCCTCACGTGGTCAGATTCTCTTTTCCTTTTCCTATAGTCTCTTCCGAGCTTTTTCCATCGTCGAGTATCACGTCTGAAATGCGCGCAAGTGTCTTCGTGATTCATATGTTGTTGTTGATGTGTGTGACGTCGTTGCCGTAAAGCATGTCGTGATTCTCGCGAGATTTGTCGGGGGCGCTCCTCTTAAACTTGCATTGCTGGTTTTTCCAGCGGCGTCCCCCCCAGGCTTTACTACCAAGATGATTCGCCCTACTATGAGTTTGTTTACCACCGAAATGACTTTGAAGCTGTTATATTAAGGTACAATTCTTGCATAGTGTGCCTTTAAGCTTTTAGTGATTTCACCAAATGTACGATTGACCAAGATGAGCGCACCAAGACCACATTTGTCTTATACTAAGACAGGGGTTTCGTAGAAAATTTGAGAAATGCAAAACAAACAAACAAAAATAAAAAAAATATATTTTTAGCACTGATAGTAATTGTATAATGTAATTAATTGAGTATTGTGTAATGTAATTTTTAAAACACATTTACAGAATTATTGTTTCATTCTGCTTTCTAAAGAATGGTCAGAAATCATGAGATTTATCGTGATAATGCTCTTTTGGCAGCTTTTAACATAAGAAACAACAACAAAGTGCCTTTAAAAACCTTTTCTGTGAAACTACTTCCTTTAGTCACAGATTTAAATCTCAAGTTGACAGTTTAACCGATGAGCCTTCGTTACTAATTCTAAAACATCACTTTAGAACTAGCAAACAAAGAATGCTGAGTTGCTTTATTGAAGCGTATTGTATTAGAGTATAATGAGAGAGATCGACTTAGTGAGTGTATTATCTGTATCTGATATAGCATTTATTCTTCAGTTCATTCTCCCAAAATTTGAATGTTTGCTGAGGAAAGCAATATCTTTGTCTTTGTCCTTTTGACCGTTATAGGGGATTGCTCGTTTTATATACTGTAACCAGAACAAATTGACCACGTTTAACCACTATCTTCTATCTATGTTTATATATAAATTGCATAGTTGAGGTCTAAACAACTACATTCTCACCCAAAAAATTCTTAAAATTACATTCCGTGAAACCATAACAATACTATTTTTGAAATCATAGTGGGTTTGCTTGTCCGCTATTGATGCTCGCTGTGAGAAACGCTGCCGGTATAGATCCAGCAAAAACAAGTGGAGTGATACAAACTGTGATACGGTTTCTGTGTGATATTTGTAGAAAGGCTCTCTCCCAAATAAAACCCTAAACCCTTACAATCTTCCTCCGAGGCCAAATTTTACAATCTGATATTTTGGGGTTCTGGGTATGAAATGACTGAAAACCCCTTGTACTAAAACATTATTGAATGTTGTTGATGAAAGTAACGTAATTTAGCTTTTTTTTTTTTACTCTAAATTGAAACAAAGGAAACAATGAAAGATTGATTTCAAAATCTCATTGGATATTATGAATATTTGGAAATAACAGGCTGTGCAGCCTTAACTCGCAACTTTTTTTTTTTTTTTCGTCCTAATATAAGACCATGTGGCTCAGCGTTTCAGCAGCTGTCAAATGTCACTAGCTTTCTCCATTTACCACTCTGCATTTAACACACTCACACACTAGACAACCATCGGCCTATAAAATGTGGCCGACCATGAGATAGATAGACCCTGAAGGGATGACAAGTTGCTGTGTCTTTGTCCATCTTCTTTAAATCAACGGCCCTCAGATTAAACAAGGTCTTTGTCTGTGTTAATCAGCGTAAAAAAAAACAAAACAAAAAAAGTGCTTCTACTTTTGTGTCTCAATTTCCTCCGAATATTTTGAGATGCTCTGAAGCAGGTAATGGGAGTGAAAAGTCTGCAAAAAGCTTTTAGAAATAATTGAAATCAAATTCATTCGGTACCATTAGTTCACACTTCCTCTATCAGTAGAGAGGAAAATAACTTTTTGGATATCGTTTTCCAAATCAAACCTTTTTACTGAAAGTAGTTGGTGAAAGGCTTGATAATATCCACATGTGGTCATTCTGAAGAGAATTGTATAATATGATTGCCCACCATGCAAGATACTTCCATTTCCTGTTACTTTCCTGAACTTAGTTGAGAACTTAATGATTCGATTACCTGAAAGCACCCTCAAAAAACCTCAGAGAGAGAGACTTTTAGCCTAACACTACAGTCAGACAATTAAAATACCTTGCAAGTCTTTCATCCTACTTATGAGAGTATTTCCGCAGGTACTCCACCTCATGGGAAATTGTCACTTTAGAGTTTCTTTGCCACCGGATGAATCCCTGACAAGCTTTAATGAGCAACCCAAGAGAGATCTGAGTGCTTAATAGGAAATGGGCTTCAGACGGACAAGCTAATATTCGTCATTTTTAGCTAGCTTAGGCTTTTTGTTTGTTTGTTTTAAATGATGCGGTCTGATTCATGCTTGCCCTACGTATTGCCCAATTGGGATCTAGACAGGGTCAGGGTTAGAGATGCTTTGGCCATCTTGCGAGTGCATCTTGATGTATGTGTAGAGCTGACCTATGCATCAGCCTCGCAGGAATAGTCAACCCTTAACATCATTAAGTCCTCCATAGGATCATGAGCACTCAGACCAGAGAAACGGAGTCTGCAGAGGTCATGTGCTAGATCAGATGAAATGGAAAAGAAGAAAATGTTCTCTGCTTAGGTGGTTGCCCTTTTCACACTTTTTTCACTTTGAGTTGTGGCCATGCTGGAAATCCTTGTCGCATTGCTTTTTCGATCTGTTGAATGTAACTTTGCTGATTGTGGTTGTAAGGGAGGAGGATTATTGTACACACTTTTACAGATATTTCTGAAGGGCACAATTTGTTTGTTTGTTTGTTTATGGGCCGTTGTTTTTTGTAATCCTGTCCACCAGTGTTTTATCACAGTTTCACCATGCCATATTCATTAATTCTGAATAAAAATTTATATTTTACTCTATTTTAATTAGGGATGCACCGATGTATCGGCCAATAAAAGCTATTTTTTTCACTTATTGGCCAATGGCCGATTGTTTAAAAACACCATATGATCATGGTCGATTATATCCTGTCAATTAAAAAAGGGCGGAAAAATTTGTCAAACTGTAACTACCGTATGTGTGAACAAAATCTTTTGTGTTGAAATTATGTCGAAGTTAAAGGGACAGTTCACATAAAAATGAAAATTCTGTCATCATTTACTCAACCTCCAGTTGTTTCAAACCTGTATGAATTTCTTTCTTCTGCTGAACAGAAAAGATGATATTTTGAAGAATGTCGGTAACCAAACAGTTGATGGACCCCATTGACTTCCACAGTATTTTTTCCCCATTTTTTCCTTTCATTTTCCAAACTATCGGTAGAGGCATCAGCAGATATCATTCTGAATAATTGGCTATCGGTATCGGATGCATCTGTAAATGTAATGTTGTCCACACAGTGATATATTTTTACATAATCTATATATATATATATATATATATATATATATAAGAGAGATTTTTTTTTTGAAAGAAATATATTTTAAATTTTGCCATCTCATTTTTAAAAATTATGTTTAACGGTTTAAAAGTTAAAACGTTGTTACCTTTAATTTTTTAATCTCTTCCAGACCAGTGTTATAATTTTTGTTTTACAGTTTTTTTTTAGTATTTTTTATTAAAAATATCCTAAATTTTCTCAAGAATTTTTATACAGTTTTACTCACGGGCGTAATTTCCTATGGGGACAGGGGGGACATGTCCCCCCCACTTTTCAAAATCCCTTTTGTGTGAAATGTAAAATCCTGTCATGCAGCATCAGATCTTAAAGGGACAGCAGCCAATTCTGTCTATCAGTAACCAAAGACCAAAGGGGAACAGAGCAAATTACTCGCTGATCTTGTCTAAAGAATGTTTGTAGCTTTAATAAGGATTTTTCTATATTTAATTTATATTTTATGCAGTGCAGACTATTTGATAACCTTATTCAATTTCTGTATATTCCGTACCTGTTAGTCAGACAGGAAGAGCACAGGTAAATATAACATTTATTATGGGTTCATGTGAGGATTGTTTAAAGTTAATTTAAATTAAAAGTTGTTATATTTTAGAAGCCTAATGAATGTTTCAAATTTGGAGGGAACAATCCTTTTCATCGAGACATCAGTAGCTATATTAATATCAGTGATACTGGCCTTCATTCATAAAAAGATGCTATTAAACAATTATTTAAAATATACAGTTTTTATGTTGTTTTTACATTACAGTGGAAATTGGGTCTCACATAATTTCAATTTTATTTACACACAAAACATTAATGGTGAACATTTTTGACTTTATAAAATGATTCTCTCAAGTCTTGGCAATCGGCCCCTATTAAACAATTTTAAAAAAGTAAAAAATCTTTTTGTTATTCATAGTTTAGTAGCCTACTTTTATTTTTGGCAGAATTTATCATTATAATCAACTTAATTATTTCCTGGGACCTGGATTTTGTATCACCATAGTCCCTACTGATGTGGGGTTCAAATCGGGAAAAAAATCCCCCATTTTGTGTCCCCCCCACTTCTCAAACCAAAGTTACACCCTTGGTTTTACTAATTAAAAACGGTTTTACCCTCAATTTTGTTTTTAAATCTTCTTAATACCAGTTTTCATTTCATTAATTAATTACATTATATAATTTTTAATTAATTAATTTTATCCTGTCCACACCAGTATTTTTTACACATTTGTATTTCTTATTTTGTCTTTGTTTGGACAAAATATTATTTTCTATTTCTATTTTCTAATTATCTGGAGCAACGCGTTTAGATCTAGGCACTTTCATCTAATGAATTTTATATTTAAGCTGATCAGTCCCAACATTAAATTGAAAATTTATGTTTAATCAAAATATGAAAAACTCCCATGGATGATTTATCATGTAATATGTCACAGAACCACTGACAATACCATGCACTGCACATACTTATTCTGTACAGTGGCCTTTACCTTTGAGGGGTGTAGACGAAGACAGGGGAATCAATGAGGTCATGATGCTCCATTCCTCTCCAACCAAGAAATAAACTTACGGCAGAAAATTAAATGACTAATGGCTGTGTGCTCCACTTGTGCGCGCTGACAGCCTCAAGCTCTCCAGAGAGGCTCCATCCTGCCAGGAGAAGAAGCTGATGAAATTCCCCAGACTAATCAACTGTTTGTGTGTGTGTGAGTGTTTGTGCCGGATTTTGTGTGTGTTTAGGTGAGAGTAGGTAGGAGCTGACAGTCTGGAAGAAGTATATCAGTGCATGGTAGCTGAGATGGAATCATGGCTTAGCTCATGGGAATTTGTGCAGAAGGTTTCGTAGCAAAAGCATAAAACACAGAAGCTGAGATGTAATGCAAACAACACCAGTAGAGCCAGTAGTTAGAAATATACCAAAACACTAGCAGACTAATCTGTGAGACTATGGGTTAAAATAGGGGCTCAGACAAAGATTTGGAATCGATAAATAACAATGTTTAGAATTGCTGGCAGAGTATGTGCAATACATCTAAAATAGTAGTACATCAGAGTATATAATATATACAGGAGCCGTAGACAGAAATGAGGAAAATGTGAACCAGTTAACGCTGGAATACACTGCACAACTCAAAATTGTAACTTATCGAACACAAAAACTCACCCACAAACATGAAAACAATATGTGTTCTAAAATTGTCTCAAAATATCAAACATAAGGTAATCACAGTCTGAAGCTGGATTTGAGGCTGCCCATTATACAGTATAGTATGTGCAATTTCGTGTGAAAACGGTCAACTTCGACTGCCCAAAATCTTCAAATCAGATCTGACTTTCACCAAATTGCGTCGACTTGTCCAGGCTGCAAATTGGGGCAAAAATGTGTACAATAGTAGTATATTCCAGCCTTTAAATTCACTAAGCTCTTTTAAGACAAAGATCCAATCAATTCCTGATGGTCAAAATAAAATCCCGTCTTATATTTTTTATATTTTATAAGCATTTCACATGGATATAACTCACAATAGTGAATAATTGACGATTGCAATTTCGATTTCATGCAGACTTTAAAGAGCTAGTTCACCCAAAAATGAAAATTCTGTCAATGATCACTCACCCTCATGTTGTTCCAACCCCTTTCGTTCATCTTCGGAACACAAATTAAGATATTTTTGATGAAATCTGAGAGCTGTCTTATTCCTTCATAGGCTGATAGGTAATTGCATCTTCCGGCCCAGAAAAGTTAGTAAAAACATTGTTAAAAAAGTCCAAGTGACTACAGTGGCTCAACCTTAAGTTTTTCATGCGAAGAGAATACTTTTTGTGCGCAAAAATAATGACTTTATTCAACCATTCATTTTCTTCCATGTGGGCCTCTGACGTGAGTTCACGAGAGCGCCACGAGTCACGACGCATGCGAGAGAACTGAGAAGATGACGCAGATGGGTCTCGATGTTTAAAATGGTTCTAAAGTGTGCATTTCCTGGATGTCTGAATCGTGAGAATCCAACAAGAAAACGTAAAAGTGTCTTACCAATGCCGCAAAATGAATGGCTTAAAGGGATACTCCACTTTTTTTGGAAATAGGCTCATTTTACAACTCCCCCAGAGTTAAACAGTTGAGTTTTACCGTTTTCGAATCCATTCAGCCGATTTTCTGATATTTAGAAGAATATCAGTTAGCAGACAGTTTCTGGTCTCATTGACTCCCATAGTATATTTTTTTCCTATGGAAGTCAATGAGACCAGAAACTGTCTGGGTACTGATATTCTTCTAAATATCAGAAAATCGGCTGAATGGATTCAAAAACGGTAAAACTCAACTGTTTAACTCTGGGGGAGTTGTAAAATGAGCCTATTTCCAAAAAAAGTGGAGTATCCCTTTAAGCTTTCAACAACTCTTTCAATCTCAGTTTAAAAAAAAAACATTTTTCCTGAAAGTTTAAGTTCAAATAGTTTGCAAGAGCGTGATTATAAACACAATGAGGCTGAAAAAGTAGACCAATGTGAGTTGATGAGAATACCTGTTCACCATGATGACATTTAACTTCCCCGATAACCTCTGTAGTCCCATTTAGCCACTTGTTAGCAACTCCCTTTTTCAAGACAAGCAAAAGCTTTTAAAAAATCATGGGGGTATTCTTTTATATACTATAAAACCTGAAAATATCCACACAACTTATTTCAACCAGTTAACCAAAAAAACAAACAAACATTAAACCCATTGACTTCAGGACGATGACACTTATTTGCCATTTATTAGACCTCTCTTAGCTTTATTTTATTCCTCCATGATGCCTTGAGAACCAACGACAGCTTTTTTAGCATCTCATAAAAATATGTAAAATATTGAGAATAAAGTTGTAAAATTAGGAGATTAAAGACCTTATATACTGAGACTTTATTCTTGTAAAATGCCTATTATCAGCACAGTACGACTTTATTTTCTAAATCGTTTTTTCATTTTTTATTTTAATGAGCACCAAAATGTTGGGGTTTTACACTGATAATTATTAAGGGTGGTTACCATAAACTTCGCAAATGAACTGTGAGAAAGTCCAGCTTTTCCTTAACCCCAGGCCTATGTTGTGTCTGCTTGTCATTTTTTATATGTTGCCTCAGTGGACTGTCACAGTTCTTCGAGTCAGTCTGGAGACAGCCCCGCGTGAGGTCACGACAAATATGACAGAAAGCCTTGCCAACCTGCTAGCGGGAAAGTAATGATGCGGAATTGTCTCGGCCCCTTGAGATGCAATAAAGGCAAGATCCTCGCAAACAGACAGTAACAATATATTGTGCTTAGAAGTCCAGGGACAGGTTTTGCAGAGTTGAGTTGTTAACCATGCCTGTCAAAAATCACACCGAGTGTGTCAAGACCAGAAAGCAGAGAGAATGTCTGGCTCTTGGTATACCTGAATATCCTCCAAAAAGCTGGGTCTAAACTGAGCCTTGAGAGCTGTCCTAAGATTTTAACCTCTGTCACATTCAAGTCCTTTCCCGTTCCCTCCTCTTGGATCTCACTGAGCTTTAGGCTTGGCAGTAAAATCGTCTCGCTGAGGAAAAGTAGATTTACTCTTTCATCCTTTCCCCTTTGGTAACTCTTGGCCTGTGTGCAGCTCAGCCTCCTTGCTTTTCTCTCTTTGCTGTCTCCCATCCTGCTGTGGTATTGTTCGGTTAAAGGAAGAAGAATCTAGTGTAGCTCCCACAGTGTCCTCCCCTGCTGCGGTGCCAGTCATCCCCCCTGACTGGACATGGCCCTGATTGAGTTATTTCAGATTTCCCCCCCTCTGAGAGAGACGTGAAGGAGCGGGAGGGGTGTGATGCTACAGTCTGCATGGATCAATGGAATTGAATTATTAAAAGATTGGTTCACTTTTGAAAAAACTTTTGCTGATAATTTACTCACCCCCATGTCATCCAAGATGTCCACGTCTTTCTTTCTTCAGTCGAAAAGAAATTAAGGTTTTTGATGAAAACATTCCAGGATTTTTCTCCATATAATGGACTTCAATGGGACCCAAACGGTTCAAGGTCCAAATGACAGTTTCAGTGCAGCTTCAAAGGGCTTTAAACGATACCAGACGCTAAATAAGTCTTATCTAGCGAAACGATCGGTCATTTAAGTTTTATAAGCACAAATGCTTGCCTTGCTCTGTTCTGTGATGCGCGTTCGTGACGTTCGTATCGTGACCTTTTCAACGTAATTGCGTATTACATGACGTCACATGAACGCGCATCACAGAACCGTTTGGGTCCCATTGAAGTCCATTATATGGAGAAAAATCCTGGAATGTTTTCATCAAAAATCTTAATTTCTTTTCGACTGAAGAAAGAAAGACAAGGACATCTTGGATGACATGGGGGTGAGTAAATTATCAGCAAAAGTTTTTTTTTAAAAGTGAACTAATCCTTTAAGGCACAAGCTTTATTGCACATAGCTTTTTAATTCCAAATAATTGAAAATACAACATTTTTCAGAAATATATCTCGAGATTTAACATTACAAAATTAAAGTATTAATATTTTGAGATTACAGTCCAAATTAATAAAATATATTGTAGCATTATTAGATTACATATATTTGGTCAGTTAAATCCTATATGATTTACATAATTTTTTGGTTTGATGAAGGTTCTGTTCCTATTCCTGTTGTGATAATTATGACTTTTCTCACAATATTGCGATCCCCCCCCCCCCCCCCTTAAAAATATTTCTTTATACTTTATTCACACGCCTTTAATTTCAAGACATTATTCTTGTAAAATTATTATTCTTAAAACATTACAACTTCATTCTAGGGGGCTGTTTACACGAAACCGTTTTCACCTAAAAACTTTTCAATCGGTTTGGCCGTTCGTTTACATGACAACAGCGTTTTTGGTACCTGAAAATGCACATTTTTGAAAACAGTGTTTTCTCTCAAAATATTTTTTAGACTTTATTCACACGCCTCTCCCTTATGATAGTATTCTCAAAACATTACAACTTCAATCTCAGAAAATGTACTTATTTTCAAAACATTAATAGCTCTTTTCTCCTCAAAATATTTATTTACTTTATTCACACAGCTTTAATCCCCTAATTCTTCTTATAATATATCTTATGACTGTATTTTTAAGACATTGACTTTATTTAAAAAAGAAAAATACGAACACACTTTATTCTAAACATTTTTCCCCCTCTCAAAATAATTCCTCATACTTTATTTACACATTTTTAATCTCCTAGTTCAATGACTTCATTCACTTTTTTTGTAACATTACAACATACTTTTCAAAACATTAAATCTTTATTCTTGTAACATTATGACTTCACTTCTGCAGAATTTTCAGATAATTACAAACATGATTTTATTGTCAAACTTAGATTACATTTTTAATTTTAACATGGCACTAAAATGGCATCATACAATGCTCTTGGTTTCTGAGTGGTCACTGACTGCAACATCCAGGCGGTGTAAAATTGTGTTAGTAGTTGAAGGGGTATGAAATAAGATATTTTATATGCTGATGAGTTAAAGGTGTGATTGTAACCAAGGACAGGTCAAGATTATCTCATCCCATAGTTATGCTGACTGGGTTGCTGGAACCCCCAAGGGAATAGAGAGGCCAGATTTAAAGGTGCCCTAGAATGGTTTTTTAAATTATTTTATAATGTTTCCTGGGTTGCCCTTATAATGTTAGTATGTTTTTTAGATCAAAAATAGTCATAAGAATAAAAGGCATTTTTCCTAGCCTGATTTTAGTCTCTGATTTGAACACTCTGTTTGAAGGGGCGTGTCTGCTGTGAGAACCGGCCACTGCTGTGATTGGCTGACATGCTTGCATATGAAATATGACATGTGAAACTCTCTCGAATACTTTCACTACAGCTTTTATATACGTTTTAACTATTACAGCTATCGTGATTAACGAATCGTGAGATGTTTTTAAAGTATTCAAATCTATTTCCATCACATAAAATGTTGCTTTGATGTACATTGAGCAAGCAGATGACAGTTTGTTGATCGCGAGACAACGCAGTTTCTCTCTCATGCTTTCACCAATGCAAACGATGTACATACAGTAAGAGCTTCGTTGGCAGTGTAACAGCGTCAGATTTCATAACGAGTTTGGCAAGAGAGATAAACTTGCGCTGTGTGGATTGTTCTTTGACCACTTTCTGTATAGTTTATTCACTGAGAATTAGCCTATTTAACGTTGGTTATGTAGCAGCTAGGCTAGTTACTTGGGAGTTTGCTATTGCGCTGGGTCTAACACAGTGTAAATTATCTTTAATAAAATCACTACTTACCGGTTGCGGGAGTATAGTTGGAATTACCCCCTTCTTCAGTTTGAGACGCTGAGAGAAGCTTGATATTGTCCGTGGTTCGAAAATAAGTCCGTGGTGAAATGGGCAGAGCAAACTAACAACTAACAACAACGAATTAAACTGTATCCGATTATATATAAACATCATCCACGCCTGTTGACATTTCTTTTCTGTGGGAAGGGTATGAAAAGTCCTCACATTCCCTGCACAGCCTGTAACAAGCATTTATTTCCATGATCTGCCATTTTCTCTCTGATCCTCGCTTGTCCCGATGACTCGGCTGCGCAGTTCCGCCTGGCATTGAACATGGGCTGGCTTATGCAAATCTTTGGAGGCGTGATCCCCGACAGTTGCGTCACTGTCGGTATTATGTGGAGATTCGCCTGTTTTTCAGGGGTGTTTTTTAAAAACGAGATTTAAATAAGAAGGAAAAAACAATGGTGTTTGAGACTCACTGTATGTCATGTCCATGTACTGAACTCTTGTTATTTAACTATGCCAACATAAATTCAATTTCACATTCTAGGGCACCTTTAAACAAAGACTGTAGAAATGAACCATTGATGGGGCTGTCACTATAATCGCCCTGCCCTGTACTTTATTGTGGGTTATTACTGGCCAAGAAAGCATATGGAGCCCTTTGAGTCATAAATTTTACATTAGAGTAAAAGTATGACTCTCCCACTCCCACCATCCCACCTAACTGACATCACAATGACAGTTATGACTTTCTCTCTCTCTCTGTTTCTCTTCCCGTCCCCCTCTTTTTATCCTCCTCCTTTCTCTTTTTCAGGTCCTGATGTTGGCAGATGGTAACACGGATGATTTCCTTAATCAGAAGCTGCCTGTTCTCTCCTCCCTGGTTTCGCAGGACGGCAAAGCCACCGCGTATGTGTGTGAGAACTTTGCCTGTGCCCTCCCGGTCACCTGCCCGCAGGAGCTGAGGAGACTTCTGCTGGAGTGAGAGCCGTCACACCACACAAACATCACCGTGGGACCTTACCATAGTCGGACCGCTAGAGATCTCAGATTATTACGCCAGTAGCAAACTACAGCCTTCAAAAAAACTGTCATAAATGAAATGCACTGTAAGACATTATACAGTGGCAAGGCAAACCTTTAGGGGTTGCCCGAGTTGTGATGTTCCACCTCATTCTAGACCTATCCTGCAAGACAGTAGTCTTGAGGGATGGAAATACAATATCAGTGTAATGTGAGGAGGAACGCTGAGGCTAAACCTTTCACAGGTTTGTCTCGTGGGCTCAGTTGATCTCTGACAACCTGCTTTCTAAAAGACCAAGCATGTTTCGTCGCAACCTTTCTATGCAGTGCAGCTGATCAGCCCTCGATAAGCAACATGCTGCCGAACACACTAGATTTAGAGTGGAATTAGACATACAATGGATGTATACTAGAGCTCAGACTCTAGTAGTGGAATATAATAAACACTCACTGAGTAACCTTTTGTGATCTGGTTTATCTGTGCATTACTTTAACATACGTCTCAAACTTATGAAGCTATCACGCCGGATGTGACGGGCATCCTAAAATTTGAAATTATTGTTTTCAATGAATGTACGCATACCTCTGCCATCTTTCCATGTCCACTGATGGTGTCCAGATGGGAATTTGGAGGCTGCTCAAAATTCTCACACATACTGTAGTTTTTCATTTAACTTGATCTAAACAAAACATTATAAAATCGTTATTTAGGCACACACACACTGCTGCTGAAAATGTGGGAGTCAGTAAGTTTTTATGTCTCTTATGCTCACCAAGGATAAAAAAAAAAACAGTATAAACAGTAATATTGTGAAATATTATTACAATCTAAAATAATTATTTTCTATTTTAATATATTTTAAAATCTAATTTATTTCTGTGATGGCAAAGCTGAATTTACAGCTGTCATCACTCCAGCCTTCAGTGTCACATGGTCCTTCAGAAATCATTAATATGCTGATTTGGTGCTCAAGAAATATTTCCTATTATGAATGTTGAAACCAGTTTTGCTGCTTAATATTTTTGTGGAAACTGATGATTTTGTCCCCCTCCAAAATTATTTGATGAATAGAAAGTTAAAAACAGGGATGCAAACAGCGCGCTTTTCGGCGCCTCGCGCTTTTTTCACGTCAGTTTGGGTGACTTGTGTGAATCGTGCAGATTCGAAGATTTTTTTTCTGGATGGGGGGGGGGGGGGGTGATTTCACCAACAGTAATTCTGGATTGCATCCACCAAAAAAGTAAATAGGAAATAAGCAAATCAAAACACTGCGCGCCAAAACAGCAGGCCTATCATATGCGCGCAAGCGTGAGCCACTAGCGTTTCTTCTTGCTGTGTAACTGTCACTACAACAAATTTCTCCCTGAGGACCAGAGTTCGGCGCCGCGTATTCCCGTCTTACTGGCATTTGACTTTTTTTATTTATAATGTTATATAATCTACTAGTCATGTAATTTATTAAACATTTCAACAATGCCTATTTCAATTGGGTAGGTAGGTTGTGTGTGTGTGTGTGTGTGTGTGTGTGTGTGTGTGTGTGTGTGTAATCTACATATATATCATTACGTTTTAGCTAACGTTACATCAAGTTCACATGTAAAAGACCTAACGTTAGTGCTTGCTAGCAGATCAAATTATGGATACCTGTAGCTACATTGAAAAAGTTGTTCGACTATAATCATGTTCGTTTGCACGTTATGCATTTTAATATTAAATTCCTGACTTGGCTAACGTTACTATCGCCTATCTTGTACAGTAATATTAAACCCTACGTTACCGATTTTCCAATGTTGTTGTTAATGCTAGATTAGGGGTAATGCTAGATAAATGCTGCATGCATGCCCATGGATTTACTATGGTTAATGTGTAAGGAATAATTGACGACAGGCCGTTGAATTATTATAAAAAAAATAATGCACAGCCGAGGTGGTAATGCGGTCATTGTTTTTTTTTTTTTAGAGTTAGTAACGGAGGTTTGAGCCACTGATAGCAGACTAATGATAGGGACACACTTACGACTTGCTGAAACATTTGAAGACTGACGGTTTTCATCGACTGCAGCAGGTCTTAACAGGTCACCAACTGTGAACACACTGAATGCGCTGAACACGCGTTTGGGCTTGATCAGTCATAAGTATAAAATTACATTCATAACTGGCCTTAGAGTAAGTGTGTCCCCGGCTTTTATGCAGTTATTAATGCAGTTATTAGAGAGAGAGGAGAGAGAGAGAGAGAGAGAGAGAGAGAGAGAGAGAGAGAGAGAGAGAGAGAGAGAGAGAGAGAGAGAGAGAGAAAAGCGAAAAGCATGTCCGTCAATATTATTATTTATGTATTAATTTAATTCGTTCATTCTTTTTTTCTATTATTGACAGTAGATAACCTAATAAATGAAACACACAAAGCCCTTTTAAGAAGTAGGCCTATCAATAATTATTTATTTGTTATATTATCTGGAATAATTACAAAAACCCGTGCAGCAGGACTATTAATTTATTTATATATTCAGTTTAATTTTCTATTTATTATAGATAGGACTATATACTTTATTTATTTAAATTAAACTACATGTGTCCATTGATTGTGAAGTTAGACATAGAAAATTGCAGATCAAGCGCATGGGGCTGCATGTTTTTTCTTTTTATAAAAATTGTATCCTATTTTCCGTTACTACAGTTAACTACGCACAGTGGAACTGTAATGCGGTCAAAGCCCCGTAGTATAACTATTGCCCTTGACTTTGCTTACTGTTGGTTATAGCTAGCAACATTGCGTCAAACATTACTTCTCATAACTTTTTTTCTCCATATCCGTGTCCTTGATTTTTTCATAGTAACGTTTTGTTTACGCGATCCTACTAAAAAATAGTTTTGCTATTTTTAACCTTTTATAAATCCTGCTAAATTTGCCTAAAACGCCTAAAAAAGGCCTAGCCAAATTAAATTGCATGCTGTTCTTGAACCATTTGGAGTATATACATGCTTTTGGTCTCTTTTGAAAGGTGACACTCGGAGGTTTGTTCCTAAACCATCAGAATGAATTACTGTAAGTCTGACTGGTATTGAGTAATATAACTTTGAACACACTGAAAAATGACCAGAAAAAAATCCGCCTACATTTGTTTTGTAAACAGATGCCTGCAGATAACTACAGCTGGGAGCTATTAGCTGGAAAACACAATGGGGTCACAGCATGAAGCCTTACCAAAACACAGTTTCAAATTTGATTATAATATCTTAGAAAATGAGTGTTTTACACATGTTTATCTAAGTGTATGTCTAGGCACTTCCCAAAAAAAGCCACTTGGAGACTCCAAATGACCCTTTGTGACCATAGACACACAAAATGCTGCCATTCTTGAATGCTTTACTCTACAGTCATAAAAGCAAGAAGAAGAAGTGCTAGATAGTTAAATAAGAGTTTATTGTTCAGAATTAAAAAATGAAATTGAAATTCCAAATTCGTCTCGGTGTATTTGATTTTCAGTATTTCATTATACTCTATGTGCCTATAGGGGTGGGCCGGGGATGGCAGGGGTTGGTGGCAATGTAAGTATCTGGGTATTTTCCGCAGGGCGAGGGCTTCGATTACCTCTCTCTTTTTTGACCATACATGTGTTTGCATCCCTGTAAAAAAAAAACAGTATTTATTTGACAGAATTTATTAATGTAACAGTTTTTACTGTAACTTTTGATCTATTTAATGCATCCTTGTTGAATAAAAGCATTGATTTCTGTTCAAACTTATTGACCACATTGTTTACTTTTGATTGGTAGTGTACATAATGTAAGATACAATATACATAATGTGCAAGTTTGTATTTTTGTGGTTTGACAGCTTGAATAAAGAGTGCATTAAACATTTGCATTTCTAATCTTTCGATTTGCGCAGTTGCAACAGTTTTGACGTGCAAACAAAGGGGAATGTTTATTTTTTAGCTTTGGTAATATTGTGCAATGTGTCATTTAAAAGCTATTAACATATTTCATGATTAAGAAGAAATACACAGCAAAGTGAATCCATAATTTCTAGTTTGGCAAAAATAGGAAATGATACCCATTAAAAGGTTCCATGTTCTTAGCCAATGGACTTACTTAGAGGTCTAATGAGGACAGGCCCCTGTGAGTTGATTGGATCTTACAAGACATCGGAAGACTTACAGGGATCAGTGCAGTGTAAACATCTAATGCTAAGAAAACAGAGGAAGTGCCAAAAAAGATTTTAAAACACGTGCCATTGCAGTCACGCTACGCAAATATGTCTAATTTTAAGGACGTTCAGATCTGTGGAGAGGGAACACCACTATTTAACTTAGGATTTCTTGAGCTGTTGAGGGATGCGTCTCTTTCCCTGCGACAGCTCCTTCCTCTTCCGCCCACGCGACTTTACCAGCCGTGGGTGACAGAAGACAAAATTAACCCAGAGCTACAGTACCAGTCCATTGTGAAAAAAAGATTTCCTTTGTTGTCGGTATGAGCACTGCATTGTACAGATGACGGTATATCAGTGACACTGCGATTACCATTCCAGCCCAAAAGTAGACAATAAAGGCAAAAACTCCACCATAATCCAATTCCTTGTGTGAAAGAAAAGGAGAAAATCTGCCCTACACATGCTAAGCAACACAGCAAGCTAATGCAGAAATATCTGCCGTCAATGCATGCTGATTTTAGCTGCCAATTCCTCTCTTGTAGATTTGCCGGGGGAGCCAGGTTTCCCAGTGTTTGTATGCAGACGAGTGCAGATTTTTTTGCTGCGGGGAAAGGTGAAGAGAGGGCTCTGCTCCAGTTATGTCGAGTACTGTCAGGAGTTTGTACAACAATGCTTTCGTCTGTCTTATCATTTTTTCCTCATTCCTTTACCCAGCGCAGGGTGATGAAGAGATCATTGAGAAACAGTGTCTACTTGTTCAGGAACCTTTGGAACCTCAGTTTGGTAACATCATGGTAGGACATCTTTTGTTGTGTCTGCGGTCCCTCCAGCAATCAGTATTTTGTTTATAGCTATTCGGTGACAGGCTCCCTATTGCTAAAACCTTTATTCCTGTCACATTAGAGGAGCCTCCATGTTCAGATCTCTCTAGTTTAAGTCAGTTTTGAAAGAATATTTGCTGTGCAGCTTAAGGGCCGGGACTCTAAAAGAATGGTCCCTTTGGAGATCATTACTGCATAAGATTTGTGTGCGTCTCTGAACCCTCCTTACCTTTACAAGATAGCTGAGTAATAAGGCCACATGAGGCTCACCGTACCCCCAGTCTATGAGCCAGCCTGGTTGACAGAACCTAGAATGACAAATTATGAATTATAATATAATTTGAAATGTTAGTATTCATTAATAGAATAATAAAAAACTGAGAAGAGTTAAAATTTATGGTTTAAGGATTTTTTAAATAAATATTTATGATAATATATATATATATATATATATATATATATATATATATATATATTATATATATATATATATATATATGAAGAGTTCAGATGCAAAAGCCTCTAAATGCCATTTGAAATTTTCTTCTAAAATTATCATTTTTATCAAGCTCGCATATTTCAATTCAGTAATTTCACTTAAATGACAATTAATGGGTTATTTTTCTTGCCATTTAAGTGAAATTATTGAACTTAAATATACAAGCTTGATAAAAATGATCATTTTAGAAGAAAATTTCAAATGGCATTTAGAGGCTTTTGCATCTGAACTCTTCATATATATATATATATAGCCTATATATATATATATATATATATATATATATATATATATATAAGCTTTTATTTTTATATTTTTATTTTTTCATTTTAAATTTAGTTTTAGCCTTTGTTGGTTTTATTAGTTGTTTAGGGTATTTTTTTTATATAATGTTTTAATGTATTTTACAAGTTTTAGTAATTTTAATAATTCAACTTATTCATTTCAGTGAATTGCCAAGGCAACATTTATAATTTTATTTCAGTTAAGTTTTTCAAAAAAAAAAAAAAAAATCAACACTGACTGAAAATTCCTATTTTCTTTCATTTTTGTGTGAGACTCACTGTACGCTATATTTACAACATTGTGTGAAGAACGAATTCATCATCTCAAATGCTTTTATTGACAACCATAACGTCACGTTAATGATCTCTCTTTATCAACCTGTCCACCTGTTTCCAGCAATCTTAAAATGGGCCTCTTTAAGCAGCTTCCAGTGGCTCTGAGTCCTCGACAGACCAGCTCTTCGCTCTTCAGCTGCTGAGTGTATGAGTGTGTGTATTGATTCTGCTCTGTGTGAGTCCTTGGTTTATTGGCTGATGGCTGGTAGGATACCTGCCCCAGAGAGACGAACCAGCCGCTCACAGTTGATTGATTATGGACCTCAGTGCTGCTGATTTCAACTACACATTTACACAACAACCATTCCTCAATACATGCATTGTATGACCTCAACGTCACAAAATGATTGAGGACAAAATGTACAAAATGAGCAATAGTGATTAACACGTTTTCAACATTAATGTCACATAATTTCTAACACTGATTTTAAAAATTCAGTATTTCAGTCTTAAAACTTGTGGTCACTTTTAGTAGAGGATAATCTTTATCATGTTCTGTTTTCAAAGTTAACTTTTTGTCTATGCTGAGATGTCCTATACTTGCTAATGTGGAGATAGTCATAACTATAAGTAAGCCATTTGTTGACTCGTTATTTGCTTAAAAAATTGTGTGAGTTTGGGAGAGGACCAGGGTTTCTACAGTATTTTAAATTTGTATTACTATTTTTTAAGTGTGAGCTTATTTCTTTTTTAATTTTAGTTTTGGTATTTTAGGGCTGTCAAAGTTAATGTGCAAACCGGTATCATTTGTGTTAAATTCCTCTATCTAGTGTTATTGGTATCTAGTTCTATTTTCATATTTAAAGCAGGCAGGTTCGAAAAGTTTGACATTATATTATACTATGTATAAAAAAAATCGTTGGACATTTTATTGTATTTTGCATACATTTTACAATCTCGCTGATTACTTGCAAAGCACTAAATGGTTTAGCTCATCTGTACTTGAGCGAGGTCTTAACGCATTATAGTCCTTCACGTCTATTGCAATCTTAAAATTCTGGCCAGTTGATGATACCTAGAAAATCAATTGCAGACGGTAGATCCTTTTCCTTTATCACCCAAACTCTGAAACAAACTCTTCCTAGCCATGTTTGGGAAGCAGACACTGTCTTGTCGGTATAGACTAAAAACACATCTCTTTAACCTGGCATACACATAACACATTATCTCATTTCTATAATTTATCTATATACTAAATAATAAAAAGGATTGTAATGCTGCATAAATGAGGTTAAGCGGAACAGGAACACTTCCCTTAACACCCAGTTACATCATAAGAAGAATGGCATTAGTCTCTCTGTTTATCCCGGGGTTATAATAGTCAGCCTTATCTGGTCTGTATACAGATGGTGGAAACGACCAGAACACAGCATGAATGTCAGCAGAGATCCTGTCAACTAGACAATCGCTTGTGAAGGCCTCATCGACATGACAGCCATTGGCACCGATTCTCAGCAAAGACCACAAGACCAAGACAAGAACACTGACCTATGACCAGCTTTGTCTCCATACTGGCGTGATGAGTCCGATCTTCAAACCAAAGGAACTTGATGAAATATTTGAATGCTACCGATCCACTATCTGATTTCTGACTTGTGTGATGCAGCCTCAATCATAATGACACCGTGTTTGTTCATTGGCCAGAGAAGAACTGTCCTCTACATAGCCTGGTTTCTCATAAGGTTTGTTTCTCCATTCTGTCACCTGATGGAATTTGGGTTCCTTGCCACTGTCGCTTCTGGCTTGCTTAGTTGGGGGCACATAATATACAACAATATTATTGATTTGACCTCACTCACTCTATTGGGTGAGGCCTGAACTGAGCTGGATGACGACATCACTGTTTTTCTGCAGAACTGTTTTTTTTTAGATGAAATTAACTAATAATGATTGATGATCTTTACAACAGAACTGAATTATTCAACACTGTTCTGACTTCAGCTGAACAATGACAATATTTTCTTTTAGACCGAAATTGAACTGTTTGCATCATTGAATCATTTTCCTGTAAAGCTGCTTTGAAACAATCTGTATAGTATAAAACGCTATATAAATAAAGGTTAGAGTAATAACCTTTATTAAGGTAATAAGGTTAGGGTGCTTTTAGAGTAATAGAAATGTATTTTAGTTTCAGTTTATCACAGTTATGTTTTTATTTTTATTTCAGGCACAGTGGGCAGGACATAATCATCTACAATGTAAGGGGTGATTAAGAAACCTGTTTGGAAGTTGTTTTTCCAATTGCTTAGTGTGCAGAAAAAGTGCTTTTAAAGTTAATATATTTGCCTTTTCCAAAACCATTTTCTATTTTTTTTCTCCTTGCTGGCTGATTGGTTGTTTTCTCTTTAAATTTTCTAGGCCCTTTTTGCAAGCGCATCAAAGCTAGCTGGCCTGTCTTCACAGTGGAGCATTTCTGCCCTGGTCTGCTCTTCCCAGAGGAGACAATTAGCCATTCTTCTGCCACATGCTCACATACAGTTCTCACTCCCTGACCAACAGCATGTGTCATCCAATTGGAAAAAATGCTACCGTAGCGGCAACCATGTAACTCCGTGTGTCATCAGCTGGTTGGTAGTCTAATTCTACAGCATGTAATGTACTTTTTCTTCTTTCCAGTGTTTTCAGCTAGACCGAGGAGATGTGGTCCAGCACTGACACTGCCAGTGATTGATCTGACTTTAGTATTCTCCGTTGCCCCAGTGTCCAGCGCACGAGCTGTTGTTGAGGAACGGACCTGGCCATACATATTCATCAGTGAAGAAGGTCAGGGAAGAGAGGAAGAACACAAACACAAGGGACCGTGTTCAGGCAGTAAATTCACTCCAGTGCGCCGCGGCGGTCGGCGGTAGACGTGACATTTGGTAGTGTACACACAGAGAGCGGCAGGCGGGGATGG
Source organism: Chrosomus eos (assembly GCA_036326025.1). Lineage (NCBI taxonomy): Eukaryota > Metazoa > Chordata > Actinopteri > Cypriniformes > Leuciscidae > Chrosomus > Chrosomus eos. The sequence continues at coordinate 25,289,439 of CM070830.1, forward strand.
AGAGGTCTGTCGTTTTTGTTGCTCCGTGTTATGTAATCACATGAAAAATAAACGAGAGCACACAGCGTAACGAACTGATCTCTTTACTTTTCGTTCTTCCTTTTTCACCACTTCTTCTCTCCCCCTCCTATCCATATCTAACCCAATTATCTCCATCTAGCGGACATTTATCAAATCACAACGTAACAAGAGAACACAACATTTCCCCCTGACTTAAATTATTCCTTCTGCAGTTACAATCACATTGCTAACAATATATTCAGTCGTTTTATTTTCTTACCCGATTTCTTTACTTATATTAGAACCACAGACCAACGTCTAACAATGTCTAACAATATCTCTTACAAAACACATATAGCACGAACATCCTTTCAGTTCAAATCACAACTTTCCTGAACTAAACTTCTGGGTTTTCTTTTCTTCCCCTACTGTTACTTTCTACTTTGCCTACTACGACAATTTAAGTTACATAGTCTTTCAACCATACTGGCTTCCTTCTACAACGTCCTTCCAAGTGGTTGTTAGCACTTCCAGGTGGTGCAGTAGAAGTTGACTCAGAGTGTTCAGGAACCTGAGTAAATTCTGGGGGCAGTGGTGCCAAATGAGATACGTCCCAAGTACGTCCATCACTCAGTTCAAAACTATGTGTCCCCTTCCTTCTAACAATCTGCATAGGGTTGCTGAATTTTGATTTCCCTTTTCTCACTAGCACAGGTTTTCTCACCCGTACGAAGTCACCTTCCTTGAGCCCTGGAGTCTTTGCTTTGCGCTTTGTATCCAGGTATGCTTTCATTTTCCTTTGGCTTCGCATCACTTTTGTTTTCAGCTTTTTCATAGCCGGAGTCACATTGCACTTTGGAAGAATTGTCAATTTTGTTCTCATTTTTCTTCCAAACATCAGCTCAAAAGGAGAAATGCCTGTCGTGGCATGGGGTGTAGCTCGGTAAGTTTGCAGAAAATCCGCAATGAACGATGTCCAAGGGGCTCTCTCCCTTTCTGCAGTCAGAATAGCCTCCTTCAACACCTTATTCCAGCGCTCCACAGCTCCATTTCCTTCCGGGTGATATATAGAAGTACGGATGTGCTTTACATCCCTTTCTTGTAGGAATAGTTTGAACTCCGTTGATCGGAACTGCGGTCCATTATCACTAACCACCTCCAGAGGGTTCCCTTTCTGGCTGAACACTGACCTCAGAAAACAATTAATGGTAGATGCAGTCACGTGAGGTGCAAAAGCTACCTCTGGCCATTTTGAATGGTAGTCAATCAATGTGATAGCGTATCTGCAACTAACAGGACCAGTGTCGAAAGGACCCACCACATCGATGCCCAGTTTCTGCCACGGACCTATTGGATAGTCAACTGGAGTAAGTGGTGCATGTGTGGTTCTAGCAGTTTTATCATTGAGTTGGCAGGTGACGCAGGTTGCAATTGTGGACTGTACCTGCGAATCCATCTTAGGCCACCAGTATAGCTCCCTAAGCCGCTGCTTGGTTCTTACAATGCCTTGATGGCCATCATGAGCGAGGGTGACCAAACGTGAACGTAAACTAAGTGGCACAATCAGTCTGTGTGGTCCTCGTAGCACATACGAGTCCAAAATAGACAGTTCGTCTCGTATTAGAAAGTACCTGTACATGTCAGGATGCAGGGTTTTGGATGTAGCGGGCCAGCCATACTCTATGTATTGACGAAGTTTGGCAAGCTCAGGACACGAGGAACTCTCCGCAGCAAACTCAGCCACAGGAACAGCTGACAGGAGTGTGGTGATAGCAGCAACAGTTTCGGGTTCCGAATCAAAGTCAGAATTAATGTCATTTGGCAATGGAAGACGCGAAAGACAATCTGCTACCTGGTTGTCAACCCCCCGTCTGTACTGCATAGTATAGTTGAAGCAGAGCAATCTGGCAGACCATCGTGCTACTCTCAATCCAGCACGTCCCATACCTTTCGAAGTCAAAAGGGTGGTTAGGGCTTGGTGATCTGACCTTAATGTGAAGTGTTTGCCCCACAGGTATGTTCTCCAACGCTCAATGACCCAGACACAAGCAAGGGCTTCTTTTTCAACAACAGAATATTTCCTTTCTGCCGATGTCAACGTTCTGGATGCGAAAGCCACAGTCCTTTCTGACTTATCTGGATGGAGTTGAGTCAGGATGCCACCTACGCCGTAGTCTGAGGCATCTGTTGTAACAATTGTGGGTAAAGCAGGATCAAACAAAGCCAATGCAGGACTCTGTGCAATTATTTCTTTTACTTCCTTGAAACTTTCATGTGCTTTATCAGTCCATGCAAAATTTGAGTTTCCTCTAAGGGCATCTCTCATAGGCTCAACAACAGCTGCGTAGTTAGGAATGAATTTAGCATACCAAGCGGTGAGGCCTAGAAATGATCTTAGTGTGGCCGCATCCGAAGGTGGTGGAGCATTGCGTATTGCTTCCACGTGGCTGTGATCAGGCATCAGTCCCTCTTTGGAGATGGTATGTCCCAGAAAGGTGAGCTTCTCCTGGCGAAATGTACATTTCTTCTCATTTAGATGGAGACCTGCTTCTTGTAGTTTGTGCAGCACTATTTTTAGGTGAGCATCATGGCTAGCAATAGAGTCACCAAACACAATTATGTCATCCAGATAACACTGGACTCCTGTAACACCCCTGAGAATAGTAGACATCATTTTTTTGAAAAGCCGCTGGGGCTGACGCTAATCCGTAGCAAACTCGCTTGAAACGAAACAAACCCTCATGTGTTATAAAGGCAGTAAGGTCCCTACTGTCCTCATGTAGTGATACCTGATGGTAAGCATTTGCCAGGTCGATTGTAGAAAACATCACAGCCCCTCTCAACTGTGAAAAGAGTTCTTCAATGTGTGGAATGGGGTGGCTATCCACAACGATTGCTTTGTTGGGTTCCCGAAGATCCACACACATTCTGATGTCTCCAGATTTCTTTTGAGTCACTACGATGGGCGAAACCCAAGGCGAAGCATCCACTCTTTCAATAATATCTGCTGCTAGTAGGCGGTTCAGCTCTGCCGACACAGCATCCCTTACAGAAAAAGGTAGTCTACGTAGCTTCTGTTGCACAGGAATAAAGTTTTCATGCATTTTCACTTTGTGTACGAAGTTCTTTGCACAGCCAAAGGATGGCGTATCAGTATGAAACACTTGTTGCACTGACTGTTTGGGGGTGAGTACTTTATTTCCTGTTATGCACAAATTCAAGGAACATATTAAGTCCATGCCCATAAGTGCGTTTCCACTTTTCACAATATAGAATGTGGCAGGTACTGAATGTTCGCCATGTCGGGCAGACGTCTCAATACATCCCAGCACTGGAAGATCCTCTTTTGAATATGTGACGAGACGCACATCTGACTGTTTCAGAGATAGTTCAGAGAAGTATTGCTTATATATATGCTCTGGAAGCAAAGATACGGATGATCCAGTATCAACAATCAGTTCTTGCATCGTAGTACCAGAAAATGTGGCCATTTCAATGTCACACACAATTTTGTTTGCACCAGCGAATGTGTTAGTCATGTACAAAACAGTCAGTTCAGGGACTTCGATTTCTCTGATGTCTTGTCTTCGTCCAGAGCGGCACACTTTTGCAAAATGTCCCATTTTACCACATAATTTACATGTCTTATTTAAAGCAGGGCACTGCTTGGAATTTGCCAAATGACAGCTGGAATCACAGCGATAACATTTGCGTGCAGAATGACTCGAAGTTTTACCTTGTATGGTTCTACGCATAGTCGTTTCTTTTTTTCTGACATATAGCCGTTGGACTGGTAAGTCGGCAGGTTTTGCAAATTCACTCGCATGAGCCACGGCATTTTCCACTTGAACGGCCACTTGCACTGCTCTGTCTAACGTTAAATCTGCTTCAAGTAATAAGCGTTCACGAATGCGGGTGCTGTGCACTTTCTCCACAATTTGATCTCTTAGCATTTCATCTTCTTTGTCACCAAATGCACATAAGGACACCATATCACGAAGCGCGGCAACATACTGAAGTATATTTTCGTCATGCCTTTGCTCCCTTTGACGAAATTTATGTCGTTCAGCAATGACATTGACTTTCGGTACAAAATGCGTTCTGAGAGCCGTAAGAGCAGATGCATAGGTCGTACCGGTATTAGGAAGAGTGTAGAAAATTCTCTGCGCTTCTGTGCCCAGGCAGTGAAGTAGTGTAGCACGCTTACGAGTATCAGGCCAGTCATCTCCCTCAGCATGAATCGCCAACAAGTAGTTCTCAAACATTTGCGTCCATATCCCAAACGGAACTGCAGGCTCACCAGGACATTGCAAGTATGTAGAAGGAAGATGAACTGCCATCCTCGTCGCCAATTTGTTATGTAATCACATGAAAAATAAACGAGAGCACACAGCGTAACGAACTGATCTCTTTACTTTTCGTTCTTCCTTTTTCACCACTTCTTCTCTCCCCCTCCTATCCATATCTAACCCAATTATCTCCATCTAGCGGACATTTATCAAATCACAACGTAACAAGAGAACACAACACTCCGCAATTGGGTAATGATATACAGAAGACACAAAGGAGTTGATGTGGTCAAGTGAGGTCAGTGAGCTCATGCCAAAAGATGTCTACTTTCACTCCGCATCCCTTCAGTGTTTAGAGAGGTTGCCTCTGTTTCCTGTCCACTGTTTAAAACCATTACATAAATCAAATGCAGCCACGATCTGGGCTTTATGAGTGAAGACACATGAAACTCCGCTTGGAATTTGCAAATAAATAACTGAAAGTCTCACTGAGAGAAACAAGATTCGCTGGTCTGATTAATCTCAATTCAGATCGTTATGTCTGGAGGAAACCAGGCTCTGCTCATCACCTGTACAATACCATCCCAAACCCCAGTAGGACTGATCAGATTGAAGGGAAGCTGAATGCAACAAAATACAGAAATATCCTGGTCCAGACAGAGCACTCAGGACCTCAGGCTGGGCAGAAGGTTCCCCTTCCAACATAACAATGCCAAGCACACAGCCAAGATGCCACAAGAACTCTGTGAATGTCCTTGAGTAGCCCAGCCTGAGTCCAGACTTGAACCCAATTTAATATCTCTTGAGAGACCTGAAAATGGCTGTTAACCATTGGTCCCCATCCAATCTGACAGAGCTTGAGAGGATCTGCAGAGAAGAATAGCAGAAAATCCCAAAATCCAAGTGTGCAAAGCTTGTCACGATGATTTGACACTGCTGCCAAAGGTGCTTCAACTAAAGCTTCTTTTCCACCGTCAGGCCAAACGGTTATAAGAGCGTTAAGGAACGGTTCCAGTTATGTTTCTGCTTGAGCCTGGTACGGCACGGCACGATTACAAACCATTCTCGACCGGAATTCTCAGGACGGTTAGCTAACCATGTATGGCAAGCCATTTTAACATTTAATCATTTTAACCTACTAGTCTCTATTTTCATGCTACTAGTACTTATTTTTTAGATACTAGTATCGATTTCATTAAGTACTAGTACTTATTCATTAGCTACTAGTGCTTATTCTTTAGGTACTAGTACTTATTCATTAGATACTAGTACTTATTCATTAGATACCAGTGCCTTTTCTTTAGACACTAGTGCTTATTCTTTAGATACTAGTCCTTATTTATTAGATACCAATGCTTATTCATTAGTTACTAGTACTTATTCATTAGATACTAGTACTTATTCATTAGATACTAGTACCTATTAAATAGATACTAGTACTTATTCATTAGATACTAGTACTTATTTTAATAGTGACTAGTAACTATTCTTTTGTTACTAGTAACAAATAATTTTTTTTGCCATTGACTTCTATGGGGATCTGTCATTTAGATATCAACTATTCAGTTCTGACTAGTATCTATTCCAATTGTGACTAGTACTTATTCATTAGATACTAGTAGTTATTCATTAGGTACTAGTGCCTATTAAATAGATACTAGTACTTATACATTAGCTACTAGTACTTATTCAATAGATACTAGTACTTATTCATTAGATACTAGTACCTATTAATTAGATACTAGTACTTATTCAATAGATACTAGTACTTATTCATTAGATACTAGTACTTATTCATTAGATACTAGTACTTACTCAATAGATACTAGTACCTATTTATTAGATACTAGTATTTATTCCAAATGCCACTAGTAAGAATTTTTATTTTACTAGTAAGATTTTTAAATGAACTATACAGTGGCCGTTCTGACTAGTCATAACATAAGACTAGTAAAAAAAGCAGTTGTGACTAGTAAAATAAAAATTCTTACTAGTAACATTTGGAATAAGTACTAGTATCTAATAAATAGGTACTAGTATCTATTGAATAAGTACTCGTATCTAATTAATAAGTACTAGTATCTAATGAATAAGTATTAGTATCTATTGAATAAGTACTAGTATCTAATGAATAAGTACTAGTATCTAATGATTACGTACTAGTATCTAATGAATAAGTACTAGTATCTATTGAATGAGTACTAGTAGCTAATTGATAAGTACTAGTATCTATTGAATAGGAACTAGTATCTAATGAATAAGTACTAGTATCTAATGAATAAGTACTAGTAACTAATGAATAAGTACTAGTATCTATTGAATAGGTACTAGTATCTAATGAATAAGAACTAGTATCTAATGAATAAGTACTAGTATCTATTGAATAGGTACTAGTATCTAATGAATAAGTACTAGTATCTATTGAATAAGTACTAGTAGCTAATGAATAAGTACTAGTATCTAAAAAATAAGTACTAGTATCTAATGAATAAGTACTAGTATCTAATGAATAAGTACTAGTCACAATTGGAATAGATACTAGTCAGAACTGAATAGTTGATATCTAAATGACAGATCCCCATAGAAGTCAATGGCAAAAAAAAAAAAATTGTTACTAGTAACAAAAGAATAGTTACTAGTGACTATCGAAATAAGTACTAGTATCTAATGAATCAGTACTAGTATCTATTTAATAGGTACTAGTATCTAATGAATAAGTACTTGTATCTATTTAATAGGTACTAGTATCTAATGAATAAGTACTAGTATCTAATGAATAAGTACTAGTATCTATTGAATAAGTACTAGTATCTATTGAATAAGTACTAGTAGCTAATGAATAAGAACTAGTATCTAATAAATAAGTACTAGTATCTAAAGAAAAGGCACTAGTATCTAATGAATAAGTACTAGTATCTATTGAATAAGTACTAGTATCTAATAAATAAGGACTAGTATCTAATGAATAAGTACTAGTATCTATTGAATAAGTACTAGTATCTAATGAATAAGTACTAGTATCTAATAAATAAGGACTAGTATCTAATGAATAAGTACTAGTATCCAAAGAAAAGGCACTAGTATCTAATGAATAAGTACTAGTATCTATTGAATAAGCACTAGTACCTAAATAATAAGCACTAGTCGCTAATGAATAAGTACTAGTACTTAATGAAATAGATACTAGTATCTAAAAAATAAGTACTAGTAGCGTGAAAATAGAGACTAGTAGGTTAAAATGATTAAATGTTAAAACGGCTTGCCATAAACCATGCTAGTAGAATGCATGTAGTGATGTGGCCACTCATGATTGGTCACTTGTCTGTCGCTTGCCTACCAGTTTTTCTGTAGCTGACTAATCGCGCTATTTGAGCGGCATAAACAAATTAATGATAAAATTAAAAAAATATCTGATCATCCTCCATAACACAGTCGCTATTTACATCTCATATCATGTTTAAACATTAAAATATTTTAGCATAAGGCTGCAATATAATTAATTATGAAAAAGAACAGTATTTATTTGAAATGGTAGCAATCTAAAAACCTTTCCTGTCACGTTTGATCAATTAAATTCATCCTTCCTGAATAAAATAATTAATTTTAAAAATCGTACTTATTTTGGAGTCCGACTAAAATAGAAATTCTTTGCATAAGTTTCATGGGACTTTCAGTAAAAAATGCAAAGGAACTGCACATTATTATTGAAAGACTGCAAATTACAATAATTAAAACAGCCTAAAAAATTGACAGAGTCGTATATTTTTGTCCATTTAAACAGATATTGTAAAAAAAAGTACCACTTTTGACTTGAACAATGACATTTAACAAATGTGAAAATGTTATTATGATAATATTTGTAACATATCCGTCATCCTATACATATAAAGAGTGTCCAAAGGGTAGTTTGCACAATTTGGCACAAATTGTGTTGAACTTTGATTAATTTTATCTGTATCAGCGATATTCCCATGGCCGAGTGTTGTTGTTGGGTCTGTTTAATCCAAGTTTGTTATTCAGGAATGGACACAGTGATTATACATTTATGATCCAAATGTCTCTAATTATTTCAAATGTACTCCTTCTTGACCCTATTTATGTGCAGATTATTAAATAAATATGATTTATTAATAATATGAATTAATTATACTTTATATACAGAGAAATAACTTTAGTAAGAAAACCTCCACATTAAATTAGCCACAGATATAACCAGGCAGGATCTCTCATATATCACACTTGTAAGATTTATTGGGTTTGACCAGATTTTTTTTGCATGCAGGATTCATGCTAACTAGAGCAACAGGGGCTAGTGGGAAAATGGAGGGACTAGTTTATCATGTTAGCCTAGTTACCTGAGGCAGACAGACATGGCAGGAAAATCAATCGTGTCTTTCGTATGCAATGTCACTGCCTTCCTCTTACATATACTAATGACCACAAGGCACATGTGGATTGTGACCCCCTTTATACTCACATGTCATATTTAGTGAACTCTCTCGCTCATTTTCTCCAGAACTGTTCACGGGTAATTATTCCTCGCTTAAACCAGCTTATTTTAAAATAGGTCTTATGCGTTTTATCTTTGTGTTAAAATCTATGCTGTGAATATTTACATATGTGCCAGAAATAATGTTTTTCTTTATACTATTTTATTGATAGGATGAGGTTAACCAAATGCCTTTTATTTGCATTTAAGATGCTTTTATTCATTACATAGAGAGGTTCTGATAACTCACATGAGCTCATTCTGTTACTGTCATCCTTGGGGTTGTCAAAGGTCCCAGGACACTTCGAAAAATCGTGAATCAAGAGAGCAGGCCAGTGCTCGACCAGAAGTGTGGCCTGGCAAAAGTAGCCCTTGACATTTCCTTGACATTTGTTGACATTTATGGACCCATGTAGACAGAGGCAAAGAGGAGTTAATCAAAACTAGGAGAGAATATTGATGTGTAACTGTCAACAGGCAGTGCCATCTGTACCCACACGGTCATTGAGGTTAACTGCATGAGGAACAGCTGCTGTACTGTTGTCCAGGATGGGTGACTGCACACGTCAAGACAAGAGTTAAAGGTAAAGTGTACAGTTTTTGCACGGCTGGTGTCACCAAATGTCATTTTAAACAGATTTTCCAAATACTTCTGTATTCTGTAGCCTCTTGTTTTCAGGACTTTGATTTTAAAATGTATGGTCATGTTTCCTGGTTCGTCATGTGATTCCCTCATGTGACCCTGTCATGTGCTTCCTTATTTCATGTGTTATTTGTTTGTCTTGTCATGTGATTATCTGCTCTGTTTGTTATTGGTTCACTGTTTGAATATTCACAGGTGTTCCTTGTTAGACTTAGTTATTAGTCCTTTTGTGTGTATATATATAAGGCTTGTTCGACTTCATGCAGCTCTGCGCAGACCGATCGGTGGCTGACTTGAAACAGTGCATGCCGGTTAGAAATTTTGTCCGACTTGATGCAGCGCTGACTCCACATGACTGTGACGTGTGCTAACAAAACACCGCGAGAGCGTTTCGAGAGCAGCCGCAGGATTCTGCAGGAACCTGCACAGGTTCTGATGACGACACACCTGATCCACGATTGGCCGGATTCACTGCATGACAAAGATCACGTGTGTTTCGTGTTTATTCGGTTTATTCTCACACGTCTTTAGTTCCACTAAAGCTCAGAAATCATTGTTTTATAACAGTAAACACTCGCGATGTATTGTATTATGTTTATCAAAATAAAAACTGATTAAAAAACGTTGATTCCACTTCATTGATAGTAACTGTAGACTTATGTTGAACTTTATTCTTGTTCAAACAGACGCTGTATGAAGCAGTACATAAAGTATTGAATGAAAATGTCTCTGAAACATCTGTGTATTTTGCAAATATTGCATTTATTTCACTTCAGCTGTGGTAAAGTATACAAACACCACGTGAGTGTCACTACGGGAACCAGAAAGTGTCCGCCTTCACGTCTCCGTTTGCAGCTCCTCCCCGCCTGCACTCGGCTACTCTCGCCGATCGCTTACATCCAGCCGCAGCCGATGTCGAACACACCTATAGCCTTTATGTGACCATTCTCTTCTGTCTAGCTTTGTTCCTTGTACTGCTGTTGGTAAGTCCATGTCAAGTTAAGTCCAGGTTTATGTTTAAGGTTGTCACGTTCATGTTTCAAGTTTTTGAAATGTAGTGTATGAAGTCATTTTATACATTATATACACAATATAAAATACAGGGGAATAATGTTACGATTGTGAGATCTAAATTCGCAAACATCAATTGTATTATACATGAAGTCTAAATTGGCTTCCATAGTAGATCTGAGTGAATGATATTCTGTTTAATTTTTTTAATTTGCTATCTCTAAAACTGTATTTCAAATACAAAACACTATTTTGAGGCATTTTAATGATCTCATGCTTGTTCAACGAAATCACTATACGAAAGTGGCCAGCATTCTTTCCTGATGTGCTCTCTTGGACATTATATCGAGGCAATCAAAACCAGCCGATGCCCTTTGTACAAATATGGAGGAAATTATTTTGAAGAATTTTATCTAGGCTCTCTTATCGTCATTGGCAAATAATATGACTCATTCGGGCTTGTTCAGTGTGCGACAGAATGCATGCACGTTTCAGCTTCACAGAGTGTTGGCTTGTCCTTGAGAGAAGATCTGAAGATATGGTTGAAATGACTTGGCTAATCGAACGCAGGGATCTCTGGAAGAAAATCACTTCTTTTGGTAACACTTCCTCTCTCCATATCTCCTCTGACTGAATCACTGCTTCCTGCTTTCATACCAACTTGCATGCAACGAGAGAATATACCTCCAGTGATAAGGCAAGGGATAAAGTCATAGATCCAGCTGTTTCCTTAATACGTCCTTCCTTACACTCATTTACCATCTTTTGCAAGGAGCCTATTCTGAGGGTTTGATAGCAGGGTAGTGGGGTTTTATCGCATATCTGTGAAGATATGGTAGCCTACATATGTTTTAGGGGAAACTCCCAGAAAATGTGTGTGTGGTTAAATGCAGGACTACAGATTAGCTTTAACATTTATCACCACTTTAATAAAATAAAAATGTAAAAAATGGCCTTTAATAAAAACATCCTGCATAAGATTTTTTGTTTCAAATAGATTGTAATATATTTATTACGAAGACTTTGTTCGTAAGTAATCATTAAAAAATTATAAGCATATGAAATATTTAAATAAAGCGCCATTAGTTCCATCAATGCTCTGCAGTGTTTTCTGCGAGCAGCAACAAAGTAGTGTCCGAATATGTTTCAATTCACCTACTTATACTATTCTCAAAGTATGTAGTGTTTTTGGGAAGAAGTACATACTTTTGAGTGTTTAACAGAATAGTAGGAAAGCTTTGGGACATAGGCCTACTACTTCGGACTGCTCTGTCGCTTATGTTCAAATGTATACTCTCGGACAGCATGCGATTTCAGATGCGCCATGTGACCCTTTATGTCCGAAAAGTTCACCAAAAAGTGGCTGATTCTGAAAGCTGAAACATGTCTAGGTAGGAAGGCAACAAGGCAATTCTGAATCCCATGATCATGTCACATCCTGTCTATTAGGATACCTTCATCTGACCGTTTTTTGAAGGCGGCAGACGTATCCTTCTGTATTATATCCCATTATCCTGTGCATTCTGTTTTTTAACAGTTGAGCTAAAAAATAAACATGGCATCTGAAAGATGGGGTTGGTGGACAGTTTGTGTGTTAATGTAAATTTGTTTGACCAACTTTGTCCACTTTTTATGTAAAAATTCGCTAGTTATCACCAAAGCTTTCTCTATTTTGTTGTAGATCATAAACCGTTGTGCTGCCGCTGAACTCTGTCCGAAATCAGTTTTATGAGGTACTTTATGTACAAACGCTGCCTGCAAAGTCATTGTCTGATAGAAAGCAAGACTACAACCGAAAAGTCAGCTGCCTTAGCTTTCGGACTCAGCCCGTCTTGTATTTGCAACTGAGTACACAGTCAAGTCAAGTCATCCTCATTTATATAGCGCTTTTAACAATGTAGATTGTTTCAAAGCAGCTTTACAGAGACAAACATATAATTTAAGGTAACAGAGAATGGTTTGGTTGTATAGCGGTTCTTGAATAATGTTGTTTCCAGCTAATATTAGTTTTAATTGATTCACTTACGTCGAAATGATCATTTTGTTATTAAATTAGGGGCCGCTAAGACAACGCCGTTCTCTCTGAACACTTTAAACGCAAACCTGTGATAAACGCTGATGGCGTTCACATGCGCATTAAGAATTGATTCTATAGTTATGTGCGTTTGAATATATGTGCGCAGGTTTGTAATTTGCTACAAACCATGCCTAAACAAACTACTTGTCTTGCCTATAAATTTGATGCAGAATTTTATTTTATCATTTCGGATAGTTACGCGAAACCGGAATTTCCACAGCGCTTTATCTGTAGAGTGGGTTAGGGATCCTCCATAGGGAGAGGCTAGTTGGCACTTCAGCACTGCGTTGTCATCGGGTCCGGGCGCAGGTCCGGAAACGGCCTGGATCTGGCAGGCTGCGGGAAAACCTTGGGATAAACAAAGACGCTATAGCGTAGCAGTGAACTCTACAACACTTGTCTTTATAATTTGAGCAGATTTACATAACGAATGGAATTCACAGTGCTTTACATAGAGGAATTAATCAAAAGCAAATTCATAGAATAGTTTCAGTACGGTTTGAGATCAAAACTGATCGTACAGAAAAACATCGGGATACGACACAGTGTGCCAGTGCTCTATTGAAGCATTACTGATCGCAATGGCTGCTTCACTGAACTGTGAGTCACTTTTCAGGTTATGTGTACCTAGCATTATATGCATGTTTGAGAGGGATAAACAAATAGTTTATCATAATAACTATACTTGTTTATTGTTCATCAAAATAAGAATGGTTAAAGTGTAATTTTGCAATTTAAAATAAAACATTTAGGAGCTAAAATTACTGAGATGATAGTCTGGACCTAATTAATTATAAAAAATATAACCTCTTTCTATTTTTGAATCTTGCAGAAAAAAAATCATTTCTCCTATACAGATCCCCCATGAATGCACCACCTGGTGAGTGTTTTCTCGAGGTTGACCATAAAATAGCATTCAATCCCTTTTTTTTTGGCTTCTTTTCACTTTTCCGTACGTACACATCATAGCGTTGTTCACATTCGTGTACCTTAAGCAACTTTATAAGTTTTTTTTATCAAACATCAACCCCAAATAACCACAACAAGAAATAATTTTAACACAAAATCTGACTTTGGTATTACCTCTCTTCTTTGCTTCATTGTAGGTTTATTCAAAAGTTTGTATGTCACTGTACATATTCTCATTACATTCCCACAGATTCTACAGGTCAATAAAAAGCTTGAAAAACACTAGGTGGGAGGCCTGAAAGATGTCCTGTTCAAGCTTTAGTCGGTGATGTGCAATAACACCAAATCATACATATGTATCTAAGAGCTGAGGAGTGTGTGTGTGAGTGATGTAGATTATACTGTACCTATAACATCTGCTCAGCCTGCCCCGATTCTCTGATCTGCTTCCAATTTACATTCCTGCCTGGTGATTTCTATCGCTCCACTTTGATAAATCATACAGTGATTTACATAAAGGCAGCCCCACGCTTGGGCTCAAGGAGTCACGCAATGGTGACTGAGGTTAAGTCAAGACTGAAAGGATAGTGACTTTGTATATATAGTTCAAAAACCTACGGAGGCAGCACTTTAAGGCCATCATAACCATTGCAATCATTATATTAGTATTCATATTTGTATGTTTTCTCTAGGATCATACCAACTGAATAGGTACATCACAATCCCTGCCAACTGTCTTAATGCAAAGAAAAACACCCAAAAATTAAATAAATCTGACAAAAAAATAAAAGCTATGTGCATGCTGAAGCATACACATTTAATTCTAAACTGGTGCTCTCTCTGCCCTTGATGTTCACGTGCAAGAAATGTCCAGCACATGCTCCTTTATTACTGAAATGAAATGTATTGATTTTATCTGTGTACCTGCACTGAGACAATTGCAATGCATTATTCAATCTTCATTTGTGTCAACAGAGGCCTATATGTTCAAATAATGTGTCAAGTCTTGTTTTTTTCTTCATTTTTGTCTATATTGTTTAAATACAATACATTTTGCTTGATTAATACAATTGGAATGTGAATGGGAAATATAAAGTTCCAATCTCAGGTTTTAAAGGCATTTAAAGGGATAGTTCACTTTGGTACACGCGCAAGGTTTCACTTCCGGTGCTTTCCGAAAAAGAACGAAGCGCTCGCGACCTCTCAGATCACTTGGACGTGGCTGTGTTTACAAGAGGTAAAAACTATATAAATACTGTTCGTTTTCTCACAAAAACCACTCGTTTCGTGTCTTAGGTCATCAATGTGTACTTACGTTTACGAGTCATTAAATCGTATTTAATTTTGACTTCTCTGTGTATGCTTTTTAAGGTGGTTCCCTATTGCCTGCATTATATGACTGACAGACAAGAACGGTTTGACCTAAAAATATCAAAATTGGAAATACTGTGGCCACAAAGACACCAATTGGAATGTTGATAAGGAAAATATCAAAATTCAATTCAAAGTGACTTAGCCCTTTAATGGCTGTTGATATAATAACTGTGCTTATTAGGTTACAGTGCTATCTAGAATACTTATTTTTGATTGGCCAATCAACTCAGTGGTCAGATATGGTAGTGGTAAATACAACTCTTTTATATTTTAACAATTGATTTTATATACTACATAGCCTATATGTATATATTATTATTGTCACAGTTTAAGTCCAATGATGAAGAAGGTATAATGGCAGTCTTTATTTAACATAAACCAACAACTCAAAACAGTGTGCCATGCACAAACAATACCTGACCAAGAATGAATGACGGTGAGGAACTTAAATGCACATGGCGATGAACAAAAGTAACAGCTGTGATGATTAAATGAAGATCCATGGTAACTCATTGTGGTGAGAAAGAACCCAGGAAAACAGATTAATACTGTAGAACATGTATTAGAACAATGCTTATGACTTTATAGTAGGTGTGACCATCTGGTACAACGATTACCCTTTTTGGTTGCTCACAGGACCTCGGTGTGTAAATCGGGTGTACGTGGCTGAAGGCTCAGGCTATATCTAATTAAGCTTGACAGATATGAAAACAGAGGTTTCAAAACGCTCTCAGTCCACAATAAGTTTTTCAAGCATTTTCAAAAAGTTGCTCATCCATACGAAAAGTCGGAAAAACGCTAAACTCTTATAAAGCTCACGGAGAATGAGTTCTATACAGACAGAACAAGACAATCAAGTTATCACGCAATTCTTCTGATAGGGAATTATCTCACCATTGACTGATGTGTCCAAGTCGCACTCACTATTACGTGTTTGGTCTAAAACGCAACCCTCTCATGTTTTGCCACTGGACAGCAAATGTGAGTGAATTTTCTTCATCTTTGCAGAACTGTGATGAAGCGTGTGCCATATTTTAGCAACACTGTGAAAGTGAATAGCACATAACAGGCACAAACTGATAAACATGAATATCTATGAGTTCCAGTATGTGTCAAATGACTAAATTTACTTCATCATTTTTAAATGTATCCACTTTGGAGAGTTTTTCAAAAGCTTTGTTTTTGTTGCTAAGAATGCCATCTCTGTGTGGACGGAAGGCCAAACCGGAGAGAAAAAGATGTTTTTTCAAATAAAACCGAGTTAGTGTGGACAAGGCCTCAGGCTCCAGCTCAGGGTCCGTGGCAGGTGTAATCTCCCCGTCTGCGGTGACTGGCTGGCTGGGCTCTGGGCTTGGCTGCGAGGCGGGTATTGGGTCTGCAGTGGCTGCAGATATTATCCGTTGGGGGTAGGCACACTGTAGACACCGGATAACTGCTTCTCTCCATGTCTTCTCCTTCAGGTCAGGTTGGTCACTAGGGTAGTGAAATTTTGCCCCTGTCCAGGAAAGATAAATGTGAAGTGAAAATTCAAGCAATGGAAGCCCAGCACAGGCAAGGGACAAACTGTTCTACTTAAGTCATCCTTTTTAGGTCTGATATTCTGTCATGGTTTAAGTCCAAAGATAAAGAAGTATTTATTTGAACATTAGCCAACAACTCAAAACAGCAGCCACAGACAAAGAATGAGTGAGGTGAGTAACTTAAATACACTTGGCGATGAACTAAACAACGAATGGCTGTGATGATTAAATGAATATCCGTGGTAACTGATGGCGGGAAAAGGAGAACAAAGAACACATGCAAACAGGTATTTAAACAGAGTGATAGAAAATGAAACCAACAAGCATAACTGTGACACTTATAAAACACATGGACTTACAATCATGACAGAGGTTGCAAAAATCAAAAAGAGGTGAAAAGGTTAGAATTTGTCTGCGTTCAAGCTTACACCACTATACATTCAAATGCTACACAACAGCATGAACATTATATCATCTTAACTGCATACCCTATTCCAGATATGTAGGCTAAGTAAGACATTCAATATTGAACGCTGTAATTTATTGATCAATATAATTGCCTTTGCTGGATGGAGTGCAATAAAAAGGCTTTAGTATAATCCAGTGACTGGTCATTATGGTGTAATTTAAAAAAGTGTTAAATCAATTTAATTTTAAATTCAGCAGATTATTGACTGACTGTCCTTTTTTATAGACACAAGATATGTCACAGCAGGTTCTCTGTGTCAATTTTCTTATGTTCTGTAACTTGGTTTAAATTAGTTTTTTTGCTATTCTACATTATAAAAAATATAATTCGTGTCACACACAGTTTATGCGAAGCCTGAGGATAACATGTTTCATTACTGTAGACACCTTGAGATTAATTAATATTTCATCCTCTGTGGTAGCAGACCTTATTTGTGTAAATTATTGCTGTACATATATTGTTTTCTTTTCCATTTATACCATGTTATACAACCCATCACTTATTTCTATTGCAACTGGCAAAACTGTATTGCGTCAATAGTATTTGCTCAATTACTTTTTTTTTCTGTGTGTGCCTTGATGTGTTTTTATTGTTTTACCATAGGTGGCAGTGAAGAGAAATTTGGGGTGTATCTACTCTTACATGCTATTGCACTTCAAAATGTAAAGTAGAGCAGCACTGTGTGCAGAAAAGTGGGTCTTTTACAGTTGATCATATTTTACAGACATGATTAAAGACATTCTACCTCTGTGTTACAAGGTGTTTCATAATGTGCAGCCATAGTTGTTAAAGTACTGAGCTTTGGATCCCTGGAAAAAAGAAATCTGTAAGTTCAAATAACTTAATAATAAATCATTAAAAAAGTACTAGATAATACTGAACTGATATTTAAGGTTAAAAAGAGAAATGGCTTTGGGAGGACGCATTTACTGTAACTTCAGATATGTTCACCCATTCCAGCTTATTAAATCAGGTCATAATTTCAAGTACATTGTAATCAAAGGAAAAATAAATAAAAATAAAGCTATATTTAGCTAACGAGAAATGCTTTAATTTAGGTGTCTCAAAAATCTCTGACCAACTATCTACAAGAAAGCTATAGTTTTTAGTAAGCCTGTGCATAATAATTGAATTTCAAAATGCTACTTTTTGCAGAGAACACTCAAATTCTTGTTTTTACATAGTTCAGAATGGTGCAGTGTTAGAAGTTGCATGAAAAGTCTCCATTTCAAGAAACAATTTAGGAAATAAACATTAAAAGTTATAATTTCACATTGTAAAAAAAACCTATATAATTATATATAAATAATTATCACCAGTAGGGGGTCCTCAAGGGGCAACAAGGGGGAGTGCTGAAATTGTTAGAAATTTTTAAAAAAGATGCGTTTTTAGCGCTGTCAAAGTTAACATGTTAACTCAAAATAATAATTAAAAATGTTTAATAAAATATTTTTTAATTTAAAATTTATTATATAAAATTGCTTACTAAAGACTGGGGAGAAATCATGAGATTATATTCAATTACAATATTTGTTGTGGTTTATAGCTACATCTAACAGTAGCCTACTCCACTAATGTGAAGAATAATTCAACATTAAACAAAGTAAACATATTCCCGACAATGTTTTAATAATTTGCGTTGACTAATGTTTTGGGAAACAATGCTATTTTTATGAGATCGTTAAAAAATGCAGCTTTTTTTTTTCTCTCTCTCTCAAACTGTACAAACGAGTCTTGTCCATGCACAGCTACATTTTAGGAAGGGGTCCTTGGCGTCAATGTGATGCACTGGTTGTTTTCATCACAAATATGTCGTTTCCTTTGTTCCTTGACAAAAAATGTCCTTGCAACATAAACATAGGCGATTCATATAGCAGGTTTGGTCCAATCCCAAACTTTTCCTGGTTTTATTGGTTCAGTGTAAACAATAAGGTTCCAGCTGTTTCACCACACATGTTAGTGCAGTGTTGATTGACATTTCTTTAACGCAATCAAAAGAGAAGCTGAGTTATTGTCACCTCTGATTGGTGGACGCGCCTTCAAGGGGCGGGGATTGGAAGTTGAATCCGAATCCAGCTGTGAATTGGTTCGCATGAGCGGATTCGTGCTATAGACCGTTTTGCCGACTGGGAGAATCATAGGAGAATTGTGTGTTTTCGCAATAATGGACAAGTCTTCAGCATAGAGAGCTCTCTTGCGCATCCTTTCAGCACGAGCTTAAGGGTTTCCTTTTCATATGTGCAGACAGAAAATCACTGCCTGCACCTTTAGAAAAAGATTTCTGAAGGATTTTACTAATTGTCTAAGGATCTGTAAGTGTCACTGTTGTGAATACTTTTGAGCATTAGATCTTGCGGTCATCTTATAGAAAAAAACATTGAATTCGAACCTTTGTTGCATTACTTTTTAAGTGCGCGCACACGGAGAAAGCGATCGGAGCGCACAATTGGGGATCGGGAAGCAGTTTTGCAGGACTTGTCTTGTTTTTATCTGGTTGTTGGTCATCGAAATACAATGTTGAAATTTTAAGGCATGATGACCAAGTCACTGAGATGCCTGTAAACCTGCTTGCGCTGTAACTGCTACCTGGAAACTCAGCCTGCGAGCTTCAACTGATCCTGTTCAATACCATCATTTGGACTGCTTTTGCAACAGAAATGATCATGCGATGAGTAAGCTCGATTTGGGCATATTTTCAGAAGCAATTACAGGTAAGAAATCAACATTTCAAATATTTTACTGAATCATTGTTAAAGCTTATTCACGCTCATTTGTTTGTTCATTATGTGGTGTGTAATCATCAACAATGTACTGGCAAGTTTTACAGTCATAATGAGTGTTTATTTAAAATGCAAAATGTTTTTTTTTAGAAGATTTTATTTGTTTAATGAGAGGACACCAAAGTACCATATCATATTGTTACCATGGCTTATTGTTTTCCCCCTACAGTTCCATCAATTATACCAGCTGGAAATTCCAATAGTCTCAAAAGTCTTGCCTATAATATTTTCCTTTTGTTCGAATGCACCGACCTTAATAAATAATAAATACAAATACAGTTATTCTTAATGCATTTGATCAAAAGCTGTTTTAGTGTATGCTGTTTTACCATGGCATTGCATTTTTCATATATTTTTCCAGCATTTCATAATTACAGAATTCCTTTTCGATTGTAGGCTACAGCTAGTAATGCATGCATTGTCTCTCCTCAAGGGGGTGAATGATGGCTGAAGATGGAGAAAATATCTCCGAGGACCATCAGCTGAGGGAAGCAGAGGGTAGCTCCTCTCTTCCAAGGACTTTTATACGACTTAACGACCTGTCCGGTGGCGGGGAGCGCAGTGCGAGTGAGCTTGAGGCTGATGGAGGTGAAAGGAGGGAGAGCGCAGCCGGAGAAGCGGCGGAGGAGGCGTCCGCTAGCGGCGAGGAAGCCTTGCCCTATCCGTCTTTGGCACCGGTTGTGTTTTTCTATCTGAAGCAGACCACACGTCCAAGGAGTTGGTGTCTGAAAATGGTTTGCAATCCATATCCTTTCAAACTCAAATGCACTTTGCCTCACCTGGATGGCATTCACCTGTTCAGGTAGGACGCGCTACGGTGAACGCCGCCGGGCGTTGTCTTGGGTTTTTTAAACAACGTATTCGACACAATATTAATAAATAATTCTGACTTTATCACGATTTCCTCTGCTGAAATTAGTTAAATTGATGAAAAAACATCTCCCAAACAAAGAGAAATATTGTGAAGTCCCCATTGCGCTGATAGCGCGATATCTACAAATTATCCAGCTTGTGGTGTGGAAGACTACACAATCCTGAATATCAGAGTTTATTAGACTTGGCAAGCATGAATGTTACCTCAACAGCCTCATAACTGTCTTAACGCAGTTGTTTGCGTATTTATGACTTACAAGCTCAGAAAAGTAATTTTATTCCATTAACTGGTCAACAAGGCATGGCTCTGAGGCAATTTGACATCACCTCATTTATTAGCACTGATGAGTTAAGTTATTTGCTTGTTATTTCTAGAGCTAAGCATCATGCACACAAAGTGCCTTTGGCTGCATATCATCAGAATTTAGTATTATCTTTCTTTGAGGCAAAATCATAGTATAAATAAATGTCAATGTATTGTTATCGGTTTATCAGATGGCAGTTCCAACCCGATCTCATGGGAAAATGCAAGTATTTCATGAGGTGCCGATTTCGTATGAATTTGATTTGTTTAAAACAAATATAAGCATGAAGTTCCACCTTTGAGCCCAATGGGATGGAAGCAGATTGTATGAATTAGGCACCAATTTGGCAAACTGTAAAATAGTTATGAATTACCATGAAATTGTATTGGCAGTGCCTGGAATTCAGCCCAAATTCTATTTGTCCTGTATCTTCAGGGCAATAAGTCTATTGCTTTTTACTTTAGAAGATCCGATGGATATTTCGAATGACTCCCTCTAGGAGTAATTTGAGAAGAAGTCAATAACAACACATTCCTGATTTCTTAACTTTGTGATTAGTTAATTATTTAAGTGAATCCAATCAATCCTTGCATGCCTTTCAGTAAGAACGACTAACAAGTGGTTTAGATTAGTCCCATCTATCTAGTCCTAATGACTGTAATTTTTAGGGTGTTGTTAAAGCTCTCATTCCCTCAGCAGCGAGATGATTTCATTTTGTGTCTTAAGAGGCTTCCCTGTTTAGCTGCCAGCCGTTTAGCAGAAAGAGGAGAAAACTGACCTGATTGCGAGCGTGTGAGGAAGGGATGTGGTTAGCATGTGTGAGTCAGAGGTGTGCACTTGCAGTAAGACTGATTCTGGGTTTAGGTGATCTGTTTGCTTTTCGACGGACTCGCCGAAGGAAAGAATGCTCTTTTGGATCGAACCAGCTGGCTGGATGTGATTGTGATGTCTGGGTTCAAATGCTTTGTTTTTCTTCAGTAGGAAATATGATGAGCCTTGTGGGCTCTGAAAGGCTGCCCAATCAAACACACTCATCTTTCCCCCATTCTTGTTTCTCAAACTCCTCACGCTCTTCCCCCATTAGACAAGCCCACATCCCTAAAAAGTAAGCCAGGCTTATGAAACACAGTGCCACTGGGTGTGAGTGGGCCTTGTGGTTCTCCGGGCCTGATGGTCTGGTATTCCTCAGAGATAATAAAGCCAGCTCTTGCCATCGCATTTCCATATTCTTAAATGCCACTGTCTCTACCGAGTTCCCGTTGATCCTGAGCACTCATGCGCTTAGGAAAAGACTGAGCCAAAAGGGATCCTATTAACTGTGGTCAAGAAATAGATGTGGAATTCCCTCTCCTTGAATCGTCCTGCTGCACTCCTGCATAAACAATCTGTTCGCCGTCCAGTCGAGATCAATGAACAGGCTGGCTTTTTATTTTTATTTTACTTAGCTATGAAACTGTGGTCACGTTCAGTAATTATAATATAGCCAAATGTGAACAAATCAAAGCATGCAGTGACATTTGCACAAACGCGAGTGTCCTCCGTGTATCCTCTCGCAGATTTATGTGTCGAGACAGTTCATCTCTCACGGTGCCATCTCATGTAATGATTCCTTGTATGGTAATTTCTGTTCTTAGATCATTGTTGTGGCGTGGAGTGGGGCCTGAATCTCTGGGGCTCATTATTAGCGGGAAGATTTATTTATCTGTATAGTGTTCATAGATGACCTTTAATGCATCTCTGTGGCCATTAGAAAAAGGTCACTGTTTTTTAATAGTTTGTAAAGTATCTCATATCGATCTTCTGTTCTTCCCACTGGAAGCATGTAAAAGTGTTTGTCCTATTTGAGAGTCTTTGGACAAACTCATTTTCATACTTTTTTCCCACTTGGGATGTAAAACTAGAATTTTGATTAAAAAAAGATTGATTGTCATTGTTACAATATCTGACATTCTCAATTTGCAATTTGGCTTGTGCATCAGTTGATCGCTCAATCAGTTCATAAAAAAAAAATCTCTTTATTGATTTGCCAGTAATGAAGGAGTTTTCTTTTTGTGATTGATTTGCCAGTAATGAAGGAGTTTTCTTCTTGTGCGTCCTTGTGCGTCTGTTTGCCATTAGAGAATGATTCCGCAGTCTTTGTGATTCATCATTCTGTGTTTGTATCCTGTCATTCATTAGATTTTTTCCCCTTGAGTGTTACTCTAGCTTATTGAACCTTTGACTTGTCCTCCGTCATGGGGTTTTCTCTGGAACCACCAGCATGTTATCCGTAGCGTCGGCATTCTGGGAGAGTTTGTGTGTATGCGTGTACTTAATAATGCCTGTGTTTATGTGTGTGAGAGGGAGAGAGTTTGGGTGTTTGAGTGACTTCACTTTTGAAAGTTGGGCTTTACTGTTGATTGCGGTGAAATCTAAATAGTGTAGTGATGTTCAGTTATTAAACTGATTTAATTAAATATCTAATTATAGAACTTTTAAGTGATTAAATTAATAAATATGATATAGTCTGCATGTGCTAGATGCTTCAAAGTCTGAGTCTGTGTATAATGTGCATTGAAAGGCACAAGGTTCTGGATTACTGTATTGTTTTCAAATTTGCTGGGTTTTTTTCAAAGTATCATGCTCCGCTATCTTGATGACACTGCAAACAGCTATTTCGGTCTCCAGACCATCTCCAGACCTAAAAAAACTAAGGTCAGTAGATAAGCGTGTGATAATGTATGTGCTTTGGGACGTGTCAAAATCAGTGGTTTCTTCAGTAAAGACCACAGTAAAACACATATACCATGGGCGGGTTCATATTTAGCTTTGAGCTCCTCACATCTCTCACTTGTGTCTTCTTGTGAATTTAATATGATAACAGAGAACTCAAACACAGTAAACTCATGTGCTGCACCATTAGAGCTCATCTAACAGCCTTCAGCTTGAGCAGACAGCGGACATCTTCTCAGGACATGGAGGAGATTTCAGTTTTGTAGCTGTCGGTCAGATCACTGGCACTAGACGGATTCCAATCTGTTCTGATGTATAACTATTAATGGATATCATATCAGCAATTATTAGGTCTGTCAATCTACACTCTAAAAAATGTGGCTTGTTTTAACCCAATTTTGGGTTAAATATGGACAAACTCAAACATTGGGTAAAAATGTAATTTAAAATGTAACCCAATGGCTGGGTTTGTCCATATTTGACCCAAAATTGGGTTAAAACAACCCAGCATTTTTAGAGTGTAACATGTTCATTTAGCATTATTAATTCTAAAACAATTAATTGATTCTCATTGTCGTTGATTCTCTTAGCCAGCGATACAATATTTACCAATACCTCAAAACATGCCGCGATACAATTTGATTTGAATCAAGGGCCTGTGATCAATATATCAATATTACGATGTGCCTCTTTTACACAATAGTTACGTTTTTCAACTCGCTGATGTAACCAAATATAACTAGACATTTAATTGAACCCAATTGGGACCTCCACAAAATTACATTATAAAAACCTTGGAAAATTAAATAATAATTAAAAAAGTAAAATGTTGCACATGCAAGAACATCATTTGTCTGATTCAGCTCATTTTTGGCTTGTACAAAGCAGTGACAACAGTCAAGAAAGTCTTTCAGTTTTTTTGTGCTCACTAAAATTAGCAAAACTAGTATCCCAATTAGAACATGCACAACAAAATAAGATCTACAAACTAAATAAAAAAAATACATTTCATAAAGTTGTTGACAATTAAGTGAGTTTGGGTTTACATGAGTGGCATCAATTAAATGATATCAGTCGTCATTTTATCGATGCATTGGTTGAAATCGATTATACAAATATATATATATATATATATATATATATATATATATATATATATATATTTTATATATATATATATATATATATATATATATATATATATATATATATATAAATTAATTGAATAAGTCAATTAATTATGGAAGATTGTTTCTGCCACGGAATAAAACAATTTAAAAGATAATTGTTTACATCTCGCAATTCTGACTGTTTTTTCTCTCTCGCAATTGCGAGTTTATATCTTGCAATTCTGACTTTTCTCAGAATTGTGAGATATAAAATCACAATCGCAAGTTATAAAGTCCAGAATTGCGAGGAAAAAAAGTATGAATTGTGAGATAGTCGCGATTACCTTTTTTATTTAGTGGCGGAAACAACTGAATAAAAGTAATTAATTCCTTAAGTAATTAATTAATTTATTCATAGCAATTAATAGCATTCAATAGCATTCAATAACATTCATTCATTCATTCATTCATTCATTCAATTCATTCATTCAATTCATTCCATTCTATTCATTCATTCATTCAGAAAAGCAAGCAACAGTTGTTGTCATATTTGATTTGTTAGGCAAAGAATAGATTATGAAGTGAGCTCTTAAAATGTTACTCTGGACACCCAGCACATCCAGAGCAGGCAGAAAATAGGGGGAAAGCTTTACAGACCAGCATATATGAGATATTATTATATGAGTTATATTTATTTTTGTAATCTAACCAAAGCTTTGAAATATGAGATTGTGTTGATCTTGAAATTAAATAATGTCATCAGCTCTATGGTAATATTCCTCTCCACGGTGTCACAGCGACTCTATTCTCTACCGCTGAGCACAGCCAGAACTCCCAGACCTGAAAACACGGGTGAAAAACATGCCTTGTGTGTATCCTTTTCACCTGCTATAGCAAATACCAGACTGCTCATTAGTTACCAAACAACTCCTGCATATTGTCACAAATTTACATCGCTTGTGTGCCAAGTATGTGATTTACATCAGCTATACATATATATGTTTCAGGTTGTGAAAGAGAGCATGTAAAAATGCTGTTCATTAGAAAAGGATCCCATCTTGAGAGCTACTTTTCAAAACTGTTTGTTACTGGCACGTCCTGCTACTGTCTGTTATGTACTTTTATAATATTGCCAATGTGCTTGGCTTGGCAGCACTCTGTTTCTTATGCATTGTTACTCCTGCTATAATTGGTGTTTTTGTTGCCAAATCCTCATACTGTTGATTTATGAAGACAGATTTTGACTCTGGAGGCGATTATTGCACTAACTATTGTCAATTAATCACAATTTAGCCCTCGATTCCTTCATTTGACAACCAGAAACTGAGCACAAACATAAAAAGCAGCTTAAACTGGAGGGATAAAGCCAATTTTGCCATGCAGAAAATGGTCATTACTTCGTGCTCAATATTTCATAATTCCATCTTTTCTTTTTTCAAGGCCTTTCCCCATAACACATTTCAGGCTGAATCCCATATATGCCAAGTCTGTGAATTAATGTACAGTGGCTCATTACAGGGTCCTGTCAAAGCTAGACATCTATAAGCCCTCTATTTGAACAAAAAGGGAAGTTATAATTACAGCCAGACTAGTCTGTCCTTTAAATTAGTCCTCTATTACATATCTAACTATCAGTTGAGAGCAGCTGGTGCAGAATGCTGTGATATATCTAATAGCCTCAATATAGAACACTTTTGTTTGCCCATACAAAAGGTGCGTTTTTTTGTTTGTTTGGAAAAATATACTTGAAAATTAGCTTTCAATATGAATATAAAGTTAGATATTTGATCTCATAAAAGTCCTTGAATGAAAAGTCAGATCCTTTCTAAATAAAAAACAGACTGATTTTCTCTCTTTTACTGTATGTGGTAAAGTAGAATGATGGTTTGTTTGGGTTGTGCGTCTCTGAGCAATCAGTACCCTTGTGTGCGTTGCTGTGCTAAAAGTTTTATTTTTATGTGCATTAAGCTAAATTGTCATTTTTGATTCATTAAATCATGTGCGAGACCTTGTGGTCTATTCCTGAGAAGTCTTCAATATGTTACACTGGTAGTCTTGATAATAAATTACCGGTAGTTTGAAATTGGTTAAAAAAAAAAAACTGTACTTTTTGCATTTATAAAATTTACATATATATCCAACAGCTTCATTTGGAATATTTACTCATCATAATTGTCTGTAAATCTGACCTGAATTCACACTAGAAAAAAAAGAAAAGAGGACGAATGAATCAAGCTGAATTGATTGTTTGACAAACACCCATTATTATCGAAATGTCAGACTCTTGGAAAGCTCTTTTGTGTTCTCCTTTGAGTGCGTGTATATATTTTTCTTCTATATTACATTTTGTCACTGTTCTTGCCTAGCCGCCCACTGCCAATCTTCAACCTCTCAACACTCTCTCTACCTCTCTCTTTCTCCCTGGGCTGTTCCGTGAGATGTCTGTAAGTTTATATAGGAATCAGTCCAGGATTTTCCTACCAGCTTTTTCTCATTAGAGAATTGGAGGAGACTGGAGAAGTTGAGGGGAATGGCATGAGGCAGAAGAGGTGGGGGAGGGAGAAAGAGAGAGAGGGAAACTGGGGAAAGTAGGGGTGAGATGTATGTTGGCCCACCTAACCGAATTCCCATACGGCCTCTGAAGCTCATTACCTCTACCACTTGTGTTTACTTTCCTTTAGTCTTATTACCAGTTAGATCTAGCCTTTACTTTCCCTCTCACACATCCCCCATGCTCTGCACGCTAAACCTAGCACATGATATTTATTCATGTTGCTTCATTTGTCATTAAAAAAATACAAATGGACATTTGGTTATACACCAATATTAGCCAACATGTGCTTAAATATTCTTGGTCAAGAGGGGGAACTTGTTCCTTCAGTTCAGTGTTTTTCACTAGAGAGGCATGTTTGATAGTGGATTAGTCATTACATGTGTGTATTGTAGGGGTGGGTGGTATGTCCAAAATCTAGTATTACAGTATGTGCAATTCTTTTTCTGGAAATTCACATTTATAGATTAAATAACCCATGTAGTAATGCCTATTTTTGGGGTATTTTGAATTAAATTAGGGATTCACAATATAGTGGTACCATTAGTTATAGGGTGATTATTAGATTTTTTTGTCGATTTTGAATATTTTAAATTTGCATGCTTATTTCACATTTACATTAACTGTAAGTGAGCATTAGATGACAACAAAGGTAATCTCTGAAACCACTAATAATTCAATAACACTGTTAGATGTACTATTTTCAAATTTGATAACTGTTCATTTTTCATACTGTATATCACTGTTAATGCCTAGATTCACTTTTAAAATGATTGAATTTAGATTTCAATGTTTTAGTTTTGTGTGTGAATGTGTTTGTGTGAATATATACCGTATGTTAGTGCTGTCAAATCTATTAATCGCATCTAACATAAAAGTATGTGTGTGTATATATATATATATATACATACACACATAGTACACACATGGTAAGCATCTCAAGTACTTAGTAGAACACTCTTTTGCTGTGATGATCTGCTGCAAATAAGATGTATAACCAGACACCAGCGTCTGGCAGCGTTTTTGAGGAATTTTAGCCCATTCCTCATGAGCAAAGGCCTCCAGTTCAGTAATATTGTTGGGTTTTGTGCTGCAACCGCCCCCTTCAAAACCCACCAAAGATTTTTATGGGGTTCGAGTCAGGTGACTGTGATGGCCACTGTAGAATCTTCCAGGACTTCTTCTCAAACCAAGCCTTGGTGGAATTTGAGGTATGCTTGGGATCATATGCATTGACACCCAAGCTTCAGCTTACTCACTGACAGCATGATGTTTTTTCCTAGGATTTCCTGATATACAAAAATGAATCCATCTTGCCTTCCACACGCTGTAGGTTTCCAGTGCCAGATGTTGCATAGCAGCCCCACAGCATCACAGAGCCACCACCATGCGAAAATGTTACAGACAGAGTGTTCTTGTCTTGTAATTTATTAAAGGGTACCTATTATGGATTTTTGAAAATTGCCCTTCATGTAGTGTGTAACATAGATCTAAGTGAACGAAAACATCCTGCAAAGTTTTAAACATGAAAGTTCACCATATACAAAGTTATTGTCTCTCAAATGTAAGAGTCGACTCTGAGTCGCTGATATGAATCGTTCGACGAACGATGCTTTTCCTTTGTCTAGTTGACGTCAACTTGACAAGTTATTTGAATAAGATACGCCCTCTTATTGCGTTCGGAGACCAGTGTTGCCAGGTCCGTATGCCTGCACTCTTTCCGCGGGTTGTTTGTGTAGTGTACGGGTTGACGCGATTGTTTTACCCACTGGAACATGATCGTTATTGGGGAAACACCCGGGAACGCTATTTGACTATTTTTGGCCATGATTGGGTTAGTTTTGATGAGCAATTGGGCTGGTTTTGTTGCGCAGACCTGGCAACCCTGTCGGAGACGCCAGGGAAAACTAACATCATGTCAAGACACTGTTTTGAAGTGCGACGCAAAAGCAAACTTTTTTCATCTGCCCAGTGAGGAGCATTTGAAGACTAAGTGGCTACAGTTCATATATACAACTATACCACAGAAGTATAGCCGAACTTTGTTCTGTGTTCATATATACAACTATACCACAGAAGTATAGCCCGGACCTTGTTGTGTTCGCGTCATTTTGAAGATGCTTGCTTCACAAACCTAAATGCTTATGCTATAAGTATGGATTTGCGAGCTGGCTGATACTGAAGGTTCAGTACCGAGTTTATTTGGATCAGCTTCCTTCTCCGTATCACAAACTGTAAGTATTATAAATATTAATTGTTGCTTTTATGTTTTATGTATCATGCTCAAGTATGTGTGTGTGTTGTGTACGCACAGTGCATAGGTCGTCAGTTGTATTGAAATATGTGAAGTGTTTGTCGTTGTTAATGGAGTTGTCATAAAGAATATAGCTATAACGTTACCGCAAACAAAGACTGAATGTGCTTTTACCACTAAACTTTGGGCTATGGTAGCTAACATATCACTGCAGATTAGCGTCACACAAGGGCGGGGTTTGGAAAAATGACTCGCGAAACGATTCATATGGGAGTCGGTGAGCAAATCAAGTAAAAATAAATGCATGTTATAAGACAACAAAAGTGTTTTTTTGTCATTGCATGCTTGTAAAACTGTTGTTGGGGACTCCCAGAACAATATTAGGAACATTTTAAATGCCATAATAGGTACCCTTTAAAATAATAAATTATATTTTTTTAAAGGCACAATATGAAACTTTTCGGCTTTCAAAATAGCAAAAATAACTGTATCTATGTTATATATTTCTTTTAGTTGTGTACTAACATTATCCCAAAAGTTCCCACCAACTTTCAAATCCGGAGAAATTTATATTTTAATTTGAAGACACGGGCCGTGTCTTTATTTCCGTTTCGTCGCCCGTCTATGACGTCATATAACCTTTGACTCTAGTTTCTCTAACTTCGTGCGGATCCCGGCGAAAAACCGCCAAACGCAAATGTAAACACCGGACGCACGTCAATAAAATAAAAGAAGACGATAAAGAATCAATAGTTGGATATCAATAATGGACCATGATTATGCTTTGCCTGCACGTTCTGCTGCTGGAGGCAGATCCGTGAAGCGGAAACGCACGGGTGACAGAAATGACCCGAGAAGGGTTTGAGACAGGAGAAGAGACATGACTCGCGTTAACATTGGAGTTGCATTTCCACGAGCTTCGTGACAAACTGGAACTACAGAGAGATGCCGATCTCGCTTGCATTCTAATAAACAAGTAAGCACCCATTCAGCTAACTATATCTATCCGTAACTTATATGTTGTGAAACGATGATGGCATGTGCAAAACGCAGACGGACTAGCTCTCATGTATAGTATAATGTAAATTCACATTTGTTGTAGATATAGCTGCAGAAAGTAGCTTCATATGCAGTTCACCATCTTTTTCAATATCATAGTATAAACGTAATTATAATTATTAACGAAAGGTGACCGTGTTTTTTAACATCTATTAATACTAGCTAGATGGAATATTGATTCAATAGCCCTGATAATTCATATATTTCTCCGTTCGAAGAGACGTGATTTTAAAAACACTAGCAGCTAAGTTAGAATGAGTGAGGAATGTGGGGAGCGACAGAGCGCGCGTGTTCATTACAATGGCATTACATAAAGTTAATAGCCGTAACTAAACGTAACCAGAATAAAGATATAATAACAACACATTACCTCGTCAGTGAACATGTTATCTGCCGGAGATGCTAGATGGCTGGGGAATGACAGATCGCGCGTGTCCCAATGAACATCGTATAGCTGGTTCGCGCGCGCACTCCCTCTCTCTCTCTCTCTCGACAACGACAACAACTCCCATGAGCACACGCTCTTTCACGACGTCATCAGAATACGTCTTTTGCTATTATTTTGATTGAGTGACCCCTGGTGGCCAAAAGTTACATACTGTACGTTTAATTATGAAATTAAAACCGCCAATAGGTGGCGCCAAATCACCGTCTTAATGTACGAGTCATAAAGGCATTAATTCAACTGATTCGTTCAAAACGGCAGATTCATTCTGGAACTAAGCAACTAGGTCACTGAATCACAAAAACCTCGGATTTGTTCAGATGTGCATAACTCTTTTTCTGTGGCTTGTTTGGAACTATTGTCATTGCATAGAGCAAAAACATAGAATATTTACAATATTACGTCTAAAATGTCACATCACAATATTCACTCTTTGTTTACTGAACTGTTGTATAAAATCATTATCACATTTGCAATCGCACTAATATTCTGGAAATATTTTTTAATATCACATGTTATAAATGTAATAATAGCTCATACTAGGACCATTTTGGGTGCACATTCATTTTACCCCCCAACCCCCTGATAACATCTGACCCTGCTTCAAGAGAAACATAAAACTCGACAAAACATCATTACAAAGTTTCTGTTGTTTTTCGTCATTGAAAAGAACAACATATTTGGCTTTAAAGGATGATTTAAAAGAAACGGTGGCAAGTAAATGTCTGTGAATTTATGCACGTTATGCAAAACATATGCAATCATTAATTATCAATTGAATCTATTGACAGCCTTAAGCTACATTTGAAATCTTAATTTTCAAGGCATGCTTTTTTGACCACTATTCTCCAGAGTTAACGTTAGTCAAATTAACTATAACAAACAGGTTAAACAATTAAGCCATAGCTTGAATGAAGGTCGAGGTTGTGACGGTTGTGTCCGATATCCCTTGCTATTATGCGTACAGCAAATCTTGTATGAATATGGTCAATTTCTAGTGTTTATATCCAAAACGAAGCGATGCTGGGAGATGTTTTTGTATTTAGTGCGCCACGTTGTAGGCTATGTTTTTTCTGGGCTTGTGAATGTGCAGCGTCATGCAATCACGCAGAATCTGATGACTGGTGTCAATGGTTCCGTTGCTTTCATTTTGTTCATCAATTGATGTTGCGATGATTTGTATATAAAGTAATTCTTGAGTCATATAGATCAAGTCAAAGTCAAGTCAAGTAATTTTCTTAATTTGGTCGAGCAAGTCTCAAGTCCTTAATTTGCGAATAGAGTCTCGAGTCAAGTCATGTGACTCGAGTCCCCCATCTCTGTTTTTTCTGAACCTGCCTTTTCAGAGATTTGGTTGCAGCCATTAATAGCTTCCTTTTTCTGCCTGGTCCAGGTAGTGTAACCACCAGGGCTTGACATTAACATCTTTGGTCACCAGCCTCTGTGGCTAGTGGTTTTCTAGTTACTAGCCACTCAGCAATTTCACTGGCAACAATTTTGAAATAGATTATCATGGGGAAAAATTGCCATACAGATATTTTTAATATTATCTCATGACTCCAATATCTCCATAATTTGGCAGCAGGTAGGCTATATTAGGGCTTCTGTAACTTTAAGACCTGACGCACAGACCATAGACTGTAAAAAAAGATGGACGTAGTGTCCGTGACGTCACCCGTAGGTTTCTGAAGAGCGTTTTTGAAGCCTAAAGTGGGCGGGGCCGGCCGTCGCCATCTTGGCAGCGTGTCACCTCGTCACTCCCAGATAAAAGAAAATGGGCAAAGCGGCGGGACGTGGGTGGAGATGAGGTGCTAATGATGCTACTGGCCTCCGCTGAAGTGACAGCTGATTGAAGAAGTAAAGCCAATAGTTAAAATTCATGTTTTTGCCCTTCGAAATTCTATAATGGTTAACGTAACTAAAAGTGAGACTGTGTGTAGTTAACTCCACATCAGCAACATAAATCCATCTACTAACAATTCAGAGACGTCCTGTTGCATTCTACATGTTGTCACTTCTTGAGTCTCTCTATCTTTGACTTCGTTTTAACATTAAAGGCAGAACAGTTTCTGTCATTTTAGTAAGTCTGTGTGAGGTGATCGCAGCTGCTAACACACACACAAGCTCTTGAAACCCCGCCCTCTGCAGCAGCTCATTTGCATTTAAAGGGCCAGGCACCAACAGTGCGTTTTTGCAAACCCTCAAAAAGTGACAACTTTAACACACACACTCTGGGGACATCAGAGATTTATTTTACATCTTGTGAAAATGGCATTTTACCACCCCTAATTTTTTTATTTTATTATTTAAACGTATGAGTTGTAAAATTATTCACCCCCCTCACAGTTGTCATGAAGGGCAAAATTAGCTATATAGACAAAAACCACTTTTTGCTCCAGGCTGTAAACATATTTTTTTCTGCTGTAAAGTTGGGCATTTTAACATGGGGTGATACAGATTTGACTCACTTTTGCACCCAGCCTCAAGCGGCCAGTCGAGGAATTGTTGAATTGATTTCACTTCCGTGTTGGTTTCAAGAAAGAGACAGGGAGGTTGTCGCTTGGCACAGACCCATTATTCTGTGCACGCACTTTGGATGTGAGAACAAACTATATGGTAATAAGAAAAAATATATAGCAATACACGCAATTAGGCACCGAAATTCAAGCCCTGTAACAGTGACAATATTAATCCAGAGCAAATGAAATGAGTGAGTAAAGGGACAAACTTTGTGTATCAACTCTCTGCCCGAGAGATGAGAAAGCGTAGCTGGTATTATGTATGTGTTCTGTGGGAAATGAGTGTTAGAAACGTTTCAGAAAACATTTTTGTACTTATGACTTACTGTACAAATAAAGAGTGTATAGAGTATATAGCCTAAAGTGGCCAGTAGGAGTGACTTTCAGTGCCTTCGTTATTTTTTGTATCCTCTTCCTTGTTTAAGTTTCCTTTTTGGACCATTCTTTTGACTTAGCACTTATTTCTAACATGAAGTCTAGTGTGACAATCAACAAACCTAGCCAGTTAAGATATTGCATGTGTTCTAGCTGTAGCACACCTGGTGCAACTAATGAAGCCCTTGATTTGTTGCATCAGGTGTGCTTGAGACAACACCTGTTTAGCAGATTTGTGCTGTTGTGAGGGATTCTATGCAGAAGTAAGTAAAAGTTGCATTTTCAGTTGAATCTGGGGAAACCACTTGAAATAATTGTTGTGTTGAGCTATTTCAATTACTTTTGTTTGATTTGTTCATTGCTAACAGCTGAATGTCTGAAATTTTGCCAATAAACCTAATTTGCAATCTGTATGTATGCATGTATTGTACGTATGTATGTGTGTGTGTGTGTGTATACAACACCACCACACACACACACACACACACACACACACCACACACCACACACACCACACACACACACCACACACACACACACACAACACACACAACAACAACATATATATATATATATATATATATATATATACATATATATATATAGGCAAAATCTCGGCGACCAAATCAGTGAATTCCTATATTAAATACTAAATGAAATGTAATTCCATGATGGTCATAAATATGTTAATAAAATATTATAAATCAAATATTTTTACCCATTGTTTCTGATTGGGATTTTCATAAACATTGATAAAATAGCAGACTACATTCCAATATTTACTTGTGTGAGGGTATTTGTGCTATGCGACTTGTCAGGAGGTGAGGCATGCCTGGTTGCTTTTGTTGTACCCGTCTGGGATGTCTGACTGGCCTTGAGAATCCCCTTTTTTGGACATGCTTGGCTGGAGGGGTGTGTCGCAGGTGGCAGTGATAGACCCCAGGACTGACCCGCACACTTATCAGCAGCGTCCTCTCCTCATGGCCACACTTAGAGGCCCCTCAACCCACCCCGTGTCATCGCAGTCCCAGTCACGATGCTCAACCCAGTGTCTGTGCAAAGTAAAAAGAGATTTCTTACTGGAGATAAAACCTCTTAGGTTATTAATACCTCTTTAAAGCAGAAAACGTTGTTATATAAAGCTGGCATGGTATGTAGTTAAGGCCAAATTTTGATTTTCTTCCTTGTGAGAGATTAAAAACATCTGCTTATATGTTTAATGCACATTTGACCCAAAAAGGACTACGCCATCCAGTCCAGTGAAGCTGATGTGACTTGGTTAAGAGGAGTCTGTTGTGCTCTAATAATTATCGTCCTGAAGTTGTCCAATCAATCCCCTGCAGCACGTGTAATTACATACGGCTTCCAGGCGGCACACCTCAATATTCTCTTGTCGTAATGCTGCCAACACCTGAAAAGTGAGTGAAGGGGGTGGAAGCCTGGGGAAACCTTCCCGGAATTCCAGCGTTGTACAGTAATTACAGTGTAAAGCTTCATTGGCTTTTATTGGGATCCATCTTGCCCTTGCCGTCGCTAACAATAAGACAGCTTATCTGAGGGAAGTCTCAGTGTCTCGCAGTCCCGCTGCTGCTGCTTCCTGTAGTTGATGAAAAGCCACAGTGACATTTACAGCTTCCAAACCATTATAGCTTAATAGCCGTAGGTGATGCCGTCCACACTGGCAACAAATAAGCCGAGCAAATTCGGGAGCTACTACGTTACGTTTGAATGTCATGGCATCACCTGAACAGCACAGCGCAGTAATGCGAGCGACAGAGGGAGAACTATAAAAGGGGAAACCTTAACCTTTTACTGCTGCGAACGGGAGGATGTTAGTCCTGTAGATTTGGCAATTATGACAAGACAAACCGGCCACAAACAGAGGTGTCTCCATGTGGCTGTCACAAAGAACCAGACTGCTTGCTGTTCAACGTCCTTGGTTGGGATTTTAAAACAGCTTGTTTTCACTCGCATGGAATATTCATCTTAAGTTCTATAGTTTATTCGGTTCAGATTTTTCCACCTTTTGGTTTTGATCGGTTGCATTTGGTTCAAGGATATCTTAAGCAATCATCTTTCTCTTAAGGCCTCGCACGCAGAAAATGATCAAGGCCTTCTGTAATCTGGCCTAGATTAGGCATCACAGTCAGGCTTCCCCCACGAAACGTTTGACTTTTAACACGGTTTCATTTTTCAACGCCCCTTTCCTCACTTCTTGCCCCCCCGTGTTTTATTGGAAATTCATTGTGGGGTTGTAATTTTGTTAGTTGGAGTTGTTTTGGACCTCTGGGAGTGTGTTTTAATCTTCAGTTCTTTACATTAGGCAGGAGATACAGTAGATAGATATTGGCTGTGTGTGTTTTTCCTGATAGAGCTGTCTTGTGTACGTGTTGCTGTCACACTGAGTCAGGGGGAGTGGGGGAGACATAGACCTCGTGGTTTTTGTGTCTCTTGTTAACATTTTTTGTTCAGGATTTCCTACAAGATGTGGCTACAAAAACAGTTCCAGACACCCTCCACATCTCCCACTTGCTCCCTCCCTCTCTCAGAAGACAAAAAGAAAAAAGAAAAAGAGAAATCTGCTTTTAATTTAAATGCAAACAGCAATACACTGGAGTTCTCCGGGTCCTAAAGTCCTTCTTCAATGTAAAAGCAGATACTGTACAGTATAGAATACTGTATTGAAAAAAACAAAACAAAGCAAAACACTTTAAAATAGAGTAGGGTGACCAGACATCTTTTTTTCAAGCTGTCTTTGGTCAGAATTAAAAACATCCTGTAGAGTAAAATAATGCCTGATTTTGTGATTTTCAATTATTATTATTATTATTTTTCAGAAAAAGACAATTGTCAATGGATAGTTGTATTAAGTTTAATTTTTAATTTACATTTCAGAGTGGTTCTTTGTTCAAATACCATATTTTAATGCATTTTTTATTTCAACTATAGAATTTATAGTATATTTTGAAGTAGCTTTTATTTTATATTTTCTATTTTAATTTGATTTAGTAATTTTTTTAGTCTCTCTCTCTCTCTCTCTCTCTCTCTCTCTCTCTCTCTCCTCTCTCTCTCTCTCTCTCTCTCTCTCTCTCACACACACACACACACACACACACACACACACACACACACACACACACACACACACACACACACACGTTTGTTTTTGTGATTTATGAGGACATTCCATAGGCGTAATGGTTTTTATACTGGACAAACTATATATTCTATCCCCCTACACTGCCCCTGTCCCTAAACCTACCCCTTACAGGAGACATGCTGGATTTTAACATTTTAAAAAAAAACATTGTTTTTTATGTTTTTTAAGCTGTTTGAAATATGAGGACGCCTGCAATGTCCTCATATTTCACGTGTAAGTTGTAATACCAGTGTAATACCCATGTCATTATACACATTTGTGTCCTCATATATCACAAAAACAAGCGCACGCACACACACACACGCACACACACACACACACACACACACACACACACACACACACACACACACACACACACACACACACACACACACACACACACACACACACACACACTTGAATCGTTTTTGTTTTATTCAACACTGTTCAGTACTACATTTACCATGGCGAAAATACACACCCACAACTGTCCCCCTTTTTAATTCTTATCAATAGTATCTGACAGCTCAGTGATATATAAAATAATTCAGTAATAGCATTCCTAGTGTTATTTGTGAACCCTGTGCACCAAGTACTAGAGGATGAAAACGTACTCGGTTACTAACGTAACCTCGGTTCTCTCTAGAGAGGGAACGAGTACTGCGTAATATCTTACGCTATGGGGAAACACTCTTTCCTCGAGATATTGAAGCCAAAAATTATCCTTAAAAAAAATTATCCTTAATTTTTTTAATCATGCAAAACGCTTTTGCAGCAGCAAGCAGACAAGGGCGAAACAGCTCGCGCGCCCATTGGCTGCCTCGCTGGAAAAGCTGCAGCCTATCGAGTGAAGGCACTGCGTGACGTAATGACGAATGAAGACGCTTCGCGCTCATTTCGTCATGTCCCGCCAGTATAGGCGTGGTCTCGCCCTGTAAATACCCCTCGATAGCTGTATTTCTCTGATTTTGTACACCGAAGCGAACCAGAGCATAGTTCAAGCACGGCAAGATACGCAGTACTCGTTCCCTCTCTAGAGAGAACCGAGGTTACGTTAGTAACCGAGTACGTTCTCTTACGAGAGTATCTCTCGTACTGCGTAATATCTTACGCTATGGGGACCCCATACAAAACGCCGTGCGGACAGGGATCCAACACCAGAGTCCCGGGGCCAAGCCCGGGGCACATCTAGTGCATAATCACCATAACTCACATAGAGTAGAGGAGGAGAGGCTAGAAGCATCACTCCTTCATAAAAGTCCCGTAGGGGTACCGACCCGTAAGGGCAACATAGCCGCATTGGCGGCCGATAAGCCCGAAGTTCAGACCGCCAAAAGCTTAGCTTGTAAGGCGGGCACCTCCAGGTTATAGTACTTGATAAATGTCGACGGCGAGGCCCAGCCCGCAGCCGTACAGATATCCTGCAGGGAGACCCCGCTATACCATGCCCACGACGAGGCCACGCCTCTTGTGGAGTGCGCTTTGACACCCAATGGGCACCGCAGGCCCTTGGAAGTGTAAGCCAGCGCTATGGCATCCACTATCCATCTGGATAGGCTCTGTTTTGAGGCGGCGAGTCCCTTAGAACGGCCGCCAAACAAAACGAAAAGCTGCTCGGTCTGCCTGAACTCAGGCGAGCGGGACACATAAGCCCTTAACGCCCTGACAGGGCAAAGGAGACTCGCGTCCCTCTCCTCATCGAGAACCGGAAGGGCTGACAGGGAAATTACCTGGGCCCTAAACGGTGTATTGAGGGATTTCGGCACGTAGCCGTGCCTCGGTTTGAGTACGACCTTTGAGTCGTTAGGCCCAAACTCCAGACAAGACGCGCTTACAGAAAGCGCCTGTAAGTCCCCTACACGCTTCACTGAAGCGAGAGCCAATAGAAACACCGTCTTAAGGGACAGGTGCTTCATGTCCGACAGCTGGATCGGCTCAAACGGGGCGCCTTTCATGGCCTCCAAGACCGTGGAAAGGTCCCAAGCCGGGACTGAAGGGGGCCTGGGAGGGTTTAACCTCCGAGCTCCTCGTAGGAAACGCACGACTAAGTCGTTTTTCCCCAGTGACTGGCCAGACACCGGTTTAGCAAACGGTGCTATGGCCGCCACGTAAACTTTGAGCGTGGATGGGGTCCTTCCCTTATCCATCAGCTCCTGAAGGAAGGCAAGCACTTCCTTAACCCCGCAGTCCACAGGTGAAAAGCCACGGGCTCGACACCAAGTAGAGAACACCGACCATTTCGAGGCATAGAGCCGTCTGGTAGACGGAGCTCTAGCCTGCGCGATCGTGTTTAGCACTCCTTCCGGGAGGCTAGCGGGTACCCGTTGATGGCCCATGCGTGCAGGGACCACAGTTCCGGGCGAGGATGCCAAATCGAGCCCTCCGCCTGAGAGAGGAGATCTCTCCTCAACGGTACAGGCCACGGGGCAGTGCTGGCCATCCGCATCAGGACCGGAAACCAAGCCTGGTTCGTCCAGAGCGGAGCTACAAGCAGCACTGGGCATCCATTTTCCCTGATCCGTTCCAACACCTGAGGCAGGAGCGAGACAGGGGGAAAAGCATACAGGGGACCGCTGGGTCAAGCATGGGCCAGCGCGTCCCTGCTTTTCGAGAAGAATACTGGGCAGTGAGCGTTCTCGCGGGACGCGAACAGGTCCACCTGCGCTCTGCCAAACGTTTCCCACAGCAGCTGGACCGTCTGCGGATGCAGCGACCATTCTCCTGTCGGGACGTTGTCTCTGGACAGCTTGTCTGGACCCGTATTCAGGTGCCCAGGCACGTGCGCCGCTTTCAGAGAAAGGAGGTTGCGCTGGGCCCAGACCAAGAGGGGTTCCGCCAGCCTGCAAAGGCGTGTGGACCCGATGCCGCCCTGGCGATTTATGTACGCCACCACTGACATGTTGTCCGACCGGACCAATACGTGGTGGCCTATTATCTGGGGACAGAAGTGCCTTAGCGCTTTGTCGACTGCCATTAATTCCAAGCAGTTTATGTGAAGGAGCTTCTCCCGTACTGACCATAGGCCAGCTAGTGGT
The DNA here is from genome assembly GCA_036326025.1 of Chrosomus eos. Lineage (NCBI taxonomy): Eukaryota > Metazoa > Chordata > Actinopteri > Cypriniformes > Leuciscidae > Chrosomus > Chrosomus eos. Next base: position 25,329,379 of record CM070830.1, read on the forward strand.
CTGCCCTTGAGCAGCGCTCCCCGCCCCGATGTGGAGGCGTCCGTAGACACCACCTTCACACCCGAGGCGATCCCCAGACTCACACCTGACTGATACCAGTCGGTCACTTTTCCACGGTTTCAGAGCTGAAACGCACTGAAGGTCGACCCTGAGGCGAAATAGACCCGCGGTCCACGCCCTGGGGGAACTCGTGCTTTTAGCCATAGCTGCAGTGGGCACATGCGGAGCAGGCCCAACTGGAGTACGGAGGCTGCTGAGGCCATCAGACCCAGCATTTTCTGAAACCTTCTGAGCGGGACTATAGAGCCGTGGCGGAAGGATCTCGCGACGTGCTGAATATTCAATCCGCGCTCCGGTGACAGGCGTGCTGTCATGGATAGCGAGTCCAACACTGTTCCCAGAAGGAAATTCTCCGACTGGGGAGCAGTGAGCTTTTCGCCCAATTGACTGTAAGGCCCAGCTCCTCGAGGTGCTCGAGTAATGCGGCCCTGTGTTCTATGAGCTCCGTTCGTGAACGAGCTAGAATCAGCCAATCGTCCAAGTAGTTCAAAACTCGCATGCCCCGAAGTCTCAGGGGGGCGTACGGGGTGCTATGGACAGGCCGAACGGCAGGACTGTGTATTGATATGCCTGGCCCTCGAAGGCGAATCTCAAGAATCGCCTGTGATGGGACGCTATTTGTATTTGAAAATAGGCGTCCTTCAGATCTGTTGACATGAACCAGTCTCCTTGGCGCACTTGCGCGAGGATTTTCCTGGTCGTAAGCATTCTGAACTGGCGCTTCCCGAGCGTTCTGTTCAGCAGTCGCAGATCTAGAATGGGTCTGAGCCCACCATCTTTTTTCAGTACCAGAAAATATCTGCTGTATAAGCCCCCTTCGCCCTGAGATAGAGGTTCTATAGCCCCTTTTCTCAGTAGTTTCGCTATCTCGGCTCGAAGTAGATGAAACACTTCGCTATACACCGTAGTTTCGACTCGCGCCGTATAACGGCGGGGCGTCGAGCGAACTGTAGCGAACAGCCTCTTGTTATAGTGTTCAACACCCATTCTGATACCCCGGGAAGCCTTGACCACGCATCTGCGTGAATAGCTAGGGGTAGAATGAAATCTGGGCTCTGGCCGCGGCAGGACGGCGGCTCGAGAGCCCCTGTGTACTGGGAACACAGCACCGTGTTTACAGCGTTCGAGGCGGGGGGCGCGCTGATCACAGCGGGCAGCCTGGCCGCGCTCAGCTTCTCTATGGCGGGACGCGCAGAGAGCGAGCGGGGCGAATCCTGTGGGATTCGGCGCGTGTGAGGGAATGTGGGCACATTTACTAATGCGGCACATTTACTACACTGAGAATACTGTCAGCTCGCGCGACTAAATCACTGCTGTGTATACAGCGTGCGAGGCGCGCGCTGATCAAAGCCGGCAGCCTGGCCGCGCTCAGCTTCTCTGTGACGGGTTGTGCAGAGAAGACGAGCGGGGGTGAATCCCGTGAGATTCGGAGTGTCTGTGAGAAATGCGGGCGCGAGACAGCGGGCACATTTTCTGCACGGAGAATACTCGGCTCGCGCCGACTGAATCAACGCTGTGTTCACAGCGTGCGAGGTGCGCGCTAATCACAGCGGGCAGGCGCGCGCTGATCAAAGCCGGCAGCCTGGCCGCGCTCAGCTTCTCTGTGACAGGTTGTGCAGAGAAGACGAGCGGGGGTGAATCCCGTGAGATTCGGAGTGTCTGTGAGAAATGCGGGCGCGAGACAGCGGGCACATTTTCCGCACGGAGAATACTCGGCTCGCGCCGACTGAATCAACGCTGTGTTCACAGCGTGCGAGGTGCGCGCTAATCACAGCGGGCAGCCTGGCCGCGCTCAGCTTTTCTGTGACGGGTTGTGCATAGAAAGCGAGCGGGGGTGAATCCCGTGGGATTCGGCGTGTCAGTGAGGAAATGCGGAACAGCGGGCACATTTACTGCACTGAGAACACTGTCGGCTCGCGCCGACTAAATGTGTGTTAGTTTCGTTTTTACAGAAACCAAGGGACACGCATCGTGTAGTGTAAGCGGGCATTGTATGGGCGCGTTCACTACATTTTCTGCACAACCAACATGAGTTGGTTTTATTTGTGCTAGCCCTGCACCGTGGCGGGCTGTGTCTGGGTGTGGGAATGGGCACTGGGACGTGGGCATTCTTACAACACTCGTAACACCATCGGCCGTGGCCGGAACACCAGAAAATGCACTCTTTATTGGATTTATCTGGGTAGCGCTTTTGTGCGCAGGCAAGCGGGCTGAGACACCGGCTGCTTCACTGCGAAATACACTGGGACAGTCACAACGCATGGAACTGAACGAGCGAGAAGTTTTGGTGGAAATCCGGCCGCAGCGGGATCTGAACACCGTCACTTTCCTAGAGAGACTAGGAAGGCCTTGAGACATCGGGCTTTACCTCAATCCTCGGCCGGGGCCCGCGCTGAGGGGGGCGGCGTCCAGCAGAGCGAGAGCGCGGTGTTTGATCTCGGGCCTGGCGGCGCTGCTAGTTAGCCGAAACGACGGCCTTTGTGCGCAGGCAAGCGGGCTGTGGAACCAGCTTGCTCACTGCGAAATACACTGGAACAGTCACATTGCTTGGAACTGAACGAGCGAGAAGTTTTGGTGAAAATCCGGCCGCAGCGGGAACTGAACACCGTCGCTTTCCTAGAGAGACTAGGAAGGCCTTGAGACCTCGGGCTTTATCTCAATCCTCGGCCGGGGCCCGCGCTGAGGGGGGCGGCGTCCAGCAGAGCGAGAACGTCGAGGAACACGGAGCGCTCAGCTTCCGTCATCTCGGATAGCGTTAGCCACAAATGTATCTCACCATTCAGGCCGATGTAATCCACGGCTTGAGAGAGCGGACGCATCGGCTCAGTTTCAATGCCGTCTCCGGTAAGTTTGTCGAGCTCAAGTGCGGACGCGGCGGCAGACGGCGGCCGCTGTCCGTCTGGGAGCGACTCGAGCGAAGCCGGCGAAGCTGGCGGGCGAACCGGCGAGCTTTGGCGGGCTGGAAATAGCTCGGGCGCGCGCAGGGCGCGGCGCTTCTTGCGGCGCGGCATCACGGCGGGCTGGGATGCGGGCTCGGAGAACGAGGCTAGGCGAGTCCGCAGAGTCACCATGGGCAAGCGTTCAATATGATGGCATCCGCCGTCAGCGAGCGCGGTGGCCGCGTGATCCTCACCCAGGCAGGACACGCAGATGACGTGGCGGTCCTCGTCGCTGAGTGGGGCTCGGCAAGAACCACAGGAAGGCATCTTTAAAAAGACGCAGCTCTTTTAGAACAGTAGAAATGGGTGTTGCGTCACGTAAGCAAACACACACACACTTAGCAGAGTAAAAGGATATAGTACGCCGGAAAGCGCAGCAGGTACGGCAGTTGAAGGCGGCTGGGCCAGCGACTTCAGAAGATGGCACGTCCCGCTGAGAAGGCTACAAGTCAACGGCGCGGCTTCTCACTCTGGATCCCGCGATGCGTGAGCTTCGCGTGAAGAATGAAAAATCAGAGAAATACAGCTATCGAGGGGTATTTACAGGGCGAGACCACGCCTATACTGGCGGGACATGACGAAATGAGCGCGAAGCGTCTTCATTCGTCATTACGTCACGCAGTGCCTTCACTCGATAGGCTGCAGCTTTTCCAGCGAGGCAGCCAATGGGCGCGCGAGCTGTTTCGCCCTTGTCTGCTTGCTGCTGCAAAAGCGTTTTGCATGATTAAAAAAATTAAGGATAATTTTTGGCTTCAATATCTCGAGGAAAGAGTGTTTCCCCATAGCGTAAGATATTACGCAGTACGAGAGATACTCTCGTAAGAGAACCATGAATGAAATGTAAAAGTGCGTCACATTGCTGGGCAAATTCCAGTCATTTCAATATGAAATCCATCACACCGAATTAGTAAATCACATTTCCACACAGATTTTGCAACAGGTACAAGTTGGTCACATGGTTTCACAGCATTGACCAACTGAAGACAGCTTGGTTTGAAAGTGTAGGAGTATAAGAGGCCCTCGAGTATTGACCGAGGAATTAGTAAACGTCCCTTGGATGTGATTGTGAATAATGAAGAAGACAGGGTGGAACAAGTTGATGCTGAAGTGATAAGTGGGCAGTGTGTTGAAACAAAGGCAAAGGTTGTGTGTTCGATGAGTTCCTCTTGATTTGTGTCAGTCGTGTTGTGGGGTGGTGGTGGATGAGGTACAACAGAGCCTTCAGAGGGTATCATATATTACTACTACCATCAAACCCAACCTGTCCTAATGATATTAACTTGATATGTGTCCTCTTACATCCTTGTCCTTGTGAATCATCCATAACATCAAGGCCTTTAGAGGTTACAGCTACTGAGATGTACAGTGACATCTTCAATATTTAGCGCTAAATCATGCAAGTATGGGGAGTGCTCTTTGATACTTTAAAACAAGCAAACAGCCTGTCAGAGGAGATGAAAAAGGCCACAGTCTTGGATTGTTGTACACACACTGTCTCATGGGAAGCAAATGAGTGCCTTGGCCTCAGACACACTCACACCACATCATTTATCTTGTCCTGTGGCGTGTAATCATCGGAGTGCTGCGCAGTCACTCGGGCGGTCTGTGTCCGGGGAACACCCCAGGGGGGCTCCCGCCTCGGAGTTGTCCTCACTGCATGGTGGATATGCTGACCTGGAAGAGAGCCGAGACACTAGCAGTTTGATCGGTAACGATACATGGTGAGGAAGAAGTAAGGTTATAAAATCAGTTTGCGGCCTAATATGGGATGTCATTGGCAATCAAACAATTTGTCTGGCACATGCCATAACTACACTGTGATTTTAGAAAAAGACATGTTTTGACCATTATTGACGGTCATTAAAAATTAACCACATATTCTGCCTTTACTTTTTAAACAACAGAATAACGAATAGCATACTACTTACATTTCCTGCCAAATAAAGATATGGAAGTTTTACTAAAGTTACTAAACCTGAACCTGAAATAAGAAATAAATAAAAGCTGAATGGGAATTTTAAAATAAAACAAACTAATACAAATGACAAAGCACATTACAAAAATACTCAAATGTAAAATTGAAAACAGAAAATCTAAAAATAAAAACTTGTTCAAAGTATTGATAAATGCTATAATACTGTAGTATATCAAAATAACACTTGTTGTATGTACATAATATGGCAGTATGCTATTCTGATTTACGAGTGCCTATAATGCAAAGATCCTATCCCCTTTGGTAGCTGTTGGCAGTGCCTGACAAAATAAATTAGCTTGTTGTCATGAAATCTTGTTCTATCAAACCAAAAGTGCCTTTTACAGTATAGCCAATTAGCACTATGCTAAGCTAATGGGCTAAGCTCTTGGTTTACTACCTGAAAACTGATTGAAAACAAAGAAAAGAATGTGCCTTTTCTATAACATTGTGTATATTTAAATTATGATAACATTTATATTTAATTTATATTAAAAATTGTAGAGCACGCATAAAATTTGTTTGTGTCAGTGCAATCGCTTTTAGGTTCATGCTAAAGGATGGGATGCTAAAGAGCTTTCTCTAGGGCTGTGTCTGAAATCGCCCCACTTTCACTATTTGAGGGGATAGCCATTTGTTCTGATGTCCAAAACCATAGTGGGCATTATCGAGTGCACTCATTCAGTACCTTGATAATGAGTGTAGGCTATTGGATAGGCCTAGTCTTATCATTGGGAGATAGGAGGGTCTGTGGCTCTACCATTGGAAAAAGTGTAACGGATAACTTGGATCATGTGTGCCTTGATGTGTTTAAGAGCAAACATGTTGAAGATTAGCCGATAGGCTATCGATTCATTAAATGATAAGCTATTTCATCACAAAAGCCGTTTATTTAGTGTAATGAAGCCTCTCCTCCTTTGACATCCATTAAAAAAAGGGCCTCTTATCTGTTTCCCCCTTCCCTCTGTACCGCAGCGTTAGCAGGCGTCACACTTCTACCAACTATACGTTTCCCCAAATTAAATTCTGTGTCTCGACAGAAGATGCCATCAGCAACAATTCCGGTGCACACAGTGTCTAAATTCGTTCACTCTTTTTCATTCACTCATTAAGGGGTGTAACGAGATCTCGTGCCACGAGATCTCGCGAGACTAAAACATGACGAGATTTCCCGTCGAGTGAAAAGCTGTCTCGCGATTTCTATTACCATAGAATATTCCACCGCTACACTCACATTCGCCTAAACTATCGTTTTGCTGTTTTTATAAAAATAATTAAAAACCATTATAAACTAATGTAAAAGTCTGCTCTGCTCATCCAGCACGAGTTGCCGTTGCAATCAGTGCAACACGAATCACAGTTCACTGATCGCGTGAGGATGGCGGAGGATTCGTTGCGCAACATAGACTAAACGTCTGATCTTATGTTGTAGAATGCACGCTCAGCACCGCTGCTACACACAGAGTACGCGCGGTCACGATAGTGAAAGTAAAACACAAGCTCGCTGATGTGCATTGCGCACAAATTAGGCCGCGAACATATAATCGTCCGTCTCCCAATACCCATCACTGGACTGTTTATTTGCGGCTATCGTCTCAGTTTGCACTTCGAATATTGAGAGAGTACTGTAATGTCTTAAAGACAACAGACAAGGGAGGCTCTGTTTCTGAACTTATAATCGGAACGCAAAAACAACTGTGGAGACAAACACACCAGGCTCGTTTCTCTACCGGCCTTTCCCGAACTCACCGCATTAACCCTATAACTGCCTGTGCAAAATAAAACAGCAATTTCAAAACAATATAAAGAGTCTGTGCGCTAACTTTGATTATGGTTGCACTTGCACTTATTGTTTGCACTTAATAAGACTTCTAGAGTTCATTTAGGTCACGCACAGCCTCAATCAGAAGTTCTGAAAGCTCTTAAATGTACAGTAAGGTCTGAAGAGACTAATGTGAAATCATGCAGGAGAAAAGCCAGTCAATAAAAACCTTTTATTATTAAAAGGTTATATTGTTGTATATTGTTTTCTTTCAATGCATTTGATAATTCATACTCCTAATGCATGTCATTTCAGGTCTACTTAATAAGATTATTAGTTAAACATTGCAAAATGCACCTGCATACTTTTCCAGTCATGAATTGTGTCATTGAGGATTTCTGTAAAATTGTGCAAAAATCTCGTCTCGTCTCGTTCTCGTGAACCCAATCTCGTGTCTGTCTCGTCTCGTGAGATAAGCGTCTCGTTACACCCCTATGGACTATATTAAAGGATTAGTTCACTTTTTAAAAAACCTTTGCTGATAATTTACTCATCCCCATGTCATCCAAGATGTCCATGTCTTTCTTTCTTCAGTCGAAAAGAAATTAAGGATTTTGATGAAAACATTCCAGGATTTTTTCCATATTATGGACTTCAATAGTAGCCAAATGGTTCAAGGTCCAAATGACAGTTTCAGTGCAGCTTCAAAGGACTTTAAACATACCAGACGATGAATAAGGGTCTTATCTAGCGAAACGATGCGCCATTTCGAAAATAAATAAAACCGTTTAAGTATTATTAGCACAAATGCTCGCCTTGCTCTGTTCTCCTGTTCGAACTCGTTCATCAAAATGAACAAATCTTTTTTCGAGTCATTTCGTTCGTTGAATGAACAAAATGACTCGAAAAAAGACTCGTTCAAAATGAACAAATCTTTTTTCGAGTCATTTCGTTCGTTGTTTGAATAAAATGACTTGAAAAAAGATTTGTTCATTTTGATGAACGAGTTCGAACAGGAGATTCACGAACGTGCATCTCAGGACAGAGCAAGGCGAGCATTTGTGCTAATAATAATTACACTTTTTATTTATTTTCGAAATGGCGCATCGTTTCGCTAGATAAGACCCTTATTCATCGTCTGGTATGTTTAAAGTCCTTTGAAGCTGCACTGAAACTGTCATTTGGACCTTGAACCGTTTTGGCTACTATTGAAGTCCATTATATGGAGAAAAATCCTGGAATGTTTTCATCAAAATCCTTAATTTCTTTTGACTGAAGAAAGAAAGACATGGACATCTTGGATGAAATGGGGGTGAGTAAATTATCAGCAAAAGTTTTTTAAAAAGTGAACTAATCCTTTAATGGAGTATAGGGAATAATGAATGGCCGGGGGCTGTTCGGATACTATTGATCATGGAATTAGTTATCCATTAAGGCCCTTGCACACTGAGTCCGATTTTTTTCGTATGCGTTTTTTCGTGTTCATTAGCCTAAAAATTCGTCACGCACAGAAACCTTGCACACTGAGTCAGATGCGTATTTATTAAACCTTTGCGGAAAAAAACGCAAAAAATACAAAATGGATTCGTCAAGCAGTGAGGATGATTTTGTTGCCCTCTCTCTTCTTTAAAAGAGAAAAAGAAGAAAAAGAGGGTCCATCCAATCTTGTGCCGAGAGGAAGGAGTTTCAGCTCATCAAGGAGTTGCGCAATTATCCCGAGCGATTCAAAATTTACCTCAGAATGTCAAGGAACAGTTTGATGCTTTGCTAGCGATACTGGAGCCACATATTAAAAAGAAGACCACCAAAAAAGACCACACACACACACACGGCCGGCAGAAACGCTGGGCATACAGAACAGCTGTATGGTTTGTTTATCATACAGTAGGCTACTTTGTGCTGCGAGACGAAGTGTATCAACTTATCAGATGCCATTCTGGATTGTGTCGTTCGCTTGTACGGTGGGTCTGAATAGTCAAAAAAACTCTCAAAATGCTGGCTGTGGATGCGAAAAACGCAGAAAATCGAACCTGATCCGAATTTTTTTTTGACGGACGAAAGTTTCGGAGGCAGTGTGCAAGCGTGATTGACATAACGTGAGGTCGATTTTTTTTTTTAACGTGCGAAAATTTCGAATGCGAATTTCGGACTCAGTGTGCAATGGCCTTTATTTTCATGATAAATTAGTTGTAGCAGCCCTACCTCACCTCACAGTACAAGAAGGTTCCACCATGCCATGCACATAAAAGAGATCTGCAATTCAGATTCAGCCCATGTGACACTCATTCTCCAGGCATATAAATCCCACAAAGACAAATGGATGGCTGAGCAGCTTTTCAAGTGTCTAGAGTTTAAGATGACTCGCTAAATAAATCATATTCTCTTTAGTGTTGATTACCACAGCTTAATCGCTCTGCTCATTTTGTTTAGTGGTTAGGAGGGCCATGGGCTTTCCAGAATAATGATGGCTCATTGGAGGACAGCCCCTAATAATCATGGACAAAATCGTGGTAAACAATAATCATATCACCTCAAGTTTGGTAGTATTTTTTGTAAATGATGGTTGACAAAGAGCATAATTAATTGCTTGCTGAAAAGTGCAGTGAAAACCAAGTGCATATACAAAGCACGACTGTGAATTATTTAGCTAACAACCAGTTCCCTTTAGGAGGTCTGGACACACAATGAGCAGAGCAGTATTGTGCAATTTGCATCCTTTTTTGTTTTTAGCAGGGTGAATGAGGTATGGAGGAGGGTTTTAAACTCATTCTTTAATTTGAAATGTTGTATTTTATTTAATATTTTATTTATTTATTTTATTTCTCTCCAGATCTACCCCCACTCTGGCAGTGAGGCCATTTGACCTGATGGGAAGTCATTTATGTAATGATAAGTGCTCACAAAAGATCCCAGCTTTCAGAGGAGAATGTCCTCCTGAACGGCAGCCAATTACTACATCAGCTGCCTAGAATTCCCGCTCTTCCCTATTTATCTCTTTTCTTTCTCTTACCGTACCCATATTCATGATGCCCAGCCACTTGGACCGGTCATGCTGCGTATAGCAAAGGGCGCCTAGAAGAAATAATTTTGGTCGTTATGATTTGTGTCCAAATTGCGTTCTTTTTTTAAGTTTTAAAAAAATCTGTTAGTGGACAAAAATTATAGGTCGGAGCTCTCACAATATCAGTGCAGTAACTTTATAAAGATATTTTTGTTTCCTGACAGCCTGATTGAAACCTATGCACCCCAACTCCTTGAAGTTGCGTTTCAGTAGGGCAGTCTGATTGGAGCTTGCAATTTTCACAAGTGCTTTTCAGTTTTGTGCAATATGCATGAGGCAGTCGGTGAACAGTCCGTGGGCGCTCTATGGGCGTGCCGTCTGAGACTGCACAACTACAATGGATACTAGATTTTGGGCTTCAAAAACAGCTTAGATGGTCAATGACAACAAGAAGCCTGTGACCAATATATATACTGTGTGTATATTAACTAAACATCATCCTCAATCAGTTCTTGCTCAATTTTCTCAGTTCTACCTCCCTCTCTTGTTTTTAAAACCTATGCTCTTATGTTCCCCAGTAAGAGTTGTCATGGAGATCTATTTTCCATTTTTTTTAAACCACTTCTTACCTCTGGTTTTATTTTGCCTCTCTCGCTCCTCTTTCTTTGCTTTTTTGTACCTTTCATGATTTATTTCCTCCGTGTGTTGGTTGCCATGGTTTCCCTCACAGAGTTTAGTTGAGGTGTGTAAGCCCGCCCATGCCTTTAGTTTTCATTGTGCTGTCAATCAGCCTGACATCTCTATTGACAATCTCAGCTTGACAAAACACCAGGAAAGAATTTTGGCTTGAGCAATTCGTACAAATAACGTCCACGTATAGCTCTGGACTGTTTCACTCTCAGGACTTTTATTGCATTTAAAGCCTACATTAGACAGTATTCTGCTTGCTCTTTGTTTCAGTTTTTAGTTGCTTGACATTTGGTGTGCCAAAAGGATTTGTTCTTTTCCTTGAATGTTTTTTTTTTATTTCTCTACAAGGTTGTATCCACATGTAGGCTGTGAAAAAAAAAGTAAAAAAAAAAATAAAGAGTTAATTGAATGCTTATTTATGTATTTGTATATACTACCATTCAATTTGATCAAAATGAACAGTTAATTTATTTAAAATAAATGCTTTTCTTTTGAACTTTCTATTCATCAAATCTGTTTTCAGCATTGATAATAAGAAATATTGAGCAGAAAATCAGCATATTAGAATCATTTCTGAAGGACCAAACAACACGAAAGACTGAAGTAATTTCTGCTTAAAATTCAACTTTGCCATCAAAGCAATAAATGTCATTTTAAAATTTAAAAAAGTTATTTAACAGTTTCTTTTTAACAGTTGTTATTTCATAAAAATGATAAAACAATCTTTCCAAACCCAAACTTTTGAGCGGTTTGAAATATAAATATAAATATATGCAAAAGTATGCGAAAATTACAAACTTGGGTGCAAAGTTGAAACTGCCACTGCAGAGATAATTCTCATGCAAATTACCTGCCGTTTTTTGGCTGTGCTTTGAAAGGTCAGGGTCAAAAGTAAAATTGGAAACTTTTGGAACTTTGAGCGCCTGTAGATGACACTTCGTTCAGAGTTCCACGATTGGGTGACGCTGACACGACTCATGTGAATGGGTCTTCAGCTACATTTACAATCCCGTTATCACTCGAACGCTCAAGAGTAACCGTGCATAATAAACTGAAATAGAAAAGGTTGACTTCTTTTCAGAAGCTCTCCCATTTACTTCGCTCTCATTTATTATTAAACCTTGAGTTTAAAAAAAAAAGTCAAGGACTGAAATTCATGCTTTGTATCTCTGCTTTGAGATCTATGCAGAATGGCTTTTCCCAATGAATGGCGCACTTGTCTTTGGCTTCCTTTGCTTTTGTGACACATTAGGGCATATACTCTGCGAGGAAGAGCACGGACAGGTGCTAATGTGACCTATGAGACTGTGAGATGATGACAGGTGAAGACAATGCCTCACAGACACACCTCAAAGCACTATTATCCAGTCTGACAGGAAGTCAGGTGCATGTGTCCTCGTGAAGTTAGAGTTTTTGATGGAGAGAGCCTAGACCTGCACGTTCAAAGGTTGCGATCTCAATTCAAATACACCAGAGAGAGCAGTTGTCATTTATAGGTATGAAACAGCTTCACAAACAGTTTGTTCAACCATAGTATAATTATTTCTGTTACACATATTCATATTATCACAGAAAACCTGGGATAAAATGTTATAATTTGGAAATAAACACTGATGTATGAAGGTGATCAAAATAGACTAAATCGCCTTTTAAAATGGTGCTTCAAATAACGATTGCATCGGTTACATCATTACACCATCAGGTGACGACAAGTACCTGTTATTATTTAAAACATATGTCATTAAATAATAAGAGGTTTTTCAAAAAACAAGTGAAATTTCGAGGCCGACAGAATAGGAAATGAATACTTGAATAAAGTTATTTTTTTAAAAAATTTTGGCGCTCAAAAAGTATTCTCGTCGCTTGATAAACTTAAGATTATTTGAACGATTATTTGATTATTTGAACGATTTCTTTAACAACTTTTCGCGGCTGTCAAGTTTCAGTCCCTTAGAAGCCTATATGGAGGAGTGATCCAGCTCTCAGATTTAATCAAAAATATCTTAATTTGTGTTCCGAAGATGACTGAAAGTCTTACGGGGTTTGGAACAACATGAGGGTGAGTAATTACTGACAAAATTTTCATTTTGGGGTGATCTATCCCTTCAATTAGATTTTTGCAGGTAAAATACAAACAAACCAAACCGGCACACTTCTATTTATGCTTTATTAACTTGCAACGTTATGTAATGTTTTTTCAGGCCCATGATGGAGAGATTTTAGTTCACATCGATGAGTGTGCAGTGTGCACACAGTTCAATGTGCCAGAACCCTAGTGCAATGGAAGATGAGAAGCTTTGCGTGTTTGTAGGTTTCTCGCTCCCATTTATTGAATGGGAGCAGTGACAATAAAGGTTGTGGCAGCAGATGCCTCAGCATAAATTTCACTCTGAGGAAGAAAAGATTAAAGCACCCGGGAGGAGATACATGTTTAAGAGAGAATGATGAATAAATGCACAGCAGTTTCCTATAGTAATTTGCATGGATAATCGTCTCAAAATAGATTGAACTGTTTCAAAACAACAAGCACTTCTCATTGTCAATTGGTAATGTATGCGGGATCATGCCGCGGATGTGCTCTTTCCCCCTTCTTTTTTTAGCAAAGGATTTATCTCTTCAAAAGCCGAGTATGATCCTATATAAGTAAGCGCAGATGTTTTTTTTTTTTTTTTGCAAATTTGTGCAGATGGGATGGTAAATGTTTTGAATGGACATAATATGTGTTCAATGAAACTATTAGAACTGCATTCTTATTGGTAGCTGAAAAGAGTAACCAAAATTTTTAATTAAGAGATACTTGACGCCTGTCAGGGCTGGTGTGCAGGTGACCGAAGACGAGGACACGGAATCTTCAATATAAGAGTTTTAATAACAAAAATGAAACTTTCCAAATGAAACAAGAACAAAACTCCAGGACTTTCAGGTTTACACACAACCATACGTAGACGACGATCGACAAACACTGGGAGAAAACACAGGGCTTAAATACACATGGAATGATTGAATAATTAACAGAACACAGGTGATAAAACTGAACACAAACGAGGAGCGGGAAAACTTAACAGGGCTAAACCAAAAACCACAAAGACAGGGGAAACCAAGATCACAAAAACAGAACTCAAACACATTGAATAGTTACAGTACCTCCCCCCTCCCAAAGGCGCGACTTCGCGCCGTATAACACCCAAAGGGGTGGGAGGTGGGCGCCCTGGAGGCTGACGAGGGCATGGTGCAGGTCCGGGAAGCCTCCAGGGCGGAGCAGGCTGTGGGCGTGGCCAGGGTGGAGCAGGCTGTGGGCGTGGCCAGGGCGGAGCAGACTGTGGGCGTGGCCAGGGCGGAGCAGACTGTGGGCGTGGCCAGGGCGGAGCAGGCTGTGGGCGTGGCCAGGGCGGAGCAGGCTGTGGGCGTGGCCAGGGCAGAGCAGACTGTGGGCGTGGCCAGGGCAGAGCAGACTGTGGGCGTGGCCAGGGCAGAGCAGACTGTGGGCGTGGCCAGGGCAGAGCAGGCTGTGGGCGTGACCATGGCGGTGAGACCCCTTCGGGCGGCCACGGCGGTGAGACCCCTTCGGGCGGCCACGGCGGTGAGACCCCTTCGGGCGGCCACGGCGGTGAGACCCCTTCGGGCGGCCACCGGCGTGAGACCCTTCGGGCGGCCACGGCGGTGAGACCCCTTCGGGCGGCCACGGCGGTGAGACCCCTTCGGGCGGCCACGGCGGTGAGACCCCTTCGGGCGGCCACGGCGGTGAGACCCCTTCGGGCGGCCACGGCGGTGAGACCCCTTCGGGCGGCCACGGCGGTGAGACCCCTTCGGGCGGCCACGGCGGTGAGACCCCTTCGGGCGGCCACGGCGGTGAGACCCCTTCGGGCGGCCACGGCGGTGAGACCCCTTCGGGCGGCCACGGCGGTGAGACCCCTTCGGGCGGCCACGGCGGTGAGACCCCTTCAGATGGCCGTGGGTCCTTCGGCGCCCACGGCGAGGGCCTATGGCCCCCCCCCCCCAAAAATTAATGGGGAGAGTGACTGGAAAAGGGACAGGCTCTGGGACAGGCTGGGCAGACGTGACGTGACAGACGTGGACCAGCGGTGAGGGCTCGGCAGGGCTGGACGGGACCAGCGGTGAGGGCTCGGCAGGGCTGGACGGGACCAGCGGTGAGGGCTCGGCAGGGCTGGACGGGACCAGCGGGGAAGAAGTCTGGCTGGACGGTCTCTGGCTGGACGGTCTCTGGCTGGACGGTCTCTGGGTCAACGGTGAGGGCTCGGCAGGGCTGGACGGGACCAGCGGGGAAGAAGTCTGGCTGGACGGTCTCTGGCTGGACGGTCTCTGGCTGGACGGTCTCTGGGTCAACGGGCTCTGGCTCTGGGTCAACGGGCTCTGGCTCTGGGTCAACGGGCTCTGGCTCTGGGTCAACGGGCTCTGGCTCTGGGTCAACGGGCTCTGGCTCTGGGTCAACGGGCTCTGGCTCTGGGTCAACGGGCTCTGGCTCTGGGTCAACGGGCTCTGGCTCTGGGTCAACGGGCTCTGGCTCTGGGTCAACGGGCTCTGGCTCTGGGTCAACGGGCTCTGGCTCTGGGTCAACGGGCTCTGGCTCTGGGTCAACGGGCTCTGGCTCTGGTCAACGGGCTCTGGCTCTGGGTCAACGGGCTCTGGCTCTGGGTCAACGGGCTCTGGCTCTGGGTCAACGGGCTCTGGCTCTGGGTCAACGGGCTCTGGCTCTGGGTCAACGGGCTCTGGCTCTGGGTCAACGGGCTCTGGCTCTGGGTCAACGGGCTCTGGCTCTGGGTCAACGGGCTCTGGCTCAACGGGCTCTGGCTCTGGGTCAACGGGCTCTGGCTCTGGGTCAACGGGCTCTGGCTCTGGGTCAACGGGCTCTGGCTCTGGGTCAACGGGCTCTGGCTCTGGGTCAACGGGCTCTGGCTCTGGGTCAACGGGCTCTGGCTCTGGGTCAACGGGCTCTGGCTCTGGGTCAACGGGCTCTGGCTCTGGGTCAACGGGCTCTGGCTCTGGGTCAACGGGCTCTGGCTCTGGGTCAACGGGCTCTGGCTCTGGTCAACGGGCTCTGTGTTTGGAGTGGTGGAGATGGCTGGAGATTGTGATTGAGTGGCGATGTCATCAACCTCACCTACGGTGAAGGTTGAGCCACTCAACCACAGCACATGGTCCAGGTACTGGGCAAACGAGCCTGGGATAGCCGCCGCTGGAGCCTGTTGGTATAAGGATTCATCCAGTCCACACCAGAATACAGTTTTTAAAACACCATCAGCCCAGTCCACGAGGTGAGAAATTTCGAGGAATTTAGCCACATATTCCTCAATCTGGCAGCCATCCTGGAAACAATGGACCAGGCGATCGGCTGGGGGGAATGGAGAGTGAGCTGGGTCAACCGGGGTGAGGAAAATTCCCATGCTGACTCTTTACTTGGTCGATCGTTCTGTCAGGGCTGGTGTGCAGGTGACCGAAGACGAGGACACGGAATCTTCAATATAAGAGTTTTAATAACAAAAATGAAACTTTCCAAATGAAACAAGAACAAAACTCCAGGACTTTCAGGTTTACACACAACCATACGTAGACGACGATCGACAAACACTGGGAGAAAACACAGGGCTTAAATACACATGGAATGATTGAATAATTAACAGAACACAGGTGATAAAACTGAACACAAACGAGGAGCGGGAAAACTTAACAGGGCTAAACCAAAAACCACAAAGACAGGGGAAACCAAGATCACAAAAACAGAACTCAAACACATTGAATAGTTACAGTGACAAACACTGGGAGAAAACACAGGGCTTAAATACACATGGAATGATTGAATAATTAACAGAACACAGGTGATAAAACTGAACACAAACGAGGAGCGGGAAAACTTAACAGGGCTAAACCAAAAACCACAAAGACAGGGGAAACCAAGATCACAAAAACAGAACTCAAACACATTGAATAGTTACAGACGCCAGCTATTTATTGAATTTTATGAATGGAATGCGTTTGGAAAGTCATAACCTCATAACAATGTATAGGCATGTTATTCTGTATACACAGAGAATACTGTCTGAAATCTGCTGGATGATGGCCAATCAACCTTAAAGTCAGCATGAAATGGAAGTTACGATAGTCTTTTATTCCCTATGATGACGTAAGTGAAAAAACTTAGGCGGGACTTCACTGTTCATCGGGAATTGTCGGTTGCTATTGCTGCGCCCTCATGTGACCCGCCATCTTTATTTCTCACAAGTTGACTTTATATCTCACAATGGCGAAGTCACAGTTATGAATATATATATATAATATATATATATATATATATATATATATATATATATATATATATATATATATATATATATATATATATATATATATATATATGAAGAGTTCAGATGCAAAAGCCTCTAAATGCCATTTGAAATTTTCTTCTAAAATTATCATTTTTATCAAGCTCGTATATTTCAATTCAGTAATTTCACTTAAATGACAATTAATGGGTTATTTTTCTTGCCATTTAAGTGAAATTATTGAACTTAAATATACAAGCTTGATAAAATGATCATTTTAGAAGAAAATTTCAAATGGCATTTAGAGGCTTTTGCATCTGAACTCTTCATATATATATATATATATATATATAATATAATATATATATATATATATATATATATATATATATATATATATATATATATATTATATTATAGAAAGGGGCATCCGTAGAAATCCATCTCAGCATTTTCATTCTGATAGGAGAAGCTGGTGTTTTTTTAGCCCGGGGCCAAAACTCTGGCACTTTTATCTAGCAGAGGAACGTCTGTGTATGTTAGTGTGTGCAAGTGACAGCAACACAAAGGGAGCACTGACAGTGTGTTTGACTTTTATATTTAGAGTTTTTACCACGTCTCCATCTTGTGTCCCTGATAGCTCCGGATGGTCTGAATGTTTACACCATCTGCCCGTTTCATTTAAAGTTTCTTAAACCATCCCATCTCGCTGAATGCACAATATCAATCTTGCCACAAAAGAGCTTTTCTACACCAGCAGTGCCCCTTCTTGTATAATTCATCTGTATAAATAAAGAATTACTGTATACTTAGGGAAACTGTGCATCTTGGTTAATGTAATTTATTAGTGTGCTTTTCCCTTGTGCATTATTGTCTAGGGTCCTTTGGTCACCTGTAATTATTTTTTAAATAATGAAGAAATATGTTGGCTGTCCTGGGTGAGCCATTTCTGTCTGATATAATGGAGTATGTATGCAGAAGCACTTTGGTTCTCTAAGTAGGCCGCTGGGATTGGGGATCTTCACACTTTGCTTTCATGAGCCCTGACATACACCACCATCAGGGAAGATGTATGCACAAGCCGGTGAGCCCCGGCTACCCTACGATTCTCAGCCACCCGCAGATGTTGGGAATTTCTGCATTCAGCAAAAGTGAAGCGACAACGCTATTTATCACAGGCTTATGAAAGTGGGACAGCGTCTCCTCCTTTCTTTATGCTTCTTCCTGGGTTCATCTTTATACTTACACAGTTTGATTGCTTGTGTAGGACGAGTCAAACCCCTGTGCAAGTATGCTGAGGGCAGTAATAGAGTGTTTCTTTAAGTGTCAGGTTTGTTTACTCTATTCAGTGCCACTAATGTTTCTTTCAAGAGGGAGGACGTTTAGAGGTGGACATTCTGTAGAGGTTTAAGAGTCTTCAATTCTGACTTTTTAAAAGCAGCAAGAGTTGCCGCTTGCAACACATTGTGTACTTGAACTGTAATGTGAAATATCCCAGTGAATACAGTAGGAATTCAATGTGGAAAAAAGTTAGGAAAGGACTAGATTTTTATCTATTCGGATTTGATTAGATTGTGAAAAGTGGGTGTTACATATCAGCCAACAATGCCTGGATATAGATATCTGATTGTTTATTATTGTCCAATAGCCTACATGGCATTGGTGATGTCATCAGAAAAGAAAACTAGTTTAAAAGGGAGAGCAGGTTTACATTTTTGATAGTTTTTTGTTTTGATAAATAGGGTCAATTTTGATTCCATGTTGACTTTGTTTTAATGCAGGTAACAGGAGTTGGAAGCATTAGAGATATATTCTAATTGTATTTTTTTTTATAGTTTTAATATTTTTTTATTATAACATTTCAATCTAAATAGAAACACTTTGACTTTATTTTGTGTACATTGTCATGAGTTTTAATATTTAATTATTTAGAGCTTACTCTAACTGTGATATTAATTTTAATTAGAGATTAAGGAGAAGCATCACTAAGCATTTGGAAACAAATAGTTTTAATCATTTTTCTATAATCTGAGCTTTGCAGCAAAGACAAGTGAATTAAATGCTAAAATCATTTTTCACTTGGCTGTATACCCAATAAACACGTTCTGGCATTAGAGAGCAGTGACTGGTAGCCTCAATACCGCCTCCAAAAAATAAACAAAAGAATAATTGAAATTTTGGACTCCAAGGGGAGTCGCTAATGTCTGGCGAGTCTGATCTTTTGCCTGCACTTTTGCCTGCACCTCTCCAGAGACATTTACTTTCCCCTCTCTGACTGCACTTTCTCTTCCATTTATTCCCTTCCAGCAGGGTTCAATTGTTTCCTGTCTTTTGCTCAAAATCTACACGACTGCAGATCCTACATTTCAAGTCATGAACAGAATAGAATTACAATTATCATCCAAATCCACATGTTGAGCTCACAGACTATATGAAAAGCTTTTATTATTCTCCTCTAATGCATGCATTTCTTATTACTTTTCATTTTCTCTAGAATTTGGAATAATTTCAAGAAGCCAACGTTTTTAGCACTGCAGACACAATAAGATCAGTGTTTTCTTGTACAGAATACTGGTCAGTATCACAACTGGGGTGAAATGAACATCTTTACGGATCTGTTAGTTATTTCAAATGCACATTGTTCCCCACTGTGGCAATGGACAGGACGATGTTTGGACAATGCAGTCTTTTTTCAATTGTTTTGGATGAAAGACACATGTGATTAAAGAGATTAGCCCCAGATCATGTTTTGGAGTATTTTAGGACCCTTGTTTTTCCTCCCAGCTCCCTATCATAGCTGCCAAAACGTTCTGAGATGAGGTTTTGATATGAGGAAATACCTTCTGCTAGAATGGCGACCAGAACATTCCCCTGATAAAAAGCACTGATCTGAAAAAATGAGCAGCAATCTGATTGGAGGCTAAGCTTAGATTTAAATAAGTAACACTAAATAAGCTTTTGACTTCGTTGCAAGAACAACAGCTCATTTTGGTGTTTCCTTGGCCGGAGGTCAAAAGCAAAGTAACATGATCTAATCGCTCCGTTTCAGTCCTGTTTCGATGACCTACCTCTCTATGCTCGGAGAGAAATGGCACCGTTCTCTGTGTTGACTGGTCTTGCAAAACTACAACATGTGCAAAATGCAAAATGCCTCTCTTAGAACACTGCATGGCAGTACAACCGTTTAGCTTCTAATCAAAGCTCATGTGAAGGGCGATTTGCTTTGAAAATGTGAAAAAATGATAGAGTGTGTCTCTGTTGTGTTTTTATTGCCAGCTACCTAATCTGTGTAATAAAATTCACACTAGCCTTGAAATTGCCCGGCTTCCATTCAGTTAGGAAATGGATATTCATCTGTGTGCCGTATATGATGAAGGTGCCAATAAACCCATCACTTAGCATTTATGTGCACTGCAGGAAATTTGTATTGAGCATGTGTAATCTCTATGAATCAATGTTCTCTTCTCACTAATGGACAGTATAACCCACTACTTGACTGTTTTAAATAGTTGTTTACCAAGATAGTGTGTAAAGAAGAGATCCTCCTCTCTTCAAGGCTAGAGGTTGAGCTTTTCCTGTAAACATTAACATCCTCTTTTGACTGTTGAATGGACATCCTCTGGTTGCTCATGAATGGTTTGTTCAATTCAAAACCTTTATTTCCCTGCAGAGGTCAGACTTGTTTATCTTTAATAATTCCTTTGCTGAAGGAAGCAGTATTTAAATTTGCACAATTAAATAGTCATTATTTCCTCATCTATGTCATTTCTAAATGCTTATGGCTTTATTTCTTTTCACTGAAACACAAAAGGAGAAATTATGAAGTTATTACTCCACCACCTGCATGACTGCAACAACAGTTCTGTATTGTTGAACCAACGTAGTATGTGCAACACAAGTTTCTACAGTTTTGTGAACTGGTTCAATTAATTCAGTGAGTAGATCCTGCTCAAAAATCATTCGTTCATAAATCGGACATCACTACTTCTCTCATGAAGACTCCAGGAGAGATAAGGGTGGATGTCTAGACTTTTAGTTAATAACAACTTTAAATTTCAGTCTGTTTCTCATAAGGCTGTTGTATGACGTATAATATTGGAGTCATATGATCCGCTTTTATGATACCTTTATGTAGCTTTTGTGACCTTTTCGAAGTTTGAAAACTCGTTGTGTGTAAGGTCTAAGTAAGACTCAATAGGAAGCTTCCACTGTCAGGCGGTGCGGTGAACCCCCAGTGTGCCATGTGTGAAGCTGGAATTTCACCCTAGCTTTCCTCCCAACAATCGATTGCTGTAGCAGTCAGTCATGAGGGACCACGAACGGGTAGCACTGTGGCGCTCACTGCCTCTTTGCTCTATCCTATTGATGTGTCCCACTTTCGCACTTTGGAAAAGATCAATGTGCTGCCTTTTGCTTCACTGTAAGCCCTGTCTTTCCTCTTTTTCTCTTTTTGCCTGCTTCCTAGTTTGTTTTGTTTTATTACACATTTATGGTATGACTTGCCGTCTCACTCTCTCTCTCTCACAGGCTTTTCCGGTCCCAGTCCTACAGCAGAGGCATGGGAACCAGGCAGGGAAGCCTGTGAATTATTGTTTGTTTTCGTATGTCAGTATAGATGGTAATAGATAGTCCTCATTTGGGGTAGCCTCAGAGTAGAAAAGTGACGAATGGATAAGATCCTATATGCTTTATTGACTGACACACCTTTTTTAGCTTTAATCTCAGCTAGCAGAAAACCAATGGGCCTTTTTTCTCTAGTACTGTTTATAGAAAGCCAATAGACAGCACTGAGCACTTAAAAGCAGTTGTTTGTACACACTGGAAGAGTGGAGAGTCTTATTTACGTGTTTTTTATATGACGTCCATGATGTTGTATGGTGGTGGTAGTCATGAGAACGGTCCCAGGCTGAGCTCTCTAGAGATCGACTATATAACGATCCTGTCTCTTTGCCCCAGGGGGCTTGTCCGGTATGCAGCCTTAAATGCTATCTCTAGAACAGAAAATGAGATGTTTGGAATGGATAGTCTCACTTTCATTGCATCTTTTTTCATACAGTGAAATACTGTCATTCTGTCTAATATCTTTTTTTATGTTCCATGAAATAAACATAGTCATAAAGGTTTAGAACAGCATGAGGGCAATTAAAGGACTGCATTTTCACTTTTGAGTGAACTATCCCTTCAAGTCTCCTCAGCTTTGAAGGAGCAACTACTGAACTCGCCATTTAAGAGCGTTTGAGAGAGTCTCCATCTTTCTGCCAACAACGCTCAGCTGAAAAAACAGTCTTGCTGGAGCAGACGTCACTGCTGCTAAAACCCTTTCGTCTGGTACTGTAACATCTTTGTAAGGTCAGAGGTCGATGTTTAACTGCTCTCTAGAGAATTCTCAGCATATCTTTTATCAGCATAGACTTTTCCATATAAGTCTGCCACCCCCAGCAACCACCCAAACAGCAGAGATGGTTCACTGTCCTAGGATCACTTAATCATTCAAACTTTCATCCCAAGCTGCCCCTCACCACCTCTTCTGCCCTCTCGGTTTATCTCTTCCATCTGTATTGTTTGTTTATGTCACATGGGTTTATCTTTAGAACTATTTGATTCTTTACAATTAATTCAACTTGTCACAATACTATAAATAAAGACTTAATTTAAGCAATATATAATTGTTTAAAATAAATATAATAAATCCAGGGGCGTTTCCCCTGAGGAGGCAAGAGTGCTCAGTGCCTCCTCAAAAAATTGGATACGAAAATAATAATAATTATATATTACAAAAATAAAACAGCGTTAATATTTCAAAATCTGACAATAAAGTGCATCTGCATCTCTGCATCTAAGTTTTAACAGACCCCCTAAAGCGTGCAGTGGTTTTGTGTGGGTCACTTAAGAATGAATGGGGGAAAGTCACGTGAGAGGAGGCAATGTTTCCATCACGCTATTATTGGTTATGGTTGGATATGATTGGTTTGTGCGATAAATCCAGCTGCTTGTTTTCTTGTGCGTTTGCAAATCGGTCTGAATTAAATAAATTATGCCGTTAATGGGAAGACTAATTAAAAAGTAAGTAGGCAACCCACTTACAGTAGAGATCACCTTTTTGTCAAAATTCAACTTAAAAGGGCCTGAAAACATGATGACTGTGGGGGGTTTTAGTGAGCAATCACAATCAGCTTGATGAAATTAAAGGTACATCGTGTCTGTGACCCGTGTTTACCGAGCTTAATGACTGATGATCCAAAAATAAGTTGACTATAAAGAACAGCTGAACATCAGTTCATAAAATTGTTACTGTATTTATTAATTTGGAATAAATGTAAAAATGCGTAAAAACACTAACTTTATATTTAGGTATACTTGGTTTTAATAAATAAACATTACTTCCATTGTTAATATAAAAAATACAAAATGTTGAATTTCTATATCAATAGATTTAGAAAATAGATAAGGTGAATTTCCTTTTCAAGCCAATTTAAAGTGTGACTAGAATGTCTCATATTGTGTGTTGGCCATTATGTTTCCAGTTACTATTGGTAAAATGCTATAGAATGAAGTAGTCCCAACTCAGTTTGCAATTCTAACATAATTTCTGCATTCGGGGAGACATCAGCATGTTGTTTTTAGTGTGCTCAGCATCTTCCAAGCTCTGCGGTCACCGTTGGATTACCATGTCGTGAGGGGGTATCAGAGTAAAGAGTTAGGGCTAAGCAGGGTTAATGTCAAATCTCTTTCTGCTTCCTCAGCCCTTAGTTGGCACTGGATGTCAGTTTGTCAGACAACAGGCCGCCTGGGCTAAGTAATTCAGCGGTGTCTGGTTCTTGTTGTGTTTAAAGGCTCTGGGTCTCACATTGTAACCTTGGGACTCAAGGGGTCTCGGGTTGAGGTCCATCGGTGTGATAAGTGTGATGTTCGATTGATAAATCTGCTGCTGTAAGTTCTGAATGCTACTGACCTTCAGAGACTAATCCTCCAGCCCATTTCTGACCTGGGGCACAACGTGGGGCTTGAGTGAAGATGCAAGGACTGATAAGTATTTTTTTTATCTTCCCAAATTGTCTGTTTCCATCTTGCAGTTTGCACTGTTGCTATTTTCATTGAGTGCTTATCATGTTTTGCCAAAAACCTGCTTGAACTAGTAAAGATTTGGACTGCAATGATGATTTGATGCAAGATTTTGAATTTGCCATGAAGAACCAGGCGTAAGTTGTAAACAAGATACGAAGAAAGCCTCTTGTCAGGAGTTTACTGATGGGGTAAACAGTGGCCTACAGTAGCCGTGGGATTTGAATAACTTAGTTCAAGCTCACCAGTTCAGAAACATAACACATCATATTGGGGGGAAAAAGAGACAAACAGCCCAGCAAATTTGAATTACATTGAACTCAACAGGAAGGGGATGGGAGGGTTGAGGTCGGTATAGATGGTTAAGATATGGTAATTTCAAGGAATTCTTTCTCTGTGATATTGTGGTCACTGGAATGTGATTACAGCATATAATGTGGCCTTGGGATTTGTCAGATCATATGACGGCATCAAAGCCAAGAGAGATGATTGGGTAATGGGTGCCACAGGGGATGACTTTTAACTGCTTGAAGCAGTCTGACAGCATACCACAAATACACTACATATGCTCTGGTTTAGGAGTCCTTCAGAAGTTTTGGCTTAATAGCACAGTATAGAAACGGAGGAGTTTAATGTCTCTCACAGACCGGAGAGGAAAGGAAGAGGACAATGTGACGGTCTCGGAGCTGTCAGCTCCTCCTCCTTTGCGTTGTCTGTTTATTACGTCTCCCCTACAGGTGAGAGGAGCACAGGTGTGGCGTGTTGCAGGTGATTGCTCCAGGACCGCGTATGGTTGTTCCCAGTATCCTGGGTGTTAAAAGCTCTCCAGACGTGGTTGGGAGAGGCCGCCGCTTCTCCTTCTCTCCTGCACCGTTTTGCTGATTTTGTTTCTTTTTGCATGACACCACACATATCCTGATTGCATTTGTTCTTGTTTCGAGTTGTACATTTACACTGACTTTAATTATTTTATTTTACTTATTTCTTGTCTTTAATAAATATTATTTTGAATTCAACTAGTCCGCGTGGTCTCCCCTCTCTGTTGCATGGGCCGGCACGGGCTGCATGTAACAGATTGGTGGCTCGTCAAGGGATTTGAACGTTCGGGATCTGAAACAAACAGACTGGGGGGCTCGTCAAAGTAAGGATTTGAAAAGACATCGGTAAATATATTTTGATGCTTATAACTAGGTTTTGAATGGCCTGGACTTTTGGAAGCTTTAAATATATTAGGTTTGATTTGGAAAGTGCTTTGATAGTTCATTGAGTTGAACGTTTAGTTTGAATCATTGATTGGGAAGACGCATGTGAATTAGTTTGAAAATTTGTTGCGTTTAAAATTGTTTAATAATTTGTTTTTGTTTAGGTGCGGAGAGGAGGAGAATATTTTTGTTAAATTTGTGCCTGGGCTGTTTAAGCCAGGTTGAAGATTTTGCGGTGAGCCATTGTTTGGTAGGGGTGGGTCTACACTGTGCGTGCAAGATTGAGTTTATTGATAAAATATTCGATAAGATAAACATCGGAGCTTTGTGAGTGCCCGTAAATTTTTTATTGTTTGTTTGTTATTTTAGTTTGTTATTTTTGTGCTATCCTGGGCAGAGGGCACCGTCGTGGACGCCTGCTTTAACGGCATTTTGTCGGGGGAGTTAAGGCACCGCTGATATTGTGTTTTAAAAATCTCTGTCCTAGGGATATGCATGAAGAGGATCGTTGTTTTTCTGTTTTTTTTTGTGTGTTTTGTTTACAGGGCAGCTCCATTTTTGTCTCGTCTTGATGCACAGTGTTGTGGACGCACTTACCATTTGAAAAGGTGAGCTCGTTTGTTTTTCTCTTTAGAATCTGTAAGAATTGTATGCTGTAGAATTAGTTTAATTTTTATGGCTAGTTTGGAGGATTTTTTTGTAGCTCCATCTGTGGAGGTTCTGAATAATTTGACAAAGGATCAGTTGCGTCAAGTGTGTGAACATTATAACTTTGACTTGGGTTTACCCAGATCAGCGAAATTAGCCCAGATTAGAGTGTCCGTTCAGGCGGAATTGGTCGTTAGGAATATTCTTTCGTCACCTGCATCTTTAATTATGGAGGAGTTAGAGTTCGGTGAAGCAACGTCAACACCTCTTTCAACCGAGTTTTCTAAAATGTCACTTACGTTTGAGCAACAAAAAGCGTTGATAGAAATGCAACAAAAAGAGCGAGAAGCTCAACGTGAGGCAGAGCAAAGAGAGAGAGAGGCTGAACGTCGAGAGAGAGAGGCTGAGCGTGAGGCGGAGAGGAGAGAAAGAGAAGCTCAACGAGAGGTAGAGATGGAAAGAATAAAAAGTGAACGTGATGTGGCTTTAGAACGATTGAGACTGAGCGCTGAAGGTAGGCTTTCAGTTGATGAAGGTGAGGGTACTGCTCTTAGGGGGTTTGTGCGTTCTCCTGATATATCTAACATGGTTAGGTTGCTGCCGAAATTCAATGAGAGAGATCCTGATGTTTTTTTTTCTTTGTTTGAGAGTGTGGCTGATGACCGTGGATGGTCTGACTCTGAGAGAACATTGTTAGTCCAAAGTGTTCTTGTAGGTAGAGCACAAGAAGCGTTTATTGCGTTGCCTGTGTCAGATAGGAAAAAATATGTCAGAGTAAAAGAGGCAGTGCTTAAAATTTATGAATTAGTTCCTGAGGCTTATCGTTTGCGGTTTCGTAGTTGGAGAAAAGGAGACAAACAGACCTATACAGAAGTAGCGAGGGAATTGAATGGCCACTTTAATCGTTGGTGCTCTGCCGTGGGAGTCACTACTTTTGAAGAATTGTCTAACTTAATTGTTTTAGAACAGTTTAGAAACATCCTTCCTGAGCGTATCGCTACACGTATATCTGAGCATAAGCTGAAAACCGCAGCGGAAGCAGCAGTTCTGGCTGATGATTTTGCTTTGACACAGAAGTATAGTTTAAAAGAAAACAACACAGGTAAGGTTTATCAGGAACAACGTTTTGGACGTTTTAATAGAGTTTTGGGGTCTTCTTTGGGTTCATTGGAGTCAACTACTCAGAGGAAAATAGATTCACACTCAAATCAGACACACAGAGGTGCTGTGAGTTTTCGCAGAGACTCTAGGTATTCTGCGTTTACACCTGGTGGTCAGGCTAAGAACGATGCTGATGTGTGTCGATATTGTTTAGAAAAGGGGCATTGGAAGAAAGACTGTCCTGTTTTAAAGGGGAAAAGTCAGAGAAATGGTAGTGATGTTGTTAGGGGCGTCACACTTGCTGTATCTGAGTCAGTTATACCTGCTAAAGTTTTGGTGGGGGAGACTGAGGTTAAAGCTGAAGGCGTTGTGACTTCATCTCAGACATCAGGCCTGAGTTCTGCTGAAGCTAGTGAGAGAAATGGTAGGGTTGATTCAGTTGTAACGGATGGGAGTGGTTACTTTCCTTTTGTTACAGATGGCTTAGTTTCACTGGTGGGTAGTTCCAACCAGGTGCCGGTTAGGATACTTAGGGACACAGGGGCGTCTGAGTCTTTTATCTTGGCGTCTGTGTTGCCTTTTTCTGCTGACTCGAGTACTGGGAACAATGTTTTAGTCCGGGGGATTGGGTTGCAGGTTGTTTCTGTTCCTTTGCACAGAGTTAATCTGCAGTCTGATTTAGTACAGGGAGAGGTAGAAATAGCAGTCCGCCCTTCTTTACCTATAGAGGGTGTCCATCTTCTCTTGGGTAACAATCTGGCTGGAGGCCGTGTCTGGCGTGATATACCTCCCCCTGTAATTGTTAAGAATGTTCCCTCCATTGCAGATGACAGTGACGTTCATGGTCAGAATTTGTCTGTTTTTACGGCTTGTGCAGTGACACGTGCTATGAGCCATGCCGTTAATGATGATGTTTCCCAGACTAGAGAGTTACAGTCTGTTATTGTGCCTAATCTACCACCCTCTCTCTCTCATAGTGATTTTGTTGCAGCTCAGAAGGAGGATGTGACATTAAAAGATCTGTTCGTTGGGGTGTTACCACCTGAGGAGTTGCGCAATGCAGTAAGGGGTTATTTGGTTCAGGACGGGTTGTTGCTCCGGAAGTGGTCATCTCACACTGACGAAGGGGTTGAGGATCCAGTATTTCAGGTGATAGTACCAGTTAAGTTTAGAGACTTGGTCCTACAGACAGCTCATGGGGAGGGAGCTGGGCACTTGGGGGTAAGGAAAACCTATGACCGTCTTATGAAGCACTTCTATTGGCCTCGTTTAAAGAAGGATGTGGCATCCTTCATTAAGACGTGTCATGTATGCCAGTTAACAGGGAAGCCTAATCAGGTGTTAAAGCCAGCTCCACTCTACCCTATTCCAGCTGTAGGTAAACCATTTGAGCATCTGTTAATTGATTGTGTGGGACCATTGCCTCCATCTAAGTCAGGGTGTGGTTACCTGCTGACGGTGATGTGTCAGTCTACCCGATATCCTGCTGCCTATGCTTTGCGAACGATAACAACCAGATCGGTGGTGAAAGCTCTTTCACAATTTATTTCTATTTTCGGTATCCCTCATACTATACAGAGTGACAGAGGATCTAACTTTACGTCACGCATGTTTAGAGAAGTGCTTGAGCAGTTGCGTGTAAAACATCAACGTAGTAGTGCTTATCACGCCCAGAGCCAAGGTGTTCTGGAGCGGTTTCATCAGACACTGAAGTCGCTTCTCAGGGGTTATTGTGTTGAGCTTAACAGAGACTGGGAAGAAGGGCTCCCATGGCTAATGTTGGCAGCACGAGAAGTAACCCAGGAGAGTACGGGTTTCTCGCCTAATGATCTGGTCTTTGGCCATAGAGTTCGTGGGCCTTTAGCAGTTTTACAGGGGGAGCTGAAGAGTCCTGAGTCTCCTGTTAATCTGTTGGACTATGTGAACGGTTTTCGTCGTAGGTTGTTTTTAGCCTGTGAGATGGCGACGGACAACCTGACTAAAGCCCAACAGAAAATGAAGAGTTGGTATGACCGTCGAGCTGAACCAAGGGTCTTTAGTCCTGGTGATCAGGTTTTGGCCTTGTTGCCTATAGTAAACTCTCCTTTCCTTGCAAAATATGCAGGTCCTTATAGGGTCATTCGACAGGTGTCAGACCTGAATTATTTACTTTCCACACCAAATCGTAGGCGTTCTACTCAGCTCTGTCACATAAATCTGTTGAAGTCCTATTATAGCCGGTCTTCAGTCTCTGGGACAGCAGAGTCTAGTGACCGAGTGATGCCTGTTTCTTTAGCCGCTGCTGTTGAGGCTCCTAGGGCCTTGGAGACTCCCTACACGGTGGCAGCGCGTAGTGGTGAGGATATGGTTGGTCCTGATGACGGTATGTTGAAACCTCGTCTGAGGAACTCTGAAAAACTGGGGGAGTTGAATACATTGTTGGGACATTTGCCAGAGGAACGTGTATTAGAACTGTCGTCTTTGTTGTCCGATTTTCCTTCTTTATTTTCAGATACACCATCATGTACTCATTTAATTGAGCATGATATTGATGTTGGTGACGCAGAACCAATAAGACAGCGGTTCTATCGGGTGTCACAAGATAAACAGCGACATTTAGAGGCAGAGGTGAAGTACCTGTTAGATAATGGGTTGGCCAAGCCTTCCTATTCGAGTTGGGCTTCTCCCTGTTTATTGGTCAGTAAACCTGATGGGACATATAGATTCTGTACTGATTATCGTAAATTGAATAACGTCACGAAATCAGATTCTTTTCCACTTCCAAGAGTTGAAGATTGTGTTGATCGTGTAGGATCCGCAAAGTTTGTGAGTAAGTTTGATTTATTGAAGGGTTATTATCAAGTCCCTTTGTCACCTCGAGCTCAGGAAGTTTCAGCTTTTATAACATCGTCTGGGCTATATTCTTACTCAGTCATGAGTTTCGGTTTGCGAAACGCTCCAGCCACATTTCAGCGACTTATGAACCGTGTCGTATCTGGTTTGCAGGGTTGTGCTGTGTACCTTGATGATGTGGTTGTGTATAGCGAGGAGTGGTCTGAACATCTAGACCGTGTTCGGGCTCTCTTTACTAGGCTTGTTGACGCTCGTCTCACTATAAATCTGGCCAAGTGTGAGTTTGCCCAGGCTACAGTTGCATATTTGGGAAAGATCGTAGGACAGGGTCAAGTGAAGCCGGTCCATGCTAAAGTGGTGGCTGTTGATAAGTTTCCTGTTCCTACCACCAAAACCGAGTTGCGGCGCTTTTTAGGGATGGTAGGGTATTACCGTAGTTTTTGTTCCAACTTTTCTACGGTGGTAGCCCCTTTGACCAACCTGTTAAAAGCTAAAGTGAAGTTTGAATGGACTGTGACCTCTCAGATTGCTTTTGATAATGTCAAGTTGTTGTTGACCTCTGCTCCAGTTTTGATGGCACCCCGTCTAGATCAGCCTTTCCGAATGCAGGTTGATGCAAGTCATGTGGGGGCTGGTGCGGTGCTCCTGCAGAGTGATGAGAAGGGGGTGGACAGGCCAATATGTTATTTCTCAAGAAAGTTTAATTGTCATCAGTTGAATTATTCAACTATTGAGAAGGAAACATTGGCGTTAGTTTGGGGTCTACAGCAGTTTGATGTATATTTAGCTGGGGGTGCTGTTCCTATCACTGTTTATTCGGATCATAATCCACTGACATTCCTCCACACTTTGAAGAGTCCTAGTCAGCGCCTTATGCGCTGGGCTTTATTTTTACAGCCATACAATTTGGAGATACGGCATATTCGGGGTGTGGACAACGTGATGGCTGACGCTTTGTCCCGTGCTCCGGGTGGGCTGGAGTGAATGTCTTGTCTTGTCCCATCTTTCTCTCTTCCTGTTTCTACACTCTCTTTTTCTGCCTAGTCTCCTTAAATGTAGCTTTCCAGGTACCGGGATTTGCTGGAGTTCTGGGATGAGGAAGGTCGATTGGAATTGCTGGGGGGGGTAGAAGGGGGTTGGGGCCCTGTGGACAAGAGTTATTCTGCCCCATCTATGTATGCGGATGATCAATATCCCAGAACTAAAGTTAAGTGCTCTCTTTTAGATATAGAAATCTTTTTACAAATTTAAAAATTGTTTATTTTGTTGTGTGGGGGTTTGAAGGTTTTTGCAGAGGCCTTTTAGGGGCCTCTGTTTTAAGGGAGGGGGTGTGACGGTCTCGGAGCTGTCAGCTCCTCCTCCTTTGCGTTGTCTGTTTATTACGTCTCCCCTACAGGTGAGAGGAGCACAGGTGTGGCGTGTTGCAGGTGATTGCTCCAGGACCGCGTATGGTTGTTCCCAGTATCCTGGGTGTTAAAAGCTCTCCAGACGTGGTTGGGAGAGGCCGCCGCTTCTCCTTCTCTCCTGCACCGTTTTGCTGATTTTGTTTCTTTTTGCATGACACCACACATATCCTGATTGCATTTGTTCTTGTTTCGAGTTGTACATTTACACTGACTTTAATTATTTTATTTTACTTATTTCTTGTCTTTAATAAATATTATTTTGAATTCAACTAGTCCGCGTGGTCTCCCCTCTCTGTTGCATGGGCCGGCACGGGCTGCATGTAACAACAACTTGAGGATATATGCTCAGGATTTGACATATGTCATCCAAGCAAATTACCCTGCTTAAGACTGTCTAAGGCAGGGGTGGGGAACGTTGGTCCTGGAGAGCCATAGCCCTGCAGAGTTTAGTTCCAACCCTAATCAAACACACCTGAACCAGCTAATCAATGTCTTTAGGATCATTAAGGCTACAATCAGGTGAGTTTTTTTCAGGGTTGGAGCTAAACTCTGCAGGGCTGTGGCTCTCCAGGACCGACGTTCCCTACCCCTGGTCTAAGGCGTATGGCTGGTCTCCCAGTCTGGCCGAGCTGTTCTGTTTTGGTGGTTTTTGGTCCTTAAAAGCTGGTCATGTTGGGAAACCAACGAGCTGACCAGTTAAACACCAGACTTAGCTTGCTAAGACCTGGTTCAAGCTGTTGTTTTCAAAGGACGAACCATGTTTTCCCCCTCAAGGAATTAAAAGTAATATATTTATATTGAAGCACATACACTTTATTGTAACCTATAACTTATGCATACTTTAGGTTACTATTCTGTAAATCCAAGCTTGGCCCCTTTGCAGTTTTGATATAGGTGTATTACTTCTTAAGCAACTTGCTAAACACAGTGCTCCATATTGACAGGATGGGGGATCCATTGATTGGATTAAGGTGACTTCATCATTATAAATTAATGAGGTGGAACACTAGCAGTCTCAATTCCAGGTGGTCTCCTGATGTTTGAGCCTGGAGTGAAACTGAGACAGCACTAAATCTGCTGCACACTGAGCACCTTCCAGTAATGCATGTCATTGAAGCCCCGCCCCCCCCCCCCCCTTCCCCCCTCCAAAGTATTTTATTG
The DNA here is from genome assembly GCA_036326025.1 of Chrosomus eos. Taxonomy (NCBI): domain Eukaryota; kingdom Metazoa; phylum Chordata; class Actinopteri; order Cypriniformes; family Leuciscidae; genus Chrosomus; species Chrosomus eos. Next base: position 25,361,493 of record CM070830.1, read on the forward strand.
GGCTGTCAAAGTTAACGTTAACACATATTTAAATGTTTAACACTTTTTTTTAACATAGTTGATGCATTTATTCAATTTGACATTATAATAGTTTTATTCTTGTAAGAGCTGCAGCAGTTGAACACACAAAAAAAACAGTCCCCTAGCAGAGCTCCTGTCTATCTGTAAATGTGGAAAAATACTTCCTTAATATTTAATAGAATTTAATAAATTGACAATCGTTTAATACATTGTGTGTGTGTGTGTGTGTGTGTGTGTGTGTGTGTGTGTGTGTGTGTGTGTGTGTTGTGTGTGTGTGTGTGTGTGTGTGTGTGTGTGTGTGTGTAAAATTAAGGGGGCAAAGCATAGGTAGTTGTTGTCTAAAAAAAAGCGGGGTATTAAAAATGGACATATTTAATTTATAAAAATGACTTGGCAAATGAACGAAGGCAGTGTTGCAGTGTAATTTTATTAGCGCGAGGAGGAAAAAATTACCTTTTATGAGTCAGCCATTCTTTTTAAGCAATCAAATTGCACAGTTATCTGGAAATAACAGCTACTGAGCTCTGTAGCTCATCCTACCTTATCCAATGTGTACACTGCTCCAGCATATGACAAAGGACAGGCTAATTCTAAATGACTCAGCAATAATGTAAACACTCAACAGTACTGTACTCTGTTCTGGAAATTGAAGGGAGCTCCTGTGTGAGGTGGACAGTATGATGAAGTGTCATCTCCAAGCTAGACATGTGTTTGTATATATACTGTATGAGAGAGATGGGCAGATATACCATTCACATGCTGTAGTTATATGCATACAGAGCACTTGGGTTTTTGCGAAAGATATACATTATATGCATTTACCAAACATGCAGTCTATGATGTAATGGCATCTACTGTTTAAGTGGACATTTATACCTCAATTAGGTTTTTCTTACCATCATATTACAGTCATTATGATGGTGTTCAGCTTCTCTTTTTAACTGCTATGTGTGTACTGTGTAGGAGTGCTTGTATCTGTATCAAATACTATGTAAGGTGGACTTAAAGAGTTTAGAAACTGCAGTACATGTTTCCTGATTATTTTCCCGTCACTAGGCACTGAATCATTGCCAGTGACACTCACAGAGTGTGTAAAGACTGTAAGCTGTGTAATTGTTAATACTCTTTTTGATCAGAGCGAGTCATTTATAATAGCATGATTTCTCCACAGAGAACATTTTAACTGTTGCTTTTGTAATCCAGTTGTCTGTTCTACTGGATTTGGATCACAGATATTGCTAATGCTCTTAAGCACAGGACCATAAGCATTAGCAATTTTGTGGCCAAGATGATGTAATTTGGTAAGATTTATGGACACTCTAAACTCTAAAGCCTCCTTATTCTTTATGAATGCTATTGCCATTAGAATTTGTGTATATTTTTGTGTTATTGGCAGCTGATGTCATAGTTTAGGACTGTATGAAAGACTTTGTCACAAGTCGTGTCTTGACATTTCACTAAAAATAGAATTACGTTTCTTTTTCAGCTTTATGACTTAAGGTGCAGTCACATTTACCGTTATTTGGCGGATTTTGTGAGGGGAAAACCAGTCATTTCAATAATTCATGCATTTTATTTTCAATAAGAATCCATCACGATTAGGACGAAGGCGTAAGATTGTTCACATGGATTTGCCATATTGACCAACAAAAAAGCTTTTTAATTAGAAAGTGACTTCTATGTGAGCTTTACTTAATGCATTGCTAAACTGTTGGCAGTAGACAATAAAGCTATTTGCCTTAAAATGTAACTGCACCTTTACTGATATTAAAGAGTTTATGTTATTGTTTCTGATTCTCAATAGGATGATACAGCATTAAAAGAAAGCTGTTTCTTTACCATTGCATGTTGATTTGGTGATACTTTAATTCTAGAGCATCTTTCTTCATCTTGCAGTGGTTGTCATAATAAGTTAATTTGCTTACTGCCTTTCCCTTTTGTCCTCTCAGTTCAGCTTTTCAAGTTATCCTAGAATGCCTTCTGCCTAGATAAAAATGTGCCAAAAACAAATTTGTGGAATAGTTTTATTTTCAGTAGTTTAAAAATTACACATGTAAATGTCCACATCTACAAGCTGTTCTCTTTCATTTGCATTTAATTTTGCAAAAAAAGGTGAGGATGCTGAATAAAAAATAAGTGATGTGCTCAGGGGAAGGTTGAAACTAAAGATAAGACAACATATAAAATATAAAATAACAGGATACTCTACTTAAGTTGGTTTGAGACTATTTCACAAAGTGATGTTACAAAATGTGGTAACCATTGCCATAGTTAATGTCATAGCAAATGCTAATGTAACATTTTTTTATCACCAGTGGGTGTTTTTTTTTTTTTTAATATCTTTCTAGCACTTACATCATATTGTCTGCCACCATCTTTTTAGAGCCAAGATGGACCACTGAAATAATCATAGAGAAATTAAAGCCTGACTCCCTGTGTTGAGAGCTAGAGCTCTGAGATCTCTCAGTTGCAGATTAAAGAGAAGTTAGTACTCTCTGGCACTCTTCCCTTCTGCTTTCTCGCTTTCATTTAGCCTTGTTCTTCCCCTCTCCTCATTCCTCTGTTGCTTCCCCTGAGTCACAGTGCTTCTTTTCTCCTCAAATGTTGTAGGATATGAAAAAGGGCAACTGAGAACACACGTTGCTACTCCTCAGATACTGGACCAGCCACTGTTATCCTGTGATAAGGGTTCATTCACTGTAGTGCTCAGTTTAAGTCACACATAAAGGCATTTTCCAAAATAGAGCTCTTTAAGTGGACTTCGTTTGCCCGTGGTGTTCGTTTGCACTGGCTTGTGACATCCGTGTCCCATTTAGCATTTTATATTTTAGGTTGATTCTTATATTTGAATTCTAGTATGAACTTACCACTTTAAAACACTATGGAGAAAGTCAAACATGATCTAGACAGCCACATAAACTAAAAAGACTGATGAAAAGAGAAAACATCATCCTGCACCAAAATAAATTAGAAAGCTTTTTAAACTAGGCTACTCATGACCACCTTTACTCGAATTCATCAAGTTCGATTGTTTTCATTGTGGTACATTTTGACTAACTTGTAGAATTTATAGTAGAGAATCTATTAAGGGCATAGATTTTTAAATAAAGATTTATTTTACAACTGTGGAATGTTGTAGCTATAGTTAAAAAAAAGTGTAGGTTGCTAACAAATGCTATAGATAAAAAAAGAAAGAAAAAAGTTAACATTGGCCTAAGCATGGTAATGAGGAGCCATCAATGGTCTCACATGCAAGCAAGTTAGAATCAAGAGCTTTAAAGTATGGACCTTATTCAATTATTGACTAAACAATTGGTTTTCCCCATGTGTAAAATGTGTTCTGTTAATAATTACAGATAATTAGGAAAAACCTGTCTTTCAGATGAGATGACAGGAAAATAACATTTTCAGTATAAGATACTTTTAATGTGTTTGACTTCCCGTTGCCCGTTATAAGCAAGTGATTGTTGACTAGGCTAATACTTTATTGCAGTTGTTATCAACCAATTTTGCATGTGTGGATGATACCACAAAATACCATTTTGCAAAAACAAATAACAAACAAACAATTAAACCTCACGAGCGAGCATGGCCTGGGACCCCGTTAAACAGTTCACACTTTAACCACCCCAATGTTCAAACCAAAACTACGCCCTTGCAACCGAGGGAGACCCACCCTGGGAGGCCCTGGAACTTTTTTTACCCAACTTCAAGCACTGATTTAATGCCCAGATATTCAAGGTTGTCCAGCAGATGAAACTGACAGGATCTCTATAAGGCAGTTTCTTTTATAGATTGTGTGGTTATGGCAGCCTCCATGACAGTATGAAGTGCAGCAGTAAAGCTTAGTAGAGCACACTGCTGTTTCCCTGTTTTGGCACCAGCCATCGTCTCCTAGTGTCTTAGTGCTTCTTACTCCAGTCTCAGCTGATTATGTTCAGTGGATATTTTATCGCTGGAGTGATGAATGGCTAACTGGTACACATGTTTTGATTCTTTTATGGAGCAGAGCTGCAGGGTGTTATGCCGGGTCTTTTCCTTGTTGATTGTCTGTCGGCCAGATCTGCTTTTAAAACAAAGGGAACCCATCAGTGTACTGGCTAACTGAATTGTTCTGTAAAGAAATGGCTAAAGGAAGAGAACAATTGCCCCCAGTAAATGTAATGTGATTGTAACACTGATTAAATGTGATGTTAAGAACTAGGCCTAGTCTTTTTCCATATACAGTCATACCAGTTATTTTTTTGATATGTTTACATCTAATATTTTTTATACCAATAGTTGGATGGTACGTTTGTAGTTGTCTGAGAGTTAGTTACTCCCCTACTGTATAGTAGCCATTCACTATCATGGTACATTTCAAAGTAACACGATATTGTGATATCATCATTGTATCATGGGTCCACCACATACAGTACTTCTATTGTAAGAGATTATGCATATGCAATTGTGGCTTATTAATTGTCTGTCAATTACATGCTGGTTTCAGGCTCCATTTATCATTTTGAAAATTGTTTGTTGACCACTAAATGTATTTGCTTTAGACCGATTAATGAGAATCTCAGTTAAACAACAGTGACATTTAGAATTCAGCTTGTACTTCTCTTTGGAATGCTCATGATTATTTTAAAGGGGGCAGGAAGGCTGTCTGTTTGCTAATGTGTGTGTGTGTTTGTGTGTTCGTGTGTTTATATGAGTCACGGACCCACTTAATTGCCATGGTTGCTCAATGCAAACCAAAGCTGCTATACCCAGAAACTTGGCTTTTTGCGGAGAGAACTTTTTGGAAGAAAGATCTGATATTGAATATAACTGGTAGTAGTGGCCATTATTCTTTTGTGAAAGGCTTACAAATCAAAACAAAAATAAATCAGTGTGGGCTAATTTGGCTGTGTTTTGAATAACTAATGAGCAGCTCACTGTAGCTTTACTGGTGTCTCATTACAGAGTGATAATATGTGTTTTGTCTTTGAATGGTCTCTGATTTGAGAGCTGCTGAAGCTGTAACACTCCCAACCCTCGTTTACATGTTGTCCTATTTTTTTTTTACTTTATAAAATGGTTGCCGTGGTTTCCACTCTTCTTCAGAGGAACCCAGGTGCAGGTAGCTCATTATAAGCCTGTTGCATGTGCATGCTTGTGGTTGTTTGCCAAAAGGCACCGGTGACCATATTTCTGTTCGTCTTGTTCATCAACTGAGGTTACCTGAGGTACATTGATTTTTTTCAGCCTTCGCAGGTTCCCCTTTAACTGTGGTAATGAGTTTCTGCCAATAAACGTTATCTCAGTGAAAGTTAAGGGAATAATAGACCGCCATCCAGGGTTAGACAATTTAAAAATAAAGATTCTTTCATTTCTCCTCTATAGTCTGCCCTGTTAAAATGTATTATTTTATGATTGTTTCCCAGCATCAAACATTAGCACTGATAACTGTGTAACGTTTAAACATATTAGTTGTTTTCGATTTCCAATAATTTTGCCCAAAGATTTAAGAAGGTTATTTTTGTGTTTTTCTCTTCAAAGGATTCATCATTTATTAAAACCTGTATGACTTTTTAAGGTCTTTTATAGATTACAAAAGGAGGTGTTATGAAGAATGTCTATGCTGTTCTTTTCCATACAATGAAAGTAAATGGTTGGCAGAAACTGTAAAGCTTCGAAACGCACAAAGAAGCACCTCAGACCTCATTTGTGAAATTTGCATACTGTATATTCATAAGTCACATTAGAACCAATGATGTTTGGCATCTTTGATATTAAACCTGGCAAGATGTGACGTCTTGAAAAGCTATCATATGACTTGAAAAAGCTTACAAGACATAGCGTTTTAAAGGGAGGGTGAAATACTCAGTTTCACTCAATCTCATGTTAATCTTGAGTACCTATAGAGTAGTATTGCATCCTTCATATCTCCAAAAAGTCTTTAGTTTTATTATATTTATAAAAGAAAAATAGGCTGTACCGAGTCTTTCCGGAAAAACCCGAGCGGGTGGAGGCGTGCCGTGTGGGCGGGAGCGCGCGAAGCTTTTGCCTGTGTTGTAAACAGACAGACTCGTGGTTTATGAGGACATGATTTAGTTTTACAATAAACAAACTGACACCTACAGTGGCCAGCTAAACAAATGTATTTAAACACACAAACACACACACACCATACACGCATGCTCCATCGATACATTAACTGTAACGTTACGTGATCATGTTGTTTACTTGCTGTGCTTAGCTTACACGCCGATAGTTAACAACACACAGACATTTGAAGCAGTTTTACTCACCGCCTGCGGTTCCGTGAACCTTTATCGTTGGGACTGCTCCATCTTTAAGTATTAGGCGATCTGCAAATCGTCGAACTGTGCCTTGTTTATAAAACTATTAGCAGCTACCGCCGAAATGAATGGAACAAACAAGAACACTTGCGCAACTCCGTTGCTGTTCTGGAAAAACAAAATCCATCCACAGGTCCCTTAACTCTGGGTTCTTTGGACATTTGTGCAGTGTGGTCTTGCCCTGGCAACCAAAAAAACACTTTTTGGTGCCATTGTTTTGATTGCAACGCAGCAGAGCACAGCGGTCTGATGGACGCTCTCGTACGCTCTAGGCTACAGCTGCGCGCGTGCCCTTCCGGGAGAAGTGCCTTAAGACCCGTATAAGGAAATTCCGCCCACTCTGACGTCACGTAGTTACGTATTCGAAAAAAACTTTCCGAAACTTGTGACAAACCGGAAGGAGTATTTTTGGAACAGAAATACTCCATCAAACTTACAACTTCATTTTTGAAACTTTGTCCATGTTTACCATGGTAATCCAACTCTTTAACAGTGTAAAAAACTCACTATGCATGAAACAGCATTTCACCCCCCCTTTAAAATCTGTTCAGACTAACAGGCATTCAAGTTTTTCCAATCCCAACAAACTCACATATATGAGATGGTTGATTAAATAAGAACAATGTGTTTAAAACCTATAAATATCAAACATGTTTGATATCCTCTAGATGGAATTATAGTCTGAAGCTAAAATAAAATTGGTTCCCATCTTACACTACCCAATTTTCTGTCAAATTCGACTGGCGAAAATCTGCAGATTAGCGCTAACTTCACCAATTACTACTCTTCCTGACTGCTAATCTAGACAAAAGTTGTGTTATTTCAGTCTATGGAACACAGCACATGAGTCTTATGGACAAGTTTAAAAGCACTAGTTTAATAGCTTAACAGCCCTGATCAGCATTTACTTTCATTTGTATGGGGAAAAAAGTATTAACAAATCCTTTTGTGTTACAAGTAAAAATGAAAATCAAGCATGTTTGAATGACGTTTTTCTATGTGAGAATCTTTTTTTTTTAAAGGGCTGCTCTCACCCTCTTATTTCTCGGTGACATTATGCAAACCTGCAATCTTTTTTCTTTCCACAGTCAGTTTTAGAGTCTCTCTGTTTTTTTAAAGCATATTTTTGCCATAATTTTCTTTTCTTTGTTCTTGCATCTTAAAAAAAAATCAAAAAAAATCTGTGGCTCTTCAGTGAGGTGCTCAAAGAACAGCTGTGGTGTTTTTAAGACTAAACTAACTGATCCTAAATGTTCAATCTAATTAAGAGTCTTGTTTCTCCACACTATGCCATATGAACCTCTCAGTCCATTTATTAATCTACTTTTTAATTTATACTTTAATTTGAACACTTTATGATGTGGTTCTTCTTTTTAATTGCTCACACTGCATCAGAGAACAGAGTTTAGACACAAATCCTCTCATGCGTTTCTTATGAAATAAAACCAAGTTTACAGCAGAGCTGTTTCTGTATGCTGTGTATTACAGACTCCCCTAAGTGAGACGTGCACTAATTTGCTGGAAGGCAATGAGGTTCCACTGAAAAACTGATATTGGATTTTCTCAGTACGATTATACCGCCTCCATCCTTGCAAGAAAAAAAAAAAGCCACAATAACAAATTCTGACAAATTCAGCCAACTAGTTTAGTACTAGCGCAATTATTTTCCTCTGTCAGCTACAATAACCTTTCTCTTCTGTTTGACATGAAAAGCGTGCCGAAAACTGAAAGAAGCTGTCGCCATATGCTTATCTCTCCATTGAGTAATGATTACATGCCTGAATCTTCAAATTTAGGGTCAAATGATAAATCATATATGCCTATGGTATATTTTATGAATAGGCTGCCACAGTGCTAGATGGTTGGGGGTATTTTAAGGAGGTATCTCTCGACTTTGACAGAAGAGCCTCTTCCTCCTAGGTAGATGTAGGAAGCTGAAGTAAAGAGGATGTGTGGGTGAGGAAGTGTTTAAAATCACACATGGAAGACTTGATTAGTACCTTTCACTAGATCAGAGGATGTTGGAGGGAGCGGCCTTACATATCTTAGAATGGAATCGGAAACTAGGAATTTTCTCTTTTTTCTCCTCCCCCCATGCTGAATAAAGGTTAATCCAGGCATGCAGAGTGTATTAACGTTGCTGAAAAGCCATAGAGGTTGTTTGCCAGAACAGCAAAGCCAATGAATGTTATTTCTTGCACCAAAGCCATCTTTGTTTGTCAGGACCATTTCACTTATGGAGCCACAAAGTCTAGAAAGGAATTCCTCAAGATGTTACCTCATTCTCTCTCAGGATTCACCCGAAACGTCCTCCGACGACAAGTCATGCTTAAACAAAACATGTGGAAACCGCTGACAGACTTTGCTGCTGAAATAAACACCCCTCCTCCAGTGAAATCACCAGTTTGCTGTGATGGAGAGTTGACAGTTTATCATACTGAGACGTTTAGTAGATCATGATCGAACTCATATTAAGATGTCTGGTGTAAAAGAAGCCCTGAGTGGTGTTTTTAATGTGAGGGATGTAATGAGTCTGGAGTAGAACTCTTGCCTCAACCACCTAAGTTGCACAGATGTGGCTAAACCTTTGCCAACATCGGAGTGTTTCTCCTAGTGTTTAGACCAGCAACATGTCACTATTTGTTTTAGTGTGATTTAGAGGCTAAGTGGTTTGGGCAGACAAGAAATAAAGCTGTGAGTTGTTCATCACATATCGCTTTCCTTTCTTACATCAGAATCTAAGTGGACACTCTGGGCGAACATTCCATCACTTTCATTCTCTTTTATGAGGCTGTTCTGCATTCTTAGATCAAACATCTTTGGCAGAAATGTGGGCCGGGTGTATCCCCGAGTACTGAGAGACAGCTGGGGTGTGGCGTTGGGTGGACGGGGGTTGACTAATGCCCACCCAACAGGACTTCTGCCCTTCATTTACTTCTGCTTGGCAGATTTGTGAGTTTGTACTACCGTTTAAAGGTTTTGGGTCTGTAAATGTTTAAACTGTTTTTTGAAAGAAGTCTCTTATGCTCACTCAGGCTACATTTATATGATTAAAATATAGTAAAACATAACATTTATTTAATATTATTACAGTTAAAATATGCATCTAATATTTTAAAATTTACATTTTGAAAAATGAATTTTTATTAGCCATTACTCCATTCTTCAGATTTACATGATCCTTCAGAAATCATTCTAATTTGCTGGTTTGCTGCCCAAGAAACTTTAATTATTATTATCACGGTTGAAAACGGTTGTTCTGCTTGATATTTTTGTGAAAACAGTGAACTTTTTTCAGGATTCTTTGATCTAAAGTAACACCAAGTAACTTTTCCTCTTCGGTCGCCCTACTGGTTGGAAACGGAATTGTCCATTGCCGCTGTCGTAAATAATTTAGCCTACCGTCGCACACATGCTCGCTGTTTATCCAGCAGCGGCTTTCGAATGAATGATGTCCACAGACAAGGTAGAGTATGTTACATGATTTCATGAAAGGATGATGTATTGCGACATCAGAAACGAAGAAAACGAAATAAACGAAACTATTGTAGCGCTTGACGTAAAGCAGTCGAATTTTGTAGTTCTTTTTGTGGTCGGGTTCCTACCCGAACCCCGAAGTTACATAGTGCCAGTAAAAGCGACACAGACCCCTTCAGGCTATGGCAGAAGTGCCTTTCACCCTGTTATGACTTGATGAACCACTGATAAGATTTTGTAAACATTATTTTAAGGTAAACATTGTTACATAGTGTTGCTTTAATACAAAGTTTAAAAAAACAGCATTCAGCATATATTTGAACTAGTATTTTTTTGTAACAATGTACAATTATTAACTGTCCCTTTTGAACAATTTCATGCGTCCTTGAATAAAATTATTAAATTCTTTCAAAAAAAAAAAAAACTGACCCCAAATTTTAGAACCGTAGTGTAACTGACTGCTAAGTGTTCCAGTATTTTTGCATCGGTATCAGTTCACACAATACTAGATCATTTCACCTTTTGTTTTTAATCAAGGCATAGTTACTTCAGAAAATGTTATAACATGTCATGTGGTGTGACTATATTTTACACACATATATATATATATTATATATATATATATATATATATATATATTATATATATATATATATATATATATATATATATATATATATATAAATATATATATAAATATTTTTTTTTTGGTTACTCCACATGGCATTTATGTCAGTAAATTTAAACATTTTGTAGAACCATTTGAAACCAACCACAATACAAAGAGTACTTCTAAGTACTCTTATTTGCCATCTTTATTCTTTTGTGATAGTGTTTTGTACATTTCAAATGAAAATTTTGCATTGAAGACTGATCTTGTCCATTTTTATTAAATTTTTTCATTATTCATTATATTATGTTGTTATTCAATATTCATTTATAGGTTGCCCACCCCAGGATGGCATCCTAGTAACGCCACTGTGAGAGGGAAGATAAATTGTTAAACAATATAAGTAGTAGGTGGTTTACTGACTGATAATACATTCTTGAACATCATTCCAAAAGAACAAACAGTCCCCGAGACCACAGTGGATGAATAACATTATGAGTGTAGAATCTGAGTTTTTCTGATTTTATTGTGCTGACTGACTGAATATGCTTGGACTTGCCTTGCTGATTTAATTCACAATGCACATGGTCTTAATTATATTTGCAATTTCAGGAAAGTTGTTATCATTGTACTGTATGTTCCTGTCCGGTCTCATTAGTGTTCTCGAATAGCTTGTTCGGAACCTTTTGAGTTATCGCCTGCTTTTAAGCACGTGTGCCCTCTCGCTGCCTGTGCCCACCGGACCAGTAATAACTTAAAGCAGATTGACGATAAGCTTTATTGCGGATCCGAAACTGGTTTTATAGAAGAGAAGTCGGCTGTTACATGGCCATTTGTATCACCTCCAGGTCTTTCAACATTATGAACTATTAAAGCAAATATCTCGCTCTTCACTTGATCTTTTCGGCTCATACTTTTCTTAAGTGGTCAGTGCTTAAAGGTCAGGAAACAACCCCTCAATGCATTCGCAGCCACTGCAAATAGCATATTTCATTCAGAGAAAGGCACATTGCGGTTTGAAACGGCTTCCTCTCGTCTCTAGACCTCGCCTCATAAATATTGTACAAAAGTCGAAAACTTGGAAGAAGAAAGAGGAGATGAGGCGGTGGGGAAGAAGAATAGAACGGAGGCGGAAAGTAGGGCAGAGAGGATCGAGACAGAGCAGCCCAAAATGATGATAGAGGGAGAAGAGGTGCTTATTAGAGGAGTGCAAGGATTTTAACACTCCACACATCTGCTGCTGCTATTACTGTAGACAGCCCCAGTGAGGCATAAATGAGCAGTGTGGCCCTTCAGTCAAAGCAACACCTCTAACATGACTACACCACGTTTAGATATGCAGACAACACATCGCGAGGAACTTTGTGATGTTTTTTTTTTGGATGGTGTTTTGCCAATGGACCCTTTTCACAGAGTGTGATGACACGTTTCCACAGATATCGTCATCGCAAATCTAGAACGTTTTTCGGGTAACACTTTACAATAAGGTATTAAGTTAATGCATTGGCTAACAACAACCTATGTGTTTTTTTTTGTACTGCATTTATTAATCTTTGTTCGTGTTAATTAAAAACATACAGTTGTTCATTGTTTGTTCATGTTCACAGTGTATTAAGTAATGTTAACATACAACATTTGATTTTAAAAAATGTGCTATTAAATGTTGAAATTAACATAAAGAAAGATTATTGAATGCTGTTGAAATATTGTTTGACTAATGTAGTTAACAAATAAAACCTTGTAAAGTGTTACTGTTTTTCATATATATATATATATTATTTTTTATGTAATATATATTTATAACACTATACTCTGTGGAATATTATCTTGGGAGTAAATTACAAAACACAAATTAAAACAACTAATTGTATATAATATTCTCTGATTGCTGTAATTAATCTCTATTTTTCTCTTTTTTGGAAATGTGGATTCTCAAAAAAAATTATATAATACAAAAATATATTAGCTAATTATAATATTAAAAAATTATATTTTTCATTTATTCACCACGTTAGAAGTTTACCCAACTATGATGCCTTTCGCTTCTGAGAACCCCAGAAATGTGAAAATGGTCCATGAAACTGGCTTTAGTCTTTGTTGCATTTGTTGAAGTTTAAAGGGACAATTCATCCAAAAAATGAAACGTTCAATGAAAGTCAATGGGGTCCAATGTTTTTTTGGACCCCACTGACTTTTATTGCATGGACAAAAGCCTTCTTCAAATGTATTATTTTCTGTTCCGCAGAAGTCATACCGCTTTGGAATGACATAAAAGCGAGTAAATATTGCCAGATTCTTTTATTTTTAGGTGAACAATCCCTTTCATTTCAGATGTATCTGTTGGTGGGCCCTAATTAAAGGCATCACAGACTTTGTTGTTGTGGAAACAAAGACAGCACCATTTTGCTCAGTAGGTATAATGCCAGAGAATGTCCCGAGTGCTGTGTGAAGGCATTAATGCTATGTAAATTTGGCCGATTCTTCTCTCAAGTACTCAGGGCTGCTCATCTTGTGTATATGTTCCCTGGATATATTTATACTTTTCTTTTTCCCTGGAGACTGATTTCTCTCACACATCTTATGGCAAAATAGAGTGTACATGGTTATGCTATGTGCTGTGCAAATGTCTATGTCTGGAAGTCAGGGTTTAAAGCAACACTGCCCTGCTGCTTTTGCTTGTATTGTGTATTCAAAAGGATGTCTTTTAATCAATTCTTTAATGTTGAAAATCTGGTAATTTCACAAGCAGAATAGCAAACCCTCAATTACTCGGGTAACCAAGGGAAACCTACCGGGGGAATAATTCTGAGCGCCTTTAGGTTTATGAGAAAGAAAGGATTTTGTGAAATTTACTGGTGGCTTCTGATGCTGAAATGAAACAGTGTGTGTACTGTATGTGTTTGTGTTCCCAGAAGAGCTTCTCAAGCTGCCAATGCTGTTATTTCTACGGTCTCTACACACTTTCACACAACAGAGTAGGAAGTGCTCATTTACATTTTGATTTCATTGGCTTTAATCCTTTTCTTCTTGTACAGATCTGGATGTAAGGCTGGTCACTCTGATAGGGACTCTATTGGTTCAACAATTGATACATACAAGGATTAATGACACTGAATATAAACTTTGGAGAATAAGTCACTGAAAAAGGATGCATAATATATTAGTATTCATTTTTGGATACATTATATTTGATTTCTAATGGATAATTGTGCATGCTCTTTCCCCCCCCTATTTTTCCATTTAAGTACCATTTGCTGCCCTCTAATGCAACTTTAAGATTACATTTAACAGTTATTAGTGTTTTTTTTAAGATTAACTTTATCAAATCATAAACAGAATTTTCATTTATATCACTGTACATGTGTAAATTCACTTTTTAGCGGGATTTAAAATGATTTGATTTGCATTTTTAATGTATCTGCAATAGTGTAGAATCATAATATCAGTAATTTATCGGATATCTGCCATAAAATGATCAGTGTCATTTTAGAATTATTTAAATATTATTATTGTAGTATCAATTAATATTTCAAAATGGCTTTTGTTTTTATATTTTCAGTATTCATTTTCATTTCCATTTGAGTTTTTAGTAATTTTATATTATGTTCTTTTGTCATTTCTATTAGCTGTTTTATTTGCTTATGTACAGGTAGCTTTAATTTATTTTTATTTCAGTTGTTAATAACTTATTTCAGTTAGTTGCCAATGCAACATTTCTCATTTTTGTATATAATATTTATATTTTATTTCAGCTTTATTTCAAGTACTGATTATGGATAGTTTTAGTATTAATAAATGATGATGACACTGAGAATTATCTTTTTTGTAGCAGCGAAAATTGTATTATTGATAACCATATGAAAAATGTATAATTGACTGCCAAGGGGTCCATTTACCATGACCCTTCAAGATATAACATGGATTTAAATGACTAAATTATTAATTAATTAATTGAATGATGTGTGATTATGGGAGTTTAACAGTAAAAATAGATGTGTTTGGTGTAGTCTGCCATGCTGATTGGTAAATTACGGTGCTCATCGTCCTGATGGAGTACAGACTTGCATGAGGAGGGATACACAATCTCCCATCAGCATCTCCTCACTGACCACTGAGATGATTAATGCAGTGACCTCTGTCAAGAGTTAATGAAAAATACCCACTCTGCCGGTACACCGCCGTTCATCACGCATCATTATGCTGCTTATTTCTGTCAGTTAGCTATCCTTGATTTACTGTGTGTGTGTGTGTATTTCAGAATGCATGCGCTGATGTGAGGGGGCTATTCTTGTATCCTTCCAGTCAGCACCACATTAGACCCAATCTTGTGTCCTCTAATGGGTGGCCATCATAGCAGAATATCTATCTATCTATCCATCCATCCGTCTGTCCGTCCGTCCGTCTTTTTTCACAATAAACCTGTAAGATGATATATTTACTGTGCAATTTTGTCTTAATACAAAAAGTAAATGTTTAATTGTGTGTATTTAGAGTGCTAGGTATGTAATTAACTATTTAAGGAAATAGAGTTGATTCCAAATAAATTTTGGCCATTTTTAATAGACAAATTTAGGCTACGTCTACATAAATCCGGATACATTTGAAAACGGCGAAAACTAGCATGTTTCTGACGTTTTCCAGAAGTTTCTCATCCTCATTGAAACGTCGGAAAACGTTAAATTAACCCTACAGCGCATGCGTAAATCCTCACAAAAGCTCACTGAGATGATACAGACGAAAAATTAAAAAATAATAAAGTTATCGCTCAATTCTTCTGGCAGGATAATTTTATTTAGCAAAATATCTCTCCATTCACTGATGCATCCAGGTCGCACTCAGTCACCATTTGTTTGGTCTAAAACGCAACTGTTCTCATGTTTTGCCGCAGGACAGCAAATGCGAGGACATTTTCTGTCATCTTTGCAGGACAAAGTAACATTTTAGCAACAGTGTGAAAGTGAATGGCATAACAGGCACTAAACATGCGTCATCATTTGCAAGCTTTTTTGCCACGTTTTTCAGTTTGTTTGTTTGTTTTATTAATATTTAGATAATTTTAGTTTTTGTGCTGGAGATGTTTGCAGTTTGCGTTTTAACATGAGGTGTTTATATTTGATATGGCTGGGTTATTCAAAGTCTTTTGTTGCCTCATTACAAGGGCCAGAGGCGTATTGAACTTTATGGTGAGTCAAACGCCACCAAAGCACTGCTGTCAGCCTAGTTTGCATCAGCTTGTGTTTTCTTCTTCCTCATTAGAGAATACCAAGCAGTCCCGTGGTCTTCTTCAGCCAACACTTCAAAGAAATAACTGTAATACAGTACACACACAAATACAGGCCCATTGCTGATACTTAGGTGGGCAGGACTGACTTACACTTCATTGTCTGTATTTTTACATCATTACCAGTAAACCGGCTTTGTGTCTCCAAATAAATTGTATGTACTATGGGAAATTAACTTAGGTTTTTTTTTGTCAAATCCATAGTTCATGGCAAAAATGAAATTTGTCATCACTTAGGCTACGTTCATACTGTCAGTTTTTGGAATTGACAACAACATTTTCTTACAGGTGTGAGTCTCGAATACTGTCTGTATGAATGTGCAGCGGTAGTCAAGTGACACTGACAGTGGCCAAAGTAATATCAAAGATGGCGATGTCCATAAAACTGAAAAGTCTTATCACTTTTGACACAACAAGAGTCCAAAGCGTGCAAGTTCATCTGTGAAATCTTCATTAACGGACAGCAGCTTTTACATCTGGTGGAGAAAGGATTGTGTGTCCTGAAAATGTACGGGTGAGGTTTTTCTGTCAATCATGTTTTATCTGATTTAAGCTGAAAGAGGTGAATATACGGCTAAAGTAATGTTGTATTTAATCTAATTGTAGCGGCTGAATGGACTTTAAGTTTACAAAATTGTATAAAGTGCATGTGCTCAATGATGCAAGTGGCTCTTGATTATCCATTAGCCTTGAACGGTATCATTTTGAACCCTCATATGTGGGACATCACAGACCTTGTAATTTGATAGACTCGTATTGTGGTTGAATGCAGATGCGTATATCACTGAACAGCTGTTTCTGCCCAGCCAGACTGTCTCTGTTTCAGTCTCAGGCCCATTTAGCTCCTGAAGCCTAGGCCAAACTTCTCACTAGCATTACACTATCAATTCATCTGAAAGTGGTGAAATAGTTTAGTATTGGTCTAGACGGCATGTCTGGAATATTTATTTGGCTTCGGTCACTGTCTAAGACTGAGTAAATGAGAAAAACACATTTTCAACTACATAGCGTTACATAATACGGGGGCCTGAGATGGGGTAAATCAAGAATTCAGTAGTCATAAAGTCGACACTGCTCACTTGCCAAGCGAAAATGCTAGTGATGAGCAGATCAGCCTCAAGTTTTGCTAGAGAAACTGCTTCTTGAGTGCGTATAATGGAGACTTATATGGGACTGCCCCATTCCAATGGGCCTTTCAGTTCAATGAGTGTGGCGGGTTCCACCTGACCTCAGAACAGCAGGAGTCCGTCTGCACGTGGGCTCCAGCTGGAATAGAGGGGCGGCTTGTGTCTGTGGGACTGTGACTCATGGTAACCCCTCCAATACTTAAGCGCACTCCACCTTCCCCAGGCTGCGGAAAACCGAGACTTCTCAAACGGGACGCTTTTTTTCCCTGGACCTGGGGGTATTTATAGCTCTGTTAATTGCAGAGAATCTTACGTTGGGGGAAGTGAAGTTTGTTTGTGAAAGGAACAAGGTGAAAACGTCCCCCCAATTAGCTGAACTTTCGAAAGTTTGGCTGTCGCTCCGATGTTCCAGAATGTACTCTCGCTGCCTGAGGGGGGTCTATTATTGGGAGACCATTCAGAGGGAGGTGCTGTTTTCTGTCTGCCAATAAGCATTGAGCGCCCCTGTACTTCCCTGTTGATTTAAAGTAACGCAAACCAGATGAATTCAGCGTGTGTTGCGTTAATGACGCTCGGGCCTCAGACCGGCTGAGCGTCGAGTTGAGAAAAGTGGATCTTTCTAGCGTCTGCATTTCTTTAAAACCGCACCATGCTTGAAATATTAATCAAGACGATGTCTTAAGCATCCCGAGCTTTAATCAGACATTCAGCATCTCTCAAAGCCAGCCTAAGATGTGGCGATAAGCCCCTTAATGAGCAACACTCAGATAAGCATCTTGTGCCGGCTAATTACAGTTTTCTATTTAGTGAAGAGGATCATATTTGACATCTACTGTAAGATAAGACAAGACGTCTTCTTTGTTACCGTACCTCTTTTCATGTCTTACGTTTTGAGTTGTTCAAAAAGGTACAACACGTAAAAAGCTTTGATATTTGCTTGGCTGATTTGTAAAGCTTTGAAATCACAGTGTCTTTGTGCATAAGGATAGTGCTCTGTAATCAGAACTCTTCAACCGATGGCACGCTGCTAGATGTTTTGTTACCTGATTTTCTGGAAACACAGTGCTGATGAGGGGATGCACAATAGCAACATTGTGTTGCTGAATGTACATTTGGTATGGGATTTTTTGCTTTGTGCTAACTCATTGTAATACCTTTTTATTTTTCCCGAATTGAGTTCTTGATATTCCATAAGTATAGGCTTTACTAGAGTGTGACGAAGAGAAAAACTTTAGCTAGAGAATTTAATTTGAAATATACAAAAAATACACCAGACAAAAATAAAAAAGTAAATTTTTGCAACAAGGATAAATATCAGAAGGGCTTTAAATGTAGTCACGCAATGATGATGTTGTTAACATTAACAATTTGAGAACTAAGTATAATTTGCAAGGTTTGATAATGATAAGCGATTGTTAGATTTAATCAGCGCTATTCACTGCAATGCTTTTCCCCCCTCAGTTGGTCAGGACAAAAGTGAATGTTATTTACTTGTTCAGGTGACAATTTCCAGTGAAAATTCTTATGTTGGTCATACTTCCAAAAATAATCTGTGATTCCGAATGACAGTATCCACACCGGCGCGGTGACTGACAGCCACATATTCTCCTCAAAACATTGGATTCATCCGCATTGTGCCGTGCCGAGGCACAACCCACGTAAAGTTGATAATTCCGCGAATAACTACAATTGCAGATTTCGAAAAGAGATGGCGACAAAGATGAAAAACTACAGACTGCAGCTTTAACAAAGACTTTAATTAAAATCCCCATGGGAAAAATGAATGGAAAAAATACTTTCGGAACCAGTGCCGCTGAAAAAGGGGGCAGGGGCTAATGGACTCTATTAACTTGCATATCCTTTATGGACCACTAGTAGACTGTGGGTCACAGCTAGAGAACCACCTTTAATTCATAGCCAAAAAATACAAAAGTGCACACTATTTGTGTGTTGCTCAGAGTTGTTGCCAGTGTAGAGCATTACATATCAGTCACTTATGAGGATCCATTTCAGTTAAGCTTTTACCTTGGAAGCTACAGTATATGTAGATGTCAACAAGCCCAAGATCTGGAATAGAGATTTTGTCAATTTTTGTCACAGAGTTGAAAATGTCTGTTTGCTTTTGTGTGTGAGTCATTATGTGCTATATAACTTAGCATGCATTTGTTTAAAAAATAGATTTAATCTATTGTATCTCCCACCTCCACACGTCCCATGTACCTCACCTTATCTGTTTATACATTCATTAGTTTACCTTGCCAAGATTTACCCTGAAGCCCCGAAATGATGGATTTACCACTGATCCACAGTTTACTGATGAGAAAAACTGGCATCACCTTTATTGAAATACTTTACCTCATTATTATCTGAAGTTGTTTATACAGTCTATGTGATATTCATAGCCCGGGGCTTTCAGTCCATCACTGCTTTAAAACTTAAGTAGCCCTGGGCTCTGTTACGCTGGGGTGGTGAGGACTAATTATCTTATGATTTGCTCTATGATACTGTTTGAGACTCTATTTAATCATGTCATTGCTACCTCCTATGATGATAATGATGAATTATTCACAAATAGCAAAAGCAAACACAGGTGTTTTGAGATACTGCACATGTTTGCGCTGATAAATCTGCTGTGAATCTCTTTTGAAATGGGGTTTCTTGGCAGTTTGGGTGTTCAACATTTTTCACAACAAGATAGTGTAGCTACATTCAGTGCATGTAGGTTTGTGTCCGTTGAAATTTGCCCTGGCTGACCGATGTTTGAATCAAGCTGTTTGCTCAAGCTGAAGGCTTTTAGATGCACTCTAATAGTCCAGCACAGGAGTTTACAGGGTTTGAGATTTTATTATCAGATTACATCCACACATGTCCACACATGTTACTGTATATCAGTTTTTACGGTCTTTATTGAAGAAACCACTTATTCTGTCACAATTCTTTGAAGACTCAAATTAAGCACATGTATAATAAGTGAGTACGTTATGTGGACTTTGGTTTTTATGGCCTAGAAATGGTGTGGAGACTGAAATAGCTACTGTGGGAGGGTTTGCAGTGTCATCACAGATAGTGGAGCATGTCGGAAATGGTTAGAGCTTTAACCACGTGCAGAGAAAGTTTTGTGATGTTTAAGTCCATAATGAGGATGTGGATTGGCATCTTGGGAGATAAGTTATCTTAGATGCCCTGAGGGCATGTAGTCTCCCTTGTAAGGGAGGGTCTGTTATTTTTTACTTTCACTTTGATATGAGATTATTCCCTCTTTTGTGCATGACCCATATTTTCTTTAGTTGCTTGATATGTTACAGTACATATTATTGCAGAACTTTTTAGAAAACATGCAGATTTTAAGTTAATTTGCTATCTCGGTAAAGTGGTTAGCTCTGAATATTTCATGCTTTAAAAAATGTGTTATGACACCTTTAAAAATTGGCTAGAGATGGTGATAATGATACTGTAACTGTCAAATAACAATGGTTTTTGGAAAAGAGGAAATGCTCAGAGCAGCTTATGAATAAAAAAATGAATTGACTTTTTTTGTCTTTAAGGTCAACTAAATTGGAGGGAAAACATAATTGTTTACAATTTATGAAAAAAAAAGTTTTTTTTTTGCATGTTTTTAGCGTGTTGCTGATGTTTTCTGGGTGTTTAGCACATTGTTCCATAATGTTCTGGTGGCTCAGGTTTCTACTTTTATGCACATCTGTGTGTGTTTTTGTTGTTGTATCAATTTTATCTGCCATTCATGTCTGTAGCACAAATTGGGTTGGACAAGTTACATTATAAAATGTCATATAATTAGGACTTGGGTTTATCAAGTGCAGCTAAAAATTATTGCAGTATTAAATATATTAGGATAACAAAAATGTATGTATTAAATGCTTTCATAGGGAAATCTACCAAAATAGCTAATACCATCACATACGTTCTCATATTACTTGTCAGTTGTAAGCAGATGTTTCTCAAAAAGTTGACTGGAATTCAAGGCTTTTGTAAATATTGACAACAGAAAGGCTTGCCATATTACGTGTGAGCTCTGGGGGAAGTTTGCTGTAATATTGTGTTCTGTGCTCCCAGGGGGTGTATGCTTTTATCTGCCTTTAAAAGGGTAATGTCGGGGCAGACATGGAAAACTGCAAAAATAAGGCTTAGACTTTGTCAAAATTGCCTTTTTGTGCTTAAGCTGGTCAAACAATGTACATGTAGGGATATATTTAATTGCATAAACCTTTGTGTTATTGCTTGTAGCTGTAGTTAATGTGAATAGGTCACTCTTGTCCTGTGTTTGACACTCTGAAACTGAATGGCATGGCATAGCTGCGATCAATATTTGTCTTTTAATAGTGTTTTTTTACTCGTCTGTCTCTTGTTTGCTGGGCTTCATCGGAATTGGTCTGAGAGCAAGGGATTAAGCTTTTAGACTCTTAACAAGAGGAAAAGAACATTCCATGTTGAGACAGGTCGGATACTATGGCCTAATAAGAAGAATGGGCCAAATGGAAATGGCAATTGATTGCTGATGCTGTGCTGTCAGCAGATGCTCTGCTTTATTTGCACGATTGTGTGTCTGACTGTTTGTTGTTTATGTCATGGGTTTTCAAACTGGGTTCCGGGGACCCTTAGGGAGCCACAAGGGGACGCTAGAGAGTCCACAAAAATGTTGATGTCCAAAGCTAATATCTGCACTTAATAAGATATTATAGGTGCTGTATGTATTTTTTGACTGTGCTAAAGCACAAAAACACCATAAAATGTTTGCAGAGATTTAGGAAACATGTTCATACTTGTTTCTCTGAAAAACAATGCTACAACCAGTTATTCTATTTTGAAATGTGCGTTCCGAGTCGGAACGTCTGTTTTTTGTTTTGGACTGTGTGATCCTGCCTGCTGCCAATTCGAGACCCCTGGTTGGCAGTTGGCAGAAAACACAGCGCATTGCAGCCATGGACGCCAGCAAACAAACTGGGACAGAGATCGCAGATTCTACCTGAACTGAAAAGTCTCGGCATACATCCAAAAAGCCCCAGAGGCATATTAAAACACGGATAAATCAACTTACAGTGTAAGACTCATCACCTTCCATTGTCAGTTGCAATCGTTCCTGTTGCTTGTCCTCAATTTCGCAACCTGGATGAGCTTCGCATCTGAGGTGGATGGGTGGGAGAAACAACCCTCTCTAATATTTTGAATTTGGACAGCAGTATCCATTTCAACCACTAGCTATCAATTTTACATACTGCACCTTTAATGAAATATATTGAGGGTAATGTTTTCTTTGCATTAACATTCACTAAATTTGGCTAATAATAAAACTATTTCATTTGACTTTCCTTAACTGTTTTTGTTCCATTGACAACATTAGTTCTCTTACGAGAGTATCTCTCGTACTGCGTAATAGCTTACGCTATGGGGAAAACTCTTTTCATCGAGACATTGAAGCCAAAAAAATTATCCTTAATTTTTAATCAATGTAAAGCGCTTTGCAGCAGCAAGCAGACCTTAGGCGAGACAGCTCGCGCGCCTATTGGCTGACTTGCGGCAAAAGCAGCAGCCTATCGAGAGCAGCTCTGCGTGACGTCATGACGAATGGGGGCACTTCGCGCCCATTTCGTCACGTCCCGCCAGAAAGGGCGTGGTCTCGCCCTATAAACAAGCTCGATATCCTGCTATTCACTGATTTTTCAACTCTTCAGCGAAGCTCACGCATCGCTGGATCTGGATTGAGAAGCCGCGCCGTCGACCTGTAGCCTTCAGCGGGACGTGCCTTGAGCCTGGAGTCGCTGGCATCGCCGCCTTCAGCCGTCGTACCTGCTGCGCTTTCCGGCGTATTATATCCTTTCAATTGCATTGTATTTCTCTGTTGAGAGTGTGTGTTTGCTTACGTGACGCAACACATACTTCTCCCTAAAAGAGCTGCGTCTTTTTAAAGATGCCTTCCTGTGGCTCGTGCCGCGCCCAACTCAGCGACGAGGACCGTCATGTCATCTGCGTGTCCTGCCTGGGTGAAGATCACGCGGCTATCGCGCTCGCTGACGGCAGATGCCCCCACTGCGAGCTTTTGCCCATGGTGACTCTGAGGACTCGCCTGGCATCGTTCTCTGAGCCCGCCTCCCAGCCTTCCGTGGCGCCGCGCCGCAAGAAGCGCCGCGCCCAGCGCGCTCCCGAGCCTTCTCCAGCCCGCCAAAGCTCGCCGGTTCGCCCGCCTGCTTCGCCGGCTTCACCAGAGTCGCTCCCGGATGGACAACGGCCGCCGTCTGCCGCCGCGTCCGCCCCCGAGTTCGACGAACCTGAGGTATGCTCTCTCGTGGCTTCTGACAGCGAGGATTGGGTGAGCTCCGCGGACCTCCCCCCCGCTGACGTTTCCAGCCAACCCCCCGGGAAGAGAGCCGGCATTGAGGCTGAGCTGATGCGTCTGCTCACCCAGGCCGTGGAAAGCATCGGCCTCGAGTGGGAAGCGCCCACGCTCCCACCCCGCAACAGGCTAGACGGACGCTTCCTCGGGAAGGACGAGACTCCGTCTAAATCCAGGGCCGCCCCTTTCCTCCCCGAACTTCACGACGAAGTCTCCAAGTCGTGGAACGCCCCATTCTCCGCCAGGCTGCGTACCTCTGTCTCCGCGGCATTCTCCACTGTCGACGGTGCGGGAGATAGAGGGTACACCTCCATTCCTCCGGTGGAGGTAGCGGTAGCGTCACATCTCTGCCCGCCCTCTGCTGGACGGCGCGCGCAGACAACGCTCCCATCTAAGGCTTGCCGGGTGACGTCATCGCTGCACGGGCGCGCTTACACCGCCGCCGGACAAGCAGTCTCAGCGCTGCACACGATGGCTGTCTTGCAGATCTACCAGGCTGACCTTCTCCTTAAACTGGACGAGGAAGGACCCGGGGCTATCTGCGTGGCGGATTTGCGGAGCGCTACGGATCTCGCTCTACGCGCCGCTAAAGCCGCTGCACAGGCCATGGGGCGGAATATGGCCTCTCTCGCCGTCGCCGAGAGACATCTATGGTTGACGCTGTCAGAGATGACGGAAGCCGAGCGCTCTGTATTCCTCGACGCGCCCATTTCCCCAGCGGGCCTCTTTGGATCTGCCGTCAAGGATTTCGCGGACAGATACACTGAGATGCAGAAGACTTCGCAGGCCATGAAGCACTTCCTCCCGAAGCGCTCGAGCTCCGCTTCAGGTCGCCCTAAACAGCCGCCTGTTCGCAGCTCTCAGCCGCAGCATGCACCGCCCGCCGCCGCCGCTTCACAGCGCCGCCAGGCCCGAGACCAGAGACCGCGCTCTCGCTCTGCTGGACGCCGCCCCCCTCAGCGCGGGCCCCGGCCGAGGATTGAGCTCAAGCCCGAGGCCTCGAAGCTTTCCTAGCCACTCTAGGAAAACGACGGTGTTCAGATCCCGCTGCGGCCGGATTTCCACCGAAACTCCTCGCTCGTTCAGTCCCATGCGATATGACTGTCCCAGCGTATTTAGCAGCGAAGCAGCCGGTGTCTCAGCCCGCTTGCCTGCACACAAAAGCCGTTTTTACGGCTACCCAGATAAATCCAATAAAGAGTGTATTTTCTGGTGTCCCGGCCACGGCCGATGGTGTTATGTGTGTTGTAAGAATGCCCACGCCCCAGTGCCCATTCCCACACCCAGACACAGCCCGCCACGGTGCAGGGCTTGCACACATAAAATCGACTCAGTTCGATTGTGCAAACAATGTAGTGAATGCGCCCATACTTTGCCCGCTTACACTACACGCCGCGTGTCCCTTGGTTTCTGTAAAAACGAAACCAACACACATCCAATCGGCTCCAGCCGAAAGCATGTGCAGTGCAGTAAATGTGCCCGTACTATCGCGCCCACATTTCCCCGCAGACATGCCGAATCCCACGGGATTCGCCCCGCTCACTCTCGTTGCGAGTCCCGCCATAGAGAGGCTGAGTGCGGCCAGGCTGCCCGCTGTGATCAGCGCGCCCCCCGCCTCAGACGCTGTAAACACGGCGTCGTGTTCTCAGGACACCGGGGCTCTCGAGCTGCCGCCTTGTCGCGGCCAGAGCCCGGTTTCCATTCTACCTCTAGCTATTCACGCGGACGCGTGGTCAAAGCTTCCCGGGGTATCGGAATGGGTGCTGAACACTATAAAGAGAGGCTATTCGCTACAGTTTGCTCGACGCCCCCGCCGCTATACGGTGCGCGTCGAGACTATGGTGGGAAACGAAGTATCTCATCTACTTCGAGCCGAGATAGCGAAACTACTGAGCAAAGGGGCTATAGAACCCTTATCTCAGGCTCAGAGCGAGGGGGGCTTATACAGCAGATATTTTCTGGTACCGAAAAAAGATGGGGGTTTCAGACCCATTCTAGATCTGCGACAGCTGAACAGAGCGCTTGTGAAGCGCCAGTTCAGGATGCTTACGACCAGGAAAATCCTCGCGCAAGTGCGCCACGGGGACTGGTTTATGTCAATAGATCTGAAAGACGCCTATTTCCAAATACAAATAGCGTCCCATCACAGGCGATTCTTGAGATTCGCATTCGAGGGCCAGGCATATCAATACACAGTCCTGCCGTTTGGCCTGTCCCTAGCACCACGTACATTCACGAAGTGCATGGACGCGGCTCTCGCTCCCCTGAGACTTCGGGGCATGCGAGTTATGAACTACTTGGACGATTGGCTGGTTCTAGCTCGATCACGATCGGAGCTCATAGAACACAGGGCCACATTACGCGAGCACCTCGAGAAGCTGGGCCTCACGGTCAATTGGGCAAAGAGTGCACTGTCTCCCAGCCAGAAAATTCCCTTTCTGGGAACAGTGTTAGTCTCGCTATCCATGACGGCACGCCTGTCACCGGAGCGCGGACTAAATATTCAGCGCGTCGCGAAATCCTTCCGCCACGGCTCTATAGTCCCACTCAGAAGGTTTCAGAAAATGCTGGGCCTAATGGCCTCAGCGGCTTCTGTACTCCAGCTGGGCCTGCTTCGCATGCGCCCGCTGCAGATGTGGCTGAAAGCACGGGTTCCGCCCCGGGCATGGACCACGGGTCTGTTTCGCCTCAGGGTCGGCCAGCAGTGCGTTTCAGCTCTGAGACCTTGGAAGGTGTCCACCTGGTACCAGTCAGGTGTGAGTCTGGGGACCGCCTCGAGTGTAAAGGTGGTGTCTACGGACGCCTCCACCTCGGGGTGGGGGGCGCTGCTCGAGGGCAGACCGCTAGCTGGCCTATGGTCAGAGCGGGAGAAGCTCCTTCACATAAACTGCTTGGAGATGATAGCAGTCGACAGAGCGCTGCGGCGCTTCTGTCCCCAGATAATAGGCCACCACGTCTTAGTCCGGTCGGACAACATGTCAGTGGTGGCGTATATAAATCGCCAGGGTGGCGTCAGGTCTCGAAACCTTTACAGGCTGACGGAACGCCTCCTGGTCTGGGCTCAGCACAGCCTGCTCTCGCTGAGAGCAGCGCATGTGCCCGGTCACCTAAATGTGGGACCGGACAGACTGTCCAGGAACAATGTACCAGCAGGGGAATGGTCGCTGCACCCGCAGACGGTCCAGCTGCTGTGGGAAACATTCGGCAGAGCGCAGGTGGACTTATTTGCGTCCCACGAAAACGCTCACTGCCCGAAGTTTTTCTCGAAAAACAAGGACGCGCTGGCCCATTCCTGGCCCCGCTGTCCTCTGTATGCTTTTCCCCCGGTCTCGCTCCTGCCCCAGGTGTTGGAACGAATCAGGGAAAACGGATGCCCAGTGCTGCTCGTAGCTCCGCTCTGGACGAACCAGGCTTGGTTCCCTGTCCTGATGCAGCTGACCAGCGCTGCTCCATGGCCTGTGCCGTTGAGGAGAGACCTCCACTCTCAGGCGGAGGGCTCGATTTGGCATCCTCGCCCGGATCTATGGTCCCTGCACGCATGGGCCATCAACGGGTACCCGCTAGCCTCCCAGAGGGAGTGCTGAACACGATCGCGCAGGCTAGAGCTCCGTCTACTAGACGGCTCTACTCCTCGAAATGGTCAGTGTTCTCTGCCTGGTGTCAAGCCCGAGGCTTTTCGCCAGTGGACTGCGGGGTTACAGAGGTACTGTCCTTCCTTCAAGAGCTGCTGGATAAGGGCAGGACCCCATCCACGCTCAAGGTCTATGTGGCGGCCATAGCAACGTTTGCAAAACCGGTGTCTGGCCAGTCGCTAGGGAAGAACGACTTTGTCGTGCGTTTCCTAAGAGGAGCCAGGAGGCTAAACCCCCCCAGGCCCCCTTCAGTCCCGTCATGGGACCTTTCCATGGTCTTGGAGGCCATGAAGGGTGCCCCATTTGAGCCGATCCAGTTTTCGGACATGAAGCACCTGTCTTTCAAGGCGGTGTTCCTCACGGCTCTCGCTTCAGTGAAGCGCATAGGGGACTTACAGGCGCTTTCTGTAAGCGCGTCATGTATGGAGTTTGGGCCTAATGACTCAAAGGTCATACTCAAACCGAAGCACGGCTACGTGCCAAAATCCCTCAACACACCGTTCAGGGCCCAGGTGATTTCCCTGTCTGCCCTTCCGGTTATCAATGAGGAGGAGGATGCGAATCTTCTTTGCCCAGTTAGGGCATTAAGAGCTTATGTGTCCCGCTCGTCTGGGTTCAGACAGACCGAGCAGCTTTTCGTTTCGTTCAGTGGGCGTTCCAAGGGACTTGCTGCTTCGAAACAGAGCCTATCCAGATGGATAGTTGATGCCATTGCGCTGGCTTACACTTCAAAGGGCCTGCAGTGCCCCTTGGGTGTCAGAGCGCACTCCACGAGAGGCGTGGCCTCGTCGTGGGCATGGTCTAGCGGGGTCACCCTGCAAGATATCTGTACGGCCGCGGGCTGGGCCTCGCCGTCTACATTTATAAAATACTATAACCTGGAGGTGCCTGCCTTACGAGCTAAGCTTTTGGCTATCTAGACTTCAGTGCTATCCGCCCGCTGTGCGGCTCGGATGCTGAGTGTTTAGCATGCGCATCGTTCAGACCGATGCAGCAGCTCCATGAGTACTGGCACAAATAGGGCCACCCAGTTTAGGCTGAAAGCTTTCACCCTGGCTGCGTGGTTTAATGGTCATATGGTTAGCCCCTGTGGGTCTATCTATAAGGAGAAATGCTTCTAGCCTCTCCTTTTTTACTCTCTGTGAGTGTATGGTGATTATGCACTACATGAGCCCTGGGCCTTTGCCCCTGGGACTTTGGTGTTGGATCCCTATCCGCACGGCGTGTTACACTGTGTTCCCCATAGCGTAAGCTATTACGCAGTACGAGAGATACTCTCGTAAGAGAACGTACTCGGTTACTAACGTAACCTCGGTTCTCTCTAGAGAGGGAACGAGTACTGCGTATCTTGCCGTGCTTGGAATACGCTCTGGTTCGCTTCGGCGATGAAAAATCAGTGAATAGCAGGATATCGAGCTTGTTTATAGGGCGAGACCACGCCCTTTCTGGCGGGACGTGACGAAATGGGCGCGAAGTGCCCCCATTCGTCATGAC
Organism: Chrosomus eos; assembly: GCA_036326025.1. Taxonomy (NCBI): domain Eukaryota; kingdom Metazoa; phylum Chordata; class Actinopteri; order Cypriniformes; family Leuciscidae; genus Chrosomus; species Chrosomus eos. Next base: position 25,389,810 of record CM070830.1, read on the forward strand.
GTCACGCAGAGCTGCTCTCGATAGGCTGCTGCTTTTGCCGCAAGTCAGCCAATAGGCGCGCGAGCTGTCTCGCCTAAGGTCTGCTTGCTACTGCAAAGCGCTTTACATTGATTAAAAATTAAGGATAATTTTTTTGGCTTCAATGTCTCGATAAAAAGAGTTTTCCCCATAGCGTAAGCTATTACGCAGTACTCGTTCCCTCTCTAGAGAGAACCGAGGTTACGTTAGTAACCGAGTACGTTTTTTAACTGTAACAAAAAATAATTACAAATCTGCATGTCTGTATTTTTAATATCACCCTTAATCATAGATGGTATAAAATGTAAACCACAGTAAAAAAATATATATAGATGAAAATATGTAACTTTTCTGCTTTAGGAACAGGGTCCCTTCAAGGGTATCAACATAACTTGGTTGCCCCAGGCATAAAAAGTTAAAAAAAAAACCTCTGGTTTGTATCACAGAAGCATACCATTCTGGAAAGAAAGCCTGAAACAGGAAACATGGAAAGTCAAGAGCCTTGGAATAATTTAGATTTGATTATTGATTCCCAACACATTTGCTGATATGCTGTATTTAGGGTCAGTTTTCCATGAAGGCTAAATGTAAATATATAGTTTCACGTAATGAAATATTAACATGTATTTGGACATGCCCCCTTGCAACCCAAGTTGGAGAACATCTGATTTATGTTATTTGTATGCTGGGATCTATGTTTATAGATGTACATCTGATGTGAATTTTTATTTGAAGGCATTGGTTAGGCTATGTGTGTGCAACTGCGCATGTATCCATGATTGTGTGCAACATATGTGTTTATGTGCTTGCCTACAGCACATGTGTGTTTATCTTCAGTGGTTTCAATGAAATGAAGCCGTTTCATGATTATGTTGATAGAAACAGTGCAGCCCTTCCATGGGGGTTTTGTGTGACATTTATACAAGATGCTTGAATAAGGTTGGCATTGATCACAGCCTGTCTAACGTATAAATAAAAATGTGTTGCAAGCCCATGGGCTTTCAGCATCCTCACAGAATCTGTGTCTTGTGGCATATGTCCACATCCAGGTGAGCTGCTGCCAGCATTTTCTTGACAATAGAATTCTTCATATGCGTTTCTTATATTGCAATTGAGTTACCTTTGTAAAGACTTACTTAAAGGCATCGGGAACTATGGCTGGGTCCTATTTTGTGGATGTATAGGCATATATGTACCCTTCAAAAGTTTGGGGTCAGTAAGAATTTTTTATTACTTTTTTTATTTACTTTTATTCAGCAAGGGTACTTTAAATGGAACAAAAGTAACAGTAAAGACATTTGTTATGTTACAAAATATTTTAAATCCCTCTAAACCAGTGGGGATTTCTTTAAGACTGCAAGGGAAGCTCGGCTTCCCCTATAATGTCAAAAAATGTATGGTCAAATATGTACTATTGTGTTAACATTTTATTGACTAAAAATGCGTTAGAACACGTTCATCTCGAAGACGAGTTCGTTCAGAATCCGCTACATATAGCAGGTTGGCTGACTCGATTTCCTTCTAATACATTCCCGGAGCTTCACAGTGCATTTCCCTGTTGAAGCCGAGCGTCCACTGACTTCAATGGGGCTGCTTTGAACAGTTTTTTTCAGTGCTTCGAAACTAGACAGTCATTGGATAAATGCTACGAGCCTGGACTCCGTGCTTCTGCGTAATGATTGGAGGGTCTGTCGAAAGACTGCATCTCCTTTTGATTGACAGCGATTTTGTACTATAAAAATTCGCTGACGCTGAAGCTATTTGGGCTCAGTCCCATCGCGAATTTTGCAAGTGTAGTAGAAAGAGAAACTGCTACAACATATTTCTTGGTATTTGCTTGGCGAAATTGCTAGCCAATTTTCATCATACATTTCACACAATTATACACCACATTTCCTCCGTCGTCTTTTGTCTTTTTTTTAGATCATTTGTTCATTAATTTATTCAACCATACAGTAGGCTATGCTATGAATAAATGGACAATTTTTATGATGTAGGCCGAAAATGAGCTTCCCCTCTTTGAAGGACCAGCAGTCGCCACTGCTCTAAACCCCTCCTTTCCACGAGCCTCTGTTCTGATTGCTCAGTCTGTTGTGATTGGTCTACCGGTTACAGCGTGTGTCGGATAAGAAACACCTCTTACTATATGTTTTTCTGTAGGCTATCAATTCCAGTGTAAGTTCTCATCGTTTTAAAGTGCATGCAAAGTTTATTTGCAGCACTGAGGACAAGGAGAAAATACTTCCTGAGGAGAAAATATTTTCTGGGAATAAACAGAAAGCAGGGCATTCATTATTTTTATTATTCTTTCATAAACTGTAATTATTGATATGAATACCAATCCACAAGGCAATACAACCCTGTTTATTCAAATCGCATGTGATATAAAACATTCCTTACCACATAGTAAATTGGTTGTTATTCACAAATGTCCATAGTATTTGTTTGGATGTGGTGATTGATTAAACTCCCTGCCATAAATTTATCAAAAGCACAGCTAGGAATGATGGAACAGACCTACAGACCTGACAGGGCGTCTGCAGACATGGTTGAGCAGCTCATCATGGGGATTAAGCCTTTACTTTAGCTTTGCTAGCTAATTAACTTAATTTAACAGTACATATGCTGTCTGGATAGACCACCGCTTCATTAAATCCCCTTCTACAGGATGTAACTTTCCTGTCTTAATCTTCCTATTTCTGTGCACATTGCAGTGTTAGGATAGGAAAGCTACTTTTAGCTAAATTTAAGCTTGCAAGGCTACACAAGCTACTTATAATCTGAAGTAGTTCTTCTACGTACTCTTTTGAAAAAGTAGGCTATTTAGTTACTCTACACGTTACAAAATGTATCTTACCTTATTGAAGCAACACTTTTTGCCTTAAAGTAACACCAAGTAAATTTTCCTCTTCGGTCGCCCTACTGGTTGGAAACGAAATTGTCCATTGCTGCTGTCGTAAATAATCTAGCCTACCGTCGCACGCACGCTCACTGTTTATCCAGCACCGGCTTTAGAATGAACGATGTCCACTGACAAGGTAGAGTATGTTACATGATTTCATGAAAGGATGATGTATTGCGACATCAGAAATGAAGAAAAACAAAATATGACTATTGTAGCGCTTGACGTAAAGCAGTCGAATTTGTAGTTCTTTTTTGTGCATGGGTTCCTACCCGAAACCCGAAGTTACATAGTGCCAGTAAAAGCGATATAGACCACGCCAGGCTATGGCAGACGAGGCATTTAACTTATTTTAAGTCGATGTACCATCACAAGGGTCTTGGAAATATATTATGAATTTTGAAAAACTACTTAGTGTTACTTTAAAGTTGCAGTTAGCGATGTCTGAGAAACACTGTTGATATTTGAAATCAACACAAACATACACACCCCTCCTTCATTGCTCCGCCCCCAAAATGCACGAACACTCAATGCAAGAGTGGATGTTTTTTTATCATAGTTGAAGTGAAGCAAAATACTGCTCTGTGAAAAACAAAGCGAAGATGACAAACGTACGACGAGGAAAATAAAAAAGAACATGCTGTACACGAGTATACAAGCAAGAGTTCGTTGTTAGTCGCCAGCAGCACAACCAGAACACAATGACACTCAAATTTGTCCTGTTACTATAGCTAACATTACATCAACAGCATTTATTGGTTCTTTGAAACATAGCAAAACATAGCAATGTTACTCACATTATGAGCAGAAAGAACGCAACCACCGCGTTTGTTTTCAGGCCTTCCCGCTTAGCTTTCTCCAACACTAAAAAGCTTTTCTAATATGTAGAACGTGGGTCCTAAAGATCTTTCCTGATCATAACCCTTCTTTTTCCAGTGATATTGCTCTGACCCTTTCTCTTTTGTAATGTCTCTCAGCCATCTCTCTTTCTACAGTCATACAACTAGTTTAATTTACCATCACTTTCTGATTCTATGCTGAATATAAAGCTTTATAGTTTGGTCAGGTGAAGAAGTCTTTCAGCTTTACACCTCTCCCTATGAACTCTCTATATTCATCTCCCTGCTACTTTCGGTGCATCTGGGTGAATCATGTCTTTTCATGTTCTAATCACAGAAAGAAGTGTATGCTGAGTTCTCTCGCCCCTCGCCCACTCCACGTTGGTGCCCTGAATCTCGGAGGATTGTTGTGCCAGATTGCACGTTTTGTGCATATTGCCTTGGCTGGTCTTCTATCACTCTGCTTTCTCTTTCCTTCCATCTCCATCTCCTGTGGCTTTCTCCTCATTAGCCTCTTTAGGGTTTTCTGGCAGTCTGCACTGTAGTGGTTCCCTGTTAAGGATAGTTTTAGATTATGGTGCCCATCAATGGAGTTATTGTTAGGTTCCATATAATTCCACGGATATAGTGGGTCTAAGTGCATTCCAGCTGTCTCCTGCTTCTCTTCTGCTTACATCAACTTCACCACTTTAGGCTTTTTGAATTCCTTATTACATGGATTCTCTTTTAATTTTTCAATGGAGACCCAGTAGCCTATAATGAAGCATTGAGCAAGTTATTTTCTTTAAAAAATATCAATTGAATTTTTAATTTAAAATAAATGGTAACAATATGTCAGGTATTATAGGATATGATTTTGGTGTGTACTTAGATTGGCTGTTTTTCCACTGTAAATTATAAGTGGTCTCCTACTTAATTCACATGTATTTGGGTTTATACAATACAGATTGAAAGATTGTTTCAAAGCAGCTTCACGCTCAATAAACAGGAAAATAACAGTCAATGTTGCAAAGCTCATCAATTATAGACTAGCTCTGGCCTTTAACAAGTAGTTACTGTAAAAGTGTGTGCTTTTTCTTGTTGAATATTATATAGATTGAAAGCACAAATGGTAATTAATACTTTTTAATTATAAAAAACATATTTACGATAAAATTACATGTACAATAATGCAATGTCATCTTAGTTATCATTTTCTCACTCTACGGTATGGTAAGGTAGCTTTCACTTAACCAGTTTTTAATGTAGCTTCTTTTTCTGTATAAACTACAATTTGTTTTTACAGTTATCAGTGTGTTTTAGCAATTCTAAGTACAATGCAGTGCAGTACAGTGAGTCCTTTTTGAATGCCTATGTTTTCTATAGTGCACTGGTCTTTTGTCAAATGCATGAGTTAAAGGGTTAGTTCACCCAAAAATGAAAATTCTATCATCGTTTACTTACCCTCAAGTTATTCCAAACCTCTATGTGTTTATTTGTTCTGCTGAACACAAAGGAAGATATTTGGAAGAAAACAGATCTCATTCCCCATTGACTACCATAGTAGGTATTTTTTCCTACTATGGTAGTCAATGGGGAATGAGATCTGTTTTCTTCCAAATATCTTCCTTTGTGTTCAGCAGAACAAATAAACACATAGAGGTTTGGAACAACTTGAGGGTAAGTAAACGATGATAGAATTTTCATTTTTGGGTGAACTAACCCTTTAATCATTTCAAAATGTCTGCATAACTACAAAGCGACCACCTTAATAAAAGGAGGAGCCTAGATATAAGAGCTACAATTACCATAGAAACTGGATCTCCTAACAACCCGGAAAATCAAAAGAGACCAAGTTTTGCAGAGTGTAAACATACTGTCAAACTGAACCGTGTTTCCATGGTGAGTTGCTGTGTTTACGTGCATTACTTATTCATTAAATTTTAGTTTTAGTATGTCTCTGTCATGTGTGTGAGTTAGTTGAAAAAGGAAGGGAGGATTAGAGTTTTTTTTGATGAATTCATGTTTTCAAATAGATATTGCCAATGAAAAATAGTCTGGGAATATTAAATGACTGGAAAGCTCTGTATGTTTTGCAAAGAATTTAGCTCCCTGTTGATTTTTGGGAAGGTCTTTTAAGTCTTGAGTAAACTTTAGGAGATAAATGAAATACTCTCTTTTTGCTTAATTTGGTGGTTTGGAGGCACATTCTTTTTGTTTCCCTCATTTTAATGTTACTCGTATACCTTAAGATTTGATAACATATCTACTTGGGACTCAATATGGTGAACAGTACTTTACATTCGTGATGGAACACACATTAAAGCTTTCTACTCTCAGTCTTTGAGCTTTTTCTTATGCTAGCTCACCTACTGAACATGCACATGTATCAAAACAGTATCTCATATTCAGCATAACTGTTTGGTAAAATATGGTTTTGTTAACATGGTAACAGGTTTGTTACTGGTGCAAAGTGCCAAAGGTGGTGTTTGGGTGTCCATGTAATATATTCCAAAAAAAAAAAAAATTAAATGCATTTGCTAATATTACTATTTCATTTTGCTTAATAAAAAAATTATATTGTTTTAAAAAAGGTTTTGAAGTTTGAAAATGGATCACAGATGGTACTTAAAAAAGTTTGACACAAAGGTCTGTAGTTCATTGACTAGCATCTCCTGATAGGGTTAAATACTGGAAAAGTATTTATTAGATTAAACTGAGGAATCTTGTTTGACACTGGGTGATTGGCTCACAACACAAGTGAAGTACTGTCATTTGTTACGAAACAGTGGTTTATTTGTACTCCTACATATGCACATAGCGGTCAATCATGGCCAGAAGATGGTGCAAAAAAAAAGAAAACCGAAAAGGGCCAACTGCTTGTCAAGTTATATTTATGAAATCGTGGCTAACATGGATTCAGGAAACTCGTTCTCAAGTGGGTTACTTAGGATGCCCTTTGAGCAAGTAAGCATTCTGCTTTATTTACTGAGAATGATGGGTTATGACATGCCAGGAGATTGGCTGGGCTATTTTGATCGTTACTCAAAAAGGAGTGGTGGGAGGGCCTTGGATCCACAGAGGAGATGAGCAAGTTCTCTGAGGATCCCAGCCAGGGTGATATAAAGGGACTCCCGAGCAGACAGGGCCAGACCACCCATTCCAACCCTCCACTCTCTCGTCACTTTTTGTGGGGAGAGGAGAGACTCTGAAATTAAGCTGGATGTCAACCAGATGTTTTTCGATTCTGTCTGTTTGCTGGAGTTACTCTTTTGTCATTGCAGACCCGAGAGCTAGAGTTAATAGTGTTGTTAACATGTGAACTTTGCTGTTTAATGTTTAACAAATGCAACTAATAGCCTGTACTTCACATATGCCATTCCATTGCTTGGATTAAAGGATATATTTCAGTTTTATTTAGTCTGTTTCTTTCCTGTTGAAAAATACTGCTGTGTAGGGAAGGAAACATGTTTACCCAAGACAACTTCAGAAATGGAGATATTCAAAATTTATTGATGTGAACTGTGATCCCTAGTGTTTCTACTACCTGGTTTCGAAATTTTCCTGCAGTAATATCATGATAATAATGATCTTTCGATGCTACATCCTCTAATATTTTTATATAGAGCCAAATGCGCTTCATTCAAGCACTTTCTGTTCCGTGCACATTGCTTCTCTCACCCGCTAAAGACGTAAAGCACCACATTAAGAGCTGAAGATGATGTGGTTATTTTAAGAACAGTAGCAGAAACACGGTGATTTTTAAAATATAAATTTTTGCTAAAACTCTACAGAAAACGAGAATGCAGCAAATATATATATTTTTTTATCTGTCACAGGTCAGACGAGACTGACCGTTTAACTAAACCAGGTGGTTTAAACGCGTGGCGCCTTAGAATTTTTTTCCATACATTTAGCATTATTAATCATTATATGAAGAGCATTTCATAATAAACAATGTTATAATTTGGAAAATTATTTAGAGATGGCTGGAGAAGACAGCATTTTTTTAAATTAGTTAACTTTTTTATTATTATTGTTAATTTGAGCAAAGTATATAATACTTTTCTTAAGAGGTAAACCCTGCACAACCAGTATGTTTTCACAGTCCCAAGGCCTTCTATATGTGGCATACATGTAGGTGTCTAAATGTAGTAGTAGTAGTAATAGTAATAATAATAGCATGATAAAACATCTGATCTGAACTTTTTATATTCATATCCAGTTGGGAGAAATATATACTTTTTTGGTAAATATAAAAAATTTGGCTCTCGGGAGTCGGGACCCAAGCTTCTCATCTTTGACAAGTACTATGGCTGCCCCGATGGAAATGCATAACTGTTCCAAAAAAGTATTGTTCGGACCTCTGCTGGGCAAGAAATATAGAGACTGGACCTCTTGGATCTTGAATTGAATACCCTTTTTTTGCATAGCATATATTTTTTTTGTCAGACCCCAGTAAAGAACTGCAGTTTGTTTCTCAAGAAAGATAATTCAGTCCTAAAGCATGAGGCCTAACAGCTCTGTGCAATGAATACATAATATTTAATTATTCGATCCATCCAGTATTGTCAAAGCTCTGCCTTCGGTCGCTAAAAGAAGTACAATTGTGTTCTCTCAGGCATTATAGGAGATTTTTGGTTCTTGTGGTACTGGAACATGCTGTACTTTTCTCTTTCTCCTCTGATATTTTAGTATATTTTTTCATTCAGAGTTAAGCTGTGAGGGGATCAGGTTTGACAGGAGTTCATAAAAATCGCAAAATGGCAGAGTCCCTCCATGTACTTTGTAGCATGTGTGTGTGTCTGACAACTGTGTGTACCACTGTGAGAGCTGTTTATCTTATGTGGCCTGCCCTTTTCCTCAGTCTTTTATTATATCTGTCCATAGATTCTTAAATGTAGTTTACATGTCTCAAGGCGTATGTTGTAGTTATATTGCACAACAGTAATTGATCGACTTTCAGTGTCCTGAAAGATGTTAGAAAATTAGGTATCCCTAAATCTGTGACAGCGGTAGGTGCAGTAGGTACATTTTATGCATTCCCCCACGCTTCTCTTTCATTGTTTGTCTTTATAATGGTGTTGGATTAGTGAGTTTGATGTGTAATTAAACTCAAGGTTCTGTGGGGTGTGGACTGGATTGATTCCATTCCTAGAACTTCCGAACAAATGGGTTTTTGGGGTGCGGACAGATGGGGCAGTGAACCCGAGGTTACCCCGTGAGTCAGTCTTAGAGCTCCTCCTGTCCGATTTTAGGGAAAGATCGGGTCCATCGGAGACGTCCAATAGATTTCTTAAGCGCCGAAATAACACCACAGACACAGTTTAATCACCATGGGAAAATCTCAGAGTTAAACTGGGAGTTGTGAAAAATGATACACTGGTGTTTTGCCAGATGAGAAGCTTAGTATCATCTTTTTACTCTTTTAAATAATTGTATAACTATCATATATCTCTTTTAAATTCTTTTATAACTGTTTTAATTTTCCTTGATTTTATTTTTTTAATTCCTTTCCATAAAGCACTTTGAATTGCCATAGTGTATGAAATGTGCTAAATAAATAAACTTTAAAATAAACATAAACATAAATAAACATTCAAAAGCTAATTATGGTGATTTTGCCATTTCCCTCTTAAGCACATTAATGGTAACTTTTACCATGACATATTAAGACAGTCACTTTCTATTTTCTGCCACATTAATATAATCAATACTGACTCTGAGGGCCCCATCGTGGTGGTCGTAAGATGTGGTGATAAATAGCACTGCAGGGAATGTTTTTGCCATCATTTGGCGCATAGCAAGAAAGAAAGAGCGAGAGAGATACAGACCGATCTCAGGATATCAAGAGAAAACACTCAGAGAGAGATAGAGAGAGAGAGAGTGAGAGAGAGATGTCACTGATGATTCTGAATAGGTCTGTTTTAATCTTCACTGGACTGCAATTCTCCTCACTGTTTCAGCCAGAGGGAAGACATGATCTAGTCTCACTCTAACAAGCCCCATATAGCTAGAAGAAACAGTCAGGAATGCAAGAGCAGAAATACCTTTTTTTTTTCTCTGCCTCAATTATATAGATTAATGAGTTAAACAATAGGAAATTCCAAGATTCCAAAGACCTTTATAATGTTTTAGTGGAATCTCTTCGCAGTATGTGAAGGGAGTTTTGTGACTGTCACTCCGAATTTTATGTGGGTGGATTTCAATCCTTCAAATTGTTTCTTTAAATGACACGTTCCTGTCAACAATTTATGTGTCTATTGTTATCATCATCCCTCTAAAAACTCTTTCTGAGATCATTATTGTTACAAGTTATGAAATTGCAGTGGGCCAAGAGATTTTCCTTGAAAAGCAGATGTATCCCAAAGAAACCGGGAGTATAGACTATAGTGACCTCAGATAAATTTTACTTTTTGGGATGGTCAGATCTGAAAGATTTATGAACTACATAGTTTTAAGATTAATGCTGTATCACTGTCCTTTTGCATAGTAGAGTATGAGAACAGATGGAGAAAATGATTTCTGCTAAAATATACATGCCTCTCATATCAGCCTAACATGAGCATTTAAACAAACTGAATAAAAGTGTTGAATATTGAACTCTTTAAGGAAACGAAAACAGGCAGACAAACATGAGCAACACATATTAGACCTATTTCTGTCATTTGTGCTTTTGATCAGTTCTCGTGTCTGGAAAAATCTGACATTATTTTTTTTTTGATCAAAGTACTTTGCTGTTTGGAAGAAAAACTTATGAAATGTGCCTTTTCTTGTCTCTTAAAGGTGAAGTGTGTAATTTCTCTGTCACCGGCGGCACCAAAAAAAAAGCGCAAAAACAATGAGTGAGTGAAGTTTCAAATGGATCCCTCCATGCATTAATTACACTTCAGCCTAAGATATACTCAAGTTATGACACAAACACTTAGCATACAGCCAAATTCTAAGCCTTTCAAAGGATACATTTGATAGCATGCACAAAAACAGATGGTCGACACATGCACACTAGAAATTATCATCTTTTTCCAGAGTCTGTGCTATTTCTCTCCAGAAGTTATGACGAATGATGAAAATGTCTTTGTATTTGTTTAAAAAGTTGAGGGTGTCTCTTTACACTAATACAAGCGCTGTTGTTGTCTGCTGTTGTTGCCATCTCCACTAGTTTGTTGTTGCATTTATTTTCTTTAATTTGTCTGTGAAACAACAGACCGGGCCAGTGTTGCCACCTTGTGGACCAATTAATTAGTGAAACAATAAAAAGTAATGTATATGTGTGAGCTAAGCATTAAAGGTGCTCTAAGCGATGTCTGGTGACATCACTTCTTGTTGACGTTTAAAGTATTGTCAAACAAAACGGAGGCTAGCTAGACCCTCCCTCCTCCCCATCCGTGCACAAATCCCACCCCCAAATCCTTCTTGTCGGTTATTGGCTGAAACAGTTTGTTATGTTCCGTGGTGCGGGTTAGCCCAGTTTGTTTTTGTTGCCGTTTGTGGAGCCTGGGGTGTCTGCAGAGACCGTGTTTTTTACAGAGTTTTCAGGGGACAGGCAGCTAGCGGATAGTGAGGAGATGTTTGCTGTATGTGACAAAAAATGTTTTGGCCTAAAAAACGTGTGACATCGCTTAAAGCACCTTTAAGAATATGCACATTTAGAAAGATCAGGCTGCACACATATATGCGTATTTCTGTCATGCATATGCTACAAAAACCCTTGCATAATGTAAATAACACATGTTGGGCTTTCACCATTAAAGTTACACTTTTAACATGAAAACTCACATTACCCCTGCAATTTTATGTATTTATTAATGAAATATAAAATTGTCCTTGATCAGACATGTACGAGTAATATAGACCCCTTTTCAGTTGGTAAACATGGTGACGTTTTTTGTGGGCGGAGCTTAGGTGGAGGCAGAAAGATCCCTCTGGCCGCTTTCCTAACGTTAGTTTGCAAGTTTTGTTAGCTTGTTTTTTAACAATGACTGGAGAAAATCCGATTTTATCTTAATGTGCAAGGTCACTCAGTGTCCAGGACCGCGATTGTAATTTGAAAAAGTTAATTTTAACGGACGTAACCAGACGTAAAAAACGTTTTACGGCTGACCCGTGCACGCTCACTCAATGCATGGACGATCTGACAGGATTAACGTTAACGCTACCTCCGGTTGAGTGGCCTGACTTCTACACCTATCCGATAGAGAAACCGAGCGTAAAGAGAAACTGAGGGCATATACATCTTTAGATGCCTATAACTATGTGTTGAATGGTCATGTACAAGACTTGTGTGTACGATCCGCAGTTCTGCCGAGCCAGCGCCGAGAAGACGACAATGTAAACAGTGACATTACGGTGCAATGCTAATGATGTGAATATTTTCTAGAAATAAAAATTCCAGATACAGCATATTCAGTTTTTATTGATTCTTGCACCCAACAACACATCAAGATGACATTTAATAATAATAATAATAATTTAAGCTCCTTATTATGTAGCCGAATCTGTGTTGTTTTGTATTAGCCGCCTCCAGTTGTCCGTTTGTTGTGCCTCCAGCTAGCGCCGTGACGTAACTGTGACGTCGGCGCAAAAGGGGTCTATAACATCATCCTGTAAGTTTCAGAACTCAAAATTTCCTTGTTAGTCCAAAAACAACTTTTATTGAAATCAAGCTTGGAAAATGACTCATTTCAGATTTTGTCACATTATGATGTAATAGTGTGACTAAAGACCGCCTCTGCAGAATTAGATCACCGCCTACTTCTTCATCATTGCATATTTGGCCCCACCCACTGTCTTGTTAGTAAGATGAGAAGAGAGATACAGGATCACTGGACTAAAAATAACATTACCTTCCAAAGGATCATTATGCTAGAAAAGAGCTTATTTATTTTCTATTATGTGAATGTCTCAGTCAAGCTTTATTTGTCTGTGCGGGACATTTCACTGTGGATTCTTGGGTAAATCAGTCACAATTTAGGCACAGGCTTTTCAAATGGACTTTTAATGTAAGATATGGATCTGACAGTAATTCCACATGCAAGTAATACTAATGCCTGATCTGTGATCAGTGATTTCTGATATGTATCGATTCATGTACATTCAGAATTTCTTTATCTTAAAATCGTTTTTTTTCTTTTTCTGTTTATGTGTCAGTGAATCAAGCCAGTGACTAAACAGTCAACTTCACATCGTTTCTCTTAGTAGCATGAAAATAATCTGTAGTTTAAATTGTGATTAAATGATACACAAAAAGCGATCAAAAAACCCCTCCCTTTACAATTGCTGGAGCTGTCAATCACACAGCACAAGTTTATCAGTGACTGAGTTCTGGATTATAACTCCCGTTATAATCAATAATGCTGTCTACACTGCACAATGAATCTCTTATTTACATCGTGTTTGCACTGTTATTATGATGAAAATGTTTGTGAGAGTGCAGACATTTTGTTGCAAAGATGAGATCACTGCATTAATGCGCTCAACAGACACGTTTGCCATCGGCTACAATGCTCATCCCTATTTAATCTGACACCTGTAATAGTAAAATTGTAGTAAATCTTTTAGAGAGTTCCACATGTAATACTTAGACAGACAGACAGACAGACATGTTTAGATAGGTGGATGTATAGACAGAGATAGACAGATACTGTAGACAGACAGATGTATAGATGGACAGACATACAGACGAGGAACATGCACCAGTGAAGTAAATGGCATCAATTATGATTTCATGTTGACTTCAATACAAAGCAAGCCTTCACATTCTATTGTGACGAGTGAGAGATGCATTGTAATTCTCAAGGGGATTTGTGAGCATTTGCCACAACCATGACTGTCTCTAATGCGCTGCGTGTATGACTGTGTTCAGTGATCTAGCATGGATTTGTCTGTGACCTGTCACTGTTTTGTAACTCAAGAATGTGCGTTTACCTCACAGAAGAGTCTGTGCATACTGGAGGGCATTTTAAGATGAAGCAGCCCACTGAACTGGGACCAGTTTGCTCTCAGGATCTTGCCTTTTGTTGTTTGCTCTGTGATGTAAAAATAGCTCTGTAGCCCTTTGTGTCGGCACTCTGATCCTAATGAGATGCCGTCCATATTTTGGCTTTAAAATGTTTTATTCATTATCCCTTAGCATAAGGGGGGATTTTATTTCTATTCCTGATCACGCACAAGTGAATAAACATCCACAGATCATATTTTTCAGCATATGTCATTTACCTCAGGGTGGTGCTGGAGGTCATGATTGCTTAATACAGAGTTGCTAAATAATGAAGCTTTGGGAAGATGTTAACTTAGTTTTTGTAATGTTTTGTTTGAAAGCTGAATCACATATTCAGCGGTGAGTGTTAATCTATTCATACAAACACCTTCCTCAAAGTGGAACATTCATTTCATTTACTGTAATGAAAGGGGGAAAATACTCTTCTGTTTATGAAAATCTGACCATTGACAATCACCATAATCATTGCTAACTGATGCAGACTGATCTTCTCCAATAGCACGTTTGGGAAATGTTCACATTAACATTCAGCTAAATTTTCTTGACGGATGATCTTCTTTCTCCATAAAAGATTTCCGTTGCTATTGTGAGTCGGCTCATATATTTAGGAGACATGGCCTTCTGAAAATCGATCAAAAGCCAATACCTGTGTTAATCTAATCTTTCTTCACACGTCCGAGGGAAGACGCATGCTATTTTCTCAGGGTAATAAAATTGTTGACATTAGTGCTCTTTCTGCTACTTCTGTCATACAGTAGAAGAAAATATGTAATAATAACAATAATATTTAAGCAAAAGTGTAATTTCACCAACTTTACCCACCATTTCTCTTAATCATTATTTTTATATTGTTTTACAGTTAAAATACTGAAACAATACTGAGCAAATTTGCATAAATGAACAAAATTGTGATTTTAATTTATTTGTTTCTACTTCAAAAAAATAGAAAACAAATAACTTACAGTTTTGCTTTTACAGTTTTTCCATCCATCCATAAATTTTGCTTTCTGTGTGATAATCTCGTATCACGGGAAGTTACCTACTCCCATTTAAAATGTTAGTGCTTTTTAATGGCACGGTGTGCTCCAATGGCTTATCATTTAGCACCTGCGCCCCCGAGACAGGCTGCCGGAGGCTTTGAGGATATGTTGTAGGGAAGGAGAGAGGGAAGATGAGGGGTGTAGTCGCCTGATTGTCTCCGTGCCTCAGGGGCCCTGTTGGCGAGAGGCAGATGCCACCATGCTCTGACACAACCATTGGCCTTGTCACTCTTCCGACACCATTAGAGACACAGACGCAGCAGTATGTACTCTCATTTGAGGCTAAACCAAATGCATCATGTATCAAATGAGAGAGCTACATACTTCATCATGTGTGAGAGTTAGTCCATGTATTATAGAGCTGTATTGGAGTGTGTGACTGGGAATGTGAGTTGCCAAGTGCAGTTAATATCAATTACATCGCATTACTTAATTCCCAGTTTTAGCATCATCTTGGGGTCCATGCTTGCATGTGATTAGCTGTATGTATATTAGGTTTCCCATTGTGCCAGTGGAAAACTCACATGCTTACAGCAGACTCGAGCCAGGAAACACCTCTGCTCCTTTGTGTTCTGAAATGTCTGTTGCTAGGCAACATTGGCTTTCATCATGAAGACTCATAGTTCAGCAGAAAAATGTCTCAATTACTGTTTTGATGACAGGCATTAGAATGGTATAGCAACCAATTTATTGCTTCATAGTAAAAATGAGTGCGAAGTTCTGAAGACTTAACACTTAACTCTTTCTTACCTGAAGTCAAACTTAGCTTCAGACGTCATGCCCACAGACCGTTGGCTGAACTGATGCATATGACACACTTATCTAGAAACAATCCAGGAGTTTCAAAGTCATCATCTGATTCGGTTGAATTCTACAAGATGTTCGGGAGACGTGTGTGTTGTGTTCTTTACCGGTCCAACTGGAAATAAAGGCAGTGACGCCAAACTCCCTCATGGAAGAAGAACGCCGTCGTGTTTACAACTGTGACAATGAGCGCTTACCAGGATCAACTAAATGATGAATTTTCAAAAGTATGTGAAATTCGCGGCTCCATCACAATCTTTTTGAATGAATAATTTATAGATGCATGACAGTCTGTTATTGCAGGGACCTCAACTTTACATTTTCACGCCACTAAACATGTGATTGGTTACTTTACATGTCAGTCAGACATTCTCTTGGGCGATCCTTGACTCTACTGCTATAGAGTCCAGAACTTCTGCTGTGATGGTCTGGCTACTTGAGACTAATCTGAAGTTAACTATCTCCTGAAACAGCATTCAGTCACATGGTTAAATATGCATTGGAAGGATTGACTGATTATTGTTTTTGTTTTTTTTTTACAGTGGAAACTATTACTTAGTTTCTTATTTGTCTGATAACTGATATAAGGAACAAATTATTTATTTGTTTGTTTGCTTGCTTGCTTTTGGACACAATAATAAATGCCTTATTACATTTATTAGTTTCATTTGTTAAAAATAACTTATTTTTAATAAAGATTTTAATATCAGAACATTTATTTCTTTTGGACACAATAATAAATAGCAAAACTACACTGTAAAAAATATTTTAGCAATTTAGTTATTTCAACTTATTTTTTTAACTAGATTGTCCAGACAACAAGAAATTTTAAGTTTTCTTGTCCTCAACTTATCGAAATAAGTTAGTTAAACTAAAAAAAACCCATGCAAAAAGATAACTCAAAATAATGAGTTAACTTTTTTCACAGTGTACTGTACTAATCATTAATTTGTTCGCTCGCTCACTTTTTGCACACAAATAAATAGCCTTATTGTTGGATGTATTTATTTTATTAATAAAAGGTTTTGCTATTACAATCTACAGAGAAACTCTCAAAACTAATAACGCTCGTTCATTCATTTGATGCCTTATTACATTAATAGTTTTTATGCGTTTTGGCTGTTAATTTACATGACAACAGCATTTTGGGGGCCTGAAAACGCAAACTTTTAAAAATGGGTTTCAAAGTGCAAGTTTTTAAAAACCATGGCGTCATCTTCTCCATGTAGACTAGAAAAACGCAAATTTGTGAAAACTGTGACATCATGCGCATGCGTATACGTGTTCAGTCTTTAGGCGCGTAGTGTTTATTTACAAAATGACATCGCCAATAACTGGTCTGACATAGCGTTTTTAATCATTTTCGCGGATACGTGTGAATGGGGATTGTTTTGACAATGGTGTCATCTGTACGTGAAAAATGCAAAGAAAAAATAAATAATGAGATAAAATAAAAAAAATCTCGATTTTAGTATCAAAACTATTTCATTATTATTATTATTATCATTATTAAATACTCTAGCTAATAAAATCTCTATGTATTGATAATAGTGCCGTGTTTGATTTATATATGCAGCAGAAGAAATAATGCATGGTGTTGTGATGTTCTGTTAAACTCAACTCTTCAAACTGAAGCGATTGACAGTAGTAGAGCAATGGATTCAGATGATGAGTTCTTGGCAATCCCTCTACAAGGGTGAACTCTGGTCTTTCCTGCTACATCAAAGCATGAAAACTACTTCCTAATGCTAAATCAGGTCTTTGCACTCCTGTGCACATCTCCCTTGGAAGCAATTTCATGTTATTTTTGAACAATTACATCTCCAATGTCAGGTGTCAAAGCATGGCTCAAAGCCATCGCAGGGGGCAACATGCGTCAGCAAAAACGTTCTCAACTGAGTGGCAGCAGGGCTGATCTGTTAATAGGTTTGATAGATTGCTGCTCAGCATGTGTGTATATATGTGTGTCAAGTAAATGCTTTTGCATTATGCTTTTATAATTGGAACATGGAATATAAGTGGAATATTTCTTGTATATGTAAACAGTTAATCTATAAATGTCCATAATATCAGCATATATCTCTGTAAGGCTAATTCTTTAATGGGTAAATAAGGGCTTTAGATATTTGATATAGGATTTGAAGCGGGCACTGTTGTATAGATTCGTGGAACATCTGTAGGGAACAGAGGAGAGGATATAACTGACTCGGAGTAGTAATGGGGGCTCTAGTGTCTCATTCATCTTTGTTGGACTAAGTGGACTCAACGCTCTGAAGAGTGTGAGGCAGATGGAGAAAAGACAGAGACACATTGAGGTACTGCACGGTATGAACAGGGCCTTAATTGAGCGAATGAACAAGCTAATGCTCTGCGGCAGAAAATCGTTGTCTCTTGGCAAAACATGCTTAGCTTTCAACGTGTACAGCCTCTGTAAGTGTAAAGTGTTTGGCATATTCCAATTATTCCTTATTGCCCTCTTAACTCCATGTCATGGCTTTTTGATTCTTGTTTTGGTTGATTTATTGGGGATGGGTAAATAAATGGCTTCGGGTGTAAAGACTGTCCAGTCAAAGCACTTTAGAAGCGATTTTGAAACTGATCTGACATGCACTTGCCTTTTTACATTATTTCTACCTGGTCAAAGGACTGGGTGATATACATAGACATACACTGCCTTAGTATGTTTTTTTTATGTTTGTTAATTTTATTACAAATTATTGGTATTTGTCCTAATGTACTTTTAGTGAAATTATTTTAAACTATTTCTATTGTTTTTTTAGTTCTTAGTCTTAGTAGTGTTTTGAATGTAATTGGCGACTGTCTGTTTGATTGAATATATGGTTCCACCCCAGCTAACAAAATGTGTTCTAAGAATGTTTCACTAATGTTCCCATTAAGTTATAAAAATGTTTTTCTGAATGTTCTTTAAACGTTCAAAACGTCCAGTTCTTTAAATGTTTTAAAAATGTTTTTCTTGCTCATACGAACGTTATGGGAACATTCCATTTGATAATTTTACAAATAGTATGGCAACATTTTGAATGTTTTCTGTTGTAACAGTTGTAACATTTAAAACATATTAGATGGTCTAAAGCATTTCACAAAAAAAGTTCCAGTATTAAAGACCAGATAACACAATTGTATTAAAGTTCCTGGAAGAATGTTTCTTCATAACTTTGAGAGGGTGTTGAATGTTACCCAAAGTTCTGAGAAAGTTCCCTGATACCTGGGTAAAAAATATCAACCTATTTAGAGCAAATATATTTAGCCTACATAAATATCCCGATATCTGTTTAAGGCTAAAAAGAATCTGAATGGCTCTGTCTACTTTTTTGTCATTCATGCTTTAGCTACAATCTAACACTAGCCCACTTGGATATCAACACATCAGGTTAACAAATCCAGCAACATTTTTAGATCTTGGCCGTTTCACCTCCTCTGCGATGCATCCATGTGTTTTGGTTACAACCGTGTGTTGTGTTTGTGTCCCACAGCGAGTTTCTAATTTTGAATTTCTTCAAGTTCACTTTTTATTTTTAGAGGAATTTGGATTTTTACACACAACAGACAAGCAAGAGTTACTTGCAAACTTTTCTGGCTTTAAGCAGCTCCCTGGTGTAAAGCAGAGAGTGGCTCTTTTAGCACTTCAGCAGTCAGATGTCCCCAGTTTTGTCAGCGTTCCATCACAAGATTCCTTCCTCACTGATCCACAGAGACTTCTGATCTTGTAACAGAACTGCCGCTTACAGGAAGTTGACTCAAAAGAGAAGATGCTGAGGAAACCTAATGTTTTTATAGCCATCTGGCCTTTAAATTGCTTCTGAGGGTTGTTAATACTTCTCTCAAACTCTCCTTCCCTTTTAGATTGAAAGCTGAACCTGGCAAATGCTTTTGGACTACGGCCCCTGAAGCATCTGTACATAAATAAAGACACAAAATGTTTATTCCTTAAATTTCCACAAGATTAACCACTTAAGTAATAACACTTATGTGGCATTTAGTGTCTTAGAGCACAGCAAGTTTAAATAAATGATGATATTTGCTGAACACATTGTATGTAAAATCTGAGCTGGCTAAGAGGCTCATCATGTATTTATGCCGAGCTGTAAGAGGCAGAAGAAAACTTACACCTCCATCTGCTCGCTAACTGTTCATACGTCTCTCTATTCTATTGTTTTATGTTTCGTAATGGTATTCTGCAGAAATGAAATGGTGTTATTTCTGTTGTGTTTTTATCTGGGAGATCATGCAGGACTAATTGTTAACAGTGAGGAAAACAAGGGACTGTGCGCTCTAGATGAGACTCTATTTGCGAATGCACTCATGTCGAGCTGTGTTTTAAAGGCCTTGATATCAAGTCATCAAACAAAAAAATAGTAGTTGTTGACCAGTTGAGCGGCAGAAATTTGGAACAACATGACCGTGAATATATATGAGAGATTTTTCATGTTGGGGTGAACTGTCCCTTTAAGAGAGTTCAGTGTGAGTTTTTACCTCAAACTCTCCTTTGTTTACCCTAGAGGACTGGAGCTAACTTTACAGTTAAATTTGAAGTGCACTTGAGAAAGGAGCTTGTCTGGCATAAATACATTCACATTCCCCATAGACTCTTTCCCAAGTCCTTAGAATCACATTTCTGTCTTTTTTTCACAGCTTTAGACATTTACATGCAGAAGTTTGACAGATGGGCTTGTTTGAGGGATGAGAACATATCAGATGTGAGATTCATGTCTCTGAAATATTGACTGAATTCAGGCCTATCCTGTGTCAGATCCATCTCTACCAATGTAGATCTGGAGAGATGGAAGTTAGCTAAATCTTAGTCGATTCTGTACATCAGATTAATTTTAATTAGTTTATAATTAATAGTGTTAAATTATGCATTGAGACTTTTATGGATGCTCCTACCCGGGTCATATTACACTTATGGGATGTATATTATTATATATATTAGAATACATCTTTCCAGGTTATTTATTTATTTGTTTGCTTGTTTGCATTTCAGGTGTATGCACTTTTTCCCTGGATGACTGAAACTTATTTATGCAGCTTATTTTTAATATCACTCACTCACTCACTATATGTATCTATATGTATGCATGTATTTATGTGTATGTAGGTTTAGAATTTTTCACTTTTTAGTCGGTACTGGAGAAAATAAGATACGTTGCATACAAATTTTCAATTTAAGATCACCATTAATTAATTTAGTTCAGGTGTGTTTTTAATTAATTAATTAATTTTATTATTATTATCAACATTCTAGTTTTAGACATCCCCCATGATTACACTGAACATGTATACATTTATTTATTTAGTATTACATATCAACTTAAATGGCTAAACTATGGCTATGTTTAAATGGCCATGATTCAAATAAAAGATGCATGATTGCTTACTTTTTAAGGTTTTAACAAGTATTGTAGTTACTCAAAATACCCATTCAAATAAGTCTCAAGATTGAGTAGAGAGCAAAATGTCCTTTCCTAATGAGTGTACTGATGACTTCATATCAGAGACGTGTACAGACATTTTGAGGGGCAGTGGCCCAAGCCAAGAAAAAGGGCATAGACTGGAATGTCAAATGAATGTCGACACGATGGAGGAGAGAATGGAACTCGGAGCACGGCTGTTGTGCGAGCGAGAAATGGAAACCCTGGAGTGGATCTGGATTTTAGATTCCATTTAGCATGGATTGAAATCCACTCCACTCATACAGTACGCTCCCTGCAAGAGGGGTATCTCAGCCAATGAGGGCAAAGGGGCAGTTGCCCTATAGCCGCCCCACTGTCCCTGCTTCATATCATGAAGTGTTTTTTTGCATTGGAGCAGGCTGGGCGTTTTAGTGCAGTGGGACCAGCAGACCTAATTCTGAGAGGGTCTCAGCACAGGACCATGTCAGGACGTGTGACACTGGAGAATGTACGAGCCTGGGATGAAACATAGCTAATGCCAAGAGCTCTGAATTAAACATTGGACGGATAAAATACGGCTATTAGCCTGGCATGGCATTCATCCATATGGGCTCCTGAGACCCTGGAGAAAGGGCCACTAAACATTTAAAGCGCCTGCATTAACACATTTAGACTCACAGAGAAAGAAGGATGGCAAATGAATTAACAGATGGTCTGGAACTCGCACTCGAAAATACTATGTGCATTACATTATATATTGTTGGTCTGTTCAAACCAGTACTAAAATGAATACTTGGTGCATCTAGTTTCTAGGATATGTATTTAGCTTTATTACTGATGGGTTTATTATCATTGCATGTCCCTTTCAACAGAATTTCCCTATAGTTCTGCATCCTGCATTTATGGGATGCCCCCCCTCATTTTTTGCATTACTTAGCACAAGATAAGTTTATACCCAAGCCTAGGAGCTTGACAAATCTGAGCTGTTGTTGCTTATTCAGCCCACCTCTGTCACTCTTTCAGGTGTGTTTGCTCGCATTAGTCTGCAAAATCAGCCTGGAAAAGCTGCAGAATCGCACACACAAACATACACACATCATATTTTTATGCCTCGTTCCTTTTTTCCAGCCTGTCAGAAGAGTGAAAGTACGGCTTTTTAGAGCATGAAGGCAGCCTCATGTGGGAATTGGGCTCCACATAAACACAACATAAAGAGTTGATGAGGTTTTGATCTCACCGTTGCCTGTGAGTGAAACCCACCTACACTCCTCCTGCAATGGTGAAGGGGATCCACGTGAGAGAAAACGTGTCTACTCATGGTGCGCAGTGGAAGCGGTTAAGGATCACACAGCATTTTTAAGCTCCTTTCTCACTTCTGATTCTGCCCATTGTATGAGTTCACTTTGTTTTTCCAAATTAAACTTTATGAAATAATTTATAAGCACACATTTCAGTGTTCCCATTTGTTGTTTATGGGGGCTTGTCTGGATATTACTGTCCACAAGACTCTTCATTTCATCTTTTATTACTGCTTTCTGGCAAAGAAAACATTTGCAATGTCTGTGACTTGCTACCTTCATTAACCATTTTAATCCTGTGGGAATATAAAAGTTGCAGAAGGCTCTACTGCTGTTTTTTTTTTGTGTGTGTGTTTAAAAAAAATTCTGTACATATAGTTTTAGTTGCTATAGATTTTTTAAAAACTGACATATAAGCAGACAACTTTAGGAGGATCTTTTGACAACTTGCTGGATAATGTGTCTTGTGGTGGGTTGGCAGGTTTTTTCTGAAATGCACCTGGCAACTTCCTTATTATCTCAATCTTTTCATATAGGTTCCTATGAGAGTTTCTATGTGAGACAGAAACAGTCGGCCAATCATTATTGCATAATAAACCCTGACCGAATGACCAGAACTCCTGCTTACCAGGGAAAATAATAATTTAAAAATCAGTATTGCATGTTATATTTCATGCACAAATAAAGAGTCAAACTAGAAACGTGTTGTGGATTGATTGCCAATGGTCAAATATACAGTTTATTGACCATTTTAGAAAAATATTGAATAGCAGGTCGCAAGTGATAAACGTATATAAACTTAAACTCTTATATAAACATATATGTATGTATATGCATATGTATGTATGTGTATATATATATATGCACAGTCATTACTGCCAATGCACCTATCATTAAAAAAACTGAAAATCTTAGTGCTGACCCCAAACTTTTGAAAGACAATGTACTTATTGTACTTATGCATGTTTTATTATTAAATCCCATGTTGTGTATCATCCATTTTTTACATTGCTTTTGAGTGATTTTCCTCACATCCACGACTTCAGTTCCACTAGCTCTCCCTCTGTGCCTCTTGTTCAGTGTATATAGATCAATGATGCCTGAGAGAAGTTAGCAGCATATAATTAGTCTTCTGCTTTTCTGGGGGAAGAAGACACATTCTGTCTGTTTACATTATTCATGCAGAATACATTACATTCTGAGCCCCTTTATGCAACTGGAGACGTTCATTATGGTCAAGAACTGTAAAATACTGTAAAACCAGTGTAGAGACTTTAAACCAGAAACTATTTCAGTGAACACAGAATGTGTCGGGGGATACATTATTGAAGTTTATGACTTCTCATATATCTGCACACAGCACTAAGGCCCGTTATATCATGATGCTATTGTGAAAGTGTGATCCCATAAGAGGCCCATATCCCACTGTAAATCCACTGAGCGTTTTCACTTGACGTCTTTTGTGTTGCGTAATATCCTTATTCTGTTATGATGTCATAGGACAATATATGGTTTTATTGTTGACCATGATCAGAGTTTCTCCTGGCAGGAAACCTTCTTGTTTGATGGCGCATCATCTTATTGTGTGTTGGCGACTTTAATGATGTCCCTTTGGGCTGTCCGCTGACAGTAATTGTGAAAAATGAGCTGGTTTCTGTCTGAGGCCACTTTGCTCAGACGGCACCCCGTATAGGCATTAGCATTCTTGTATTTAATTTAGATGTAAATGTGTGAGCTCGACCCCTGGATTGGTATGTGCCATTTGCAGAAACCGCCACACCGACCCCATGATCAATTACTAGCAGTGAGCTAAAAGGATGATGGAACTCTAGGTCATTTATTCCCCACAAGAAAAATAATGACAAACATAAGGACAGAAGCACCTTTGGCCCAGTAACACATTTAGCTTTACTGACCTTGTTTATGTGACAGAGAAAGTGGCTTTAGCCTTTGAAATGTTATTTGTTAAAGCTGTAAGAACTGAATTATGTAATCGCTTACAATAATGTGACAATTTATAACAATTTCATCATCTTTTCTTTTCCAAAACTACGGAGACCCTAAAAAGACAAAAAATAGATGAGGAGGAAAAATTTTATGTTACTGCTTTGGAATACCATGCTTTGTGTTCCCCCAAGAAACTTGCTAAAGTGAGAATTTTGTCAAACTTGGAACAACATTCCTGTCCGAAAATTTTGTCCTAGCCCTATCCCTACAACTAAACCTAATACTACCCATAACTTTTATCCCTAAAATCAGAGGGAAATGATAGGTGACTGACACTGATGTAAAGACACCTAACCCTGGTTTTAAGCCTAAACATAAACCGTAAACTTGTCCCTCAAATCTGATTGGTTGATTGTAATGTTTTTCCATGCTGTACTTGGTGAATTCACCTTCTCAGTCTAACACTTTTTTTTTATTTTTTTTTTTTTACGAGGGAATGCAAAGGTTTTGTCAGCAAACAGAAAGTTTCTTGAGGGAACGCAAAAGCATTAAAAAAGATTTTTCCTCCCATCTTAGATTTTTTTTTCCATCACCAGGTCAATTTTGGGGCTCCTTACAAGTAGTATTAAAGTATTAGTATTAAAATCGAAAATAACTAAGATGTTTTTTTATATAATCTTAGAAAAAAGGTTCAGTGAGGGTCTATGTAGAACCCTAGGGTTCTTGACTCCATTTTAAAGATCATTTTATGCTCAAAATATTATATACAGTAGTATACGTGCACATGTCTTAAATTATTGCCTAATACTTTCACATTTAACCGGTTATTTACAAATTTTCTAGTTATAAAGTGCGTTTACAAGCTTTTTAATTAATAATATTTAATCGCAAGATTAAATTAAAACGTATTAAAACTAAATCCATAATATAATCCTATGATGGGACCCCTGTTTTAAGCGCATGACACAACCCTTTCATCATTTATATAGAACCTTTTCATCTAAGATTGTATAACAGTGTGAAAAAAGGACATCATTTATACAGAGATGTATCATTAAAATTAGCAGTAGTTCTACTTTATTCTAACTCTTTATCACTCACCTTAGCAACATATGCCTGCCGATAGCTTGGATGTGGTATCTAGGCAGCAGTAATGTCATTTGTTTATATCCAATACATATATTCTGTTTATATTCTGTGACTACATGTATTTTCTGTGTACTGTTCCTTAACTTCTGCTTCCCACATGGTTCGAGAGGGCCAGCATGTTGGTAATCCTGCTGAACTGCGTTACTCTGGGGATGTTTCACCCTTGTGAGGACAGCCACTGTGACACAGAGCGATGTGAGATACTGCAGGTAAGTCTCATACTTAGAATACATCACCTTTTGTAACCCCATGTACTTAAAATAGATCGAAGAATAAATGGAAAACAAATTAAAATGTAATTGGTCACAGATTTAAAGTGAGTGTTGAAATGAAATCAAACAACTGTTACAACTCAAAAACGCAAGGTTATTTTCGGGCGTTTGTCATCATCTCTCATGGAGCGCTGGGTTTCTCTAGATATCCTGAAGCATGTTGTGTTGACTGACTTCCAAAAGACACAGGAATGCCCAAAACCACATGTGGTGATAGGCAACAAAAAGATCCTCGTCTGTAATTCAAAGCAGATTATCACAGGAAAGACACTGCTCTGGTTTATCATTGACTTGGAAACATGGCTCAGGGACTTTGATTTCAATCTGCTAAATTCCTTTTGCTTTGTTTAACAGATGAGTGTTTTGCCCTAAGGATATCAGAGAGCTATCCTCTCTTTTCCGCTTTGTATCCTCTGCTATGGATGTCTTTTATCATTTAGGGACCCAGCTACAATTCACTTTTATTCTCCATAGAGGACATTGATATTGTATATACAAATATTGGGGACATTAAGAGGAAATTGGTATTCAAAATTCTGAATGTGTATGTAAACTACAGTTAAAAATGTTGGGGTCAGTAATATTTTTTTATGTTTTTTAAGTCTCTTACTGTGCGTTCACACCGCTGTCGGCGAGGGCGGCGCGTCTTAGACGGTGAGAGCATTGAAATCAGGTCACTTTATGGTAATGAGCTATGACGCGGTTCGGCGGCAACCAATCGGAATGTAGAAGTGCTCCGTTTGAGAGGATTCCAGAGAACGCAGTCCTGTAAACTTTGGTTCCGACCACATTAGTTCCCAAGCAAAATAGAGGAAAGGTTGATCATTTGATAAGAAGGCATGCAACACTATTTATAGGCAAGATTTTCGTGCTAGAACGCTTGTTTTTCAGCGGGAATGCAAATTAGAATAGCACTTAACCATGAACACAAAAGCCACACCACACAAATGGCTTTTAATTGGTTTATTTTGTTAGCAAACATGTCACTATAATTGTTAAGTTCTTTCCATCGATCAATTTTCTGCAAAAATAACGATCGACATGCTTGTTTGCTTTGCGGTCCCTTTAAATAAAGTTTTAAAAAAGACCAAACATTCGATCTACGTCAGAGCATCAGAGCGTCCACGAATCTTTCCACGGCGTCGCTGGCAGGGCGGCGAGAGTGAATTTTGCCGCTCTTTCCGGGCGGTGTGAACGTACGGTTATGCTCGGTTATGCTTCTCACTGTGCTATGGGGGTGTCATAGGCATTTGGAGGGCTATATAAAAACAAATGAGCCTGAAATGGCCCAGTCCTAGAGAGGATTTAACCACATTAAATGAAGTGCTTAAAACACGACTTCAAAGACACTCATCCAGGCAGTCATTGAAATCAGGCACTTCAGAATACAATGTGACTGATTGTGACATGAGGTGATTCACCTTATTAAGCTAATGGTTTGCTGTAATGAATGATACTAATCTGTGATCTTTACATTGTGACAGTGGGTCAAGTTCACTGTACAGAGTGCCTGTGAGACGTGATTATAATATTCTTTTCAAAGGCATACTGTCACATAAATCATATATCAGCTGTACAGTGGCTTGCCTCTAGACTGGATTTTAAATCAATATTGATACTCTTGGCAAATTACCTGAAGAAATAAATGTCTAGTGCACATAATCTCTCAAAGGCTATTATATTCTGTATCTGTGGTAGTGTAGTGTGTGTGTATTCATATTAATCAGATTCATAATCTAGATTAATGAATCTATTAAACAATAATCACAAATTACTTGCACACCAAATTTAGCTGAGAGATTACCCTAGATGACCCCTAAAGTCATTATTGTGTTAAATGAGAAAAGCATCAAAAGTAGCTTTAAAAAGAAATATTTTATTTGATTCAACATAAAAATGTATTACACAAACTATTAGGCTACAGCGATCATGATCATTCTTTTTTTTTTCAGAGGCTACATCTGAATTGATATTTATATATATATTTACAGACAAAAACAGTTTGGTTACCAACATTCTTCAAAATATATTTTTATGTTACACAAAAGAAAGATAGTCATGCAGGTTTGAAACAACATGAGGGTGAGTAAATGTAAATAAACACAATTTAATTTTTGGGCAAACTGTCCCCAAAACACGAAAGTATTTTTTGGAATTAAATGAAACTCTAAATAAGAAACTAAAACTGCCAGTAGGTGACGGTAAATGTCTAAATAAGTAAGTTATTGATGTTGAATTTGGAACTGCATAATCTTTCTACTTTTACCATATCTGTCCTGAAAATTTGGGATTTAGAGGAACTTTCTTGGTAAGAGTTTCCAGGAACCATCATCTTTTACTCTCTAACATGCCTGGATGAGATTGCTTTCTTTCCATGGATAATGCCAAGTTTTCATTAGAATTGAATGGGCATTTAATATGTAATAGAATTTAATACATTTCTTTGTTTGATTTTTATTTTGTAAACTTTTTCTGAATGATAGCGTAGCCCAGCTAAGCCCCAGAGCGTTTGGATTGTTCTCCTCCCTGCTTCTCATCGGAAATAAATGGTCTGGGCCGCTTCCTCTTTGAGATCTGAGATTTTATAACGATTATCTTCTCCAACTGCTCTATCAAATCTCTCTTTCTCTTGCCATATGGAAATTAGTGTGCTTTGCCAGAAATAAGATTGCAAACCTGGTCATCAGGAAATTTACAAAGACATACAATCAGCTCCCATCACTGTCAGGGAGACACGCCTGGGCTAGCTGACGTGACTCAGGTTAGCTCTCGGCATGAGCTCCAAAAGAACGCCTTTGGTGGAATAATGGAATTCAGGGAAATACAATAAAGCCGGGGAGCATGCCTGCCATCTCTCTCTTTCTCTCTGTGCCCCTTCTCTTCTGCCCACAAAACACATTATCATTTATTTCTTCAGTGCTTTCCTCTTTTTTTTTTCCTCTGCAGTTTTGGCAGTTTTTATTTCCGGTCATAATGTAGTCACCTACATATAATTCTAAACACAGATGACTTTCTTTCTCCTGTATGTAAAATGTAATGTAAATGTATAACACAAAAGAAGATATTTAGAAAAATGTATGTCATTGAAAAACATCAAATATGACTTCTTACAATGATAGTCAATTTAGTCCAGTGTTGTTTTAATCCCCATTGACTTTCATTGCGTTGACAAAAACATTCTTCAAAACATCTACTTTAATATTTCACACAAAGCAAGAAAGTCATACAGTTTGGAGCAACATGAGTGTGAGTAAATGATGCCAGAATTTTCATTTGTGGGTGAACTAATCTTTTAAATACCCAATTGCAGCATTAGGATGCTTGTGTGTGTTGTTATGCAAGCTTTAGTTGAGTAGAAGGTGTAGGTAAGTTTCTGGGGCAGAAAATGAGTAGTATCATGTTTAAGAGGAGAGTCATGCATAAAGTACTGTGATGTTAGCAGAGCTCTATGTGTTTAAAAGTACAGATTTAACTGCCATAACCTTATTTATATCTCTCCTGTTCTTTCTTCATGATGATATATAATGCATGGTTTGAACTACATATCTTGTGTACAGGACAGTATGATCTGTTCTGGCTTAATTTTTAGCTCACTTGTGATGTGAGCATATGTTGTTCTTTTTATCAGTTGTTATAAAAAGGGAATAATTCTGGAATTCCGTTTGCCTTGGATTTAAATAATGACACTGGGGGTTTATTGTATGTTTTTGTATATAAAGTAAAATACGTTTACACTTGGCATTAACATGCATTCTGTATCCAGATGTTGTCCACATAGTACATTGGTAGAATAAATACCCTATTTGTGATCGATTGTACATGAATAAATCACAAAAAAATCCTGTTCTATGGGCGCTGCCATTGATAAAGTCTAAAGGAAAATTGTTTTACTCTACCTTACCATTTGAAGCTTCTATCTTTCGAACGCTCCCGTGGTAAAGGCCTATTAAATACCTAATTTAAATAATATCGTGCGGGAAACAGAAAGCCAATTATTTATTCAGATACAGAGGCCACTTGATGTGAACAAATATAATTGCGGCGTTTGATTGGTTGATGATCCGATCTGTTTGATCACATGTTAATGGTGAGTGTAAACCCAGCCTTAGCTGTTCTCACACAACTGAATGGTGACCAGGTGCTAAAAAGCATTTTGCGGATGAAATTCAGCCATTTCAATAGGAATCCGTATGCTCAGGAGTTTGCAGGAAGAGAATGGAATTTTAATTTTTGAGTGAACTACATCTTTAAAGGTTTAGTGAAAGCAGCATAATATCACCAACAGATATCAGAGACATATGCATTATTGTGTTGATTTATGATAGTGTGATGATTGGTGTTTTCCTGCTGCATTGTACACGTCTCTTCACTTTCCTTCTAGACTCCATGATGTCATCGGCATAGCAACTGCTCTCTGCACACATGAATTAGATGAATTAGTAAGAAAAACACAGAAGATATTTTTGTTTACCCTCATTGAATATGTGTTGCAGCTTCCTCCTCTCTTTGTGTGTGTGTTTGTGGGGTGGACGGATAGTCTGAAGAAGTTCTGGATTTAACAAATTGTTTTTTTTTCCTCCCAAGGAAAGGCCATCAGTTGCACTAGAATAACCTTCTCACAGCACAGACAATACACCACTCAGCTATTTGTGCAACAAAGAGGATACCATGAGAAGATTTATTCAGTGGCAAAAGATCACCACACAAGCACAAACCTCGCTTCCACACGCGTGGATGAGACTGACTCTTTCTGCGAGCTATTTTTGAAGCTAGCTTCCCCAGAATTATGAAAGAGAAGGATGACATGTATTAAATAGAAATGGGTGGATGAGATGTGGTGAGAAAAAGGAGGGGAGGAGGAATATGGGAAGAGGCTCTCTGAAACAAAGGAGATGAGACAGGGAAGTATAAAGAGGAAGATATTCATATAGTGTGTAGGTGTGTGTGTGGTGTGTGTGTGAGGGTGAAAAAGCACTGTAGAGAATATTTAACCCCTAAGCTCTGCTTTCTGGCTGTGCGGAGAGACTCTGGGAGTGTTTTGTCGGGGTTCCCCTGGTCTGCATTGTTTATCTTTGAAGGGAGCTGTTGAAACGTAGAAGGGCCCGCAGAGATTTGTAGAGCTGTGCAAGCCAAGAGCTCTACATGGACCGTGAACAAAACACATATATAATTTGACAGTCACTGTTGTTTCATACTTACACGATACTTATGAGATGGATCCATCTCTCTTGAAGTATTGGGGTCAAGATCAATCAATAATGCAGAGTTCTGGGCCTGTTGAACTGATGGACTGTCTTTTGCCTTATCAGATTTTTATATTTGTTTATTTATTTGAACAATTGGCAAATTATGCCAGTTTTAATTATGTTTATTTGTTTGTTCGTTTTTATAAACTACATTTTACCTTTTTTTATGTGCATTTTTGGCAACGCAATGAAAAATAAATGAACAAACAAAAACTATAATAAAATAGATTTAATATGTTTAATATGTACAATATAATATGTTTTTTGATAACTTCTTTTTTCTTACGCTGCCAAATATATTGATGCCACTAAGGTATTGTCACAAAGATAACATTACTAAGGTTACATTTTCTAGCTGGTTTAGATAAAAGTGTGTTTATGCATTCATAGCTGTCAGGAATCTATAAGCTATTACTGTAAATTTACTATAAAGCTGTAAATGTATGTGTAAAACACATTTTCTAAAATATTATGCCTTTATTTTTCATTTGTGTAGATATTTTATGTTGAATTTTTATTTAAAAAAAAATGATTAAATACATATTTTTTATTCATATATTTTTGCTTTTACTGCCAAAAATACTATCAGTGACTATAGGTCACTTATGTTACATTTTCTAGCTGGCTTAGAAAAGTTTGCTTATGAATTTATAACTGTCATCGAGCTATTAGCTAATGCTGTAAAATAAAAGCATTGTAATTATTTTTGAAGAAAGTGTTTATTGAAAAACATGTAAAAACATAGGTTTATATATGCATATGGCTGAATCACCTAATATAGAGCGATATCACACGACTATTTAAACAATATTTTCTTATGCTGCCAGAAATAGTAATAGTATAGCCTGACTGGAAAAATGAAAAACATCTTTATGTTGAGTAGAGTTAATTTACAGGATATTTGTGTTATTAGTAGTGAAATTATTTTGTGTTTGTGTTCACCATATGTTCACATTAAGGCAGATAATTAGAGAACATTAGGCATAGTCTTAGGAGATCAATCTCTGTCTGAATAGACAGTCTCCTCCCTCAAACCATTAATGTAAAATGAAGTCTCACAGATTGTCCCCTCATCCTCATCCTGACAGTATTGTTTATGCATGTGTCGTGTGTTACCATTAACTTTGAATTGGCAATAACTGTATTACTCTATAACCCAAATGTCCACTATGTACAATACAAGCAGATCAGGGATGAGGTAATAGATAAGTGCTTGACTCTGAATAATATCCAGCGCGACAGTAAATGCTCTCCATTGCGGCTTAATTAACATTCCCTGCATTGTCAGAGTGCAAGAGCTTTGGCTGGAGGGAATCCCTCACTTAAGAGCTTTGACTAATGTCCTCTCTAGCTGAGAATGCCCAGGTGTCTTTCAGTGTCAGTCAACCTTGATGAAACAAGGGTCTCTGTCTGAGTTTGCATGACCGCTGTTGTCTCAATGACCCAGTCTTTATGGTCTTTACTCAAGAACTGACTCTGACTGAGCTTTTTACATCTAAAGGCATTTATTTCATAATGTCCAGAAATGTCTCATTTTCTCTCTTAATGCTGTATTTTGTATTCATACTACAAGCTCCTTATTGCAGATCAGTGTCTCTGTATATATTATACACATACAGTTTTTTTTTCTTTTAATGTAAAACACATTTCGAGTAACATAAGCGGAGGACTAGTACAGGATTTGTGAGTACAGACTTGGGTGAGTTGGCTGTTTGTGCCCACTCACACTTACTGTGTAAGGATGAGTCAAGGCTTATAGCCCCTCAGCTCATGGACACGCACACACACCATGCTGTGACATCAAAGTGGAAATTTAATATTAATCTGCATATGCCTTTGGAGAGTTTATTTCTTTATTTATAAGTTGTCCTTAATATAGTCTCCCTATGAAAAAAAAACATGTTTGCTCCGAATTGGCCAGTACAACATTTTAAGCTTTTTCTAACCCTTTGGATATTTCTCTCTTCCCCCCAGGACTTTGATGATTTCATCTTTGCTTTTTTTGCCGTGGAGATGGTAATCAAGATGGTTGCACTGGGCATCTTTGGGAAAAAGTCTTACCTTGGAGACACCTGGAATCGGCTAGATTTCTTCATTGTGTTGGCTGGGTAAGTCCTTCTGTCCTTCTAAAATGACATTACTCAAACTTTTCTTTGAGTGAATATCTATCTGTCTGTCTGTCGCTAGATATACATGGTTACTATGAACTGTCGTCTTGTAGAAATTAATTACATGGCAAGCTACATGACAATTGTTTAAAAAAAAAAATCTCCTTTTATGTTCACCAGAAGAAATAAAATGTAAAGTAAATAATGACAGAATTGGGATACAGCTTGTTCCTATTATCACCTTTCTTCTGAATGAGTCACATCACACATGGTTAGCTGATGATACCTAATTTCTTAGTGTGTCTTTGTGAATGTCAGAATAATCACTTTGATCAGTGATCACTTTCTACGTTTATGTGTATGTGTGAATCTCTACTCTTAATGTGAGTAGTGAACCACTTTACTTCTCACTAAAGAGAACCACTTTAATGTGAAGCACTGATCAATAAACATTGACTGGTCAGGAAAGATCAGAAAGAACAATGATGTGTGCTTTTGAGAAAACACAAGGACTCTCCATTTCCATTCCATGAAGCTTGTCAGTCCTGACTGAATTGCATGGGCTTTATTGCCAGCTTTACTACCTCTGACATAACCTCATGTGTCTTGTTGGTAATCTCACAGGATTCTTTGTTGAGATGGAAATCAGTCCAGCATACAGAACATATGGAAGCACATTCAGAGACATCAGCCAAAGTGTGTCCACAAGATAATCATACAAGAGTGACAAACTGCTGGCTTGTTTCACCTTCTGCTTAAACATATTTCTCTCTGTTTGATATGTCTCCAGATGAAATACTTCGCGAAAATTCGCGACAGTCTTATGGTCCTCAGCAGTTTGATCATTTGTGGGACCTTCTGAAGAATCTGGCAAATGTTTGGTTATTGGCTTTACAAATAAGGACTGAGTACTAGGGTACAGCAATGTTATCATGTGGTTTACCATGGTTTTTGATATGTACCATGATTCTGAAATGGTATTCAAATGATACTCCAAGATACTTCCACTACTGTGGTATATGTCCAAAAATACAATGGTAGTACCATAATCACATGTCCAAAAACAGCAGTACTTCGAACATTTTGGTACTAGCCTACCTTGTCCAAAATCATGGCAGCACCACAATACTTGTTTGTAATGCTCTGCTTAATTTATCTTTTTGAGCTTTGGCAAAAATTGGCAACCAAAGTAATATAAAAAGAGTAATTAATTATAAGCCAGAGAACTTGGAGGCATGGTTTATATGAACGATTTGTTTTAGTTTAAAGGTTAGCATTTAGTGATTTTATTTTATTTTTCTTTTGGAGAACATTCGGACTCAATAAATCACAAGTCTAAAACTCATTTTAGCCTGCTTACTAAGTGAATAAATTGGTGCTGGTGGTTCAACTGGATGGTTTGGTTCCCAAACCCTCCTTCACTGAGACATTGTTTTGCTGAATCTTCTGTTCTTTTCTATCTGAGGTGAGCCAGAGAGCTTATACAAGTCTAAAGATCTTGGCTGCTGTGCTCTGGATCGTATGTCTTTGTGTGTTTCATCTGCAGAGACATTGAGGCGAGCCTTCTCACTTCTCAATCTTTCAAAGCAAACCCTTAGAGAATGCAGACCCTCGATACACCCCACCAAGACGAGGTATCAGTTTCAGACAACCGCAGCGGTTTGGCAAATTCTCTGAATCACTTTTAAATTAGTCTGCCCTTTTCCCATCCAGTCTTCAACACTGAGTTAAATGCACAAAACTTCCCGAATCCTACAGGGATTGTGACAGTGTCTTCAGTGGTGGTTTCAGTGTTTATTTTAATGCTCTATGAGACAGAAAAACTTTTATGATTTTTAACAAGAGATTGGGTGGTATTTTTAGAATTTATTCTAGCATACTTAGCCATAACCTTGATGGAAGTGAGTTTTATGACTTTTTCCATAATGCTCTACCAAATATTGCATTCTTTGACAAGGAACCAATATGTTATTATTTCAGGCATTATTCTCTCATGCATTTTCTCTCTACTACAGGGCTGCACAAAACTTTGGCCTAGACAGGCCAAACAAGACAAATTTGGTCTTTTCATTTTTGCTTCAATATATTTTACTGGAAAACCTTGTGATTTATGTTTAGTATTCTTAGACCAGGCCCAATAGTCTTTATCTTCTCTATTCTCTTCTCCTTCTCCTTCCTCTTCCTCATTCTATTTATTATACAACCTCTTCCTCTTCATCTTCCTCATCCTCACCCCTTCCCTTCCCTTCCCTTCCCTTCCCTTCCCTTCCCTTCCCTTCCCTTCCCTTCCCTTCCCTTCCCTTCCCTTCCCTTCCCTTCCCTTCCCTTCCCTTCACAAAATCCTTTTCACATTTTTCTTTTTTAAATCTTCCACTTCAACATTCACAACTACCTCATTTTTTATTCCTCTTCCATTTTTACATGTACTTCTGCTTCCAAATCTACACCGCCTTCTCCTCATTTTCCTCTTCCTCATCCTCTTCCCCCTTGCCCCTCCCTTTCTCTCATTTAGATTGGCTCTTTGCCAAATAAAGGTAGTAAAGGTTCTGATAGTCTGCCTGGAAGCATTACAGGTCTTTGTCTTCAGACTCTTGACAGGTCTCTGAGAAAGATTCCTCAACTCATGGAAACTTGCTGCTTCTTTTCGGTTAAACCCAGCAAGTCGACCCGAGAGCCATACCTAAGTGTGTTATTTGAAGAATATTTTTGTCTGTCCCATAATGGCCTTTTCAGATGAACTTCTTGGTGAGAAAATTATTATAATTTACTTTCCTTCTGGGTTGTTTGACCTGGCATGTATTCTGTTTCATGTAGACAGCTGTCGGTTTCTGGTCAAGTCAATAGTTCTAAGGCTAGCACAACCTGTCAACTTAATTGCCATCATTCATGTCAAGAAAGCTGACAGTTACTGTCTTCTATGTGACTGCCACCAGAACATGCTCAGTCAGACTTCTTTAGAAGCTTTCACAAGCCCATCGCTCAAAACCTTCAACAATAGCTGATGGAGTTTTTTTTTCTTTCTAACAACTGAGTTTAGAGGCAAGTCTGCTCTAAATTGAAAAGCTCCTGAACAGGTCATGACCCACATCTGCAGTGCTAATGGAGTCTCCCTGTGTCGGAATGAGGATTCCGTGCCTAGGTATAGGAGGCTTCAGGAATGCTTTTTGGCTGGGAGGCTGTTGATGACACTGGACAGCATCCAGCACTTTCATCTTAGGAGTTCTTCATCTCATATTTGTATATGAAGACGCCTGGTACTGATAACGCAGTCATTCACAGGTACTAGCAGATGGCTGAGAGCTTCCACATATCCATCAGGTCGAGATCCATTTGCAAACCTAAAAAGAAAGGACAGCAAAAACATTTGCTTTTTACTGACCTTTTTGTAACAGGATTTGGTGAAGCAAAAGCTCAGAAACTTTTTATGATGCCTTAACATTGATTTTGCATGTTTTTTTAAGTTTGAAAGACTCAGCCGTCATATAAACTGTAATTGTATGGGTTAAGATTTAAAACAACATGAGGGTGAATAGGACAAGACAAGGACAAAGCATTACGAACAAAGGTTATCAAATGTTTCCTCAAGAAAAAAGCCCGTTGCAGGTCCCCCTCATTCATTTATTTTTCTACCCATCAGAAGAACGCTCTTTCACTGAGGCGCACAGAGCAAATCAGGTTTCCTCTTCATCTATTCAAGTTATATGTCTGCATTAACTTCCATTATAATAATTGTTCTAAAACAGCGACCCTGGGCCCCAGAGTGGGTCAGTGTTGATACAGTCAAGGTGAAATAAGGAAAGAACAAAATCCCGACTTGGTGGGAAAGGTACTATTTTCTTTCTCAGACATTGTTTTTCTTTGGATTGGAAAGTCACTTGTTTGGCTTAGGTGTTGAGGTATTGTTTTGAAGAACACTTATCTGAGAAAGAGAAAGAAACTTGTCATTTTGCTGTTCTGAATCCGAGGCTAGGGGCAGATTATCCTGTTCCGACCACAGTAAATCAATCAGTCTCGTCCCATAAAAAGAGAAGAGCCCCCTGACGGCAATTGTGTCTGAGAGCTTGTTAAGAGAGAAATATATAGAAAAGTACAAGACAGAAATATAAAATTGAAGAGAAGTATTGTATGTTTGAATCTCTCTTTCTGTATCTGTTTGTGAGGTGAGATAAATAGACAAGCCCCGTGGAATCAAAATACTGTAGACATTTTGTAGCTTTTTGTCCAAAACTGTTAGCTCTGAGGCAATCTATATATGCTAGTTATTTCCTGAAAGCTAAACTGGAGGTGAATGCATTTCTATGTACACTACTGTTGGTAAGGTATTCTCTTATGGTTACCAAAGCTATATTTATTTGGCCACATGTCATATTAACAGTAATATTGTGAATATTATTTCAACTTGAAATAACCGTTTCATATTGCCAGCTTTACTACCTCTGACATAACCTCATGTGTCTTGTTGGTAATCTCACAGGATTCTTTGTTGAGATGGAAATCAGACTAGCATACAGAACATATGGAAGCACATTCAGAGACATCAGCCAAAGTGTGTTTCAGGTCAACATGTAATTTATGTCATTTGATGGCAAAGCTGGGTTTTCAGCAGCCATTTCTCCAGTCTTCAGTGCCACAATCATTCTAATATGTTGATTTAGTGTGGATTTTTTTTTGATCACAGTTGAAAACAGTTAATAGTGCTGCTTAATTGTTGCTAACATGATGCTAAACTGTGTTAGTCTTTAATTGTCATACAGATGCACTGGTTAAATTCATTTGTAGATTGTCTAAAATGACATAACGGAAATTAGACAAAGAATTTGATTCACGTGGACTGACTGAGAAAGAAAGTGAGGACAAGAGTATGTGTGCGTGTGTTGTTAAGGGTATCTTCCTTCTCTATCTTAAAGGAGAGCTGATTGTTCGGAAGTGAACCTCCTCTGAATTTCGCCTCATTAACCTGCCAGGTGGTGGAAGACACCAAGCTCTGATTGAACTGCAGCCAGGACGGCTGCTTTTGAAGACCACAAGGGACTTGGAGAGGATGGAAAGAGAGCGAGAAAAAGAGAAGCATAACGCATCTGAAATTCAGCATATTCTCGGTTGCAGCTTTTTTTCCATAAACCAAACAATCTTGCATTGATCATACAGAACAACTCTGGTTTATAACGTATGAAATGGAGTACGTCCCAAAAGAGCTGGTATTTCTAATGCTGCAGGAATTTAAATGTCTTTCAGTCCTTTCAATAGTCTGTTGTGTAGCTGTTCAAACAAGACACAACAGCACGCTAGCTCTCTCAGGTGCAGCCAGAGATCGAATCCAGCGGATTTCTTATAGATGAGGAAGGCCACATTCCTCATCCACATTTGTGCACTCACATTTTTGCTGAGTGTCCTCACGCATGACCTGTCTCTCTCCTTTACAGGCATTTTGTCCTTAGTCTCTCTCTCTCTCTCTATCCCTCTTATCCCTCTCTCTTAAATTTGTCCTTTTGTCCCTATCCATTTCGTGTTTTCCCCTTCTCTTTTGATATGTTCGTGTTTTCTTCATTCCCATTCCTTCAAATTTTGGTCTTAGTCACCAGTGTTATTATTTTTGCAGTCCAGTTGCCAGCTGGTTTCCATCAATCCCAATCAGTGCCTTCAAAGCTGTTCTGCACATTTCAGGAGCAACAAAGTCAGAACACATTTCCTCACTGCCCTGCTTGGCTAATGGGGCTCGCACTGTTTGCACGTCACCGACTTCACTCGATCCATATTTGAGAGGATGGAGAAACACCCCAGATCACGCAGCTTAATCTAAGCAGGTCACGTGACCATGAGAACATCAGCATCAGCTTTGCTTATAAACTTGATACGTATAGTGTACTAATATAGCGTACTTTAAGTTGTTGTTCGGCCAGAAACAGTTATTAAGTTTGCAATTACACGGTTGCAAGCTCACAGGCACATAGAGACACACACTTTGTTTATTTTCTACAAAAACATGCAATTCTTTTATGTGCCTCACTCCGAAGTTCACATGTGTGGAGCAGCTGTGCATGTGTTTGTTTGCGAAAGCTCTACATTAACCTTCCTTCCACCTCTCTTTGACCTAATTGAAAACGATTCAGTGTAATTGTTTGATGAATCCTGATAACTTTCGATTGATCTACAGTATGGCGTTGGCAGTTCGGCAGAAAACACGCCACTAATGTGTCTGGGCTGTCAGTGTTTATTTGAAAATATTGCTGCCCTTTTATGCTATTCTGCCATAGTAAGGGATAAATATGGAGGATGTTCATCAGTTTGAAAATTAAATAGATTTTTCACTT
Organism: Chrosomus eos; assembly: GCA_036326025.1. Classification (NCBI taxonomy): domain Eukaryota; kingdom Metazoa; phylum Chordata; class Actinopteri; order Cypriniformes; family Leuciscidae; genus Chrosomus; species Chrosomus eos. The sequence continues at coordinate 25,429,137 of CM070830.1, forward strand.
TAGGTGATATTAAAAATTCCAATAAAATCCAAAATGTGCATTAATTAACAGATCCCCCCTGCAAATGGGGGATAATGTGTCCTCATTAGTGTATGCATATATTCACATATACTGTATCTTACTTTATTAAAAGTTTAATCTCTTTTTGTTTGTGTGTTTTACAGGATGCTGGAATACTCTCTCAACCTGCAGAATGTTAGTTTCTCTGCTGTCCGAACGGTCAGAGTATTACGACCTCTTCGAGCTATTAACCGAGTGCCCAGTGAGTACAATTTCAGCAGCCATGTTCAAAATGCACTTGCATGCTTTGTATTAATATGTGTGCATGTATCAGTTTATATTGATTTACATTAATGATGAGTAAAAATGTAACGTTACATTGAAAATATTTACAAACGTGAAAAAAGTAGAATAATAATAATTTAGAAAGTGGTGACGTTCACTTTACAATAAGGTTCCTTTGGTTAACAAATTTCTTAAATACTTTAAAAAAAGTTGCATTTGGTAATATGTATTTGACCTGACCTAACATGAACTTTGAGCAGTTGTGTTTTTATTAAATAACATTAATAATGAATAATAAATGCTCTATCAAATGTATTGCTAATTGTTAATGCTAGTAAAGACATTAACTAACATTAATTAATGAAACCTTATTGGTCGAATCAGTGGTTTTAAATGTTCAAAATCATGCACAGTAATGCGTTTATATTTATATTATATGGAGATCTGTTTCTTGTGTTCTTTGAAAGAATTTTGGAAAAGTTAACCCCAAATAATCTTTTTTTTTTTACTTTAACAGTATTTTTGTATTATTTTCTATTTTTTGCCAGTGATTGAATGTTCAATAAGGTGCATTTGTATCACTTTCTGGTGTACAAAACGGGAACTTAACTCCGAACCTAATTACATTTATTAATTCCCTGCATTCAATCAAAGGGTGTTTTAAATTCTGAATGTTCTATGTTGAATTGCATTATTTAAATACTGTGGTCAATTAATGTAATTTAATCAACATTTGAAAGAGAAATGTAGCCTGGGCGCAGTCATACACCAGAGGAGTTCATGCCATTTTAGGGACTTTAGGTTTATAGATCATTTTCCTCTTCATTGCTTTTTATGGCTTCTCTCTTTCCACACACACTCGCACACAGAAATAATAATAGAGACTTGCTCACACACATTCACTCTCTTTCTAAGGCAGGGTGATGATATTTCATTGGATACATCGTTATATACCGGATGTTTTAATCACCCTCTGTGCCAAGGAGATGCCCGCGGTTCCCCCGCGGCTCTTATTTCACAAACAACCATGTCTGGCCGATCCTGCTTGATGTCCCTATTTGTGGAGGGTAGTAAAATGTATATTGAACAATGGTAGTATTTAGCTGGAATGTTTTGACTAGCCCTGGCAAGGTTTTGGTGAGGGTAATTTGTGTGGGGTCCCGTTCAGTTCTCACCCCTCTGGATATGGTTCAGTGTGTCTATCAGTCCGACAGACAAACAGCACCCATGGCCATGTTTCTCATAGTAGGCTGGGAGGGGAGTCAGAAATGGCATCCAGGTGCATGCCTTCTAGTACTTTTAGTAAACAAATGTGCATCAATTCATATCATAATTATTGCCTAGTTAATACCTGTGCCAATCAGAGACAGGGGGTGAAGTGGTAGCAGACAGCCTAATTCATCATTCAAGAGCCATCCAGACTAAATAAAGGCCTAATGTTTGCATTAATTAAGTAATTGTTTTATCTCCAGCTCGCCTGCTGCGGACCATCACTGGAAGAATGAAAAAATGCAAAAACTGGATTTTTTTTTTTACAGCACTAATCAAAACAAAAAGAGGGAACAAAAGCATAATAGAAGAACTCAAATCATCAATCATTAGACTGTCAAGCTGAAAGCTATAGCAGCATGTCATAAATATTTTGAAATTCTTTTGACAGAAAAAAGTATTAGAATAAATGACCAAGTATTGGTGGGCATTCCCACTCTACATGACAATTTTACACAAATAGGGTCTAGAAGTCTTTTTTTTTTTTGACATTCATATTTTTATTTTTTATAGTGACTAGTTTTAAGAAGCATGGGGATGAGTGCAATGGACTATACTTTCTGTATGTGTAGTCTGCTTTTTCTGTACTATATTGTTTATGCATTTATATGCTTTTAGGAAATATTGTAAATAGTTTAGAAAAATAATAATAACATATTTAGATTAAGGTGTCCTTAATTGTTAGAGTGTAATTTAAACATTTAAGTACTGATTAATATTCATTAACTACATGTACTTTTAGTTTAGTATGTAATTGTAATTATGCAAAACGTATTGTTATTACTAACTACATGTAACGTGTAACAAGGAGACTAAAAGTTTTATCGATTTTCTTTTCTTACAGTAACTTCGGTAACCTGAGCTTGTAATTTGCAGACTTGTGTCAGTTACTGTTTCACATCACCTTTTTCTATGTCCTCTATACCTCAGCGCCCTCTGTCTTTCTGTTCTCTTTGAGAAGCTGTCTTAATCAACATCACATTCTGTTGTTCTGCACACCCATGGTTTGATTGATGAAGGGACCGGCCAAAACTGTCAGTAGATGACAAACATGTTCCCTCACAAATCAAAATACTCAACAGTACTGTGATGTACAGCTGCCTCACTCTGCCTTGTCTTTGGTGTGCAGGTGTGCGAAGCGATCTCTTAAAAGGTCTGTAATATGTAGACCACTATGTGCCCTTTAAATCCCCCTAGAAGGTGGATTAGTCTGTCAGAAAGTCTAGAGCTTTTTACACTTCATCTTGTGGATTAGAATTCACCATGATTCCGCCGTTGAGGGCGGTTGGAGGTTAATTGGAAAGCCGCCTCGCTGCCCACTTGTGTATTCTATTATTATTTGGGGGGAGGAACAGCATCATGTCAAGTGTCCGCCAGTGGTGATGGTGTGGTCATCTTTTTCAGAAGGCCAGCAGTAATTGGAGTGGTGGACATGTAGCTTGGTAAAAGACATGAGGGCACTATTGGAGGGAAAGAGATGTAGACAGAAAGATAGGAACTGATAACTCTGCCTATCACATGAGGGACTATTTTTATGAATTATGGAGATGAGAGTGAGGCAGTGCAACAGAAAGTGAATCACACAGTGAATTAGACTGTATAATTTGTGTAATCTTGTGTGATTTATAAGAGAAATGTGGACCAGTTGGGTGGCTTGACCTTTCACTATTCTGATGGATTAAACAACAAAGCAAAACAAAACATAATCTTTTTAACGATGTATAAAATGGATGTTTGCCCTTCATACCATTTGGGATACATTTCAAAAATAATGATATGAATCAATTATTAAAAACAATGAAATTGTTTGTGGCCTCCCTGGAATTTTAAAAATGTAATACAATTATGAAATATGCAATAAAGGCCTAGGGTGGGTCAAAAGTTTGGTTTCATTTTGAATTAATGTTTCACCAAGGCTGCATTTATTTGATTAAAAATATAAATAATTAATAATAAAAACCTCTATTTTAATATATTTTCAAATGTAATTTATTCTTGTGAATGCAAAGCTGAATTTTCAGCATCATTACTCCAGTCTTCAGTGTCACACGATCTGTAATCATGTGACAAATCATTCTAATTCATTAAATCATTCTGATGATTTGCTCCTCAGTTATTAATAATGGTTCTCTTTATTATCTGTTAAAATGTATTTTTTTTCTGCTTAATATTTTTATGTGAAATCATGATACATTGTTTTGTCGGGATACTTTGATGAATAGAAAGTTCAATAGAACAGCATTGCATTTCAAAATTGATAAGAAGAAAGTCTTCAGCACCAAATCAAATGCATATTAGAATGATATCTATAAGATACATTATACTATATATTTTATATTGTGTGTGTGTGTGTGTGGGTATATGTGTTATGGCAACGCAGATGAAGTATGGATTTTATTTATAGTGCAAAAGCGCATCATTAACCCATGGAATGGATGGATAGAAGCCTGGAAGTTTTTAGAGATAAATCAATATGCGATTACATTACTGTTAGATATCTATTTAGCATCAGGCTATTCATTTTACCAGCGTCGTCTCAATGAGCTCTGTGTGATGCAGAAATGAAATCAGTGGTTTGAGTGTTGTCCTTTTACAACCTTATTGAATTAATATTGAGAAGATTAAGCTTCTCATCTCTTTAGTTAAGTCTTCTGCCAAGTATCAACACCCTTGTGTTAAAACGTTTCAGCTGAACAACAGTGGAATAGACCCCTGTGTTTATGTGGCGTTCATGTAATTTTATTTAAATGTACAGAGAAGCTGCTCTTTTATTATCTGTGGAGGCTTATGAGAAATAAATAGATAGCATGGTTATGATTTCTTTTCCCCCTGTGCTTTGTTATTGAGCTTGTTTGGTGCATGTGGAGGACTCCAAAGGGCAGAGGGATCCCAGGAGTCTTCTTCATAACACAGGGACCCGAGCACATTGTGTGGCCCTGGAGACTTTCTCTTTTAACATAATAGAATGGCTATGGCAGGATATTTACAGTCTCCCCTTGGGAAATACTCTCTCTCTCCTAAATGATCTTTCAGGAGGAGTTTATAAATGAGTTAAGCCACCTGCATAGAGCGAGACCTTTGCATTAGTGAATTGCTTTAGACTGACATAGCTGAGTCAGATAAGGAAACGGGTAAACAAGGAGTCTTTTTGGGGAATATTTTTCATTTATGTCATTATGGGTGTCAGCGCAGTGATAAGGAAAATAAGGACTGGCATCTGTGGGATAGTCATATAAAGGGGAAGTATGCCATTTTTTTAATGTCCTGCCATTTTCATAGAAATAAAAATAACAGTAAAATAATAAATTAAATTCATTTTTCGAATGTAATTTGTGTATGATTTAACACTTTAAAAAAATCAGCTTTTGACTTGTGCTTTTTATTGCAAAAATGTAAATGTCCATTCATTTATAAATGCTTATAACATGAATTAAACAAACCATTTTTTTAATAAAAAAATATATATAACCAAAATTTATGGTTACTTTTTTTAAGACATTGATAATCAATTTCATGGTGGTACTTATCCTCTATAATGGTTTGGTTTTCAACATTTTGTTGGCAAAGTTGATGTTTGAGAGGTCTATAATATCTGTATACCTGTCAGAATTCCAAATAATTTAAATGACAATTTCCCCGATGGTGCAGGACTGCCTTTTAAATAGACCAACCACTATTTAAAATCTGCCATTATTGTTCATGAGGCGCAGCCAATAGTAAACGCCATGACGACTGTTGAATCTGACACTGCTAATTTTGCGTACTGTTATATATTTTGGAAAGTGACACAATTCAATGACTAACATATTCATACACATACATACATAATTTGGAAAATCATAAAATGAGTTCACAAGTGACATTAACGCAGAATGTAGACTAAAGTTAGCTCAATCTCATGCTCAGACAGTCCATTATCGTATTGTGAGGAAACTCAACTTGGCACGGATGTTCCATTTGTCAGTCTTAAGGGACCAAGATTCAAGAAGGTGATTTTCTCCAGGAAATACCTCCCTGTGGGGAATTACCTCTCAATTTGTAAGGGACACAGATATGTGCCGCTGTCACTGATTCAATGCTTGTTAAGCCCTGACTTGGCAAGCTTAGCTAAATTGCTGTGCTGGGGTGAACTCCACAGTCATTTGGAGTCACTAATGACCGAAGTTAGGAAGTGATTTTCTGTGCAGAAATCTCAGAGCAGTGGATTATCCACGAGAAACACATCGTAATTGGACGAAACGCTCCGCATTTCAGAGACCTCAGTTGTTGTTCTGAACTCACCACTTCCTAATTACAAGTTAATATATACACGCTGATAAACACTTGCAAAACGACACTGCGTTTCCTAACTTCCTAAATATTTTAAGGCCGTGTTTCTATCAGGGCGTCTCATTAGAGAAGAGTGAATTTTAAGAGGCTGAAACCCATCTCGAAGAGGACGGCTTTGAGAAAAAGCAGCATCTGCACAATACTGAGCTCTGTAAACCCACACAGCACAGAGACATTTTATGTGATGACACGGATCTTCTATTGTCATTCATTCCTGTTAATGCCTCACTGCTTATCGCCACTCACTCTTCCTCCAAATGTGGAAATTGCAGCCGGCCACAGTTATCACCCACAGACTGCAGGCTGCCAGGGAGCACCGTGCTCCACCAATTACCCGCCAAACCCTGAACAGGAAATCATTTCCATCATTTATGCTTCAGTCAGCTGGCATTGTGGTTTGACACAGGGCAGATATATGGGAGAAGCCAGGACAACAGTGTCTGAAAAACTGGATATCAGCAGAGATTTTTACTGGCACGTATAAACAATCTGTACTGTAGGTCTACAATGAGCCTCCATAACTGTGAAGAGCAACCGTTTGTTCAGTGCATTATAGCACTATAGTTTCATATGTTTAATGAGAGCAATATGCTTGTGGCAGTATCTTTTTATCATAAAAATGTTTGTGTGTCTGTGTGTGAGGGATGAAATAATACTACAATTGCTCTTTCATTGTGTTGCAGGTATGAGAATCCTGGTGACGCTTCTGCTGGACACTCTCCCCATGCTGGGCAATGTGCTGCTGCTTTGCTTCTTTGTTTTCTTCATCTTTGGGATTGTGGGAGTCCAGTTGTGGGCCGGGCTTCTCCGCAACCGCTGCTTCCTCCCTGAAAACTTCTCCCTGTGAGTGTGATGGCATGGGCTTTAGTATCAAGGTCACGATAATAATTTACAAGTGACCTCAGGAGTCATGAAATGATGAGGGTTATAATGTGAAAGCACATTATTGTAATGATGAAAGGCCAAATGTCAACACCAGATCTATTCAAATAGGATTTCACGGGCCTACACTGTCAGAAAAAAAGGTACAAAAGCTGTCACTGGGGTGGTACCTTTTCAAAAGGTACACTTTTGTTCCTTTTAGGTACTAATACGTTCCTTTTAGGTGCTAATATGTTCCTTTTAGGTGCTAATATGTACCATTAAGGTACCAATATGCACCCTTTAGGTACAAAAGTGTACCTTTTCAAAGATACTGCCCCAGTGACAGGTTTGGTACCTTTTTTTCTGACAGTGTACAGATTGAAAACAATAATGAGCAATACATAAATGAACAAAAACAAACCTGTCTATCTTTACAGATCTGTCAATCTATCTGTCTAGATAGCAATTTGAATCGGTTTTACTTTTTATGCTTTTTAGCTTTTTATTTACTTTGAGTATTAGTGTGTTGTCCATTTTATGTTACACAACTTACCCTTACTCTTGTGCGCTCAAATAAAAAAAAGTATAAAAAAGTATAAAATGTCCATGAAATGTCCACAAAGGTAAAAAAAAGGGTCTCACAGGGCCTATTGGAAGTGATTTCCTTCCAGAAATCCATAACCATGTAGTAGACATTATCGTATATTAAATGAATCATAAAAAATGAACTACTTTCGTCATCACTACTTCCACAAATTCTCAACCATGAATTAATTCCTTTTGTTTACTATCTAGCTTTGTAAACCCCACAGCTATCATTGCACTAAGAGCATGAATTAGACCCCATGGATTCACGGCCTGGCACTGCGTTTTGAAGGAATCGACTGCCTCACAGAGATTGGCTTGAAGCTGTGATTATGTAACATTAAGACGGTCTTAAACTGTTAAATTGCTCTTAAGAAATAAATATTTCAAGGGGCAGGGTTCTTTGAAAGGCTAGGATTTGTCCCAATGGGTAATTGAAGGTACTTGTGCAGCTAATTCACCATGGCACTTTCTCTCTGAGGTGAATTTGTGTTGACAGACGGCCCAATTATCCAGTGTCAGAACCAAACGCCATTAAAGCTAGGCCTTGCTCAATCGCTTTTCTACTGGAGATAGTTACCGTTGATCTCGCTGCAGCCTGACTGCTGCTTAAATGGGTGTTTTCCCATCCCTAGGAGAAACTGAGGCTGAGGACTGAAGTCTTCATTGCCTTAGTTATTGCTCAGTGCACATTTGATTTGCATTTATTTGCATGAAATGTTTGAACTGTGTGTCTATGCATTGCATACTTTTGTGGTAAACAAATATCCTGGCCAGTTGCTGCACTTGAAATGATTGCAAATGAGGACTAGAGCTGTCAAGCTGGAAAATGACCAAAAAAATAATAATAAAAACAATCATAAAAGGGGTATATATGAAGGAAACACTACATTTTAAGTTTTCTGAAGCATAGTATGATTTGTGTGAGGCACATACAAAAATTTGTTTTTCATGAACTAATCATTTGGTAACACTTTAGTTTAGGGTCAAATTCTCACTATTTGCTTATCAGTATTACTAGGATATTGGCTGTTTATTAGTACTTATAAAGCACATATTAATGCCTAATTTTGCATGACCATATTTACGTCCTCCTACCCAATACCTAAACTTAACTACCTTACCAACTATTAATAAGCAGTAATTAGGAGTTTATTGAGTCAAAAGTCATAGTTAAAAGTACTAGTTAATAGTGAGAATTGGACCCTAATCTAGAGTGTGGCCAATCATTCTTCTGACATGGATATTCTCAATTACCTGGTTCGATCCAGTTCACATTACCGGTCTGAATGATTCATTCACAAGTTAATTTCACTGACTCAATGATCCAATCTAAAGATTTTGGTCTGTTCATCACATTAAGGTATTTTAAGACACTTTAAATATAGTGGAAGAGTGGTACGGATACTATATGATACTTTTGAGTTCTGTGTCCCATTTTTTAAGCTTGAAAGCCTCACTGCCCTTTCATTGTAATAGCATTTTTCAAAATGTGTTTTCTCTAAAACTTAAATAAGCAATTACATTTCAATTTTTGCATAAACTATCACTTCAAGAAATAATTCTAGATAAAAACAAACTCTGGGCTCTATCTTGCACCCAGCGCAATTGACTTTGTACACCGACGCATGTATCATTCCTATTTTGCACCCGCGCAAAGCGGGCTTTTCCCTCCACAGACGCACGTTGGTAAACTAGGAAATGAACTTGCGCTCCCTGGGCGGGTCGGCGCAAAAAGGAGGCGTGTTTCGGCGCAAACATTCCCTAGTGCTATTTTGCAGTTCCAGAAAACAATTCCCCCAAATGACCAAAAAAAACCTGGTCTAAAGTCAGTGGCGCGTTGCGCGTTGTTCATAATGCTATTTTAAGCGCGCATGCTTAGCCATAATGTAACGGGTGCACAACACACATACACTTTGATTCTCTCATCAACACAGATGCAGCAGTTTTTATTTTTGCAAATCATACATTATAACAAGGAAATATATTACCATACGAGGGAAATCAGTGTGGTGTCCATGAAGATGTGAAAAAATAGGCATAAATCTAGCTTACACATTTACCAGTGTATATTGGTAATTTTTCAGGCAAATGTAGTAATGACGGATCAGACCTGTTTGCCCAATAGTGGCAAGACACATATGTATATAAGGACATCTGACAAATTAGTTTGTCCGTCAAGAACTAGGGAAAAAAATCTGAAGACTGCGAAATCACCTTTACCATAATGTAAGTACATTAAAAACCTTACTCTTTAACTTACCAGTTAAGTTGAGCTTTCTCATAATTTTTTTCTATTGATTTGGGTGGGTTTGTCCCATCCCCAATGTCACTTCTCTTTCTTTTACGGCCCTGACGAGAACATCGATATCCTCGGCTGTGAACCGATTCTGAAGCGCGCCTGGTGCGCGCGCCATAATAATAACAATCCGCCATGCAACATGCGCACCTTTTCTTAAAGGGTATGTTGGATGACGCTTTGATTGGTTTATTTCACGTTATGCCCAAACCACACCTATGAATAATGAAGCTACTTCAGACCAACCTCTTTTAGATTTGCGCCAGGCGCAAGATGCATTTATCCTGCCGGGAAAATAGCAACAGCGCCGGGATCCGCCCACAAAGTTACTTGCGCTTTGCTCTTTGACACTTGCGTTTCAGATCGTGCGCTGGGTGCAAGATAGGCCCTCTGACTCGTATTGTTATCTTTTGAACAGGCCTACCAGTCTAGACTTGCACAAGTACTACCACACAGAAAACGATGATGAAAACCCATTTATCTGTTCTCAACCACGGGAGAATGGCATGCGCCTGTGCACCTCCATCCCCACACTCCATGAGGAGGGCCGACAGTGCCAGCTGGACATGGCAGCTTACAATAGCACAGACAACACCACCTGCGTCAACTGGAACAAGTATTACACCAACTGCTCTGCTGGAGAGGTCAATCCCTTCAAGGGGGCCATAAACTTTGACAACATTGGTTATGCCTGGATTGCCATCTTTCAGGTCTGTTATATGTCTTCTTTTATTGATGATGCTATGAACTTACACAAAGACCTATAAAAACACGTACAAATGCCTTAATATGACAGTTTAGTCTGGTTGCACAATAGATTGTTACCATATAGGTTGTAAAGGTATTAGAGATTCGATACTGAATATTTAGCTATTTTTTTCTGTTTATATTACCAGTGACATCATCTAATGCTCAAATTAGTCTCTAAAACACATATAATTTAATAACAATGTTAAAATATAATCTTTAGCAAAAGTGAATGCCAATTTTTTCCATACTGTACGGTACATTATAATGCTGTGATGCCTAATCACTTGCAGCATTTACAACTATTCAATTGATTTATTTGATTTATTTGATTTACACTAAAAAGTAAAGAATTTTAATAGCAGCCAAAAGATGAAAATTAGGTGTATTGGCCAATATCAGTGCTTTCCTACAATTTACTGTTAAGATATGGCTTCATACAGCCACCAAAATCTGAGGCACTTTGATCCAACAGTGACACATGCAATTCACTAATTAATCCAAACTGAGACTAAATGTATTATCTTGAACCCAAATGTGCTTTCCTCACATTCCCTGACCATTCAGTGATATTTTAAATGCCTGACACTGTTTAAATATTAAAGCTTATTTGCCCTGGGATTTTAGATTAGCTCTTTTAGAGTCTGGCTTGAAGACAATTGCAGGGATCAGTGGTCTGTATAAATCTTTTTGTGTTCTTTTATCACAAAAGGTTGATAATGTTGTAATTATTCTACATCTGACAGTACAGTATGTGCCCACTGATACTAATCTAAAATTGAATTAAACATTCACTTTGCATGTTTACAACACACCAAAATAGAAATCTATTAAATATTTAGAAGACTGTCATGTACTGAACTGTAGAATGGCCCGATGACTTAATCCTCTTTTTGCAAGCGGCCAATTCTGTGGCTAGGCGCTTAATTTTTAGTGTCTAAAAATGAATTAGCTGTCTGACAGCCCTTCATCCTGCTAGCACACCCAATTGCCCTGTAAATAGCAAGCAAAGTGCCTTTCATTTCCGGTTTTGCCTTTCCCTGTTATTCCCTAATCTGTGACAGATTAATCAAAGGGAATGAAGAGTGCATGCTGGGTAGGGTGTCCCCCCTGAGCATAAGATATCTGTATTGTCGACCTAATCATGCATGCTTGAGTACAGAAACGAAAACTGATCATGGGAGCATATAATCAGAGATTATTTATGCTTTTAGTTTGCATGTCACTGTATTGACATTAGGCACCTACCAATGTTTTTTTCACACTTGAGGTTGATAATCGGTATCTAGAGTTCAAGAGTAAAAATAGTTTTATATAAAAATAATGTACTTTATAAACTGCCTCTCATGTGTATAAACTGCATAAGCTGCACTGGATCACTTTGTTCTTTCCTGTAGGTTATTACTCTGGAGGGCTGGGTGGACATCATGTACTTTGTTATGGATTCACACTCCTTCTACAACTTCATCTACTTTATCCTCCTGATAATAGTGAGTGACTTTGGGCTGAGCTGGGCAGACCAGGACACATTTATGAGAGTGATACCTGACCAGGCAGACTACCCTATACTGTCTCTGGTGTAACTGTGCTCAGACAAACTTAGACAGCTCACTAGACAAAGACAAGAGAATCATGTTTTAAAGATAAAAGTTATACATGAATTTTGAACAATACCAGTTCTTGTCTCAGGACAACTTTGATGAACTTTTTTGATCCGCTTCAGTGGACTACTGTATAGTGAATTGGAAATCAGTGCCAAAAAAGTAGTTGCAGTTGTATTTGTCTATGACATGTAATGAATCATGTTCTGTTTAAGCCTTCTACAGAACACAAAAGAAAAGATTTTGAAGAATGTTGGTAAGCAAAACTGGTCTGACTACCATTTATGGACAAAAACCACTGAAACATTTCTCAAAATGTTTTCTCTTGTGTCACACAGAAGAAAGTAAGTCTGTGGCGTTATTCTGAACTTCCAATCTGTTAATTTCAAATCCTGTTAGCTCAGAAAATAACCATCGATTTTATACTTGCTATTTTTGTCATGCCATCATTTCTCGTTGTTACAGTAACAATGTTGTTAATGAGCAGTGAAGCTCTCTCCGTTAATGGTCTACTCCACTCCCTCCACTGTTTTTCAGGTGGGCTCGTTCTTCATGATCAACCTTTGTCTAGTTGTCATAGCGACACAGTTCTCTGAGACCAAGCAACGGGAGAGTCAGCTTATGAAGGAGCAGAGAGTGCGCTTCAGGTCCAACGCCAGCACGCTGAATAGCTTCTCTGAGCCAGGAAGCTGCTATGATGAGCTCCTTAAGTACCTAGTCCACATTATTCGCAAGGGCATCAGACAAATCTGCCACCTCATCCGGGTCGCTGGTCGTAGGGCAGGGCTGCGGGTATGCGCTTCTCCACCGCTGGAACCGCCCCCTACGAAAAGACGTCGCCAGAAGCAGCGCCAGGGATCCGTCCGACACGTCATGCACCATCATCACCATCACCTCCACCATCACTACCATCTGGGCAATGGAAGTGTTCGAACCGATGGGGGCAGAGAGGTGGACAACGGTTCCCAGAGTGGCAATGTCAACAACTCTGGGCGTCTTATGCTACCCGTCATTATCCCTCAGCAGGAGCCCTTTTGTGGGTCTCTGGTCCCAAGCTGTGCAGAATCTATGCATAGTGTTTATCAGGTTGCAGGCCACCTTGAACCGCTGCGCTTCGGCCCCTCACCTTCTCCCACGGTGCTCCAGTCATATAAGAGGAACTCAGTGCCATTTGCAGCTCCAGTACATAAGAACTACCCCACGTTACAGTCATCTCTGGCCTTAGAGCAGCTCAGACAGAGAATCCTGGAGCCAGGAGGAAGCAGTTGTACTGCTAATGTCCTTACCAACCTAAACATACCCCCAACTCCCATCAACACCTCACAGTGCCTGGTGGAGACACAAGGTCCTCCTGGTAAATGGATTTTAAATGGAATTACTTAAGCTGAATGTGCGACACACATGAGTTTAGAGTAAGACTAGGCAGTGTGAACAAAAAGCACTGTATGAGTTATTTAATATTTTATTCATATTATCATCATGGTAATACTATAAAATATAGTTACATTGGTTGGAAATTCAACCCTGACATGTCTATTCGATAATCTAGTTAGAAACTTCATTCAATTTTTCTCATGAAAATAAAAATATATTCAAAGATTATTCAAAGCAAATCAATAAGTTTGGCATCAGGGCAAAAACAGCTGTGTTGTCTCTCAATCTTTCATCCTTTGATGTGATGTACATAGTTTAGCAATTTTAGCTATTAAAGCAACTTAAAATGTGTAATAAATGAATGAAAAAATTAAAATGTGTGTAGATGTAAATGCGGAAATTATGATACATGTATCATACATGTATTTTTAAATATTTAGTTTTGGCAGAATTGCTGAAAATTGAAAAACAATAAACCAACCATAAACTAAAACCATAAAAAAAACTGATCTGCAGTGGTATAGTGTTACAATACACCTTATATTATTTTATATGATGTGCATATATTTGCATATTCCAACTATTATATCAAATGAAGTGTTTTTATTTACAATTTTAACAGAAATGTTTTTTTCTGATGTATTTCTGTCTTATACATTTCAGGCAAGATCATCTGCAAGGATGCCCTCATGAATAGCAGTGGCCCAAACGTAGACACCACTTTGACCTTTGACCCTGAGACGTGTCCGTATTGTGCCAAATCGATGATAAATGACTCCGAGGGAATGGATGGGAATGAGATGGCAGACTCTGACAGTGAGGGAGTGTATGAGTTCACACAGGATGCCCATTATCGGGACAACAGAGATCCCAACAAAAAGAAGAAGTTTGCATTAGGAGCTCGAGCAGCAAAGGTGGTCCATTTCTGGAGGCTGGTGTGCGACACTTTTCGTAAGATCGTGGACAGCAAGTATTTCGGACGAGGAATAATGATCGCCATTCTCATTAACACACTAAGCATGGGCATCGAGTTTCATGACCAGGTTAGTGCATGGCTCTATGCTGTTCTCACTGATTTGATATCTGGAAACCCACAAGATAAAATTATGTTTTTGCCTCGATGTTAATTCCAAGTAATTGCGTCTTTATACATCACTACATGGCTTCATACCTCAAAATTATTGCTACTTTATCAATTGTTATAATTTCTCGTAACCATCTTCATATCTCACAATTGTGTATTTAAATGTAATTGTGGTTGTAAATCTAATAAACCGTACTTTATACACTACTGTTCAAAAGTTTGGGGTCAGTACGATTTTAGACAAATTTACAGCATAACTTTCAGTAATTATTGTGTACCTATTAAGTATTATAGAACTAAGGGGTACTTATTCTACTATTATGATACAACAATCTTACATTTGGAAGCAATGTAGGTACCTTTTTGAAATAATGGTGTACCAATACATACTGTATAGGCTTTTTAAAAATTAGTTTTTTTTTTTTTTTGATAGCAAAAGTGGAGATTTTTAAGTTTGGGCGTACATGTTTCAAGGCAAGAAAAGCTAAAACTAGCTTTTTTTTTTAAGTACTGGGAAATATACTCTTGTTCCATGTAGTTACAGGGTAAGTGGTGCTTGTTACCTTCTTGTTCCATGTAGTTACAGGGTAAGTACAATAGAAATACATACAATCTAATATCACTGACTTGGAAACATTTATTTGAAAAACAACTTATTACATTTGGTCTGAGGTGATAATATACAGTTTAAAAATTTAAAATATTGTAATTTATTTTACAAACACATATCGTTTCACTTCAGAAGACATTGATCCATCCGTTGGGGTCGTATGGTTTACTGTAGTTATTCCAGTATGTGCTGTTTGATGCTCCAACTTTTAGAGAGATGTATTTTTTTATTTTTCTAAAAACCTTCATTTGTGTTAATCTGAAGAAGGAAAGTTGGCATGAGGGTAAAAGATGAGTAAATGGTGAGGACGTATTTCTGGGTGTACTGCATTTTCTTTGAATACATACAGAATAGCAAAAGACATGATTTCTTCTTAAGATTTATCAGTGGAAAGAAAGAAGAAAAAGAAGAGGAACACAAGGAAGAAGCCAAGCAAGAGAAAAAAAGGGGG
Organism: Chrosomus eos; assembly: GCA_036326025.1. Classification (NCBI taxonomy): domain Eukaryota; kingdom Metazoa; phylum Chordata; class Actinopteri; order Cypriniformes; family Leuciscidae; genus Chrosomus; species Chrosomus eos. Next base: position 25,444,635 of record CM070830.1, read on the forward strand.
ACAAAACGTGCTTTTTGATAAAAAAGAGCGGTTTTAAATTAAAAGTGTTGTAAATCTGTTTTGAATTAAGTTGTTTTTCAAATAAACGTTTCCGAGTCAGTGATATAAGATTGTGTGTATGTATTTTTATTGCACCCTGTAACTACGTGGAACAAGAGGGTAACAAGTATCACTTTCATTTACAGCCCGCAATGTCACACTTACCCTGTAACTACATGAAAGAAGAGGATAACAAGCACCACTACATGAAACGAGTATCTTTCCCCAATATTTAAGCAAAAGTTGCAATAATTTTAGCTTTCAGTGCACTTTTGTTTAAAGATTACTGTATAAATGCATATATACAGTATGTACCCTGTAATTTTTAAAAAGCCTATACAGTTTTTGTATACCATTATTACAAAAAGGTATGCAGTGTATGCTCTTGCTAAATTGCTCCCAAATGTAAGATTGTTGTATCATAATAGTAGATTACGTAACCATTAGTTCTATAATACTTACAGTATAAATCATTTTTTAATTCTCCTGGTTGTTACCCCTTTATTCTCCAAACTATTACATATTGTTCCCTTATACTTACATGGAAGTATTTTATAGGTACACTATAATTAACGAAAGATACACTTTAAAATCGCTTTAATTATGCAGTAATTTCCGGGCTGTAATCTAAAGTGTTACTAGTATTTTATTCAGCAAGGATGCATTAAATATATCAGAAGTAGGCCGTAAAGACATTTGTAATGCTACAAAAAATGCTACGAAAATTCAGCTTTGTTTAAATACATTTTAAAATATATTAACGTAGGAAACGGTTATTTTAAATTGTAATATTATTTCACAATATTCATGTTTTTACTGTATTTTTGATCAAATAAATACAGCCTTGTTGAGCATAAGAGACTTCTTTCAAAAACTTAATAACCAATCTTACCGACCCCCAACTTTTGAACATAGTGTATGTCATAATTATTCACATTTATATTGTTTCAATGCATAATAGACCGCTCTGCCCTCACTGCCCTTTCCTGCAGTATTACGGAATGCAAGCATGTTTTTGTTGTTTAGCATTGTAGGGGTAATTCACCATACTAGAGAATGAGCACGAGTCTGAGGGCTGCACTGAAGAAAAAAGGGCAACTGGCACACATCTGAAATTCATTGTACTGTGTTTACACAGTGTGCTCGCATGCCTCACAGTCTTCCAGATCCTTTGGAGAGCACACACCACAGTTCATGCCCCCCTCGCTCGTGATTGAAGTCGTAACTCAGGGCTTTGACATGAACAACTAGGAAAATGATCAGTATTTTATGAGACATTGCAACTTTGAAGGATGATAAAGTGATATATAGAGTTTTGTATTTTGCACTGAAAATGGTGATTCTCAGACAAGAAAACAACATTTATCATCACTGACTCTGATTAGAATGATTTATTCTGGTAATTTGAGAGTTATTCAAAAAAATATGAAATAAATGGGAGCGTCTGCTGGCATCCAGGAGTGAATATGCGGGCGATGTAAGAATTTTGGTTCTCTACCTCTTGGACTCAAGTAACCACCCTACCAAACGTGAATGTGTTTTATTAGATATAGAGTCATCACATGAATTCACTGGATGAAATTTTTGGGGGCACCAAGCGGGAGCAACGTTTCTCATTTGTCCCCCCTCACTTTGACCCTGGATGGAGGTAAACTCAAAAGTCTTGAGTCAGAGAGACTGCATTTAATTGACCACAAATACAGTAAAAACAGCATCCATTACCCCAGTCTTCAGTGTCACATGATCCTTTAGAAATCATTTTAATATGCTAATTTGGTGCTCAATAAACATTTCTTATTGTTATCAATATTGAAAATAGCTGCGCTGTTTAATATTTATTTGTGAGGGTTTTTGTTTTAGGATTCTTAGACGAATAGAAAGTTAAAAAACAGTTTCTATTTTAAATATATATATAAATATATGTTTACTTGCTGAATAAAATGATTCCTTTCTTAAAATAAAAAACATTAATGTACAGTATATTTTAGCGTGAGAGTATGGTGGACCTGTAACAGAAATGGGATCTAGTGCACTGCTTTCCATTGTCTATACTTGTCTCCTTCGTTGTTTGCAGTAGTCTGAAAGAAGCTAGCGCACACTCACAGACACACAAACACACGGATGGCATTCCTCTTCCCCTCAGGACTTCTGCTTCTTTTGTCTCTCCTCTCATTTTGTTCCCTGTAAACTCCCGGGGAATTCTGGCAGTGAACGTTGTCTTTACGGCGCAGTCCATCTGGAGAATTGGAGACTGAGATAGAGCAAGAATTTGGATGCATAAGGTCACTTGGGTTTTTTTGATCCCCATAAAACTTCCAATCTGGCTAATTGCATCTGTTCATTCCTAAAGCTTCTATTGCCTTTTGTCTTTCATACTTGTCTGTGCTCCTCTCTTCCAATTACTGACATCCTGCTTTACTTTTTAAACCCACTTTGCAATGAAGAAGAAGCTTTCGAAATGCAACAATTCTAGCTTTGTTTGCCAATCCTGGGCTTAAAATGTTACTAGTAGGGTTCAAAACATTATTTAACGCTGTGTTGTTCAGTTCTGTTATTCCATTGAGCGGTAAAGATGGAAAAATCACACATTGCTGGATGAAGTTAAGATCAAGTGGAGTTTCACAGAGTGTAGCCAAAGGGGGGAATATGTGAATGACTGAAAAAAACAGGCAGAAGAGGTTTTGCTACATTGATCTGAGCAGTGTTCTGTGCAGCCTCCTTCCAGACCCCGCTCTGTGTTTCTTGGAGAGGAGACATGTTGATCGCTTGATCTTACGCATGAAAACCACACAAAACTTGACCACATGGCAGCTATTTACAGAGCTGAAGTGTGTGCTTTTTATTTTAGAGGTTAAAAATAAATCCACAGGCACATCTCCATCTCTCTTTTCCATCAGATTTCAGATTCTACCTTTCGCCTAAGTTGTTCAAAAGCTACTCAGCCCATTCTGTTTAGTTTATTTCTTGGCGTGGCTGCTGTTTCCCTTCCATTTCGAGCAATATATCTTCAACTGTTTTAGCCAAAAAGGGATATTTGCCTCCTATAATATTGCACCCATACAACCAGGGCCTAAAATGAACACTCATCAAGCGCCAAATGTGAGTAAAATTAGGTGTTGGTGAGTATATGAAACAATGCCAGTTGACGGTAATATTTTTATGCATTTAATGCAGTGTTGTCAGAACATGAATGTGAACAAATGTGAACGACGCTCGAGACAGTTGACGGGCAAGTGCTGCATCATCCCAAAAGTTTAAGCCTTGCCAATTTAAATATTCAAGCGCAAGAAGACGTGAAAGGAAACTCGATTCGCTACTCGCTATGTAAGAATATATGTGTGCAAACAGCCGAAGTGCACCTAGAAATCTGCATCAGACAATCTGCAACTTTCACGTCGTCTTATACTTGAAAATGTCCGTATTGGCGAGTATCCACATAAACATAGTCAGTTATGTCTTAAGTGAACATGAACAGTTGAGAACACGTTTCAGGATATTGGATCCGTGCATTAGCTCTTAAAGTGACAGCAGCCTAATATATCTGCTGCCATCTGTCCTTAAGGTTAATCAAACAACAAAAGGCAAAGAAAAATTACTTACTGCTCTTGACTAAATAACTATTATAACTTTAAAAATAATTAATCTATGTTTATGTTGTACAGTGAAAACATATGGCGCTTTTCCACTGCATGGTACGGCTCGGTTCGACTCAATACGGTTCGACTCGCTTTAGCTCGGTTGCTTTTCCACTGCAGTTAGTACCCCTTCAAAGTGGGTGAGACTGATCGTTACACTGTTTGTAGGTCCGGTGATAGCCGTGTGCGGCTAAGCTGAGCTACTTCTTGGAACACTTTTTCATTCCGTTTAGCAGCTAGCCCCATCCAGCCTCGCTGGATCCGCTCCTCGGCAACCAACGAGAGGAACGTCTGCAACTCGACCACGAATCAGCCATTTCTTTTTTAAAGTTTTGATCTCTTTTTTTTTTTCAAGAAAGTAAACAACAGGTGCTACCGCGTTGGCTGTTGTCTACTGGTTATTTAAATCTAGCTAGCAGGTTTAGTGTCTCGTGTCGCAAATCCAATGACGCTGGTAGTGACGATTCTGTCTCTGACCAATCAGTGATCTGCAGTGTTTCACATCACATTTTAGTACCGGTACGGTACGCTTGGAACCTCAACAGACCAGGTACCATTTAAAGCGAGCCGAACCGTACCGTACCGTACCGTCCATGCAGTGGAAAAGCACCACAAGTGAGCCGTACCGAACCAAACCGTACCGTACCATGCAGTGGAAAAGCGCCAAAGCGTGCCGTACCGAACCGAACCGTACCGTACCATGCAGTGGAAAAGCGCCAATACAGTATGTAGTGTTCTTTTACATTGATTACTTTATTAAATTTCTGTTCTTGGAAATTGTGAATTTTCACTGGAAGCTATATAATTTTTTGCTGTCATAACTGCCTGTTTTTGCAAAAACAGTTTCATGGCTGGTAAAAAAATATATATATTTATGGCCGGTAAATCACTGGCCATAGTCACTGGCTATTGTCAGCTGTAGAAAAAAGTTGTGATGTGAATATCCCTTCTCTGAATATAAAATGTTGTGCCTCATAGGAATATTGTTTCCCCTCAGGCAGATTTCAAACTTTTTAAACTTCTCAACCCCATGTTGTGGTGTAGGAGATTCTGTGTGTCATGTACCACGCTTATACCCTGTTTTCCAGCTCAAGTATCTTGTTGACATACTTGTAGGTGAACTTTTTTAAGCTCTTAATCTTACATGCGCTATGAATTCCTTTAAGCTTCCCTGCGGACTGGCGGTACAGGTCTGGTTCATAGTTTATGATTCAAAGGTTCATAGGATGTTACTGTTCAAATTCTCATGTCTTATCCCTTACCCTGTGTTATACATAAATGAAGAACTGTGCCCTCATTCAGGGACACAAATATTTAGCATAATAAGAAAATTCCACATAATTCCAAGCCACTCATTAACCCAGTACACAATCTCAACAAGCATCTCTGCTGGATCTCTCTCTCTCTCTCTCTCTTCCCTCCTTCTTTTCTTCTCTCTCTCTCTCTCCTCTCTCTCTCTCTCTCTCTCTCTCTCTCTCTCTCTCTCTCTCTCTCTCTCTCTCTCTCTCTCTCTCTCTCTCTCTCCTCTCTCTCTCTCTCTCTCTCTCTCTCTCTCTCTGTCTTTCAACCTCTTCCTCCCACGCTACTCCTTTCTTCCTTTCCCTTCCTAATGTGCTATTGGGGCATACTGGTTATTGTTGCTCTGGCTATGAAAGTTAATGAATACAGAGGGTGGCTTGCTTTGTTTCAGGACTTGCCCTGGGACTTCACACAATCTTTGTAATGATAGTTAGGCGTAGTTATTATTGCAAATATAGCAATGAGCTCCTATCCTCAGATCAGAGCATGTGTTTACCTGCATGGGTTTAACTAAATACGCAAATTATCAATAATGTGTGTAAGAAAAAAACTGAAATATATGAGCCCATTGCGATATGCAACCCCAACTTCCTGTCTCAATAGAAAATATGTTGTGGGGTCTTTAAAATGTCAATGTTTTGTCCACTGTACATCCGCCTCAAGCTTTTATTTACTTACTAAGTTGTTTTAGGCTATTCAAACCATTATATGGTGAACATGTGGTGAACTTTTAGCTTGTCTAAAAGCCATTTGAGCCATAATGAGGTTTACATAATGAGAGGAAATGAGACCAGCTAGTTTATGCTTCAATGAAACGATCTCAACTGCTTGTCATGGGCTTAAATTATTTCGAACAATTTCTGTTTCACTGGATGTAAAGCATGTACTCGTCATTGTTGGTAATGAGGAAACACATATCTCATACCTGGGAAGTGGCCACCACAGCGGTGCTTTTGCCAAGGGAAGTTTTTTTTTTTATATGAGCACTGTAAAGCTTTACTCAGAAGAGAACAACCTCTTCAGTTTCCACCATTGACAACTGAAAACAATGACCCATCAGGGGTCTCTAAGGCTACGTTCTCACCATAAGCCTTAGTGGTCCATTCTGATTTATTGCTCATCTCTGATTATTATTATTTATTTATTTCACATTATGTTTTTTAAATGTTTCCAATATCAGATTCGAGTGTGAACAGGTCACAATCCTGAATTGAACCGCATCCGCAAAAGATTGACAAAGTCAGCACACGGCACGGAATTATACAAGTAAACACAGAGGTTATACTGAAGTCGGCATTTACATGTTCATTTATAAGCTGATGTGCCACAGGTGATAAGGATGAAGCAGACAAGGATGAGAAGAGCAATGTTTTCTCATACCGTTTTTCCAAGTTTTACTTGAATGAGTATATCAGCTCATCATCCATCCACTGATTAACTTTGTTGCCATATTCCATATTCACAAAGTGACCAAACAGTAGGTAAATCTTTGTAGTAACTCCCATCTATGGAGAATTGTGACTAATGTTGATCTATAGAGCGATGTGAAAGTCACGTCACATGAATTCCGATGACTGTTCAGACTGAGGTCACATTGCATTGTGATTTAGGACCATGGAAGTGGCTCAAATCAGAATAGAAAAGATGTATATATTTATTATGGGGGGCCAAACAGGAAATAATTAAATGTAATCCTGAATATATAGTTAAAACTCTGAATATATACAATTTAAATCCTGACTATAGTTATAACTTGAATATATAAGTGTAAATCTGAATATAAATGTAAATCTAATATAAGTTAAAACTCGAATATATAAAGTAAATCTGAATATATAAAAATGTAAATAAATCCCGAATATATAGTTATAACTCTGAATATATAAATGTAAATCCCGAATATATAGTTATAACTCTGAATATATAAATGTAAATCCCGAATATATAGTTATAACTCTGAATATATAAATGTAAATCCCGAATATATAGTTATAACTCTGAATATATAAATGTAAATCCCGAATATATAGTTTATAACTCTGACTATATAAATGTAAATCCCGAATATAGTTATAACTCTGAATATATAAATGTAAATCTGAATATATATATATATATATATATATATATATATATATATATATATATATATATATATATATATATATATATATATATATATATATAAATGTAAATCCAGAATATATAGTTATAACTCTGAATATATAAATGTAATTCTGAATATATAAATGTAAATCCTGAATATATAGTTATAACTCTGCATCGGAGGGAGAGCGGTCATCTTCTGGGGATGACGACTCGGCTGCGTTGCCGCCTTCCGGGGTGGTAGCGTTGTCCGAGCCGGAACCGGAAATGGCCGCTATGCTTTCCCGGGCGGCCGCAGGTGTCGGGCTCGTGTGGAACCCTCCACCGTGTCCCGAACCTTCGCGGCTCGACGATTGGTTTCTCGGGGTGGCCAGTGCTGGTTCTCAGCGCCCCGCCCCGGTGCCTTTCTTTCCGGAAGTGCATGAGGAGGTGACGAGATCGTGGAAGGCCCCTCTGGCGGCCCGACACAGGTCGACTCCCTCCTCCTCCCTTACCACTCTCGATGGCGGGGCAGTGAAGGGATACGAGGGCATTCCCCCGGTGGAACGGTCAGCTGCTATGCAACTTTGTCCTAAGACCGCGTCCTCCTGGAGGGGTGACCCTACGCTCCCCTCTCGCGCCTGTAGGTTCTCCTCCAGTCTGACTGGGAAGGCCTATAGTGCGTGTGGAGAAGCTGCTTCTGCCCTGCATGCCAAGGCGCTCTGTGACATGCAGGAGGGTGGTACCGACCCAGGGGTGCTTCAAGAGCTGCGTACGGCGACGGGTCGGGCGATGTCCACTCTTGTGGTCCAGGAGCGACACCTATGGCTCACCCTGGCTGATATGACAGAGTCAGACAAGAGCAGGTTTCTGAACTCCCCCATTTCCCAGGGTGGCCTATTCGGCGATGTGGTGGAAAACTACGCCCAACAGTTCTCCGCCGCCCAGAAGCAGTCAGAGGTGATCAAGCACATCATGCCCCGGAGACAGGCTGCTGCTGGGCCGTCTCCCCCAGCTCCACCTCACGCTGCTCGTCGCCTCCGCCCCTGCTCAGCCTAAGCAGCAGTCCCCTAGGCAGCAGGGTGCAGACCGCAAGAGAGCTGCCCAGCCCGTCCGGGGCTCGTCTAAACCCCCTGGTAAGAGGAGAGGGAAGCGGCCCTGAGACGGGCGACCCAGAGGACCTGACTGCTGCTCTTCAGGACGGTGCCACTGCACCGCTCCTTCCCCCGGAGGAGGGCCGGGCGGAGAATCTTCTTTTTCCTTTTGTTTTTGTTCCACCGCTGCCTTCAGCGGTACCCACTTTTTCAATAAAAGAGCAGTTTCCACTTCCTCTGGGTCCATCTCGGTCGAGACTGGCCTCTCAGTCTCCTCCGTCCAAGAGGGTCAGACTCAGAATGACAGTGCGCACCGCCTCGTTGCCTCGCCACTCTCGTTCCCCTCGCTCCAGCGCTCAGGTGACAGTGACGCCGCCTCGGCCTCGTCGCTCTCGTCTCTCGCTGGGCAAGGAGGTGCGGAATCTTGGACTCAACGCCCCCGTGCCTCGTTCCTCGTTTCCCCTCCTTCCTTCGCCTCGGGGCAGTCAACGGCTCAACACCTCCGGCCTTCGCTGCCGTCTGCCCCCCCGTGGAAGCAGGTAGGTGTTGCCTCGCACACTCAGACCTCTCTCTTGGCCGCAGCGATGCCTCCAGAGTCCAGTCCCTGCCTTCCACCTCGCTGCCCCTCCGCGGGTACGCCGGTGGTCCGGGTGGGTTCTTTGGCGCGATATCTCGAAGCCTGGCTAGCGCTTCCGAGGCCGTCCCGCTGGCTCACCCGTACTATCCGGCTCGGCTATGCAATTCAGTTTGCCCGCCGGCCTCCCAGGTACAGAGGCGTCCACTTCACTCGTGTGCGCAGTGTCGATGCCCCTGTCCTAAGGAAAGAGATCGGCATCCTGCTGGCGAAGGACGCGATCAAGCCGGTCCCTCCAGCCGAGATGAGGTCGGGGTTTTACAGCCCTTACTTCATTGTACCCAAGAAAGGCGGGGGGTTACGGCCAATCCTGGACCTGCGAGTTTTGATTCGGGCCCTGCACAAGCTCCCGTTCAAAATGCTCACGCAGAAACGCATCTTCGAGTGCATCCGTCCCCGGGATTGGTTTGCAGCGATCGACCTGAAGGACGCGTACTTCCATGTCTCGATTCTCCTTCGACACAGACCATTTCTTCGGTTTGCGTTCGAAGGTTGAGCATATCAGTACTAGGTCCTACCCTTCGGCCTGGCCCTGTCGCCCCGTGTCTTCACGAAAGTTGCAGAGGCGGCCATTGTTCCCATGAGAGAACATGGCATTCGCATTCTCAACAATCTCGACGACTGGCTCATAATAGCTCACTCGCGAGATCTGTTGTGCGAACACAGGGACTTGGTGCTCCAGCACCTCAGCCGCTTGGGTCTTCAGGTCAACTGGGACAAGAGCAAACTCTGCCCAATGCAGAGGATCTCTTATCTCGGTATGGAGTTGGACTCGGTCGCCCAGACTGCGCGCCTCACCGAGGAGCGCGTCCAGTCAGTGCTCAACTGCCTCAAGTCCTTTCAAGGCAGGTCAGCGGTCCCACTGAAACAGTTTCAGAGGCTCCTGGGGCATATGGCAGCTGCAGCCGTGGTAACGCCGCTCGGTCTGCTTCATATGAGACCGCTTCAGCGCTGGCTTCACGATCGAGTCCCGAGATGGGCGTGGCAGAGCGGCACGTTCCGGGTCAACATTACCCCGCACTGTCGCCAAACCTTCAGTCCTTGGTCAGACCCTGCGTTTCTACGGGCCGGAGTGCCCCTAGTCTAGGTCTCCAGGCATGCTGTGGTTTTCACAGATGCCTCTGCCAACGGATGGGGGGCCACGTACAACGGGCATGCAGTTTCAGGTCTGTGGACGTGGCCTCAACTGCATTGGCACATCAACTGCCTAGAGTTGCAAGCAGTACGCTTAGCCTTGTCTCGCCTCAAGGGGCTACTTTTGCACAAGCACGTACTGGTTCGTACGGACAGCACTGCTACCATTGCGTACATCAACCGTCAGGGTGGTCTACGCTCCCGTTGTATGTCGCGACTCGCCCGCCATCTCCTCCTGTGGAGTCAGAAGCATCTGAGATCGCTTCGAGCCATTCACATCCCTGGGGTGCTCAACCGTACAGCCGACGAGCTTTCACGGCAGCCACCTCTTCCGGGAGAATGGCGACTCCACCCCCAGATGGTCCAGCTGATATGGGGAATCTTCGGAGCCGCTCAGGTAGATCTGTTTGCCTCTCCGGACACGACCCATTGCCGGTTGTTTTATTCTCTGACCGAGGGTTCTCTCAGCACGGATGCACTGGCGCACAGCTGGCCCCTGGGTCTTCGCAAGAATGCGTTCCCCCAGTGAGCCTTTTTGCACAGACCTTGTGCAAGGTCAGGGAGGACGAGGAGCAGGTCCTGCTCGTTGCGCCGTATTGGCCCAACCGGACTTGGTTTGCGGAACTCATGCTCCTCGCGACAGCCCCTCCTTGGCCGATTCCACTGAGGAAGGACCTCCTTTCTCAGAGACGGGGTACATTGTGGCACCCGCGTCCAGACCTCTGGAGACTTCATGTCTGGTCCCTGGACGGGACGCGGAGGTTCTAGGTGGCCTACCACAGGGTGTGGTAGACACCATCACTTCCGCTAGAGCCCCCTCTACGAGGCGCCTCTATGCGTTGAAGTGGAACCTGTTCGTCGACTGGTGCTCTTCCCACCGGGAAGACCCCCGAACTTGCCCGATCAGAGTCGTGCTTTCCTTCCTGCAGGATGGGTTGGAGCGAAGGCTGTCTCCCTCCACCCTCAAGGTGTATGTTGCCGCAATAGCCGCTCATCACGATGCAGTAGAAGGTAAGTCATTGGGAAAGCACGACCTGATCATCAGATTCCTCAAGGGTGCCAGGAGGCTGAATCCACCTCGTAATGTGCACCCCTTACCCTCTTGGGACTTAACTCAAGTGCTTAGGGCACTCCAGAGGCCCCTTTTTGAACCTTTGCCTACGGTCAAGTTGAATATCTTGTCTATGAAGACAGCTCTCCTGTTGGCTTTGGCTTCTTTTAAGAGGGTAGGGGATCTGCAGGCATTTTCGGTCGACGAATCGTGCCTAGAGTTCGGACCGGGCCTTTCTCACGCTGTTTTGAGACCCCGGCTCGGATATGTGCCCAAGGTTCCTACCACTCCGTTTGTAGATCAGGTAGTGACCCTGCAAGCGCTGCCCCTGGAGGAGGCAGACCCAGCCCTAGCTTTTCTCTGTCCTGTCCGCGCTCTGCGTTGTTACGTGGACAGAACGCAAAGCTTCAGGACCTCAGATCTGCTCTTTGTTTGTTACGGAGGCCAGCAGAAGGGGAAGGCTGTCTCCAAGCAGAGGTTATCCCACTGGTTAGTGGATGCTATCGTCCGGGCTTATGAGTCCCAGGGCGTGCCTTGCCCACCTAGGTTGACGGCACACTCTACTAGGAGTGTTGCCTCCTCCTTGGCCTTGGCGCAACATGTCTTGACAGACATCTGTAGAGCTGCGGGCTGGGCGACACCTAACACGTTCGCTAGGTTTTATAGCCTTCGTGTTGAACCTGTTTCCTCCCGTGTACTCGCTACGCCCAGTAGCGCGAGGAATTAGGTTATGTCGGCTTGCTACGCCATTCCCGCCCCGTGGGCCGGATACGTGCGTCTTCTTACTCCGTTGGTTCCCCAACATATGGCTAACCTCGTGAGTTCCTCCATCACCCCTTCGGCATCAGGCGAGGCGGATCGCCCGGTGCCAGGTCTATTACCTCTCGTAGGAGTTGCTATTAGACTGGGTGGCCTCAACAGTGGTCCCTTCGGCGACCCATTTCTCCACGTTCCAGCTACCCTCCGGGTTAGCTCCGTGTCTTTCCCTCGACAGATCCTTTCTGTCGTCCTTGCTGAGTACGCTCCTACCCTCGGGCTGGGACTACCTCAAGGACTGCCGTATGTTTCACTACCCCACGGGTTAGTACATACATGTATTCCAGTGCCCCCCTTCGGGTGGGCAGGCGCTTCGCCATGCTTGCTGTACCTTCGCGGAGGGCTGGGCTCTGTTCGGCTCCTCAGCGAAAAAGCATTGTGTATGCGTTTGCTTCCGCCCTTTATACCCGCACTGGCAGGCGGGTCGCGGAATGCAAATCTTGCATGCCAATATTCATTGGCTCGTTTTAGTTCACTCGAAGTCGATTGGTCTCCCTAGCGTGATCCCAATTCGTTGGAAACTCCTCCGACGAGACGTCTCCGTTCCCTACTCAGGGAACGAGGGTTACAGACGTAACCGAGGCGATTTACATTTATATATTCAGAGTTTTAACTATATATTTGGGATTTACATTTATATTCAGATTTACACTTATATATTCAGAGTCATAACTATATATTCGGGATTTACATTTATATATTCATATATATTTATATAATATATTTAACTATATATTCAGGATTACATTTAATTATTTCCTGTTTGGCCCCCCATAATAATAATATAATATATATATATATATATATATATATATATATATATATATATATATATATATACACACACACACACATTTTGAATGCCAGATGTTCACTGTAGACCTCAGTGTATGTGTTCATAAGTCTGTATGTAAATTTGAAAATATTAACATAAACAAACAAATATGTGTGTATATATACAGACTCACAAATACATTTTCAGATTTGCCATGTGCACCCTAGCTTATATATACATATACCTGTATGTTTCCCATGGCACAGTGCTTTGTTTATTTGAGCTGTATAATTAGATTAAGGGACGGTGATCTCGTGTTTGCTATGTGCTGGAATGAGCAGCAGCTGATAGTAGAGTGCAGCTGGTGAGATATGGCCCTTTAAGAGCAGTTCATCTGAAGAGGGGTCTGAAGTTCAGGCTTGTCTGAGCTCCCTGTCTGGATGTTTCACACAACACCGTCTTAACATGGTATTTTTGAACCCTTTAAACGAATAGTTCACTTCAAAATGAAAAATCTGTCATCATTTACTCACCCTCAAGTTGTTTCAAACCTGTATGAATTTCTTTCTTCTAAAAAAAAAAAAAAAAAAAAAGAAGATATTTTGAAGAATGTTGGTAACCAAACAGTTGATGTGACTTCCATAGTATTTTTTTCCTACTATGAAAGTCAATGGGGTGTCTGGTTAGCGATATTCTTGAAGTGAAACTATTCCTTTAACACATATTAGGCTCAAACTATCTTATTTTGATATTTTTGATATCTTATTTTTTTTTTTTTTTTTTATGAAACTCCTAAAAGGACATGGTGATGGAAAAAAATATGAGATGGAAGGAAAAATTATATTTTAATATATTAACCGGATAAGTTTTACGGGTGTTCACAACATTTCTCGGGGTGCATTCACACGTGGTTCGATTTTGATTGCTCACTTGATTGCTATATTTTTTTAAATACTACTATCACCATGTCCCTCTATAGGGGCTACATAATTGTTTAGATATTCTAGGCAAAGAAAGTAGAAAACTGAGAAAACAAATTAACATCTGATGTTTCGTGAATCAAAACCTTTCAAAGAGTTCAGCGTTAGTCTTCAGCCTTGCCGTTCCTGGAAAAATCACTCCTGCAGAGATTGGTTTGTGATGTACTCTTCCCACAAGTGGTCCTGATTTGAACTGAAGGGCCTCACCCAATAAGGAGGCTAAGTGCAAGCTCCTGCTGGGTAGACGGTGCCCAACCCTCAGCTGCTCAGATCCAGAAACAGCTAAAAAAAGAAAAAAAAGAAAAACTGCTGGCTTTCTTCCCTACCTTTACCACCACAAATAGCCCCACACTTCATCATCGTGCTCCACGGACCACTTCTAAATCTGATTAGATTACATTTAATTCTATTAGCTAATATAGATGTTATTTTTCATTTCATGCAGAGTATGTAATTGTATTTTTTCCTCATTACTTTGCGGAAACAATAATCTCAGTAAAACAATTAGAGCGGTTACATATTTTTTTTGTCATCATTTAAGCTCTGAAGTTCGGTGACCTGTCTAAATTTCTCTCTCTTAAAATCACTGATAGTTTTCATAGGCACATAGTTGCGTGCTTGGGGATGTTGTGTTTTGTTTTCAGTCGTTTAAGACTCTGTTCATTAAACCCAGCTAGCCGTGATGTTTCAAGAATGTGTTATGCGTGCTGGGTCTCTTGCCCAGTCTCATTTTTACAATCGAAAAAAAACGAAGCGAAATATGAACCGGCCCATATGTCTCTCCTTCAATTCACCCCTGCCTCATAAAAATAAATAAATAATATATTTTTTCTCTGCATACCGAACTATCAACTACATCAATTACACCAGGGAATCTGCTGTTCTTTCTTTTTAGTTCACCTGCATCTGCATTTCAAGTTCAGCTTCCAGTCATTTGAGACAATAATAATGCTCTGATAAAACAAAAGAACAATGAGAAACTTAGTTTTTATGATGTCAAAAAGTAAATCCCCACGTTCGTTTAGCTAGCACAGTCTGCATCGTAATCTATCTGCATTTCCATTTTCTTGCATTTTGCAATATCTTCAAAGTGTATTTTGTGTTTTTCAGATGCACCGATGTATTAGCCACTGATTTTTGATAAATTACAAACCGATTATTGCATAATCCAATGTTTTTTTTCTCTGGCTCTGGGTAAAATAATTAAATGCTTGATAAGTGCAATATACCTTTATTCTTAAAGGTGGCAATGTATTATGTCAAAATTACTTTAGACCCTGCAACAGGATATGATGTCACAAATTCAAAGATGCAAAAAATAAATGATGAAGGCATGGTAACAGTGTTTCAAGACTGTTGTGACCTTCAAACAACCAAAAGTAGATAGGCAAAATATGTTATTTTTTTAATAATAATCAACCCATGGTACATAAAATGATGGGGATGCAGTTAAAAGAAATGCCCATATTTCACTGCTGAAATTTGTTATTCTTTTTCAGAGACTGTAAAAAAGAATGTTTTAATGAAAATGTGTGTCCTTATGTACAGCCTTCCCTCCTTCTTTTCTTTTTATATTTCATCTTCAAATGAGTGCCTGGAGCACTGTTTTCAAAATTATCATTTTTGTAAGCAGTTCATCTTGCAATTATTCTCACTAATATGACATGATGTGACCTTCGCAACTATCTAATATGGCACATCTCTGTGATAGTCCGGGTTTTATCTTCTTCTCTCTCTTTTTTTCTTTTTCAGCCTGACGAGTTGACAAATGCTCTGGAAATCAGTAATATCGTCTTCACCAGTTTGTTTGCGCTGGAGATGCTCCTAAAAATGCTGGTCTATGGTCCATTCGGCTACATCAAGAACCCTTACAATATCTTTGACGGCATTATTGTAGTAATCAGGTATACATGCTCATCTGCATTCCTTTCTCAGAACTTTTAAATGTGTGTTACAATAATAACGCTGCCTGCATCACTGTTTATTGATGTTCATCTTCATTTCTGAAACTGCACACTGGCAGTGTGTTATATCACAACAGTGACAGCCAGACAGAATGCAGCTATTATTGAATGATGGGACATCTGTTGCCTGTTCAGTCTGATGACTGTCAGCTGTCATGATGAATGCTGCAATTTCACGCCCATTCATTCACAATTGCCATAAATTAGCATATACTAAGACTTCTCAACAAGCAAAAGATTTGGCATGGTACGATGTTATGATGGTTTCTTGCATTTATTAATGCTCAACATGTTGCATAGACACAGTCACCAACACACACTATTCTGGGGGGGTGTTTTAACGTTGGGGGAAGGGGGAGGGTGCAATGGTTACCATAGTAACGCAATCATCCTTTGATGGTAAAACAATCAGCAAGTATATAACAAACAAAAAATAAGCAGCTTTTCAAAATTAACAAAAAATTTATAAAACATCAAATATTAGTTAATTATTAAACTTTATTAAACGCATTAAACTTGAGTTTACAAAGACGTGAAACTCACCGAGTGGTCTGGGGTGTTCACTGACACAAAAATCGCTGCAAAAGATGCTTTCCAACAGGTTTTATCATAGTTTTTGTCCAAGTCAAGTCAAATGGAGTTTGACAAAAACTAGATAAAACCTGTTGGAAAGCATATTTTGCAGCGATTTTTGCAGCAACCACAGAAACCGAAATTTCTCGGGACAGCAGCATGTGTCCCAATTTTAATCTTAACTGTTCTATTTCATCAGAAACGATCTTGAAACAGGGCTTTAAGTGTAAAATACAGAACTTACCCTTTAAGTCTCTTATGCTCACCTAGGCTGCATTTATTTGACCAAACATGGTCAATTTAAAATACATGTTTTCTATTTAAATTGTCATGTGATCCTTCAGAAATTATTCTAATATGCTGATTTGGTGGCCAAGCAACAGTGCTGCTTAATTCTTTTGTGGAAACCATTAAGTTTTTGGTGAATGAAAAGTTCAAAAGAACAGCATGTATTATAAAAATATATACATTTTTTAAACAATAGACTTTGCTGTCACTTTTACTAGCAATTTAAAAAAAAATGCAGTACCTTACATAAAATGAAAAGCTTCTTATATTCAATTAGCTGGTTTGAAATGCAACAAACACCTCACCAAAACTTGGATTGTTTATCTTTTAAGAAATAGCCCAATCTATTGGATTTCTCCCCTCAAAAGGGTAACTATGGTAGCCGGGATAAGTTTAAGCATTGTCCTTCTTCTGCATTCTGCCAGATAGTCAGATCTGTGTGTTTATATGTGTTGACAGCGTCTGGGAAATTGTTGGTCAGCAGGGAGGAGGTTTATCGGTGCTGCGGACCTTCAGACTCATGCGGGTGTTGAAGTTGGTTCGCTTCATGCCCGCCCTACAGAGGCAGCTGGTGGTCCTGATGAAGACCATGGACAATGTGGCCACCTTCTGCATGCTGCTTATGCTTTTCATATTCATTTTCAGGCAAGATTAGAAATAATTTTGTGCAGTTTGAATGTACTGTATTCTGTCCGTTTATTTTTCTTTTAACTGTATTTTTTTTATTGTTTTACAGTATTCTAGGCATGCACCTGTTTGGATGTAAATTCGGCTCTGAGAGAGATGGAGACACTCTTCCTGACCGCAAGAACTTTGACTCTTTACTGTGGGCCATTGTTACAGTTTTTCAGGCAAGATTTCTGCATGTTACACAAACTGCAATTCCAATCAGGCAACTTGAGTGATCCGATCATTGGTGGACATCACGAAATACCGATCCGACATGTTTTGTGATCCAAATAATTACAGATGGTCAAATGAAGCACATTTCAAACATGTACATGTTCAAAGTTTTGGAGGCAGTATTTTTTTGTAATACTTTTATTAAGCAATGATGCATTAAATTGATCAAAAATGACGCTTTATCCATTAAAGGAGAATTCCGATATTTAGCACTTTGAGTCTATTTTCTAGTTTGTTTTGGATGAACTAGAGTGATGGACACAGAAATTTTGACGATGGCTCCCGTCTCGACTTTGTGACTCTTTTAGAATCGCCTCTGACCGCTTCAGAGTGGCTGTCTATGGGCATGCACAAACATGTCCTTAAAACAACCCATAACGTTCGTTTTCAAAACTCTGCAACTCACCGAGTGGTTAGTGGTGTTCGTTGATGATTAAAAACAAATATATCAGTGCAATGTATGATTTCAATCCGTGTTATTTGCTATAGTGGAACTATTTTTTCAGATACCTCACAACCGCGTATAAACTTCCGCTCGATATTTGAGTCTGAAGCGTTAGCACACTCCCGACCACTTGATGGCGACAACCACTTTGCCATACAAGGACGCTGTACGGAACACGGTGTCTAGCCATAGACCTTCTGAGAGACGGAAAACTGAGCGAAAAGACTACAACCAAATGTAAACAGACCCCTTTTCCGTTTCCGGTAGCGCAGTAATATCAACGAGCAATGAGTCCTCCAACAGAAATCATGCGATTTTACAAAATGCCAAATAAAATACGACAGAAACTGTATTTCACTACGCTACTTTAAGACTCCATTAGTTTACATTAGTTAGCATCAACTAACAATGAAAAATTGTTTAAAAAATATACAGAAAACAGATATTTTCACAATATTGCGGTTTTTACTTTGTTTTCAAAAATTTTACCCAACCCCAGTTTTTGAACATGAGTGTAAATTAACAATTTGATTGTGTATTTGTTGCTGATGTTTGTCTAATATGTTGATGTTCATCAGATATTGACTCAGGAGGACTGGAATAAGGTACTGTATAATGGGATGGCCTCCACCTCTCCAGTGGCTGCTCTGTACTTCATCGCCCTCATGACTTTTGGAAACTATGTCCTGTTCAACCTGTTGGTGGCCATCTTAGTGGAGGGATTCCAAACAGAGGTAAAGCCATTCTCCAAACTAGCCTGAACACTTTCATCCTCTTTTTTCCTCCCATTCACCTTGATAGTCTGTCTTCTCCTTTTTGTTCTTTAGAGCATTACATAATCCAGCACCATATATTTCTTCTCTCTTTCTCCTCTTGCTCTCTCATGTCCTTCGTCTAACACTATGTCCTAAACACACACACAATTCAGTCTCTGTCGAGACTGAAAGAAAAAAATGTCGCTTGATGCAACAAAATCACAGCCAATCTGTTTGCATGATTTCTCACACTCCACTCCACAGAAGAGTGTGAAACTAAGAACATGTACCTTGAATTTAAATGTGAAGAGTAATTTTCGTGTGGGCTGGGATATGAAGCACAAAACCACTTAAAAAAAATCAGAAAAGAATACTAGCATCATACTCCTATGGCCTAAATTCTAAGAGTTGTATGCTAGTATTCTGAATTTTGTCAGTATATTGGGTAGAATTGGAGAAATCATAATAGTTAATACAGCAGCTGTGAAGAATAGAAGATATATACTATATCACCTTGGTGTGAACGGGCCTTAATAAGTGCTCTTCGAAGACTTTGTTATTTAAGAAAGTCTGGATAATATATTCACTAGGTATATAGTACATACTGTGTAGTTTAAGTGCATAGTGTATAGTATGTTTTTTGAGCTAAATTTAATAATTTGAGCTAAAATGTTAAATATACAATACTATTTTTGTTTTTATTGTTGATTTAAAAAATATGTTATGGATATTTTATCTTGACAAACAGCTTTGGAGATTTTGGTCTTTCTTATTCAAGTAGATAAATAGTCTAGATTAGAAAATAGCTGCCTGGGAGCATTTCCAAGATGGCTGCTGAGAAAACTGTTTGTGCCATAGAAGTGCAGAAGCAACTAACAAAACGTAGTGTCATTGTCACAGCTGGTTTATTTAACTAGAAGTGATGAGTTTCTTGTTCTGTGTATAATAGTACCTACAGAGGTGTAAAGTCCAGTCCAGGTTCAAAGTAAAGTAAAAGCCCTCCTCAGTTCCAATCACCTGGATTTGCTAATTAGCAGTTTTCCAGCCAGGAGAAACTAATTAGTGAAATCAACTGGCTGAGTTCATGGGTGGAATAAACATATGGCAAGACTTTTACTTTCTGACCCCTGGACTTTACACCTCTGAGTACCTATTCCACACTCATGCTCACCCATGAGCACTCCTTCTCATCCTCCTTCCTTCATTCTTTTGCTTTATCACCTTCTTTTTCCATGATCTTATGAGACAACTTATCTCCCAATGCATAGCAGCCATTCTTCTCAGACAGAAAGAACCACACACACACACACACACACACACACACACACACACACACACACACACACACACACAACACACACACACACACACACACACACACACACACACAACACACACACACACCAACACAACACACACACACACACACACACACACACACAAATCAGAGATATAAATGTTATACCTATGTATCATTTTGGGTGGAGGGCTTGTTTTTATTAGTGTTTTTATTAGTGACAAACCAAATCATGCAGGATGGTGTGTATACACAGTGCAAAAACTCTAGGATTTGATTACCTTTATTTGTACGGTATGAGGTATGATGAACTATTGAAAATAAAACTTTTGTTCTTTAGCTTTTTAGTGGATGCAAAACCGTTTATCTCATGATAAATGTTAGTGTAAATCTAAAACCTTAACAATTTATTATATCCTCTTCTCACATAGTCAATTTTAAAAGATTCGTAAAAACTTTTAATGAAAAAAAGTAGCTCTAGATTTTGATTGACTGATCCATTGAGCAAAATCATTGTTAGAATAACGAACTATGAATCAAAAATCTTAAAGTGCTTTTTCTGTAACACCTCATTAGAGCAACAACAAAAGGAGCACCAAATCACGTAATTGAAAATTGGTTTGTCATTCATTTTAATTTGCATAATGGTAGTGAAAGAGAAATTTCTAAGTTTGGATGAGCAGACACAGACTTTTAGTCAACATGAGAGAAGGTAATATCTGGAAGGAGTTCAGTTTTCCGCTTTTTTCCCCTTTCTAAAAGATGAGCGTGCCTCTCCTGTGCCTGCCTGCCAGATAGAAATATCTTTCATACTGCATCATGGCAGTTTAGAGGAAATTATGTTGCTCAGAAGCCTTCAAAATAAACTCTCCACTCTTAAATTAGAGAGGATAGCCCGCACTCAGCTGACCTCTATCTGCCTTTACCTTTACTTTTACTAAGTGCATCAGATATTATAATAATCTCATCCCAACTGATGTAATGCCCATATTCTCCCGCTTCCCCGTACAACTGACGAACACTGTTGACTTAATATTTTAACCTTACATCTTTTTCTGCAAACATCATGTTTATTTTTAGTTGGTCGAACTTTTCAGTGCGTCAGGGTTGCTGGGGAAACTGGTGGGTAAATGACGCGTGCGAAGTAGAGAGATCAAGGACCAGGATGAATGTTCCCTCAATAGCGTAATGTCCCGTCCACTGAAGCAAAAAGCTTCACATAGTCGCACTGCTGTAAACAGACAGTCTCGTTCGGATCATAGCACGCATGTCAGATTATATGTCAGCGTGTTCAGTGACCATTCCATGTAGGTTATTGGTTAAAAGTAGAATTTTATTTTATTTTATATAATCTCTTATGTATTTCTACTTTATTTGTGTCCATATTTGCAGTGGCACCTATAGGTCAAATATACTGTCCACTACTAATCAGTTTGGGGTTGGTATGATTTTTTTTTACAAGAAAATTGTTTCTTATTCTCACCAATCAATTTATTTGATAAAAAACACAGTAATATTGTGTAAATACCTTTTTAATATATTTTAAAATGTTATTTATTCCTGTGATGGCAAAGTTGAATTTTCAGCAGCCACTGACTGGAGTCACATAATCTTCTACCAGTCTTCAGTTTCACATGATCCTTCACAAATCATTCTAATATATATGCTGAATTGGTGCTATTAATGTTGAAATAATTTGTGCTGCTTAATATTTTGATGGAATATATTTTTTATTTTTTTATTTAAATACAAGATTTTTCTAAAAAAACAGTGTTTTTACTGATCAATTCAATGCATCATTGCTGAATAAATTGCATTTAAAAAAAATACTGACCCCAAACCTTTGATTGGTAGTGTAATTTTGTAACTATGCCACCATAAATGCATGCATAATATATAATATAAAATAATATAATATAATATCCCCAGCAACTACGTGTTTGGATTTCAATAGGCAAATGTTTAAGAGGCTATATTAGATATTGCAGTGATTACTACAGTATGTTTCTAGCATGTTATATGTTTGGCAACAGTTATTTTAACCCTAATCAATGGAGGTGTGTACAGTAGCTTTTAATTGCTCAAACAACTATGAAGCAAGACACACCATGGCCATATTCCAGGATGACAATGGTGAGATTCAGTTAGACTCAAATTGAAAGTATTTGGGATGTGCTGAAGTAGACTTTACAGAGCACTCTGTAAAGTCTACTTCAGCACATCCCAAATACTTTCAATGAATTTAAGGTCAGAGGTGTCAATTCATGAGTGTAAATGAATATATTACTCTTGCACTGTCAATACAAGATCTTGACCAAAATTGATGCACCTCTTGACGGAAATAAATGTGGTGATGTTATTTCCATCAAGAGGTGCATCGACTCCACAAACTCACTGTACCGAACATGCTAACAGCCTAAACTCCACCCAAAATGCACAATTATTTTTACTTCAACAGAAGTATTAAGTGAATTGTGGGAGTAAAATTTCTCATAATTTTGTGTTTTGTCAATTTTCTAACACTTCTTTTATGCTTTTTTCCCTTTCTTACCTTTTCGCTCTGTGTGTTAAAATCCTAACACGTGTCCACTATAGGAAATAACCAAGAAGGACGATTTGCATGGCCAGCTGAGCTGTATTCAGCTGCCTATAGACTCAGGGGTATGTAGCTCTCCGCATGATGTAACCCAGTGAGACTAACCAGGAGGACCTAGCGTTTGTGGACAGTGTCACTTGTGATTGTTTCTTGTTAGAAGCAGACTTGACTTAAAGTCTTTCTTCAGGTTCACTTGCTCGATGCCTGGCGGCAGAGTACAAACCTTGTAGAGCCTCATGCTTTATTTTATCTGGCTGAAAGGATGTGTTTGGGCTTATGGAAAGCCTCAGCGAAATCAGACAAAGCCAAACAGACTGCTGTGCAAAAGCAAATAAGGCAACTGGGAAGTCTGTTTGAATAGGTCTCAAAATTGTTTAATATGCTGATACGTTTCTTAATACTGCTTTACTCCTTTAATCATTTTGATCTTGTAGAATTGCTCTGCATGGTATCATCATATTTTTTTATTCAACTAGACTTTTCCGCTGGGTTCAATAACTCAGTGATCGAGAAAGTCCATTCAGTGAGCCAGAGCTGAGTGGAAGCACTTGACCCTGTTGAGGAGACCCTGTCTGTTTGTGGTTCTGGACATCACATCCTGTATTTGTTTTCATTCATACAGCTGTGCTAGGTGACATTAGCAGTGGAAATGCCATGAAATGGAGAGCACCAATGGCTATGTGCACTCTCTGAGAAAATGGCGCAAAAGCTGTCATTGGGTTGGTACCCTTTTAAAAGGTCCTAATATATACCATATAGGTACTAATATGCACCCTTTATGTGTAAATAAGGTACAAAGGTGTACCTTTTGAAAGTGTACCACCCTAGTCATCTGTTTTTGAGCTTTTTTTCTGAGGGTTTGAACTTGTCTCTTACGTATTCACGTCCTTCACCTTGACAAACAAACTTGCATAAACCTCTTCGCTAGTCCTTACTCAGGGGCTATTAGCACATCTCATGTCAAAACATGCCTGAAATCTCTCTATCAGCAAGGTTGGTCAAGCCCAGGAGAATTCCCAAATTAAGACCTGTGATTGTTAAGCAGCAGTTGCACAGCAACCTTAATGTCTTAATTGACAGTAGAACCCCCGTAGGCTTTCTTTCACATCTTGTACCTGACCAAAGCAGTTCTGGCAAACATAGCTTAATGGGATTATACTAAAATTTTAGACTGAAATGTATGTTATTTAAAGAAAATCTTGACATTTATGAGAAAAGTACAACACAATCTCATGGCAGTTTGTAACTATTTTGCATTTTGGCGAATTGGTGAATTTGTATGAATCTCATTTGTACTGTACTTTTTTTGTATCATCTGCTTGCCTTACACCCAGTCAGAATTAGGTTTAGGGTTGGGGGTAGGGTGGAGATTCATTCTTAGTTTTTTTCTAGAAAATAGTTCAGATTCATATAAATGGTCTACAAATTCGCCAAAACATAAAATATACATTTTAAAATAACCAGCCCATTCTCACCCCAAGGCGTCATCTAACTGACGCCTTGGGAATCAGTTTGACCATGCTTCAATATTCGACGCTAAAGGTACCCTTTAGCGTCAGTTAGTTGACGCGATGACGCGGGTACGTTTAGGTCTGGGTAGGAGGGCGTCATCTAACTGACGCGTTACCCTTAGCGTCAGTTAGATGACGCCCTCCTACCCAGACCTAAACGTACCCGCGTCATCTAACTGACGCTAAAGGTAACGCGTCAGTTAGTCGAATATTGAAGCATGGTCAAAATTGTCAGTTAGATGACGCCTTGGGGTGAGAATGCGTTGAAATAACACATTTCCATGAGATTGGGTTGAAAACGTAGCAATGTCTGATTTGCAAAGGAATCATTCTTTTGAGTCAGATCATTTCAGTGAGTTGTTTGATTTACTTCACAAAACTAGGCTGCATCAAAAATCACATACTTCCCTTCTATATATTAGGCAAAAAAACAGTAAGTGACAAAAGAAGAATGTCCAAATATATAAAAGATAAGGCAAAAAGTACCCAGATGACCTACTTCTTCCAGCGAGATTCTAAAACTGTGCATACAATGGAAAATGTACTATCCCATGAGGCAACGAAGGAGGATTTGTGAATGGAGGTGACGCGACACAACTGACGCTGGTTGGTCATATGAAAAGGGCAACATGACAAATGTAGTATGTCCATATTACATTCATGCTACACACATTCATACTTTAGAATGTACTTTTTTAGCGGTCATGAAGTAATTAATTTTTCAAATAAGTACAGTACCTTCTCGAGAGTATGCGGTTTTGGACACAGCCCTGGTCTTAATAATTTGTAGTAAAATTGTTTGATTCGTGAACAATCCATTCTTTTGAGTCAATTGATTCAGTTCACTAAAATAATCTCAATGATTTGTTAACAAATCATTCTTTTGAGGCAAATCTTTTCAATTAATCAATTGATTCAGTTCACAAAACTGGTCTGAATGATTTGTTCATAAATCTATTTGATTTTTGAAATCAAATTGTTTTGTTTGAGTCAAATCTTTGCAATCATTCAATTGATTCTGTTTACAAAAATGGAATGATTCTCTTATAAATTAGACTGATCCAATTCTTGAGATCTGGTTGCAGCTGTTTACGGCTCACTAGAGAGTAAATATATTGTTTTAATCAGCAGTTAAAAAGAGAGGGTGACCTATTGCTTTAATAAACCTTAGTTTTAATTGATTTTACATACAATAGCTTATAGTTTTTGCTAGGTTTTTGCTGTGTCAAAAAGTCAGATAGCTTATTTAGCTAATACTTAGGTGTTTTATATTTCTGCCATGTCGCTTTACTCAGAAAGATCATGTCGGAGTTTGGGCCCAACTGAAAGTGGTCGCTTGTTCGTGAAGATGATTTGTAGTGCTTCTCTGCTAGTTTAACCTATCACAGCTGTGTTTGTTTACTGTTCACTGTTGTTGAGAAGGGGCAAGGAGTCCCTATTGTGTCTTGATTTATAGAGCTTGACTCCAGTGTCAAAACTATTTCAAGTTTGTTTTTTGTTGCCTTAGTATCATATATATTGTGTTAATTACCTATTGACCAACGCATTCTCATCCCAAGGCGTCACTTTTGCAATTTCGTCTAAATCGAACGCACATGGCACCCTTTAGCGTCAAAATGAGACGCAGATAGATATGGGTGGGTTTAGGTCTGGGGTAGGGTTAGGTTTAGACCGCTAGGAGGCGCTTCTGGCCCATATCTATCTGCGTCTCATATTGACGCTAAAGGGTGCCATGTGCGTTCGATTTAGACGAAATTTCAAAAGAGTCAGTATATGACGCCTTGGGATGAGAACGGGCTGTATTGACTGATCAAGTCCTAAGTCCTATGCACTGTTTTTCATTGTAGTTATGATGTGAATTAATTGCTGTCCGATTGTAATGTGATTAGTGTTGCAATAATCCCATTGGCTTCAGTGAAACTCAAATTTTGCTCTGTTTTTGTTCCTTACCCATTTACACACCCATTACTAATGCATTGATTTTTTTTTCAGAGACCAAAATACACAATGCTTTGATTCAGCTTGATGTTAATACGTGAAGCCAATGGGATACATTGTTTGTAGGTGCAAGGTTTGTCAGAATAGTTTCCACTGTGTCTCCTCTTTGTCTTTGACCATTAGCTCCATTGAGTACTGTGAATATGCTAAGCATATGGTGAAATGTAAATTGAGTTTGGTATAGGCGTTTTCACATCAAGGTTTCCAATGAGGGGGAAAAAGGTTTAATCCTTTATCATCTTTATCATATTGTATTTCAATTACAACCATCATCCACAAATATACACCTTAATGGTCAAACTGAGAGAGGATCCATGTCCTTAAACAGTGGTCTCTGTTTTGACAAACTACCCAGGGTTGAAGTTCTGTGCTAGACCACACTGAAACACTCTCGGCATTTAGCCATTTTAAGACTAGCCCAAGATTGGGGACAAGGAGGACACAGGCCAAACAATGTGATGAGCCCTCTGATAAAAAAGCAGTGTTTATTTCTCCTGCCTGATCATTGGACAATTCTCCTACTGGTGCTGTACCTCCAGTGAGCCAAGAAAAACCCCCACACATAGTTGCCCACATGTGGATGTGTCTTACGCTAACATAGCAGGTGGTCTGACCATGAGATCATCTGCTTAAATCTATACAGAAAGATACATTTAGCACACGATACTTGTGGTTTCAGAGTGGTAGTGCAACCTGGTGCTGTCAAATGCATGCCGGCACTGTGTTTTTGTGAATTACCCCAACTAGGATGTCTCTCCCTTAGATACCAGTCACCCTCTGGCCTTTTTTCAGGGCCGCTGGGGTGGGGAGACCACACCCTCACTCACCTGCCTGTTCCTCACCCTGCAATATGCTTCCCTAAGCCTCAGCAACTCGAAGACCTGATAACTAATGTTTGTTTATCTTACACATTTGATACAGGGTGATGCCTCAAAGTCTAACTCTGAAGTAGATATCTATGCACAGAGCTTGGATGATGTTTCAGGATGTAAGAAGGATCTGTCGGCATCATCTGGTGAGACCCACAGAGCATTGTTTACATTGAAGCACATGTTCAGGGCTCAACAATATTTTTTTTTCTGCTAGCCAGTAAGATTTTTACTTGCCCTTTCAAAAAATTAACTGGCCCCACACAAAAAAATTGTTAGTTTGATTGATTGATTGATTGATTGATTGATTGATTGATGATTGATTGGTTGATTGATTGATTGATTGATTGATTGATTGATTGATTAATATGTGTTTATTTGATATAAATATATTTTTTATTATTATCATTAGCTGGTAAGTGTTCTCTACAACATTTGTTGTGTTTTTTTTTCCCAGCAAGCTGTATATTATGCAGATATAATATAAATCCATGGTTTTATAGATTTATGATGGTTTGTTTCAGTGGACCATCCTTATTGTTTAGTTATATTAAACATGTGACAGTCTTATATTTTGAAATCCACAAGCTAGCTTTGTGCTATCCCAGATTCCCTTTTACCCTTCTAACAGTGGGTTTATACTGTGTATTTCTGTCTTTTTCACATAATGCATCATGGTCCCTTTTGAAGATTAAAGGCTGTTTGAAACATTCATGCTTGAAATGGTCCCTAATGCATTTTTCAGCTGTCTGTCATGTTTTGTAGTGTCAGTGATGTTGAGCTTACTATCCCTGTCCCTTCCACAGTTGTGCCCATCAATGGCCATGTGGATTTGAAGACCAGCCTGACCCCTCCCCTCATCACTCATACGGCTGCAACACCCATGCCTGTCCCTAAGATATCAGGAGGAGGAGACCCTGCGCTGGGCTACGAGTCCCGCAGAGGCAGCAATGTCTCCATGGATGCCAATGGCCAAGATAAATCTCCGGTCAGTAACTACCATTCTCTGATAGAATAAGTTGGGGAAACCACAGTCTTATTTTCATTCATTCATTCATTCAGTTATTTATTTTTGCTGACATTGCTCTCAGAAACATTACATTTTGTAATAATAAGAGGTATCATTCACAAAAGTTGAAAATGTTACTATAATACACATCAGTTCCCTATCAGTCGTTCAACGTTGACGTGGCGACGTAATTGGGATCACTTCAGGGAGCCCTATCATCTTTTAGTGTCTACAGAACGAGCCAATGAATGTTGGCGTGCATGAATCGTGACACGCGCCCTGCCCCGCAGTGTGGGTATAAACAGGAAGCACGCACACATTGTCTTTCACTTCAGAGCCGAGTTTCCTGTTGGTCTTCTGAGATACAGACTCCAGTTGCATTGAAAAAATCTCTCTTCTCCTCTTCTGTTCCAGTGTTGGTGTGACAGCGCAAACAGCGAGTGGCCACAAGCTCAAAGCTCAAACAAACTGCTGTTATAACAGTACTAAAAGTGTAAGGTTAAGTGTCTGTTCTGTGGCCGTTTTCCCTAAAGTGTACTATTACACAGTGGTCATTCCCTGGGTGCCTCAGCACTGTGAGAGGGCACTAAGAGAGCATTTTTTGTTTTTTTCACAAAAAAGAGCAACAAAAGCGTGACCCTGCATCCATTTCAGGATGTCATTCCGCTTGTCCGTTTCTGGATTCTGTGTAAGATTTTACAAATACATATACTGTATAGGCTATATACATACTAAGGGCCAGATTTACTAACAGCTTGCGCCAGCGCAAAGTCGCAAACCCTCTTTTGGTATTAAAAAATACTGTCAGGATTTACCAAAGACACGCAGTGAAAAATTTGCACTAAAATGGTGTGGACAGTTTTTTTTCCAGCTGACCTTATTGCACATGCAAAAGTTTCATTTATGGGAGGATAGTATATAAATGAATCACGCAAGGTGATTTACTAAGCTAGTCAAATAATTGATATTTGCACCAATATTCACCGCCCAAAAAAAGTATGTCTTAAACCAGACACTAACTTGCGCTGCTCTTGTTAGATTACGTTGGTCATTATGGAAATTATCGTTCCCTGGCGCCAGCAGACGGCCACAATAGCTGCCTCTCGTGTTTGGGCATTCAGCACGCTGAGATAGCTTTTGTGAATAGCTCATGTTCCCATTGCGGGAATATGACTATGACAGCGTTAAGATTGAAACTCTCTTACCTCAAGGGAGGTGCAGTCCCCTCGCCTATGCCCCGATCTAGTGCCTATTCTGGAACTCAAAATAGGCGTACTTCGTTGCTTAGCCAGGTTGATCTGAGGATTACCATGAGGGCTTCCCCAACGAGGAAATCTCCATGGGTCCCTCACGCCTTACAAACGCCGCCGTTGGAGCCTCCAAAGGAGCGTGCTGGTCCTTCTCATGGATGACCAGTCGTGTCTTTTGGAGCTCCACCTGATGACCCTTCGTGGAGTGTAGCGTTGCCCGAGTCCGATCCAGAATGGGCGGATTGCGCAGGCCTGCCAAAAGGTCGGGCTTGCGTGGAACCCTCCACCACGTCCTGAACCTTCTCGGTTGAAGATTGGTTCTCTGCTCTTCAGGAGATGGTGAGAGTGCCGCTCCTTCCCCCGGTGGAGGGCCGAACAGAGAATCTTTTGTTTCCTTTTCTTTTTGTTCCGCCCACAACGATCGCTCACAATTCTGGTACCCACAATTTCAATAAAAGAGCAGTTTCTGAAACCTCTGGGTCCCAAGAGGGCGCTCTTGGCGGTCAACGACGCTATGCTTTGTCACCCTCAATCCCCTCTTCCATCGCCAGCGAGCAGCAGTGGCTGTGTTCCGGACAAACTCACGAAGCCTCCGCACACTCTGCCCCTCGACGGAAGAAAGTATTTGTTGCACCACACTCTCAGACTCCACTGATTCAGTGGTGGACAATGCCCCTGTGCTCAGGGCAGAGATTGCAGTCCTACTGGCGAAGGACATGATCAAGCCGGTCCCTCCAGCCGATATGAAGACTTCATTTTACCCAAGAAAGTCTTGGACCTGCGTGTTCTGAAGCAGTCCCTTCACAGGCTGCCGTTCAAGATGCTTACGCAGAAATGCATTTTCAAGTGCATCCGTCCCCAAGATTGGTTTGCAGCGATCGACCTGAAAAAAGCAGCGTGCCCTGCCCATGTAACGTTGAACGTGAGCGACTGATAGGGAACGTCTCGGTTACCAATGTAACCCTCATTCCCTGAAGGAGGGAACGGGAGACGTTACATCCCGTCGCCACTGTTGCTGACCATCGCTGTATGGCTGTCACGATCTCGGCTCCTCAGCGAAAAACAATGTGTGCGTGTGCCTGCTTCCTGTTTATACCCTCGCTGTGGGGTGCGTGACACGATACACGCACACAATACAATACAATACATAATAGAATTTATAATAATGTAAATAAATGCATTTGCATACACACCGGAAGTTGTTTTCTGTACATGTGGAGTTATTTTTTTACACAAAAATGTTCACACTCAGGTTTTACAGTTAGCCAATGAGATGTAATTTGAGAGTGACATGTTCCTTTCCCCGTGTTGCTGCAGTCGAGTGCGCTGAGCTCCCCCAATGCCCCTTGGAGCTCAGCCAGTAGCTGGAACAGCAGGCGCTCCAGCTGGAATAGCCTGGGACGAGCCCCCAGCCTCAAGAGGCAAAAACGACAGTCTGGCGAACGGCGCTCCTTGCTGTCCGGCGATGGCCAGTCCAGCTCAGACGAGGGAGAAGCGGGAGAGAATGGAGGGGGTGGGGGGATGTCTGAGGGCGATGATGCCTCTCTCGCCAGGACGGACTCCCTGGGACAGAGGCCTCGGCACAGGCGCATGGAATCCCTGGAGACCCGAAGCTCGTTTGATCTGCCTCCAGACACCCTGCAGGTGCCATTCGTGCATCGCTCCGCCAGCATAAACAGCGCCCGGCCACCCAACTTCCTCAGCAATGGCAAGAGTTCTCCATCTACAGCCACCACACAGCTTTCTCTAGATGAACCCCACAGCGAGGATGACAATGCAGATGATGAAGGAAACCTGGTGAGAAAATCTACACTTGATTTATTACAGCTATTTCTGTTCCTTACAGTTGATCTATTACAAATGTCTAATAATTTTCTTTAATTCATTTGGCTGCTATAAGATACAGGAAAAAGTATATCTATATATTTATTTCTAACGAAACTAACTTACTGATCATATAATGTCACATGGTCATCCATCTTTCAGAGTCGCAATGCTCGTCTCATCCGCTGGCTGGAGCACAAGCAGCCTGAATGGTGTCGTCAGAGGGTTACATGGTCTCTTTACCTGTTCCCCCCACAGTCACGGTGAGTATCTGATGCTTTCTTGGCTCTTGCAGTCTTACCTGCTGAAAATACCACCTAAGACTTTTTCAGAAAGGGAATTGCTGTCCTGGGGATCCCATTCTACATTGAGGAGGGCCTACCATTAATTTGTCATTTCATGTGTTTTTCTCCAATAAGATTGGATGACTTTTGTTGACATTAATAATACTGATGTTGAATTATTGATATCTTCGTATAATTTATGGTTTGGTGTAGATAGTGTACTTGAGTCCTATATTAGTCATATATGTATATTCCTAAATTCACTTAATATCTTATGTAGTGTTGCTTTTATCTCATTTCAAGAAGAGATTTTAACTGAAAAAATCACACAAATTCTTGTGAAAAATAGGATTTTTGCAGTCCCTCATAAAAAATTTCTCCTGTGCCCTATACATTTGACATGAACATGAATTTCCAAAGATAATCTTTGTTCTTTATTGCTGGTCAAGTAAGTGTTTTTTCAGTAGGAGCTAGTTGACCACTTCCTGGTTAAACTAATTAAGAAGTATTGTGGGGGCACAAGCTCTCCAGCATCCAACACAATGCTGGTTATTTCAAAAGCTGAATCACGTTTATCATAGTACCATGGCTCACGTTCAGTAAAGGAGTTTAGGGTTCCCCTAAGCCCTAATAAATACCCTCATTAAGATGCTCAAGGGGTGAGAAATATCCTGTATTTTTTAGCCTCTCCTTTAGGCATCTTCTTGGTATTCCCCTTCTTCTCATCTCTTTCCAGTGCTTTCCATTTTTGAAATGCATGTCTGCTCACATTAAGCTCCATGGAGGCTTCACTTATTAGAGAGAGAGGAGAGGAAAGAAGAACTCAGCATTGCATGTTACACTCTGTCAGCGCTTTACTAATTAAACATCAAACAACCTCAGATCATCCTCCTCCTCCTCCTTCCTGTGCAAGCCCTGGATGATGCAAGCTCACCACTTTGCACTGTTATGACATGCCGATTGGCATACATTGGTGTCATTAAAACCAAAGCAAAAAGTCTTGTGATTTTAGTATGTCCATCTGTGCATGCCCATTAGCGGGTCTGCAGTTATGTATACTTAACTCTTTCTTCTGATGTAAAACAAAGCTATTGGTTGTCAGCTTGCCACACAACTTGTCACACCTCAGTCTTATAAGATGTAACTTGTTACATTGACAATCAAGAGTTGTAATGTGTAAGACTGTGCATTAAGCATTTTGTTCTGTAAATGCATTTTTTTATTTATGGATTTCACCTTTCAACTAAGAGACCATTAAAAAGTTTGGTGTAAGATTTTACAAATACATATACTGTATAGGCTATATACATACTAAGGGCCAGATTTACTAACAGCTTGCGCCAGCGCAAAGTCGCAAACCCTCTTTTGGTATTAAAAAATACTGTCAGGATTTACTACTAAAGACACGCAGTGAAAAATTAGCACTAAAAAGGTGTGGACAGTTTTTTTTTTCTCCAGCTGACCTTATTGCACATGCAAAAGTTTCCTTTTTCAGACACATATGAAAGAATGAATCACGCAAGGTGATTTACTAAGCTAGTCAAATTATTGATATTTGCGCCAAAATTCACCGCGCAAAAAAAGTATGTCTTAAACCAGACACTAACTTGCGCTGCTCTTGTTAGATTACGTTGGTCATTATGGAAATTATCTGGCTGCTTCTGTTTTTCAATTTGCGCGTCGTCAGTAGATCACGCTCAGAAATTTACACTCCCATCTGTGCTTTTTTGGAATTGCGCTTCCATGCTAATTTGCCCTGTTTAGTAAATCTGGCCCTAAGTTTGTTGAAGTTTTGTTTGAATGTTTTTGATAGAAGTCATTCTTAATGTTGTTGCTCAATAAGGCTGAAATTTGATCAATAAACAGTAAAAACAGTAAAAACAGTAAAGTTATTAAAATTTAAAATAGTTTCCCCCCCAATTATTAATATATATATATATATATATATATATATAATATATATATATTATATATATATTTTTTAACTTTTTTGAATTAATTTCCTTTTTAATATTTAACTATGAATAAGAGACATAAGCATTGTATAAGCAATATTTGCTTTAAATATTTTGTCATGTCTAAATGAATTAGTTTGAATTAGTTTTAGATCATTTGATATGACATTATACTTTTGGATGCCTGTCTGAAATCTTGTGTGAAGTTGCCATAAGAAGCACCTGTGAAGTCATTGACTAACTGGGTAGCGAGGCAGCTGTCTTAGGTTTCAGACACAGCATTACACTTCTCTCCCCATTTCACCCCGGCATGACCACACTCCCCAGCATGAGAGATCGGGGCTGTGAGAGGCAGGTTGGCATGACAACAGCGCAGAGTTTGCCTTCTGTTCCCACTCAGTGTCGTTCTTAGCATGAATTCTTTAACATCAGGCCAAGTCTTGAGACATTAAAGAGAACCGAGCACTATTTATTCATAAAAGAAGTCATGCTGGCAAGCTGTAAGTCTTATGGCAGACACACGTTCAGCATACTGTTTCTAACAGAAGGTCAATTGCACTGAAAATGAGGGATGCTTCATTGGGATGAATGAACCTGAATTAATTTCAGGCATGATTGTTAACATATTTTACATTAAATAATTGGACAGCCAACAATGTAGCATTCCACTCTCTTAAACATTTAAAGGCATAGTTTACCCCAAAATGAAAATGTTGCCATTATGTACTCACCCTGTTTCAAACCTGTGGAACATAAATGAAAATATTTAATGTTTTGTAAACGTTTTGTTGTTGTTAAATACAGTGAAAGTCAAAACTTTTTGGTTACCAACATCCTTCAAAATATCAGAGAAAATATTTATGAAAAAAAGGCAGTCATACATAATTAGTACAACATGATGGTAAGTAAACTATGAAATATTTGTTGGGTGTACTATCCCTTTAAGAAAAACTACTACTGTCTAAGTGACTAGTTGACATTTGTGACCCATCTTTTGTGGGAAATCAAATCACTTTTTTAGTGAATTATTTTTAGGATCATTGTTATGTTGCCTGTTTGCATCACTCAGCTCACTATCTGGTGTGATTATGTCTTGCAGGTTTCGTGTGACATGCAATAAAATCATCTCTCACAAGATGTTTGACCATGTGGTTCTTATCATCATCTTTCTCAACTGCATCACTATTGCCATGGAGAGGCCCAGAATCGACCCCTCCAGCGCTGTGAGTAATGTAACTTCACGCACACACAAGCACGCAACCATGTCTTTCAAAACAACATTTGCTGAAGGCATAAGTGGTCAGGTCATTGAGATGAGTGTTGAACTTCCTTCTTATAATATAATTTTTATACAGCTTTTGTAGAAGGGGAACTTAAATTATTTAAAAAAATACTCGAAAACAATACGTGACAATTTAAATAAATGTTGCAAGGTTTGATCCCATGCTCCCTCTTGTTCTTCAGTCTGAAGGGTATGTAGATTTTATTTTATTTATTTTATTTTATTTTATTTATTTTATTTTATTTTATTTATTTTATTTTATTTTATTTTATTTATTTTATTTTATTTTATTTTATTTTATTCTGTCTGGATGTCCATTACGGTAAATATTTAAAATTAAACTTTTTTTTATATATCATTGTATATCATGTTTGGTTGAAATGTTTGCTTCTATAGAGAGTTAAAACAAATGTCAACAGTTTTTCTCTGTTGACAGAGATGCATAAGTAGCTGTGTATTCTGGTAAAATAAATATTTTGCAAGAAACTTATAAACATTTTTTTATTTAGGCTACTTAAAAGCATGAAACTGATGAAACGTTTGAAGTCTCAGTTCAGGATAGTCACTATTGAAGTGTTTGCAACTGTGCACTTTTAATAATGTCATAATTTTCCTGCTACTCCAGAGTGCATGAAATTTACAGTTCAAGTTATTGGCTCATTATTATTTATTATTTTTTTTTTTGCACAATCTACTGCCCACGAAGCAAAGGTCCAGATGTGCCAGCTGAAAAACTTCGCCTTGGTGATGAATGTGAATGCTAATTGACACATTGAACTTCATATTTTTGTAATATCTGTAAGTTTAAAATGTCCTATGTGGGGTGATATGGGGAAAGCTGGATGTTCTGCAAGGGCCTGAGAATAAAAAGTGGATTATTAGACAATTTGGTTTTACAGTTCTTAGTAAAACGGAAAAGATTCGATTTATTTATTCTTTCTTACATACCCAAAGGAAACAATCAGCTTGGCCTAAATGCTTTGCTACGTGTCATAGTTTTGTATGTTTATACTTTCATCAGTTACATGTTCCCTATCGAGGGAACTCCACAATGCATCGAGAAATCGATACTTTGGGGACGCTCCCTAAGCGTGCGCCTCTGAAGTAAAATGAAACTAGTCCAATCCTGATTGGTGTTGCGTCGTGACGTAACATGTGACGGCATACCCGGAAGTATAAAGGTCACGCTGATGCATAGCATGCCAGCTTTCGCTCTTCAGCAAGCGCTCTGTGTTTTGACTGTCTGTCTTATTTGGTGTTGTATTGTCTGATTCCCCATTTATATTGATCTATTTATCTCATATTATGGCCGAGCAGTTCAAGAAGTGTGTGCACCCCTGCCCTCGTTTCATTACGGGTGGGGACACGCATGATTTGTGTGTGAACTGCTTGGGAGCGCAACATGCACAGGCGGCTCTCGAGGGAGCCGCTTGTGATCACTGTGAAACACTGCCCATAAGAGTGTTGCGCTCCCGGTTGGCCTGTTTTGATGAGCACGGTCGGGCTCGCGCTCCCCCGCGGTTCTGGTCCCGCGTCTGTTGAGGCAGCGCGATCGAGATCGTGGGGATCGCAGCGGGATCTTGCAGATGAGAATGAGACTGCTGAGGCATTTTCTCATTCATCATCTGAGGATCCTGAGCCTACTGTTAGTTAGCCCGCGTCGCGGCTTCTTCTGCCCACGAACAGGTCCCAGTGCTTGAGCTATCTGCTTCCGAGGAAGTGGAAGCGCTCAGCATTGATGAGGACGACCGTGAGTTAAACGTACCAGTTCACGGTCAGGCTTATGAGGAACTGGTTGAGGTTGTGACGCGTGCCGTGGCCAGACTGAATATTAACTGGCCACAAGATGAGCAGGGAACGCAAGTTAAAAGCAAACTAGACGAGCGTTTCCTGCGGCACAGATCACAGCCTCAGCGCCGGGGCTTGCCGTTTTTTTCCCGATCTCCATAAAGAGTTAACGAGATCGTGGGATAAACCGCATTCATCCCGTGTCTCCAGTCCCAGTGTGGTTGATTATAGTAATGTTGTGGGGGCACGGGATATGGGTTATGGGAAGATGCCTAGTGTGGAGGAAGCTTTAGCAGGTTATTTATCTCCTGAACTAGCATCTTCCCTTAAAGCCCCGGCGCTGCCTAGTAAGCCCTGCAGAGATACATCTGCTTTAATAGGCAGGGCTTATATGGCGGCAGGTCGCGCCGGTTCATGTCTGCACTCTATGGCGATCTTGCAGGCATACCAGGCGGATCTCCTGAAAGATTTAGATGAGGGGGAGGGGCCAACTCCTGAAGATATTGCGGAGTTGCGTAAGGCCACAGATTTATCTCTCCGGGCCACTAAAGAGACGGCCCGCGCTATTGACCGCTCTATGGCAGCTATGGTGGCCACGGAGAGGCATCTATGGTTGAATTTATCTGGTATTAAAGAGAAGGATAAATCATTTCTTATTGACACGCCGCTCTCGCCTTCTGGCCTGTTTGGCGACGCCGTTACAACGGTCGTCGACAGGTTTCAGGAGGCGAAAAAGCAATCGGCGGCGTTCCAGCAGTTCCTCCCCCGTAAATGTAAATCTAAATCGAGTAGGGTGGGGCAAGCAGATCAGCCCCTGCCATCAGCCAGTTCCTCACACCGTGCAGAGCAAAAGGAGAGTGTTTCCTCTAGAGCCCCTCCTCTGGGAGCTTGGCAACGGAGGAAACGCTCCCAGCAGAAGCCCTCTAACCAGAGGGGCGATCTAAGGGACGTCCTTCAGGCTAGGAGGGCTTCTGGAAAGAGGTCCTAACCGAAGTGGTAGGACCTCTGAGGACTGCCCCCCCCGCTGCAGAGCAACCGAGGTTGTTCTCACAGCGGAGTCTTCACGAAATCGATGTAGGTTTCCCGCCGTCTCTGACGCTTCGGGCCACATCAATTTCCAGCGAACGCACATCGTACCGTTCGAGTCAGAAAATAAAAAACGAGTGTCTGTTATGGTCACAAAAACCGTTTCGATTAAATCCTGCCGGTCTCTCGCTTCAGGAGGTCGAGAACAGTGCTCGAAAAACACCCGAGGCCAGCCTCGAGAGGCTGGTTCCCTTAGTAGATTTTGTAGAGGCATGGTATCATCTTCCCAACATATCTGCATGGGTCCTGCGTATAATAAAGTCAGGGTACAGACTGCAGTTCGGGCACCGCCCCCCCAAATTCGCGGGGGTGGTGCAGACTACAGTGGTTCCAGAGCAGGCTCAGGTGATGGAACAAGAAGTGCAAGCTCTGCTGCTAAAAGAGGCCATAGAACGTGTTCCTCTTTCAGACAGGGAGTCCGGGTTTTACAGCCGGTACTTTATAGTTCCAAAGAAGGATGGGGGATTAAGGCCGATTTTAGATCTCAGGGTGTTGAACCGGTCTTTGAGAAGGTTCAGGTTCAAAATGCTTACAATTCCTGTTATCGTGAGTCAGATCAGATCCAAGGACTGGTTTGTCACGATAGATCTAAAAGACGCTTATTTTCACGTATCCATCCTTCCATGTCACAGGAGGTTCCTGAGGTTCGCTTTCGGGGGCGAAGCTTACCAATATCGGGTTCTTCCGTTCGGCCTAGCACTCTCTCCCCGCACATTCACCAAATGTATGGATGCAGCTCTTGCTCCACTGAGACTTCAGGGCATCCGCATACTGAATTATATCGACGACTGGCTCATTCTGGCCCAGTCTCGAGATATGGCGGTTCGGCATCGAGATGTCGTCCTTGGCCACATTCGGAATTTGGGGTTGAGACTCAACACGAAAAAGAGTGTGTTAGAACCGTCCCAGTGCACAACGTTTCTGGGCGTCGTGTGGAACTCGATTACGATGCAGGCACGCATGTCTCCTGCACGTATCGAGTCCATTCTGGTGATGGTGTCCAAGTTAAAACTAGGCCAGGCCATCACTGTGAAGCAATTTCAAAGAATGCTGGCCCTCATGGCAGCGGCTTCCAACATTATACCTCTGGGCCTTCTACATATGAGGCCCCTTCAGTGGTGGCTAAAAACCAAGGGGTTTTCCCCCAAGGGGAATCCATTTCGTATAATCAGAGTAACGCGCAGATGCCTTCGTTCTCTACAAATATGGAAGAAACCTTGGTTCCTGTCCCAAGGGCCAGTGCTGGGAGCGTCATGTCGCCGGAAAACCGTTTCGACAGACGCCTCCCTCACTGGCTGGGGCGCGGTCATGGACGGCCGCTTTGCCAGGGGTCTGTGGCAGGACCATCATCATTCGTGGCACATAAACTGCCTAGAGATGTTGGCTGTGTTCAGGGCTCTGAGGAGCTTCCTTCCAGACATCAAAGGTTACCATGTCTTGATACGTTCGGACAATACATCAGTGGTAGCTTATCTGAACCGACAAGGGGGACTCAGATCGCGCCCTCTGTGCAGACTGGCGCATCAGATTATTCTTTGGTCCCAGGGGAAAATACTGTCTATCAGAGCAATTTATATTCCGGGGGTTCAGAACCAGGGAGCAGACATCCTGTCGAGGCAGGGGCTGAGGCCCGGGGAATGGAGACTTCATCCAGATGTGGTGAAGTTGATATGGGAGAGGTTTGGACGAATGGAAGTGGATTTATTTGCGTCTCGAGAGACGTCCCACTGCCCACTTTGGTTCTCCCTCTCACATCCAGCCCCACTGGGGTTGGATGCCATGGTGCAGGCCTGGCCGAGGCTTCGCCTGTACGCATTTCCCCCGATCGCTCTGCTTCCGGGGATCCTGGAGAGGGTCCGTCAAGAGGGCATCAGTCTACTTCTGGTTGCCCCAATGTGGCCGACCCGAGTGTGGTTTTCAGACATAGTTTCACTCCTAATAGCTCCGCCATGGCAGATTCCTCTGAGGAGGGATCTGTTGTCTCAGGCGGAGGGCACAATTTTCCACCCTCAACCGGAGCTGTGGAAACTGTGGGTATGGCTTCTGAGGGGGTTCAGTACCTAAATGCTGGTCTGTCAGCCGGGGTGGTGGAAACCATACTTAGCTCTAGGGCTCCGTCTACACAGAGATTATATGGCCTCAAGTGGAATGTTTTTGTCACTTGGTGTAGAGAACAGGAGTTGGATCCAGTCAACTGCCCGGTGCTTCAGTTCTGGAATTCCTTCAGAATCGTTTCTCTGCGGGTCTCTCCCCTTCCACGCTTAAGGTGTATGTGGCTGCCATTGCGGCTTTCCACGCACCATTAAGTGATGGGCCTCTGGGGAGGCACCATCTGGTCATTCGTTTTCTCCGTGGTACTTGGAGGATGAGACCGATAATTAGGTCCAGGGTTCCTACCTGGGACCTGGCGGTGGTTCTCGAAGGGTTATCCCTGGCCCCCTTTGAACCCCTTCAGTCGGCTTCGCCTAGGGATCTTACGCTAAAAATGGTGTTTCTCTTAGCTATTACCTCTCTTAAGAGGGTGGGAGATCTCCAAGCCCTGGCAGTAACACCAGCTTGCTTGGAGTTTGCCCCTGGCAGAGTAAAAGCCTTTTTGCATCCGAGTCCGGGCTACATTCCTAAGGTTCCTATGAATACGGCTCGACCCACGGTCCTTCAGGCATTTCATCCTCCGCCTCATGTGTCGGCAGAGGAGGAGAAGCTTCATTTGTTCTGCCCTGTCAGAGCTTTGAGCGTGTACCTTGAGAGGTCCTCTTCCTGGAGGAGGTCGGAACAGTTATTAGTGTGTTTTGGGTCACCTAAGAAGGGGCTCCCTGCATCCAAGCAAACCATTAGTAATTGGATTGTTCAAACTATTATTTCAGCTTACAGGGTGCGCGACTTGCCTTCACCTTTAGCTGTTAGGGCTCATTCGACTAGAGGCATGGCTTCCTCTAGGGCCCTCCTTTTGGGAGTTCCCCTCCAGGAGATCTGTGAGGCAGCCGGATGGGCTACCCCACACACTTTTATTAAGTTCTACAGTTTACACCTCCCTAGTACACCTGGTGCACACGTCCTTTCGTCCTAGTTGAGTGCCTAATTGAGTTTCACTCCGGGACAGGCCTATTCAGTGCGTGGCCTAGTGGGCATTCGTTACCCAAAAGTATCGATTTCTCGATGCATTGTGGAGTTCCCTCGATAGGGAACGTCTCGGGTTATGACTATAACCCTTGTTCCCTGAGAAGGGAACGAGACAATGCATCGTTCTGCCACGCCCTTCTAGGCCTTAGAGCGTCTTGCTTCATCGCGAGGCTGGCATGCTATGCATCAGCGTGACCTTTATACTTCCGGGTATGCCGTCACATGTTACGTCACGACGCAACACCAATCAGGATTGGACTAGTTTCATTTTACTTCAGAGGCGCACGCTTAGGGAGCGTCCCCAAAGTATCGATTTCTCGATGCATTGTCTCGTTCCCTTCTCAGGGAACAAGGGTTATAGTCATAACCCGAGACGTTCTCTCGGGACACCTACTAAAAAACAGAAGAGCATGAAAAAAGAAGGCAAGAAAATTGTGTTTTATCTCTTTTCCTTCCTTACCTAGATCATAATATGATAGTTATGGGAAGAATAATACTATAGAGTCAAAGTTGCTTCAATTGTGGCATTGGTAAACAGTAACTGAATAAACAGCTTTTTTTAGTGGCTATTTTCAAGGGTTTTATGACTTGGCAGATCAGCAGTGCTGCAAACCTCCTTGAAAAGAAACAGCAGATGTCCATCATTTTTGCAGCTACCAGATTTCTGACATTTCAAGGAATGCATTTTTAATCTGAACACAGAAAAAAAAAATGCCTCAGTTTCTGTCAGTTTCTAACTCTCACCATCACTCTTGAATATTCCGGCCCCCATGAACGGCGTGCATTAGTTTGCTATCGTTTGCACTCAGCTTGCACTTGTAGAGTGCAATCAGCTTCATTGAATGCTGAGCGTATAAAGGGATGCATATGTTAGTATTATTATTATTATGTATCCAGTGATGATGTCCCTGTCTCTGTAACTGCTGAGACAGAGAGAGACCCACAGCGCTCCACATGGCAGAGAACAGTAGTTCAGACGCTACGCTATTTTTATTTAGTTATTTGATTTTATTTACACATATTCGTGATTTGGAACAAAAAAAGGAATAAATCCCCCCCCCCACCCCCCCACCCCAAACTGATGAAGGATTCTGTCAGTAATGGAAATATAGGACCTTAAACCCTCTCATGTGTAAGGATTTTCTGACACATTATGTAGCATGGAAAGGTTGTTTTCCGTTGTGTTATTTTCCAGTGGTTTAATCCATGTAATCCAGTTTTTACCATGAGTGCCTCTGAGCCTCTATGATATTTGTTTACTTCCCCCAAAATACATCATGTCAGCACTTCACAGAAGCTGAGAAACTCGACTTCTTATCCTTCCCCGCATGTCAGACTTGGGGCAGATGGCACACTGGGTTTTTGTATTTAAAATCTCAAATGATGTATAATTTGCATATAGGCGTAAATACACCGAAAGATTGTTAAAGAGTTAAATTCACTTTGAAAAGAAAAGCAAGACCTAAATAATAAATTGTTATTACCAAAATAAACTGAAATTTCAAAAAACAAATAACAATAGATGCATGTCATGTCATTTGTGAATCTAGATACAATTTCTAAATGTTTTCTGGCAATGAACTGTAAAATGTTTGCTAGAAAATGTTCACATTTCAATATGAACCCACAGTGTGATATGACATTTATAAGTAATTGCAGAATCTCTGGACCAGGTAAAGTCAGTTCGCTCCAACTGTCACTACAGAGTTGTGTAACTTTTGTTGTAATAGAACACCAGTGTTGAGCTTATGCAAACCATCTCATCTCCATGACAGACTTGATCTATAGTTACAGGTACCTCACTGAGCTCAGATGTGTGTCATCGATATTTCATATGGAGACATTTTTTTCATTTGGGTATGAACAAATGCCATCAGACTCCCCACCTGAGTCCCCCTCTGAAGACAAGGCATGAGCATGTCTTTTCAGTACCCAAAGTAATGGGAAGAGAATGATGAAAATACCAAGGGAGTTTTAGCAGCTTTTGATTACTCCTCTCTCTCTCTCTCTCTCTCTCTCTCTCTCTGTCTCTCTCTCTCTCCTCATCTCTCTCTCCCTCTCCTCTCTCTCACTCTCTCTCTCTCTCTCTCTCTCTCTCTCTCTCCTCTCTCTCTCCTCTCTCTCTCTCTCTCTCTCTCTCTCTCCTCTCTCTCTCTCTCTCTCTCTCTCTCTCTCCTCTCCTCTCTCTCCTCTCTCCCTCTCTCTCTCTCCTCTCTCTCTCTATTCACGTACACACTGAAAATGCATTGACATTTGAAAGTGGATCCTAAATTGCTATGTGCTAATTGCTTTTGATTCACACTAATTCGATAATGAATCATTTTGATAATTTGGTGAACGAGTTTGACAAATTAAAATGGACAGTCTCAAAAGAGCTTTACACAACACCAATGTTCAGTTGATAAAATATTTTTGAGCACTTATCTAGAAAATGGCTATTTTATTATTATTTCATATAATATCATTTTTAGATTTTTTGTCATCTTTATTTATATGGTAACACTTTACAGTAAGGTCTCATTAGTTAATGCATTAACTAATTAATTTGATAATTAACAATAAGCAATACATTTGTTACAGTATTTATTAATTTGTGTTAATGTTAGTTAACAAAAATACAACTTTTCATTGTTACTTCATGTTCATTCAACAATTAACATATACAACCTTTGTTTTTAAAAATGTATTAATAAATGTTGAAATTAACATTTACTATGATTAAGAAATTTGTGTTTTTAGTTAGTTTTTTAGTTAACTACTGTAATGTTGTTAACAAATGGAATGTAAAATTTTACCATATATTGTATATTACTTTTGTTGAGGTTTATCAATTGAATGTTTATTAATTTATTCTTTATTTATGGAAAACATATTTTTAAGCTGTTTTAACCCAAAT
The DNA here is from genome assembly GCA_036326025.1 of Chrosomus eos. Lineage (NCBI taxonomy): Eukaryota > Metazoa > Chordata > Actinopteri > Cypriniformes > Leuciscidae > Chrosomus > Chrosomus eos. The sequence goes on from CM070830.1 coordinate 25,487,870, forward strand.
TGACATGGTGATGGGAAAAATATAAGATTGGAGGAAAATTTATATTTCAATGCTTTTGTGCTCTCTTGCAAAAATGTTTCCCCAAGAAACTTTGCATTCGCACACAAAATATTTGCGTTCCCCCATGAAACTTTGCATTTGATCGCTAATTTAAAAGGTTTGCGAGCGAACGCAAAGTTTCTTGGCAGAACACAATAGTTTATGCAAGGGAACACAATTGTTTTTGCGAGAGAACAAAGTTTCTTGTTAGAGCGCAAAAGTTTTGCCAGCAATCCAAACTGTCCCTTTAGGGGCTCCGTACTTTAGCAACCAGAGATCTATCAGTGTTTTTGTTGTTTTTTTAGTAAATGTTTTGAATTTTTCACGCTCTGAAGAGGAGTCACAATCATATTAACTGAACTGTGCACTTCATTTTTTCATTCGGTTTTCTCTGCCAAGCTAGAAATAACTATTTTTTTAATGTGTGCTACCTCGGACATTCAGTAACCTTTAAAAGAATGAGATTGAAGGACATGGGTTGTCTGACCCTTCTCCTTCAGAGACCAAACACTCTGCTTCTCAGACATGCTCTTCCTCATTCATGAATTCTGACCCGCACATACACACACGGTTCACTCCACAATGAATGAAAACAAGCCCAGAGCAGAATGGAATGGCAAAGACGTCAGTCTGTTTTCAGAAACAATACAAACCGCAGTGATGATGTCAGCAGGAGGCTTTCTCAGAGAGAACAGGAGTTTTAGAACATGGTGCCATGACCCGCTGAAACATGCATTAGTGGGGGGTCATGGGAAAGATGGCCCTTGGGCCCTGCTACTCAGACACAGTAGGAGAAGGATAAATAATCCAGAGAGAGCATGTTCTCAGCACTCCGCCGTGAACATCTCCGCTGCTTATTTTGCTTCCACACCACTTGTTTAAAGTACAGCTTCTCTTCCTTATGCGCCCAGAATCCTTTGCAAGAAGCTGTTTATGACTGTTTAAACACCAAGGATTATTTGCACGGTTGAATGAATCCTCAATACCTGTTGACTTAAACAAAAAATGGCTTGTGGCTGAGCCGAGGGCTGACTTGAATAGGGATTCTCATTCTGCTGCTACTTTTCTATAAAGAGCTCAAACAATCAATCTCAGTAATAACATTAAGCTATAGATACTGTAATTCAGCAATCGATTCCACTCTCAAAGGGACCATGGTGGGATATTAGTAAACCTCCAGTTAACTGGCTCCTAACTGAGACCAAACTAATAACCTTTGTGTAAGCTGCGCACATTGTTATTCATTAAGCTTTCACAATCCATGCATGCCTGACAGAGACAGATCATGTAGCATATAGGATATTAATCTTTTCTGTCACCCATAATGTAAACGGCATTGTATTTGTTTAATATGTTCTCTTTGTCTTTATGGTTTAGTACGGTGGAGCGTAGAGAGGAAGGTAAAGGGAGAAAGAGGTGCAATGGGACCAGGGCAGGTTTAATCAGTAGGAAGTGGAAAGGTTTAAATTGCTGACCATTTAATTTGTATTGTACAGTGGTCAGTTTCGGTTTGGTTTTGCTCACATATATATATATATATATATATATATATATATTATTTTTTTTTTTTTTTTTTTTTTTTTTACTTGTCATGCAGCTCGAGTCATTACATTTTCGACCTTTTTTGGGTCGGTATGATTTTGAAGGTTTTTTATTTGTTTTTATTTTGCCCATTAGCTGCATTTATTTTACCCAAAATACAGTAAAACAGTTGGAATTTGTATGGAACCATTAAAGGGACTTTGTGATGGGAGGAAAAATCATGTGTCAATGATTTTGCGTTCTATCGCAAATGTTTTGCGTTTCTCCAAGAAATTTTGTATTCGCTCGCAAAATGTTCTTTGTGTTTATTATGTTTCTTCAGTGCAAAATTTCTTCGGGGAACGCAAATCATCTCTGGGGAATGCAAATCTTTTGCAAGAGAAAAAACAAAAGCATTGAAATATACTTTTTTTCCTCCAATCCCATAATTTTTTTCACCACCATGCCAATTTTTATGTTTTTTTTTTTTTTTTTTTTTTTTACAATTTTCTATTGTAACATATTTTATAGTGTCATTTATTTCTGTGGTGGTGTCACAATATCCTTCAGAGATCATTCTAATATGCTGATTTGGTGGCTACAATTTCTATTATTATCAATGTTGAAAACAGTTGTGCTGCCGTACATTGTTCTAGAAATCATGATACGTATTTTTTTCAGTATTCTTTGATGACTAGAAAGTTCAAAAGAAGAGGATTTATTTGAAATTTTGTAACAGTATAAATGTCTTTACTGTCATTTTTGATCAATTTAATGCATCCTTGCTTGAAAAAAAAAACATTAATTTCTTTAAAAAAAATCTTACTAACCACAAAGTTTTGAACAGTTCCTTCTGGTGACTCTGAAATGCATAGAATTACCATAAATTCACATTTTATATTTTCAGAGGAGTTGTTAAACATGAGATGAACAATAATACACAGATCCGTTTAAGGGATCTATTTCACTCCTTATGAGCACTTGGCTCTTTCTGTATATCAGAATGTTAATTCACCTGTGATGATGGTGCTTCTGGTCGGGTGAGTCAGAGTCCTTACACAGGATTCTCTCGATTGAGAGCATGAGGATGGAGTCTGTTGACAGTGTTACTGTCTGCTATAGAAAGAGGAACAAACAGTCCTGGCTCAGGTCAGAGCAGAGAGCAGAGAGCTGGGGAGGACAGCACCTGCTGCGTGGGAAGGTTGTGTGGCACAGACAGAGGGCAGGGGGAGCTGGAGCTTTTTGTGTCTGCTGTGTCATTTCGTTTTATGTTTGTGGAACTAATCTCAGATTTCGGTTTACTTAAAATGCAAATGGAAACAAACAAACAAACAAACATCAAATCAAAATCAAAATCATTTGCAGTTCCATCACAAACCCCAATCTGGGAACCCTTTTGTAATGTGATATTTAATGCAGTTCATGTTGTTGATAAGAAAGGGATATATTTTCTTTCTCTTTGTATTTTATATCAGGTCAAAAGTAATCTAAAAGTAGTCTGATTATATTACCTTAAATGTGTGATGTAATGTAGGCTATTACGTTACTAACTGTAATTTTTGTCATGTAATTTGGAATTCGTAACCAACTACAATTTCTATTTAATCTACCCAGAATATGCTGGGACAGTAAACATTTATTTCCAAAGGTGCGATGCTGGGTGAAAAACGTTGCTAGAAAATACAAATACTAATTCTTGAAGGCAAATTTTTTCCCCCCATTTTTGGGGTCAGATGATAATGTATGTAAATGGTCATAAGACAAATGTTTTGCGACAAGATGCTTGACTAACATTATAAATGGGAACAAAATAAAAAATGATATATGATATGACCCCTTTAAGAATTTATTTTATCGTTATTTTAGTTTATGTCTTTGATAAGGATTTTTTAGATTTGGACTTCAGGGAAATAATTACAGTCATGAAGCTGTTACTTATCCATTTGTTACCCACTGTGTTATCTAGTAGTATCCAGCGAGGATGCTAGATGAAATTTATTGCATGCGGTGTGCGTGTGAGTATGTGATGTTAATGCCCGTGGAGTAAAGCGTGGGCAGAGTCTTAGTCCAATAGATGCCTTCACAGGAGACACCTCTAATGTGTTATGCCACACACACACACACACACACACACACACACACACACACACACACACACACACACACACACACACACACACACACACACACACACACACACACACACACACACACACACACACACATGTTTGTTTTTGTGACTTATGAGGACATTCCATAGGCGTAATGGTTTTTATACTGGACAAACTATATATTCTATCCCCCTACACTGCCCCTGTCCCTAAACCTACCCCTTACAGGAGACATGCTGGATTTTAACATTTTAAAAAAAATAACACAGTCTCATCCCAAGAAGTCATATATTGACGTCTTGGGACGTCTTTTGACCATACGTCAATATCCGCCTTTTTAGGGTACCCTTAAACGTCGGTTATATGACGATCCTGGGACATCATACAACTGACGCTTTACCTTTAACGTCAGTTAGGTGACGGGGTAGGTTTAGGGGTAGGTTTAGGTCTGGGGTAGAGTTAGGATCCGATAACGTCAACTAACCGACGTTTAAGGGTACCCTAAAAAGGCGGATATTGACGTATGGTCAAAAGACGTCCCAAGACGTCAATATATGACTTCTTGGGATGAGACTGCGCTGAAAAAAACATTGTTTTTTATGTTTTTTAAGCTGTTTGAAATATGAGGACTCATGCAATGTCCTCATATTTCACGTGTAAGTTGTAATACCAGTGTAATACCCATGTCATTATACACATTTGTGTCCTCATATATCACAAAAACAAGCACACACACACACACACACACACACACACACACACACACACACACACACACACACACACACACACACACACATATGAATCGTCTCTGATCCAGCACTGACTCACCCGTCACTTTCCCTGCTTGTCTGGTTCTCTCCGCAGGAACGCATCTTCCTGACGTTGTCCAACTACATATTTACTGCCATCTTTGTGACCGAAATGACAATAAAGGTAGGTGATGGGGTTGGCATTTGTCTCTGTGTGGCGTATTCGCTGACAGAGGGTGAACTAACACATCGCCTGGACTAGAATACCAGCCGAAAGCAGACTAACTTCAGTTCCCTGTGGCTTTTATTGTGCCGATCTCTCTTAGATCAGCAGGACTAATGGAGTCTGGTGAAAACATGTCCTGTCACTGGCTTTTCAGATAACCAGTCTTGCAGCCCTTTTACTGTACTTTAAAAAGGCAGTTCAGCCAAACATTAATCTTCTGACATTTTTTACTCACATTCATGTTGTTGTAAACCTGTATGACTTTCGTAATTCCACAAAAAAGGAGTTTTTAAAGCTGTGATTGTCATTGTTTTTCGTGCAGTTATACAAGTGTAAAGTTGTTATTCACAGAAAATATTAAAATCAGTCCTAGCTCTCCTTGACACATTTATGACAGAAGCAACATCTGATCTATAAATAAATCATTCTGTGGAATCATATTTTATCAAAAAATCACCTGATGATTCATTCATAAAAAGAAAAATGTGTATATTACATTTAGGTATATACATCCCGTGTGTGTGTGTGTGTGTGTGTGTGTGTGTGTGTGTGTGTGTGTGTGTGTGTGTGTGTGTGTGTGTGTGTGTGTGTGTGTGTGTGTGTGTGTGTGTGTGTGTGTGTGTGTGTGTGTGTGTGTGTGTGTGTGTGTGTGTGTGTGTGTGTGTGTGGAATCATCAAAATAAGATGTTTGATGTTTCCATTTCAGAAATGTTAATGTCGGCACATTTATGCACTATTCATATAAAGGAACATTTCTAATTTTTATAATGAAAACAGATGTGCTGCTCTATTTTTGTGGAAATACATTTTTCTGTCAGAATTATTTGATGAATAGAAAGTACATATGAATAGAAAGAACAGAATTGATTTGAAACAGAAATAGAAGCGATACTCTTGCAGCAGTTAATAGCTCACAGAAAGATGATCAGTGAATACAACTTCAATTCCAGTCTGTTCCTCACACAAAGTTATTGTATGGCTTCAGACGACTTGGATTAGTGCAGAAGTCACACTTTTATGGTGCTTGAAATCTTCAGTTGCCATTCATTGCTGCACAAAAAAAACGACTGACTTCTCGTTTTTGTTGTTTCGCAGAAGAAAGTAAATCATACAGGTTTGAAATAACAGGAGTGTGAATAAATAATGACAAAATGTTTTGTGTGAACTATACCTTTAAGTCACTTTAATTAAATTACAAAGTCTAAACAAAGACTACAGCAGCAAAATATTAAAATCTCACATGTTCAACTGCTGCCAGTCAGCTGAATTAAACATTTGAACAAATGCTCACATATAAAGGTCCAAAAAAGAGCACACTGACATGAAAAGTCTATAAAGTATACGGCCTGCTCTCTATTTTCCACTCTTCACCACACTAGTTAATACTAAGTGGGATGGGGGGTTGGGGGAGGAGGGGGGGATTGTCTGCCAAATATTCAAATGACTATCGTTGAAATGGAAGAACATGTTGAGGCCTCTCTGGAGAAGACAGAAAAGTTCATAGGTGTCAGTCACAAAGGTCTAGGGTTTCTATTCTGGGGCCCTGCTTTATGCCAGGTCACGCCCACCCAAGAGATTTCAAATGAAAATCATGGCAGAGAATAATCGTACTCACTGGAGGTTAATTAACGGCGACTGACAAAAACTTTCCGGGTCGGATAAAGATGACAGGGCTGTTGAAACTCCTGGCTTTTGTTGCCTGACATGCCTTTGTTCACTTTGAGGTCTGATCACATTGTGGTTTGATATATTCACCAGTAACATCATTAGGAGCTGCGCATTCATGCTTAGCACTTTTTAGTCAGATGATTCTCACTCCTGGTTTGTTTATCTCAGCTTTTTTCCTCCCCTCTGAGCCCCTTTAATATGCCAGCTGTATGCCAGTCTAACCTGATATGTTCTCAGAAATGCCACAATAGTGTGAAAGAACTAAAAAAGAACTGAGAGGAATAAGTGTTTCTTCCCAAATCCAGATTTCAAACACATCAGCTTTCTCACATTTCGTCTCATGTGCATATTCTTTTTGTGAGTTTCTAACACAGTAAGATTTTGAAAGGAGGGTGCATATTTTTACCAAATTGTATGCATTTTGTAACATCTGCAAGATTAATTTGTTGTGAAAGCTACAGTAAACAAAGTTCATAATTGTGATTGATACAGAAAATATGGTTTTACAGATATGAAGTATTGCCTGTCCTTACAGTTGAAGTATTTATTTTGCAAAATAATAAATAAAATAAAATATATACAGTATATGTATACATACATACATGCATACATACATACATACATACATACGTGTGTGTGTGTACATATACATTTATATACAAAAAATGTGACTGACACAATCTGTCTGTCTTCCATTGGTCGGACAAAACAGATAAACCTACAAATGCCTCATTTGGGATAGAAACAAATGTTTTATCATACAAAATGTACACAATCATATCTGTTTGTTGGTGTTGTGAAGGTGGTTGCTTTGGGTTGGTGTTTTGGGAAGAAGACGTACCTGAAGAGCAGCTGGAACGTTCTGGATGGAATGCTGGTGATGATCTCTGTGATTGACATCCTGGTATCCCTGATCTTCAACAGCGGCACTAAGATCCTGGGCATGCTGCGGGTGCTACGTTTACTGAGAACCCTGCGGCCGCTCAGGTACGCTGATCAAAACATCCATTCAGTGCTGCATTTAGTCATTACGCTAAATAACAGTTACAATTACATCAAAGCTTTAATGCACAAGTGCACCAGCACCTGCCTTGCTGGAGGCAACATAAACACTTATATTTGTACTTTGGGTCACAATGCTAGATTTGCACATCTTAAATCAGCATCCACTTTTTTTACAGGAAGCATAATTAATGTAAAGCCTGGAGTTCCACAATTAGCCTCTTCCTCACTTACATGCATCAATTAGATCCTAATTGATGCAGTATAGCTGTGTTTGTGTTTATGCATATTTATGTGTATTTGTGTGCATATGTGTGTGCGCCTTGCACTTTTCCTCCTGCAGAGGGAACTTCTGGAGGCCTTCCCTACTCTTAAATATTTATGACATATTCAAGCAGAAAATCGAAATCAAATATTCAGCTTTCCTGCCCAATTTGCCCACAAAATGCTTACACTGGTCTTTCACCCCCAGTCGCTCTCTTCTCTCTTTTCAAGTTTGGGGTCAACTTTCACAAGTTACTCATGCTACCAAGAGACTTATATTAAAAATACATTATTTTCCAGTAGTTGTGTTTCAGCTATGTTGATACAACGTTATAGTGAACATATGCGATATCAACAACATTTCTGAAAAGGAACTGGAAAGAATAAAAAGACCGTTTGGATTTGTTTTCGCAATTTATTCATGTTTCTCAGTCAGATACAAGGAACTTTAAAAGGTTACATTTTATTTTTAAGGGTGACGTGGTTACATTGTACTTACTCCAATATGTACCGAGTAATATTAATTAACTACATGTACTTACTATTTAGTTACAGTTAGGGTTTGGTTTAGGGTTAGTTACTTGTAATTGTGGATAATTTACTTGTATTACTATAATACATGTGTAAATATGTCTATAATAAATGTAACAATAAAGTGTTACCCTTTAAAATATTAAATAGGTAAAATCAACAGCAACAAAATAATGATTTTATTTGCTGCTTATTTTTGATGCCACATGTAAATCATATATTTTTTATATTGCATACATGTAAATTAAATGCGTCATACCTGGTCTGCTAATAGCGACCTGCACCTATATTTTTCGGATTCTATGATTTTCTAGTCTTTTTTATGTGTTTATTTACATTTTAATGTGTGCTGATGAAGCATAATAGTTTGCTGAACTGTACTGTGCCAAATAATTTTGAGGTATTTTGATGAGCATGACTAATACGTCTCCCAGCAAATCTTTTAAAGCATTCTTCACTAGTTTGCTAAAACAGCTAATGAATGATTTATGTCACAACCCCTGAGCATCACTATTACTCCACTGCTACTGAATAGTGCATGGAGATCCAAGCATGCCCTAATAGAAAATGAATAGTATGTAGAACAAAACTTGAATTCCTTTTCATGTGTTGATTCCAATGAAGTATTGAATCCACTAGTGGCATATTACATAAGGTGAATTAACCTTTAAACAGTATGTGTGATAAGGTCCCATTATAACTAATGACAGTTGCTTCGTTTGACTGTCAGAGAATGTAGAGCACCCGGAGAGGAAAAAACGCCCTGTAAATTAAACATGAAGCGGTCTGTGTTTTCACCTCGAGCTCCTCTGCTTGAACATTTTAAAGATTCTCACACAGAGTTTCCTCCTCTGCCAGAACGCTCTGCTTCAGAGAACTTTACTGTGTGTGCAACTGCCTCTGCACCGCCGAACACCTTTTGAAAGTTTAACTTCTTGATCCTTCCCTAGACATACTTTATATTAATGCACCTCTGTGTGAAGTCCAAGTTGAAATCAAAAGAAAGACAAAGACAGCTGTAAAAAGTCTCCACAGCGTGGGCCCAGCAACTTCTGCAAAAGTCAATGCAGGAAGGGGTGGGTAATCCAGACCACATGTGTATCTGGACCAGTGAGCTTAAAGGGACAGTTCACCCAAAAATGTTAAATTCTGCTATTGTTTAATCACTCCAATATCCTTCGAAACTGGCATGACTTTCTTTATACCTGTCTTTTAGCCGGTTGTCCAAGCTGCTGTTTTCCATACAATGAAAGGGTGTTTTCACACCTGTAGCTTGGTTCATTTGGTCCGGACTAAGGGCAATTTTTTTTTTACTTTGTATCATTTTCAGTCGTTTTGGTTCCTTTTCACACCACACTGATTGCTCTGGTCCGAATCAGTTGATGAGTTGATGAAACGGACCAAAATGCAGTCACGTGACAACATCCACATCACTCGTTGGCCAGATGTGTCTTGAACATATTTCCACCACTGCATTTCGATTGGTGAGAATTAACGTGTGGGAAAATTCCAACAGAACTCCCGGAAGTAAACAAAGAGGATGAAAATCCGGCAGACATGCGGAGAATTCGCTCACAATGTATGTTCAGAATCAGCACGAGCTTTATCCTTTCGCAAATCCCCTCATAAACAACAAAGTCTAGACGCGATATAAATAAGAGATTCACTGTGCAGTGCGGACAACTTCAGTGTTCATGATGAGAGTTTTATTGAGAGTGCAGAACGCTGTAAGCCTGTCATAGCTTAAAGGGAGCGATATTGACAATCTAAATAATAGTTTTGTTTGACTACGGCAGCTGGTTTAGTCCAAAAATGCGCAGTTATTTGGCAGTTGGGTCAGTTTAAGGTCGGATCACGTTCTCACCACAAACGAACCGCTCTAGAGCTCGTTTGAAAGCGTACCGAGACCACCTCTTCGAGGAGGTCTCGGTACGCTTGTTTGGTCCGCTTTTGGTGCGCACCCGAGTGCGATTGCTGCTTTCTCACCTGCCCAAACGAACCGCACCAAAGGGGAAAACGAACTCTAGTGCGATTCAACCGAACTAAATGAGGCAGGTGTGAAAGCACCCAAAGTGACTGTTACCATTCTGTTGTAAAGGTATATATATATTTTTAGCCTGATCCCTGGTCGCACATTTCATTTGTACATAGAGTCTGGCACCGCTCCATTGACAGGCGTTAACTTCCTTGTAGGCGGGTACTCTATTGAAGTCTAAAACTATTCTAAAGTCTAAAACTAAGTCTAAAACTAGTCACTCTAGATCTGCCATAAACAATCGCTAACGTTTGGTTGTGATGTATGTCATGTGCCGTAACCGGCCGGAAACACGTTTCCGCACAGGCTGTAAACAACAACCATCCCCCATTGTGAAAAAAAATAAGCAAAGATTGTTCTTGCTCCGGCTTTAACTTCTTGATATTCGGCAACGTTGCCACAACGTTCGAATGGCTTCGCTCACATCTTTCTCTGCTGCCATTACTGAACTACAACTCACTCAAAATAACAAACACGACATCAACGTCATTGATCTCAGCGACTCCCTCTGTTCGCTGATTGGCCCAGTAAACAATTGACCGGAGAAAACCAAAGACTACTCCACAATCCCAGACGTAGTAAGGAAAATGAAAATTGAGCGGAAGAACGTAGGAGGGCGGAGCCAGGCTATATATTTTTAATCTTTAAATTAAATTTAAATAGATACTTATTTTTTTCTAATTATTTTTAGTATGCAATTTTATCATTAATATTTTTTACATTATTTTTTTAATTATTCTTTTTTTTCCAAGATAATATTAATATACTATTGTTCAAAAGTTTCGGATTTTAAAAAAAAAGGTATCTTATGCTATCAATAATACCATAAAAAGTAATATTGTGAAATATTATTACAGTTTACTAACTGTTTATATTTTAATTAAAATTTTTAAAATTTTAAAATGTATATCATGATCTTTCAGAAATCATTTTAATATGTTGATTTGGTGTTAAATAAACGTTTATTCTTGCTGCTTAATATTTTTGACCATATAATTTTTTTTCAGAAATCTTTGATGAATAAAAAGGTTTTAAATAACAACATTTATTTGAAATAGATAAAGGCCTACTGTCACTTTTGACCAATTTTATACATTTTTGCTCAATAGAAGTATCAATTTCCTGCAAAAATATTACTTTATTTTAAACTATTTATTTATTTGAACTTTTTAGACTTTTTGGTGCTTTTATATGTTTTTTGTTTTTCCTAATTCGCACAAGTTTGACATGAGAGTAAGTAAGTAACAACATTTAAATTCCCATTAAGTTGGGTTGAAATGCCCATTAATTCATGTGGACATCTGTGTTTTGAATGCTAATGTCCACGTTGTCCTTATCAAGTATCAATGGCATGGTTACCGAGACGTGTGTGTGTTTCAATCTTTAGACAGGATGATTTATGCGTTGTGTTAAGGTCTTATGTGCACACTCTGTAAATTCATCAACTCCTTGACCCCCAGGTTAAACCTCTCCACTGTATGTTGCACTGCACATCAGCCTTGCGGATCTAAATTAATATCAAAAGCGCATAAAGAACCATCCATCCTCCTCTGTCTGTATGTGCCCCAGAGGAATAGACCCTTCCTTAAACACCTGATGCCAGCATATATCTACTGATATCACTTTGTTCAGTCTCCTGCTTGACCTTATTGAATGCAAATAGCTCGACATACAGTGTACCGCTTTTGTTATTGCTTGTGCTCATTAATTCTCACGCTAATTACAGTCCAGTTTCTTTCACAGTGCCAGTCCACGCTAAGGCATTTGTTAAGCTAAACTAACCATGCTTGACTTGAAACAAGTTAGTTTTTCTGCATTGTCTATTTGCTGTAATTACACGGACGGAAAATTGCACGAAAAGACGATAAGGACAGATTGGCTCTTTCGAATTTCATCTGGAGCTGATTAATTTAATTTACATATCATCGCTGCAGATGTCCTTTATGCCTTATTGTTTTTAGATAATAGCTTGTGTAATTGTGAAGTCATAATTTTCCTGGATTATGTGAGTGTGCTAGGGAACAGATTCAGTCATTAATTTCTCACTCTGGTGCATAGAACAACATCAGGGCGAATAAATAATGACTGAATAATTGTGTGAACTACCTCCTTTTGTCGTCTCCAGAAATAAGTTATACAGGCTTGTAAAGACAAGAGAGAGAGCAAATAATATATATATATTTTTTTACATTTGGTTTGCTGCTGGTTTTACTCTGTTTTCTTGATTCGTAATTTTTAAACATATTTTTTGTCCTTTGACGGGTGTCCTCAGATTGTGTGTGTGTGTGTGTGTGTGTGTGTGTGTGTGTGTGTGTGTGTGTGTGTGTGTGTGTGTGTGTGGTGTGTGTGTGTGTGTGGTGTTGTGTGTGTGTGTTTGTGTTTGTGTTTGTGTTTGTGTTTGTGTTTGTGTTTGTGTGTGTGTGTGTGTGTCACACAGCTTGAATCCCCCAAACTGATGGTTCCCAGCCCAACTGCAGCATCCTTTAATTACAGCCAGGATGAAAATGTGTCTCTGTGTTCTGGGAATAAGAAGCTCCTTTAGAGCTCTACTTATTGTTCTCTTCCTAATTTATTTATTTATTAAAATCTTTCAGAACAAAAAGACCCGATCGGAGCGATGCATATGAGAAACTCCACTTTTTCGAAGACTTAACAAACGAAGTAACCATAACACTTTTCCAGAAAATAGAAAAGTCACATCAGCATCACATTATAAAACCAGGACCAAATTTTTTGGGGTTCTTATCATCCAAAATACCATGGTATTTACAATAGTACTATTGTATTTTTTTTTAATCATTCAGTACCATGGTATGAGAATACTATGCTTTACTACCCACTTTACAAACTTTTACTGTGCTCTTTTTTTAATACTGTATATAAATATATACTAAATTGCACAAAATCACATAGCTTATTTACACATTTTCATGAAAAAAATCTGAGCACATGACTGTGTTCTGTAAGGTTTATTGTATTGAAAAACATTACTGGCAAAACACCTCATGCACTAACGCCCTCTATTGGTGAGGGGTTGACATGTAATGGTGTGAGGATCAGTGTTATTATTTATATAAATTCTAGTATTTATTCATATTTTGATGTTTAATTTAACTTAATGTTTTTAGTATTTTTGTTGTGTCCTTTTATTTTTTAGCTTTATATAATTTTTTTTAAATACTTCAACTTATTTCAGTTAGTTGCAAAACTTCTAATTCTCAGTATGTTTTAAGTCTTTTTTAATCTAGTATTCATATATTTTTTAATTCATTTCAGCTTTATTTAAATTATCGCAACAGTTTTAGTTAACAATGCACTGTTGTTGAGTACACTGTGTACAAGTCATATCATTTCACTGGATTGTCCCTCTCAAATTCACTCAGAGATGAGCGTGGGTCTAGACATATTGATCCTTCTCATCGTTTGACATTTCCATAATTGATTTTAGGTGTTACCTGAAATCCCCAAAGTGAGCTTTGATAAATATGCTTGAGCTTGTGAGAGATGCACACAGATATTCAGACAAACAAAAGACAGAGCAGCCTGTTATCTGCATTCCCTTTGGCAGATTCCTTTCTCTCTCAACCAGTTACTTTGACTAAACCTGATTGGTCTCTTTAAACATGGCCTTTTCTTCATCCTCAGACACTGATAAATCACAGCACACTTCTTAAGAAGATCAAAGCTGTGAATCAAATCCAGTTTTTGCTGCTTTAGCTCAGTACTGTGGTGAGAAGACAGAAATCCCTGTCACCAGATGGGAACTAATGTGCCTTTTATTCTTCGGTTTAAAGGGAGAAATTTTTGAAGTCCTTGTTTGTGATGTATCATAAACATCTTACAATATACAATGTTTCTGCAATGCATCAGAATCCGATCTACTACTTTAGGTCCTCATTGTGTCCCATTAACATCAGTTCAACACAAACAAGGCCAAGGATTACAACCCGGTCGCCTTTTTCTTTGTCAGAGTATAATTGTACATCTAATGGGCTGTTTTCACAGACAAACAGTTGCTCTTGAATTTGTCTGCATCTTTGACTGTTAGAGTACATTGCATTGTGCAAGTTGTTTTAAAAGATGGCATGCAAACCATACTTTCTGTCCCCTTTTAGTTGTTCCCTCTACAATAACTCGTAATGTATGGCTCTAAAGCAGCTGAATTCCTGTTACAGCTGTGTATTTGTATTACATATGTTATTGTGTGTGCCTTTGTGAGCAGGTGTCTTTGTGTCACTGTGAATGCTACTCTCTGCAGAGGTTGACAGGTGCAGTTGTGTGCCGGATGTCGTGCCATTAATAATTAGGCTTCAGCTTTATTCCGGGGGTTTAATTAAAATTGTCTCCTTTCTTTGCAGCACAGAAAGTTTCCCTACAGTTGTGCGTTGCAGTTGCCAGCATAATGGCTAGGGCATTAAACGTTTGCTGGCAATATATTGTTATATATTATTAATAATAATGTTATGTAAGTAAGTAAATGTACATTATAAAATATATAACAGGTTATTATTCAATTTTATTAAATGTTTAAATTTTGTTTTGTTGGATCTGAGCATGGCATTTGATATTGTTGGACATAATATTCTTCTTGAACGTTTGAATCCAGGACACTGCACTACAGTGGTTTGCTTCTTACCATGAAAATGGGACTTTCTCTGTAAATTTGGGAATTTTTTTCCTCATCATCTGCTCCTATTTTATGTGGTGTGCCCAGGGATCCATTTTGAGACCTTTATTTATTTCCCTTTATGCTTCCTTTGGCCAACATTTTTCAGAAATCAACATTTATCAGTTATGCTGAGTTTAGTTTACCTTCAGTTGACACCACTGTTTCTTTTGAGGTTGTATAGAAATGCTATAAAGGATATTAATATTGAATAAAAATCTTTTTTTTTGCAGCGTAATGATGATAAAATAGATTTTAAATTATCTTGCGTGCAAGTTCAAGCTTATCAAGCTTGCAACAAAATGCTACCGCAAAACTTTTGACTAGGTCTAAAAAGAAGGACCACATTTCCCCAATTCTAGTATTCATCCACTTGCTTCCCATTTGTATATAAGGCTTTTTCTAGCCGTGCACCAAAATATAGTGACCTTCTTCAGCCATACCATCCTGCTAGAACACTCAGATCTTCTTATCCTTTACTTGTAACTCTGCCACAGTGTCGCTATAAATCAAAGGGTGACCGGGCCTGTTATATGGCTAGGCCCAAGCTTTGGAATAGTCTCCCCTATCATGTGAGGTCCGCTCCTTCATTGTATATTTTTAAGTCTACTCTTAAATAATACTTTTATTCTTAGGCTTTTGGAAATTTGTTAGAGTTGTTTTTACTGTGTAGATTTGCTATTGCATTCTCTACAGTACTTTTGATCAATTGATATAGTGTTTAATAAATGAATGTTGTTGTTGTTGCTTAAACATCTGTTATCCTGTTTACTTTTCAGAGTGATCAGCCGAGCTCCAGGACTGAAGCTGGTCGTTGAGACACTGATGTCATCACTCAAGCCTATCGGGAATATTGTGGTCATCTGCTGTGCCTTCTTCATTATTTTTGGCATCTTGGGAGTTCAGGTGAGTACAAAAAAATAATATATATATATATATATATATATATATATATATATATATATATATATATATATATATATATATATATATATATATATATATATATATACTATATATGCCTACAGAAATCACCAGCTTAAACAAGTTTAAAATAGTTTTCTGGTAGTTTTAGAGAGATTTTGAGCACTTTTCAGCTTGGTCAGCCTGGCAGGCCATCTTAAACCAACTTCACCTCACAGTTATGTGGATATAATGTTTCTTCCTTGGATCACACTATTAAAGTAAAAGCTTAACTTTAGGGATTAATTGGATTGGTTCCTTCTAAAAACACCATACATAAAGTAACACATAACATATGACAGCTCTGTGTGTTTAATCCACAAGATTGCTTTTAAGACTCTTAGTGAGAGTGAAAGAGGTGGTGCACAGAACAAATACATGATTTTCTGTCATTTCTGCAAATTTGAAACATACTCTTCCTACCCACAGCTGAATAATTTGACTATGATTAAAATGTTCTGTTTTCCATACTTCCATACAATTTACATAAGACCGTATGGGAACACTGATGCAATTTATCTTCCATTCTTCCAGGAAAAGATGCCTGTGCTTTTGTGCCTGTACGATGTGTCATGTGTAACATCGTTCTCTTACGAGAGTATCTCTCGTACTGTGTAATATCATATGCTACAGGGAAAACTCTTTTCCACGAGATATTGAAGCCAAAAATTATCCTTAATTTTTAATCAATGTAAAATGCTTTGCGGCAGCATGCAGACATAGGCGAGGCAGCTCGCGCGCCTATTGGCTGCCCTGCGGCAAAAGCAGCAGCCTATCGAGAGCGGCTCTGCGTGACGTCATGACCAATGGGGGCACTTCGCACCCGCTGTGGTCTCGCCCTATAAAGCAGGTCGATAGGCTGATACAAACTGATTTTCATCTCTTCAGCGAAGCTCACGCATCGCTTGATCCGGAGTGAGAAGCCGCGCCGTCGACGCAAGCCTTCAACGTGATGAGCCCTTGAGCCTGAAGTCGCTGGCCTTCACCTCGCCGCCTTCAGCCACCGTACCTGCTGCGCTTTCCGGCGTCTATATCCTTTACTCTGCTGAGAGTGTTTGTTCGCCGTTGCAACTCACACTTCTCCAAAACTCTAAAAGTGCTGCGTCTTTTTCAAGATGCCTTCCGGTGGCTCGTGCCGAGCCCAACTCAGCGACGAGGACCGCCAGGTCATCTGCATGTCCTTCCTGGGTGAAGATCATGCGGCTATTGCGCTCGCTGACGGTGGATGCCCTCATTGCGAGCTGATGCCTATGGTGACTCTGAGGACTCGCCTGGCATCATTCTCAGAGCCTGTACTTCTGCCCGCTGTGGTGCCGCGCCGCAAGAAGCGCCGTGCTCAGCGCGCCCCCGAGCTCTCTCCAGCCCACCAAAGCTCGCCGGTTCGCCCACCAGCTTCGCCGGCATCGCTCAAGTTGCTCACAGACGGACAACGGTCGCCGTCTGCCGCCGCGTTCACCCTTGAGCTCGACGAACCTACCGAGGCATGTTCTCTCCTGGCATCGGACAGTGAGGATTGGGCGAGCTCTGTGGACCTCCCCCCCGCTACCCGCCAGCCCTCTGGGAGACGAGCCGGCATTGAAGCTAAATCAAGTTGAGCTGATGCGTCTGCTCTCTCAAGCCGTGGATAACATCGGCCTCGACTGGGAGGCGCCCGCGCAACCACCGCGCAACAGGCTGGACGGACGCTTTCTCAGAAAAGGTGAAGCCCCGTCACAGTCGAGACCCGCGCCCTTCCTCCCTGAACTTCACGAGGAAGTCGCGAAAAATCATGGAACGCCCCCTTCTCCGCCAGGCTGTGTACCTCTATCTCTGCTACATTCTCCACTGCGGACGGTGCGAAAGATAGAGGATACCTTTCTATTCCTCCTGTGGAACCAGCTGTAGCGTCCCATCTTTGCCCGTCCTCTGCTGGACGGCGCTACCATTCAAAGCCTGCCGAGTAACGTCAGCCATGCACGGGCGCGCTTACACCGCCGCTGGGCAAGCAGTTTCAGCGCTGCACACAATGGCTGTCCTCCAGATCTTCCAAGCTGACCTTCTCCAAAAAATGGACGAGGAAGTACCGGGAGTGATCTGCGTGGTGGACTTAAGAAGCACTACAGACCTCTACGTGCTGCAAAAGCCACTGCACAGGCCATTGGGCGGAATATGGCCTCTCTCACCGTGGCTGAGAGACATTTGTGGCTGACGCTATCCAAGATGATGGAAGCTGAGTGCTCCGTGTTCCTCGATGCGCCCATCTCTCCAGCGGGCCTTTTCGGATCTGCCGTCAAAGATTTTGCGGACAGATTCGTTGAGGTGCAGAAAACGTCACAGGCTATGAAGCACTTCCTACCGAAGCGCTCGTGCTCCGCTACAGGCCGCCCGAAACAGCTGTCTGCCCGAAGCTCTCAGCCGCAGCCTGCACCACCCGCCGCCAGGCCCGAGACCAAAGACCGCGCTCTCGCTCTGCTGGACGCCGCCCCACTCAGCCCGGGCCCCGGCCCAGGATTGAGATCAAGGCCGAGGTCTTAAAGCCTTCCTAGCCTCTCTAGGAAAGCGACGGTGTTTAAATCCCGCTGCGGCCGGATTTTCACCAAAACTTCTCGCTCGTTCAGTTCCAAGCAATGTGACTGTTCCAGTGTATTTCGCAGTGAGCAAGCCGGTGCCACAGCCTGCTTGCCTGCGCACAAAGGCCGTTTTTACGGCTACCCAGATAAATCCAATAAAGAGTGCATTTTCTGGTGTTCCGGCCACGGCCGATGGTGTTATGAGTGTTGTAAGAATGCCCACGTCCCAGTGCCCATTCCCACACCCAGACACAGCCCGCTAAGCACAAATAAAATCGACTCATGTCGAGTGTGCAGAAAATGTAGTGAAGGCGCCCATATCACAATGCCCGCTTACACTACACGATGCGTGTCCCTTGGTTTCTGTAAAAACAAAACTAACACACATCTAGTCGGCGCGAGCCGACAGTGTTCTCAGTGCAGTAAATGTGCCCGCTGTCTCGCGCCCTCATTCTCTCACAGACACGCCGAATCCCACGGGATTCACCCCGCTCGCTTTCCTGCACAACCCCTCATAGAGAAGCTGAGCGCGGCCAGGCTGCCCTCAGACCCATTTTAGATCTGCGACAGCTCTGCCGTGCAAAGGCAAAAGACCGTAACTTCGTGTTTGGTCAAAAATGAGGTTTTTTTTTATATTTTTGGCACATTCAAGACCTACTTTATCATGTGGATAAGTATCTTGAGTCAATTCTTTTGTTTTTCGAGAAAATGATGGGTTGTCTTAACAGTAATTCCAAAAGCCCATGAGAAACTTAAGGCAGAACACCGTAACATCAGTTACGGTTCTTTGGCTTTGTTTTGGAACGCTCATTTTGAGTGACGGTACTCTGCCTTTGTTTAGCCGCGCGTCAATATGAAGTTACTGTGCCGGTGTTCTATCAAATAATCCTACCTTTCAGATTGTACGGTGTTCTGCCTTAGTGCCTTTGTTTTACTCTCCATTAAAATTTCAATTGCGATGTAGCGTGTGTACTTTGTACAGCTGCCATCAGTCCCTGTAACTTCTGATGTCCTCAGAGCTTTGTCCTGCACAAATGTGGTCAGATCATATAATATAGTCTGAACCCGCTCCATCGACAAACAATAGGCTATCCATCGCAAATGATATATGCAGAGTTGACAGAAAAATGTTGCACACGCCGTAGCAGCCCCGCCTCAACCAGTTCTGTTACCAGGCGCGCGTGTGTGTGTGTGTGCGCGCAAGCGCATGTGTGTGCGAGAGAGAGAGAGAGAGAGAGAGAGAGAGAGAGAGAGAGAGAGAGAGAGAGAGAGAGAGAGAGAGAGAGAGAGAGAGAGAGAGAGAGAGAGAGAGAGAGAGAGAGAGAGAGAGGAGAGCGGGCACGATCTAACAGTGGAAATATAAAAACATACTCCATAATTTTGTTTATACAGGACATCATTCAAACTGCAAAGAGTTTGCTTACATTTGTGTATAGCCTACTCACAAAACACAACAGGACTAGACATTCAGCGCGTCGCGAAATCCTTCCGCCATGGCTCTATAGTCCCGCTCAAAAGGTTTCAGAAAATGCTGGTCCTGATGGCCTCAGCAGCCTTTGTACTCCAGCTGGGCCTGCTTTGCATGCGCCCACTGCAGATGTGGCTGAAAACGCGAGTTCCGACCCGGGCATGGACCGCTGGTCTGTTTCGCCTCAGGATCTAAAGTGCGTTTCAGCTCTGGAGCCTTGGAAAGTAACCGACTGGTATCAGTCAGGTGTGAGCCTGGGGACCGCCTCGAGTGTGAAGGTGGTGTCTACGGACGCCTCCACCTCGGGATGGGGAGCGCTGCTCGAGGGCTGACCGTTCGCTGGCCTGTGTTCAGAATGGGAAAAGCTCCTTCACATAAACTGCTTGGAAATGATAGCAGTCAACAAAGCGCTACGGCGCTTCTGTCCCCAGATAAAAGGCCACCTTTTATCTGTGGTCTGGTTGTCGGACAACATGTCAGTGGTGGCATACATAAATCACCAGGGCGGCATCAGGTCCCAAAACCGTCACAGGCTGACGGAACGCCTCCTGGTCTGGGCTCAGCACAACCTGCTCTCACTGAAAGCAGCGCATGTGCCTGGTCACCTGAATGTGGGACCAGACAGAATGTCCAGAAACAACGTCCCAGCAGGGGAATGGTCGCTGCACCCGCAGACGGTCCAACTGCTGTGGGAAACGTTCGGCAGAGCGCAGGTGGACCTGTTCGCGTCCCACGAAAACGCTCATTGTCCGAACTTTTTTTCAAAAGTAAAGACGCGCTGGCCCACGTCTGGCCCCACTGTCCCCTAAATGCTTTTCCCCCTGTCTCGCTCCTGCCTCAAGTGTTGGAATGAATCACGGATGCCCAGTGCTGCTCGTGGCCCCGCTCTGGACAAACCAGACTTGGTTCCCAGTCCTGATGCAGCTGACCAGCACTGCCCCGTGGCTTGTACCACTGAGGAGAGACCTCTCTCAGGCAGAGGGCTCGATTTGGCATCCTCGCCCGGATCTGTGGTCCCTGCACGCATGGGCCATCAACGGGTACCTGCTAACCTCCCGGAGAGAGTGTTAAACACGATCACGCAGGCTAGAGCTCCGTCTACTAGACGGCTCTACTCCTCGAAATGGTCTGTTTTCTCTGCTTGGTGTCAAGCCCAGGGCTTTTCACCCGTAGACTTAGCAACGTTTGCAAAACCGGTGTCTGGCCAGTCACTGGGGAAGAACGACTTAGTCATGCGTTTCCTCAGGGGAGCTCGGAGACTAAACCCTCCCAGGCCCCCTTCAGTCCTGATGTGGGACCTTTCCACGGTTCTGGAAGCCATTAAAGGTGCCCCGTTCGAGCCAATCCATTTGTCAGACATGAAACATCTGTCTTTCAAAACGGTGTTTCTAATGGCTCTCGCTTCAGTGAAGCGCGTAGGGGACTTACAAGCGCTTTCGGTAAGTGCGTCGTGTTTGGAGTTTGGGCCTAATGACTCAAAGGTCGTACTCAAACCTAGGCACGGGTATGTGCCGAAATCCCTCAACACACCATTTAGGGCCCAGGTGATTTCCCTGTCTGCCCTTCCGGTTCTCAATGAGGAGAAGAGACGCGAGTCTCCTTTGCCCTGTTAGGGCACTGAGAGCTTATGTGTCCCGCTCGTCTGGTTTTAGACAGACTGAGCAGCTTTTCGTTTTGTTTGGCGGACGTTCTAAGGGGCTTGCCGCATCAAAACAGAGCCTATCCAGATGGATAGTCGATGCCATAGCGCTGACTTACACCTCTAAGGGCCTGCGGTGCCCCTTGGGTGTCAGAGCGCACTCCACAAGAGGCGTGGCCTCTTCGTGGGCATGGTTTAGCGGATTACCCTGCAAGATATCTGTACGGCCCGGGCTGGGCCTTGCTGTCTACATAATACTATATAAAATACTATAACCTGGAGGATCCCGCCTTGCAAGCTAAGCTTTTGGCGGTCTACAATTCAGTGCTATCTGCCACGCTGTGCCGGCCCAGATGCTGAGTTTGGCCTGTGTATCGCTCACTGACCGATACAGCAGCTCCACGAGTGTTTACACACGTATGGCCTCCCAGTTCAGGCTGAAAAACTTTCACCCTGGCTGCATGGTATAATATTTATATGATTAGCTCCTCTGGATGCTACTTTATAAGGAATGACGCTGCTAGCCCCTCTTCCTTCACTCTCTGTGAGTCTATGGTGATTATGCACTAAGTGCGCCCCGGGCTTCCACCCTTGGGACTTGCACGGCGTGTTACACTGTGTTCCCCATAGCGTAAGATATTACGCAGTACGAGAGATACTCTCATAAGAGTACGTACTCGGTTACTAACGTAACCTCTGTTCTCTCTAGAGAGGGAACGAGTACTAAGTATCTTGCCGTGCTTAAAATACTCTCTGGTTCGCTTCAGCGATGAAAACCAGTTTGTATCAGCCTATCGATCTGCTTTATAGGGCGAGACACCCTTTCTGGGACGTGACAGCGGCGCGAATCCCTTGTCTGCTCACGCATCTCGATAGGCTTCTGCTTTTGCCGCAGGGCAGCCAATAGGCGCGCGAGCTGCCTCGCCTATGTCTGCATGATGCCGCAAAGCGTTTTACATTGATTAAAAATTAAGGATAATTTTTGGCTTCAATATCTCGTGGAAAAGAGTTTTCCCCTAGCGTAAGATATTACGCAGAACTCGTTCCCTCTCTAGAGAGAACAGAGGTAATGTTAGTAACCGAGTACGATTTTGTCCTTGTATGGTTTCCACTGAACATCATACTGGACTTTCTGTAATGGGGACATAATAATATTGTATAAGGTTGTAACAGTGTCTTGAAATTACTCATTAGATAGCCTAGCAATTTTGGGTAAACCTGACTGTTAAGTGGGTCAATAAAGTACTACATTATATAACAGGGCATAAAGTGATGGCATAATTGGCATTCTAATGTCAGTACTCATTTAAAAAAAATCAATTGTAATATATGCTCTCTCTTAATCTCTATTAAAAATTGAAAAAAAAAATTAATTATTTAGTTATTTCCTTTAAATAGCCTAGGGTTATTGTCTGAGAAATGTGTATGTTTTTACTAAAATCGTTCTCAGAGAAAAGGAAGGTTGGTTGTGTGCTGATAAAATTGTTTTTGTTTTTGTTTCCACAGCTTATTCAAAGGAAAGTTCTTTGTGTGTCAGGGGGAGGATACAAGAAACATCACCAACAAGTCAGATTGCAACCTGGCTCAATACAAATGGGTCCGACACAAGTACAACTTTGATAACCTTGGGCAGGTAACTTAAACTGGCAACGGTTGCACAAACATTTGCTCTGTCTCAAGGTTCTCTTTTAAATGTACCAAGAAGCGACTGGTAATGCCACTTCCAATTTGAAAAAAAATCTGTTATGGTCTCGTCCCATTTTCAACAGTCAAATGGAGCCATTGAGGTCAAAGATTTATTTTAACCTTTTTTATCATCTTTCACCTCCCTCAGGCTCTCATGTCCCTTTTTGTTCTGGCTTCCAAAGACGGCTGGGTGGACATAATGTACGATGGACTGGATGCTGTCGGTGTCGATCAGCAGGTATTGACCGTATCAGAAGCTCCTTTTTCACCTGCATAAAATGTTATTGTAATAGTATTTATATGGTTTTTCATGCTTGTTGATTAACCTTGTGATACATTTGATCCACAACTATGGACTATGGATTATTTTCATTTAAGTGGGTCACGGTTTCTAGAGTGCAAACAAATTGTGGGCCAGAATATATCCCAGTCGTTCACCTTCTCTAATAACCGCAAACTCTGATTGGACAAACTCCATGAACTGAATCAGAGCTGAAAAATCATTGATCAGCATTTCTGTCCTAGCTTCAAAGAACTGCTTTCCCATTCATCAGTTCTTCTGATTAAGCTCCTCACTGTCCATTCATCAGATCTCTTTGAAGTGCCTTATTTTACACTCTTTCCTCCAAATGTATATTTTATAATACAATTAGAATTTTCAAATAATTTCTGAATAATAACAAGTAACATTTTTGCCTGAAAAGGAAGTCTCCATGCCTCATTTGTGGCTGTGGGCTCCTGAAATTGTTCTGCTCTAATTGAAAAGAGCCCAGCCCCCTGTCCTAGCCAAGGCATTCATGTGTTTGAATTGGAACATATATCTCTTCCTTAGTGCCTGCCATGTGCCCTGTGCCTCACCATTGCATGAAGAATGCTTAATCTAGCTAGAGGCAGGCGGTTTTTGAGTCTCCAGCTGGACAAACATTTGAATTGAAGTGTTATTGATATCATAAATCTCCATAATTCTTAACCTCAGGCTACTCCTGTGGACCTGACCCCATCCATCTATTTATCTATATATCTATCTATATATCTGTCTGTTTGTCTATCTATAGTGGGAGAGAGAGGGAGGGAAAGAGACTGTAAAAAAAGTTAACCTAAATTATTGTTTGTTAATTCTTGAGTCTTTGTTCAATCAAGTCTTTGAATTGTAAATACAATGTAGTGTCAACCCGAATTAGTTGATTTAATTTAACTTAAGTTGAGTGTGATACAGTAGGTTGCCTCATTTTTTTCAAGTTGGCTCAACATGTTGTTTTAGTTGCCTTGACAATCATTTTTAAGTTCAAACTGCTACCTGTTACTCAGGAGATGAACAAAAACTTTAAAGTAGACTTTAATTGGTGCAAATTAGTTGTTAACTTAAAGTTGAGTGATAGATTCTTTTAAGTTAGTTAACTTTTCTTTTCTACGGTGTATATAGACTGCCATTCAAAAGTGTTGGATCAGTAAGACTTTTTAATGTTGTTAAAATAAGTATCTTATGCTCACCCAGGCTTAGATTAAAATGCAATTTATTTTTGTTTGCTACATTTTCAGCATCATTACGCCGGTCTTCAGTGTAACATGATCCTTCATAAATCCTTATAATTCTCAGATTTGCTCAAGAAAAAAAAAAGTATTGTCAATGTTGAAAACACTTGTCTACAATTTTTTTTTTGATGAAAAAATGTGTGTAATATATATATATATATTATATATATATATATATATATATAATATATATATATTATATATAAATATATACATACATACATGTGCGTGTTTAACTTCTTAACTAGCTTAACCACCATTGTACTCTGTACATTGACACGTGTTGTGTTTATCTGTGTGTTGTAGCCCATCATGAATTACAACCCATGGATGCTGCTCTATTTCATCTCCTTCTTGCTGATTGTGGCTTTCTTCGTGCTCAACATGTTTGTCGGCGTGGTGGTCGAGAACTTTCACAAGTGCCGGCGGCACCAGGAGGCCGAAGAAGCCAAACTGCGCGAGGAGAAACGCCTTAAACGCATGGAGAAAAAAAGAAGGAGTAAGGAGAAGGAGCTAGCTGGTCGGTAGCCTTTCCACACCTTTCTGAGTCCTGCTTGATCATTTTGATTTGACCGCGTGCTAAATTAGATGCTAATGCTAATTAGAGTAACCGGCGTATGAGGAATGAGATGCTCGGGCCCGTAATTAGCTAGGAATCCACTCCCCGGCTTGCCCCCCTTTTGCCTGGGAACGTCTCTAGAGCATGTCCCATGGCTTGCATGGTGATCTGCTTACTGAGAGAGCAGGGTGTGTGGTGGACCCCTGCCACAGGGGTCTGCCCACCCTCCTCATCTCTTGCATGTAGGGCAGTGCAGTCTGAAAAGTAAATAAAAATCCAGTCTTGTCACACTCAAATTGGTTACATCCATCAGCTGCCTGCTCCAATGCTACCCAGGATGCACGACGTGGTATTGGTGACCTTCTCTTTTGGTTCCACTTCCTGCTATTCTCAGCACAAGGCGTTAGCATTAAAGCGACTTCATTGAGGATCTCTATGTGGATGCTAGCTGTTTTTTCGACATTAGCTTGGACATTGGTCCAGCATGTTTGATCTTAAAGCATCAGTTAAAAATGGGATATTTTTTTAAGCCCTTGAGAAATACAGATGTAAATAGGTGTTCTATAAACTATAACATTTGAGTCGGACCACAAGATCAGACACGAAAACAAAGCTATTCTCATTGGCACACACCAACTTTTATCACTTAATCTCAGTTCAGAGGTCAAATTTATTCCCCTCTAAATGTTCTATCACACCATACTTTCTCATTAAGATCTTTATTTGATTTGCGCATTAGCTAATTTGTCCTTTTGTTTTATAGCGCTATCATGCCATCAGCTTTAGCTGGAGAGGGAAAAGTGCTTCATTTTACCCTCAGTTCTTCATCTTTTCTTTTTGCTGCAAATCAAATTTTCCGTAGGTGTGTATGTCTGACGGGATGTGTCAGGTTTCTAGGGTTGAAATGGGATTAAACCGTGTGTCAGCTTTCCCTGGCTCGATAATATTTTGAAACTTCTTTTTGAACGTAATATCTAAATATCCTGAGGTAACTTTGTGGACTTTTGCTATTAAAAGTTGAGCAGAAAAGTTGTGGTTCCTCTCAGGTGAACTTGTTGGTATGACTGTTATCATAAACTGAATAAGTTTACTTGTTTAGATATTTCCATCGACAAAGCCCACAACTATCTAGGACTAATAATCTAGAGCTTAAACAGCCGGGATAAATCGATTTAGTATCAGAGTTTACACACAAATATAGGGATTTTTTTGTGGACTCAGAATAATTGGAACACCCACTGGCATAATCTCCCAGAAAATCCATCCTATTTCAGTTCCTTTTACGTTTTTTTTTTTTTTTTTTGCTTGCCCTACCTGATTAACATGGTTTCGTTCTTCTAGATATAATGCTGACCGGTGTCAGTTGGTCCAGTCCTGATCACACACAAGGTACAGATTGTATATGGCATGTCTATGTGTTCACCGTGGTGGTAGTGGTTTGGGATGAGGGAGGGGTGGGTGGGGGGTGGACACACTGGGTGGGAGGGCACCATCAGCGCCCTTGTTCTCACCTCATCAAATATGATCTGGCCACACAAGAATTGTCTGTGGAAGTGTGTATGTCCGGTTTCCACACCTCATCAACAGTTCCAGCCAGCCCAGCCTCAAGCTCACACAGGGGATGGATAGAGAGAGAAAGAAATAGAAAAAACGCAAATGTTTTTTTTAAATATGGTTATAGTCCTTGATGAATCAAGTTGAACTCACCTCAGCCTGCAGTAAGTGCTTTGGTGGTATTAGGTCTGATCTCTCGATGTTGCCCCCAATGTGACGCACTGTGGCTGACTGTTCGAAGGGAAGAATATCACTTTTAATGTCTTTAGCTTTTTTTGATCTGTCTGCTTTAAAGTTCTCTCATCGGTTTGATGTTGTGGCATAGTGATTCACTTCGTTTTGTGATGTTACCCCATAACACTGTTTTCAAAAGTTACTGACTTGCTAAACACAACACCACACTGTGCTGTTGTTCAGAGGCTGCATGACGTGTTGAAACTCATTTGTGACTTATGTGGGTGAAATGTTTGTGTGGCACACTTGTTCCACTTTGACTTAAGAAAATGTTGCTGTACTGGGCTACTCCACATGATTTTAACTGATACAGTATCTTGATTATAGCGGAGTTGTTTGTATATAAGAGGATACAATACTATATTGGTTCCCTTCTCAAGTATGAGAACAACTATTTTGATTTATCGATTTATCTGTTGTTTCAATTACTCCCCAATTAAAACCTAAATTTGATGTTTTTTAAGAAACTGTATAGCGACATTTACACACTCACTCTCTAGAAGTGCTTGCATTATAATAGTTTCATAATAATATTTAATAACATAACATTTACTATTTAAATAATTGCAGCCTTGAAGAGAATAGGAGATTTATTTCAAAAACAAACTAGTGTAAGTAAATGTGTTTCATGAAAAATGTATGCTTTTATTGCTTGAAAGTGGGATCACTGACAGAAGTTCTCTGTGCGCAGTGTAAAGACCTTACTAATCAATAATGAAATTCATTATCGATTATTTTCATTATCAGTTATTATCAGTTAGTTGTTGCAGCCCTAGTATTAGCCATATGTAAGTGAAAATAAAGTAAACCTGACCGAAATGGCATTTTATTTTTTGGATCCATTCCCAACTTATGATCTGTTGTGCAGAAACAAATGTCAATGACAGTTTTTAAATCTAAAACTTAGATTTTTTTGGCAGTTATGTAACACAAAAAGCAGAATATTTTTGTGCATGGAATATGTTTACTTGTTCTCAGTGTAGCTGAGAGACTCTTATCTATCCCCTTCTGTCTGTGTTCTGCCTCGGTGAACAAGAGCTCCCTCATGAACCCCTTTTTTATTTCCTCTCTGCCTTTCTTTTCTTTCCTTCTCTTTCTCTCTCTCCAACTTTCTTTTGCCCCTTATTGCCCCTTTTCACCTAATAGCAAAACATATATTTTTTTTCTTTCTCAATTACACATTATAAAACCCCTTACATTTTGTTTTATTATACCACTGTTTTATGTAGACTCCTTATAAGAGTAAAACTACTAATGTGATAATTATTATAAATTTGGTCATAATTATGTGTGAATATAGAGTATAGTTGCAATCGGTTATTACAATTTTTTTATTTTTTGAAGTGATTATTTTTTGTGATTTAAATAATGTGGCTGCATCTAATAATCAAATGTAATGCATCCTCACCAGAAGAAGGTGTGTTGCATCCAAGACCACTGGAATAAATAAGCAAAAAATAAACAAAAACATGCTTGCTGCATCCAAAATCGCATACTATATATTAGGTATTACATTTGGTTTGAAACTTACTTTGCGACCTTTAAGAAAGTATGTTTTATGTGCAGTATGAATGAAATTCGGACATATGCTACTTCCGCCAGGTTGTCATTGCCATGTAAGCTACAGCGTCAGTTGCGTCGCTTCACTTACATTCACAAATCCTCTGCGGTGATCTTATCACGGGATAGTAAAGTGTCCATCGAATGTGTACTTCAGAATCTTCAGTAGGTCAGTCGGGTACTTTTTGTCTTATGAATAAAATTAATTCTGACATACTACCCAGCTCAAACAGGTTTTTCGCCAACTGTATAGCATGGAAGTCTTCTTATAGCCTACTTAGTGTTTCCACAGACTTGAAGAACAAACGGTGACGTAACGCTACTATGTGTTGTTTACCTGACTATATCCAGTCTAAAAAAAACATTGTGTGTCCCGGTGCTTCTGCTGGCAGTGCGGCACTTTTTTTGCTGTTCATGGTATCTAGAGTGATTCTAGTGAAACGGCAGCTCGGATAAACTCCCGGTACTCTCAACTTTTCGGAGATATATTGAAACTGAAACCGTTGGTTCACTCGCTCTATCACTATCTATCTGAGTCTCTCTCGCATGCATAGTTTTATATATTTAGATATAAAGTGCAATATAGTAGAACATTATTACATTGCTCAACGAGACAGCGTCAGCATTTCTCTTCCCTCTGCTTCCCGGCTCTGTTTCAGACCAGCAAGTTTTTAGGGCTGTAGTTAAACCGATCTTCCCAGTCCGGAACCCTCTTTTCTGCAGTGGAAATGCAGATCCGTGTTGGTGGAAAAGGAGTGGTATTGGCCCTGTCCCAAATGGCACACTTCATGTGCACTTGCGGTCTTGTGGACTTTGTAAGTAGGGTGTCACATTTGTCATTTTAGGTTTCAGAAGGGTACTCACTAGCATCCCCTTTGCAGCTGATATGCACCCTCGATTCACACTTGTGCCGATACTGTTAGTATAAGTTGTATGCGCTTATATATTCTAACATGAGGGCTCTGCAGATTAGCCTGAAAGTGTAATTAACATATTTTACCCTGTGTGTATCGATCACACTTTTTCCATATATTAAACACAGTTCACAGTCGCACACGTTGTTCACAATGATTGAGTTATGTTAACCCATTTGGGATGAAAAATGACAGGCTTCATTTTGCTTCTAATTTGAAGACAATGTGTTAATTACTCAACCGTCCAGTTACACAGTGCCTCAGCATATTTTATAACTATATTTTATGTTTTGGATTTCTTTTTGGGAGAGGTGGGGGTGTTACCCCCCCCCCCCGCCAGTCTGTCTCTCTCGATTAGCTTCTGTTCCCCTCCTGTTGGACTGCCGTCTCTCTGTATGCTTGCGTATGGGATCAAAGGGCTGGTTAATCATATCTCACTGCAGTAGGGCTGAAACCATCTGCCTCTCCTCTACCTGTGTCCTCCCCCAGTCGCCATTTATTAGCCGTTCTCTGAGGTGCTTCATCAGAAATGTGTTCTGCCAGCAGTTTGCCCGGACACACTATATTAACAAGGCATATCATTTGGAGGTGTCCTTGATTAGGTAACATCTGCAGCATGGTATTAATTCTTATCATGCTAATATCAAGGGATGTTTGCATTTTTCCATCCATTCAAAATTGTCAATTTTTTGTTGTTGACATTTTTAATTCATTTTAGTGTTTTCCCATAAAAGCTTCTGGTCTGTAGCTATATATTAATACCTTGATTATTAATAATCGTACAAATTACTTTTGTAATTAATTGTATTTCAAAGATGAAGCAAAGAATGTAAAATCAGTGTAAAATCTAATTTTCATAAAATATGATGCCTATGACAAAAAACGTAATTGATGAGGCATACTAATTGCAATCAATGCATGCCAATTGCCAATGATTACAGTACATTGTCATTTCATTTTTTAAATTTAAATATTAAATCGTGTAACATCAAATGATAGAGTGAAGTAAATTAACTTTTTCAATCTGATGTGTGAAATCACCAACCACTGAAGAATAGATTCTTCTTTCTTTTTACTTTGTAATATATTTAATTCAATTTATTTACATAGCGCTTGCACAATGTTCCAAAGCCTCTTAATAAAAAATAGAAAAATAAAGAAGATAAAAGGACAATAAAAATTGTGCTAGACAACCCCCCAGTGAGCAAGCCAAAAGCAAGAGTGGCAATAACAAAAACACCCTAGGATTTTCAAGTATAGTAACTACTTTGTATTATTTATTATTATTTATATTATATATTTTGCGGCCTAACTCAAAACAAAATTGTTTATTAATTATAAATAAATAATTATATATGTCATAAATTGTGTACCATATGAAGGGGACTATATTGTTTTGGATTATAGAACAATCTCTTTGTCATGGTCTATCTAGAATATAAAAATGTTTTTATGACTGAAAACTCATGTTTGTCATCATATTTTGAGAATGACCCTGCCATTTTTTCAATTGCCCTTTTCTGGCATTCTACCTTCTTATTCATAGCTGTAAGCGCAATCTAGTTAGCTAAAGTACCTAATTAATGAACTGGGATGTGAGCTGCAGAACTTCATTAATGATGGATGTTCTAATTCTGCAGATCTACAGGCTTATTCATTGGGTTCCATGTGCAGAATCAATGTACAGTTACATTTGTGTAAAAAATAGCAAATAGCCCCGAAAGCAAATTCGCCTTAACAAAGCATATGAGCTCAGCATTTATTCAATTTGTCTTTCTGCACCCACGCAGAACTGGAGATGACCCACCTATCTTTTCATCTCTAGCAGACTAGTATACAGTCTCTCGAATAATACTGGGGGAGCAATGAGACAGCGAATGACAGAGGGAGAAAATGAAATTACTAAGTGTCGTGTAACCTCCACTCTTGGCAGCAAAGGCAGCACGGTCTCTTATGTAACCTGGCAGCTCCAAACACCATTTCCTTTCTTCCTACTGCAAGTGAAAATGACTCAAAGTCTTCTTTATGTAACTTGGGCAAGCAACAGCCCCCAAATTAAACAGATGGCATAAAGTTTTCAGCTGAAATAATTACTTTTGCTCCGATATATGTCATGAAATGATCCTTTACCTTTAGATAGTTAATGTGTCAGCTCTATTGACATTCTAATAGAGTTGCATTTGGACATTGCGCATATTTAATGCAATTAGGAAATGCATGGGTGGGTTGTATAAAGTCCATGTAACCATCTTGAAATGTACTGTATATAAGTAAAAACTGTTCATTAACTGGAATATTTCGACCTCGGGTGAGGGTACAAGAAACATTCCACTTGGTTTGATTCTGATTTAAAATGCATACAGTGTCCTACATTTCAGCAGACTCATGCCTTTTGGCAAGAAGTGCACCTAATCTCTTTATGGGTCTTCATGGTTCATTCTGTATAGGAAGACGGTTTATTAACAGAATACTGTAGATCGAGAACAAAGTTAAAAGTCTTCTGCAAGAGTTGCTTTAACCTCTTAGTGCAACTTGATCTTTTTGTAACCTTACAGTGATTTTGTACTGATATGGCTGGCTTGTTTGTCATGTTGTGGGAGGGGAGGCTTGACAAATACCAGCCGAGAGAGGGATGTAACGCTGTCTGGGTGGTTAAACAAGCCATGTGAGCTATAGAGAGAAAATTACAGGGGAAGAGGTAGAGATATTCTGCTGAAGTAGCACCACTTGAGCAGCACAAATGTGTTTGAAACTAATGTATCGGTGGTTATAGATTATAGATGCTTATGTGATTGGTCATATAGATTTTGTTTGTTTTAGCAGAATCAGTAAAAGTGCAGGGGTTTTTCGCAGATGAAATCTAGTCATTTTAAGAGGAATCCATGCAATCAGGCAATATTTCCCCTTACAGATTTTACAAATTTGTGAAGAAATGTACTTGGTAAATACTTTTTTGCTAACCAAAATTTCTGCCTAAATTTCGCTAATGTGATCGGACCATAATACTTGGCCAGATTTATGCATTTATCAAAAAAGGACTTATACATGTAACATAAGTAATAACCAGTGTTGGGGAAGATACTTTAAAACTAGCTTGCAAATTCATTTTTATAACCGTATAGGTGACTTGTTATTTTTTCATGTAAGACTGAAAAGTATGAGCTGAAAGTGATAAAAGTGATCTTTCTAATTTTTCTTTTTATGATACAAATATGCAGTTGCTCTCTCTGGACCAATAGTGTTTGCATTTGGAGGTTTTACAATGAAAAGAATGATGGGATTATGTTTCCCTTTTGTGTTGTAAACAGGGGGTGACTGTCACGAACCGAACATATTACCTCAAATGAGAACAGGTTTTGATTGATATGTCAGGCACTCTAACTAACCTCTCATGTTGAGTAATATAGAAGGACATCGCTCTCGCGGCACTCTGCACATCATCACCGTTGCCCATCCACCAAGCCTCTGCCATTCTACCTCCATCTCAGATGGCCCATCTTGCTCAAGTCAGACTCAGAAAGAAAGTGTGATTTGTCTGCCAGCATGATATATTATATGTGTGTCTGTGTTTTTCGTCTCACCCTAGTCTATCCTACCGTATATATTTGCTGGTGTTTGTGTATGAATGTATTTTCTTTACCATGCTCTCCCATTACTGAATATGATTTATTTATTTATTTCTCTTATAATATATATATATATATATATATATTTTTTTTTTTTTGCTTTAAAATTCTCCTTCTCCTCTTTTATTTTCCACTATTGCGCCAGTTATAAGAAGGCATTTAGTTTGTCATTTCCTGTTGGTTTTGACTCTGTGTGTGCTGGCATATTGTGCCAAAAAGAAAAAAAAGTGCAGTGTATCTGCCAAACTAATTTTTACATTTGGGTGCATCAGCAGTATGTCCAGCAGACATCGACTCATTACTTTTGGAGCAACTCATTGACCATGCACTTCAGGGGGGTAAAACCAGCCTCAATTAAAAACCATTCGGCTTAGAGCGAACAAAGCTGCAATTTGCTGCCTTCCCTATTCAGATGGCTGTTTTTATCATCTTTGCTTTTTCCCCTTTCTATTTTTGTCTGACATTTTGCCATGCAGGCTTTAGAATTTTTTTCTGGCTCTTCCTTTAAATAACAGTCTAGTCCTCCCACTGCCCACAATTCCCCAGTGCTCATGACTTTCACCCCACATGACTCATAATGGACAGATATTTCTCGAACATATTTCTTAGTGGTGTAGTCTGTTCACTCAATAGGGATTATGTCAACCTTAACATGAATAATCAACATCAGAACATTGT
This sequence comes from Chrosomus eos, assembly GCA_036326025.1. Taxonomy (NCBI): domain Eukaryota; kingdom Metazoa; phylum Chordata; class Actinopteri; order Cypriniformes; family Leuciscidae; genus Chrosomus; species Chrosomus eos. The sequence continues at coordinate 25,521,648 of CM070830.1, forward strand.
TGTTGTCCATATTTAGACCCTCACCCTTAGACCTTCATAATTATCAACTATTATTAAAAAAAAAAAAGATTAAATTTCCTTTTTTTGTGTGTGCACATTTTTATGGTGTTTGTAGAGTATAAATAATGTTGATAATGGACCAAAGTTTGTCTGTATTTCCCAACTGACTTAGCTTCTGAGCTACTAGCTGCTATATGGTTAATTTCTTGGATTTACACCTTCCACAACCTCTCTCTTCTATATTGTGCATTGTTCAAATATTTCTGATAGGACTTTGGACCTCCTAAAATATAGGAAGATTCACAAAAAAAAAAAAAATCATGTACAATTGATTAATGGATTATTTATTTATTTACATTTGTAATGTATAATTTGTATTCATATAAATGTACATGTATTTAAAATTATATTTCAGCATCTTGTTTCGTGATGGCTCTATCAGTAGTGTACTTTTTGCAAATATTAAAAGTAGGGTGTTCATGCATTTTCCATTAGTAAATAATTTTATGGGGTCCAGAGTTCCTCAATTTAAAGTTACTTTTAAGAACTTTTTTTCCCTCCAAGTGCACGTGAGTTGCGGCAAAGCCAGAATCATGTTGAAAGCATCAAGACCAGCATGAAGTCTCAATGTGATGAAAAGGCCAAGAGATTTGTTGTCGTACCCTCCTTTTTGGGGGTTGATGGGCATTGCACTGAGTTTTAACAGTTAACATGTCCAGAACTGGTGGGCGACTAGTGTTTTGTGGCTAGATTCAAATGTGGTATCATTCAGCCCAAAACCTTCAATTGCCTCACCCAATAATCTGACCGTCATTCTCAAATGTATTCATAGATGGAATTGGAATGGGCTAAAATTGCCATCTAAGCAAAGAATGTCTCATTAAATCATAGTCATGGTATCATTAGCTTGTGCCACAAAAATAGAGACAGAGATGGAGAGGTCCCAGACCCACATTCTCCATCGCTATTTCATTCTTGTGTTGGTTAAAAATAGTTTTAATCCATTTTCCTTCTCTTTATTTTTTTTTAAAGCTGATTTGGCTGATGTGGACATTAGTTGGACCCATTGTATGACATCAAAGTGGCACCGCTGCCACTAGGAAACAAAAGTTCAATCCATATTCCAGTAAATAGGATGCCAAGACCTTCCATTTCTTTTCTTTTTTTCTTGTTTTTTGGGGGGGGAGGTGACAAAAGGCCATCTTATACGAAACTCTTTTGTTAAACTCAGTGCGGTACTCAGTAGATATAAACATACGGTTATGGAGACTGCTATCCCTCTGTCACTCATTTATTAGTATTATTATTGTGTTTAAGAGGATTGGAATTAGCAATGTAAGCCAAACAAAACTGAGTTTTGTCCCACTGACAAGTCACGCTTTTTTTGAATGAAAGTGCACAAAGGGAGAAAGTCTCACTACAGAGGGTAGGAGGGATGTAGTAGAGTGGGGGTGTCCTATGGGTGCTGACCTGTCAACTGTAAAACCAGGCTGTGAACATACACCTGTTCACATCTACACTGTCCTCCGTAATTGAGCACCTTTGGAACTGGGGCAGTCTACACAGCAACTGTTTCGTTGTTTGCTGCCCCCCTGGATACTGTTGTCTGCAGCCCAAATAAATTAATTTAGAACACATGGGTTAAAGAGCAGAACATTGACCTCATCGCAGATTTTTTTAGATCCTAGGAGTCATAAAAATAACAATAAATAGGCTAAATAAATAAATAGCAACTAAAGTGGCGATGTTTAGCCAAGTCTGGATATTTAAGATTCATAAGCTGTACATTATGAAAAAGCAAAGGTAATGTTGAGTCAGCACATTTAAAACACACCAGGAGCATGGCTTCAATTAGCAGAATTAAAGCCAGATGGGTTAGAAGATTCCTTTAGTAATTACTCGCAGAACCAGTGTTGCTGACATCTTGTCCTGAGAAATCAAAACAGTGACCCCATATACGTCACATGCATATTTAATAAATAGGACACAGCTAAGGAATGCTGATCGAGTGTACGAGTGTGATTTTGCTTTTATAGGTTAAACAAACAAGTTAATATTAAGTAACTAACATCTGAGGTTTTTACATGGTTTGGGGGGGGGGGGGGGGGGGTTGCTAACGAAAACAATTCCAAACAAAGTCAAAAACATTACTATTGCATGTTTGTGAGCAGAAAAAAGTAGTGGCGTTCGAGTAATTTAATGACTTACTCATACAAACAGCTTATGAATTCAAAATAGCATACTATTACTTCTACTATTTACTATATTCTACTACTACTACTACTACTATTTTTGCCAGATTTTTATATGGAAGTAATGGTGGAGTGGTATGCTAGTATGTTTCAAATTCAGCCAGTCAATTGTTTTGTTCCTGATTATTTATTTTTTTTATTATTTTTTTACAAATCAGTTGATTGAATGAATCAATGACTCACTCATAAAGACAAAATGTTTATTTAATAGTCTATTTAACCTCCTGAAAAAGTCGCTCCCTGAGTTGTTGTTAACTAAATCGCTTTTGTTAAAGCTGCAGTTCGTAACTTTTTTTTTCCAAAAGGTACAAAATTTATAATAAGCGAGTATACACATCATGAATCCATTTTCCAAACCGTGTTTTTGTCTTATCCTGAATCACTACGGTACACCTATAATAAGTGTTTATATTCTGATTATTTTAGACTAGTACCACTGCGGAGTAGCCCGGAGTAGCTCCAGCTACAATGTTCTTCCACAAGATGCATGCAGTTATGTTTATTAACCGCTTGAGCGCCAAAAGTTAAGGATGGCTTTAATTGAAATCAAGGTGAAATAAAACATATAAATATCAAATGAGCTAAGTGAAAATTAGAAATCTTTATGAAATAAAGTTGAAGTTGAAGTACTAAAACTACTAAAACTAGAACTGAAATAAACAATAAATTAAAGCTAAATACAACTATTTAAAAAAGAATAAAATAATTGACAAAAGCAAATCTCAAAATACTAAAACTTAAGATAAAATTAAATCTGAAAATATAAAATAAAAGCTAATTCAAAGTATGTATAGAACACACAAACACAGACAATGGCTTACTTGTAGAAATCTCTACACATTAAACTGAGATTAACATCCAAAAAATTACTTCCCCTTTAACAAGCAAATAATTTGGGCATGTTTTAGATGAGTCATACTCATATTCACTATCCAGTGGGGATGATTAAACAAATACTGCTGATGTGGCTTCATATATATATATATATATAAAAAGAAAAGGTTGAATGCAGCACCTGTTTCTTCAGTCCAGTGCTGGTGCCAGGAAAAGCCTGGCTAATGGGCTGACAGGACCACAGGAGACACAGCTGCCGCTCACAGTGTTTCAAGATAAGCCCCCCTGGACCCCTGCTGCTCTGCCATCCCTTCAGTCCTCTCTGTCCTCAACGAACAACAGAGGAAAAACACAAATAATAAAAATGGATCAGAAAGACAAGCATATGCACAAGTCCATCCTTGTGGAGTGGAGATTCGTTCATATTTTAGGGAATCTCATTAGAATGTCCATGATGTAATGGGGCAATTTGTTTTATTTAGCCTAGGTGTCTGTGAGTGAGCAGATCTCAGGCACAGTGGCCCCTCAATCTGGGCTCCTCTGCCTTTGATTTGGCATTGACTATGCACAGAAACGTAATCGCAGTTAAAGGAAAAGTTCACACAAAAATGCAAATTGTCATTTACTCACCCTCATTTAGTTCAGAACCCATATGACTTTCTTCTGGACTATTTAAAGAGAAATTTCAAAGAATGTTATAGCTCATTAAAAGCACCATTACCAAAGTATCATAAAAGTGGTCCATTCAACTCATCCACTATCACAAGTCATACGAATTCATATGTATTCCAATTATTGTTACGCACTGACAAGTTTTGTAAGATTAGTAAATTAATCATTATTTTGAGTGAAATCAGTGACTGATCCAGTTCATAAAACTAATCTGAATGATTCTCTCGCAAATTGGACTGATCCAGTTCTCACATTCAACTCACTGACTGAATGATTAATTTGCAGAGATTACCTCTGATTCCTCACACTAAGCAGTCATAAGGAATCAGAAATCTTTAATATGATACACAAGTCATATGGGCCAGTTTTATACTTTTATAGTGCGTTTGCAGCATTTTTAGAGACTGAAAGCTCCAGACACCAGACCAATTATAATATTAACATTTGTTATTGCATTGGTAAAGAGCGACCAGCTCTGTCTTCAGAAATTATTCTTTAGGATATTACAGAAGATATAAAGTCAGGCAGGTTTTTGAACAACATGAGAATGAGCAAGTACATTTTCATTCCTGGGTGAACTTATAGACATACGTTCTCTTAGCTTTGTCTCTTTTCAGCGCAGTCTCATCCCAAGAAGTCATATATTGACGTCTTGGGACGTCTTTTGACCATACGTCAATATCCGCCTTTTTAGGGTACCCTTAAACGTCGGTTAGATGACGTTATCGGATCCTAACTCTACCCCAGACCTTAACCTACCCCTAAACCTACCCCGTCACCTAACTGACGTTAAAGGTAAAGCGTCAGTTGTATGACGTCCCAGGATCGTCATATAACCGACGTTTAAGGGTACCCTAAAAAGGCGGATATTGACGTATGGTCAAAAGACGTCCCAAGACGTCAATATATGACTTCTTGGGATGAGACTGTGTTACTCTTTTCGACTGGTTATCTCCCTCTCCCCCTCTTTTGTCAGTGTGGGCATGAGTGTGTACAAAATCATGTTTGTTTCAGTACAGTTATTTCATGCTTCCTCCCTGTTCCCATGGTATTTCAGAAGCCCAGAGTAAACCCTATTACTCCGATTACTCACCTACACGGCTTCTCATCCACAAGATGTGCACCAGCCAATATCTGGACCTGTTCATCACGATAGTCATCGGGCTCAATGTCATCACCATGTCCATGGAGCACTACCAGCAATCTAAGGTAGTAGAGCAGTGAGAGTGCATGCGCTTCTTGATATTTCATTAAGGAAATAAACTCACTGGATATGTAACGGCAGACAATATTACTGTAAGTTCAACTCCACGCTATCTCACTTTATGATTCTGCATAATATTTGCTGATTAGGTAGCTAATGTTTATGTACTCTTTTTGCTGTATTGCATTTTGATTATATCAAAGCGGTGAGTATATAATTTTCTCTATATTATTATACTTATTTGCACTTTCATTGTGCTGCTCTAGGACATTTTATAACATTGCCTGTGTATAAAAAAGCCTTATGAGAGAAATGCCTCACCAAATAAACTGTTTTGTATGCACTGAAATGTATGCATATTCCCTCATCAGTCTTTCCCCCTCGCATAACACTATAGAGACAATTCATGAATATTCAATGGAGGACTAAAATAATAACATGAGTTAGCAGAAAAGCTCTGGGAGTTTAGATCATTTAGGTGGTGTAGTATGTTATTTTCATTCCTTTATGACAAAGGTCACTTTTGATGGTAAACGATCACTAAAAAAATGTTTCTTTCAATATCTATGTATGTATGTATGCATGTATGTTCGGTATGTTATCACCTCAAATCAAAACTAGTGTTTACAATCCCTAATCAACTCTGTTGGGATGATTCCCAGGGTTTTCACCCATCATTAATGGAGGTCCGTGACCTCACCTGTGCAGTCTGTTTTAATTAGAGCCCGGGTGGCCTGCAAAATATAGGAACAAGTGGAGCAAAGGGGATTGTTAGGCTTTGACCACTAACACTCATTCCGTGAACAAAATCAATTGATTTTCTGGTGTGTCGTCACACTTAGCCTGGTCTTAATTACGGTGTGGTGGACGAGGGAAGGCTAGATCCCTGGCAATGTCCACTGACTGTTTTCGTTGTGCTAATAACCACCTTTAATAACTCATCATCTTTTCCACAGATTGACTATGAAGTGACCTATTTGGCCATTCATAGACCACAGTTTGTGTATTTATTATTGTTCTGAAGGAGTAGAAATAAGCTTGTTCACGTCTGTACTTTCACTATTACATTCTCTCTGCAACTTCTCTGCTTTAACAGGTCCTGGATGAGGCTCTGAAGATCTGCAACTACATTTTCACTATCATATTTGTGCTGGAGTCTGTCTTCAAGCTTGTTGCCTTTGGATTCCGCCGCTTCTTCAAGGACAGGTAGTAGACGTGACCCTCTCAAAAGCTACAATTAAGGTAGTTGATCCAAAACAAATCAGAAATTTACAGTAAAGCCATTCCCATGGAGGCGCTCCAATGCCCCTATTTCTGTTTTCTTTTCTTTTTTGTGTGTGTGTGTGAACACAATAGGGTTTGTTAGTAGTCCTAAAGCCACATGCTTTGAAATGATATCACAGCTTTGAGATTCCTTGGTTTGCCTCTGACTGTCAGAAGCACATCGAGGGCTGAATGCACTGGCGTCTGTGGTGGAAAACAAGAACCGATTTTATATCACTTGTGGTTTTGGTAAAAGAAACCCATCTTGAAACATGCAAAATCACACTGCCTAGGGCTTAAACAACGAGAAAGCCTCTTAAATTGTATTTATTCCTCTTAAATTAGTGACATAGATGTTATAAATGTCCAATGTTACAGCTTTATATGTGTAGGCACAATTTAACATATTTTCTTTAGAGTTTAAATGATCCATTACTCTTTTAATTAATCTTGAATAATAAGTCAGTATGTGAATTAGGCCATTTAGTGAAGTTGATAGGCCATTAGAAGTTCTCATGTAATCAGCTTTTTCTTTCAATAGCGTAATAAGTAGGGAAATGTAAAGCAGCTATTTGCATACTAATGAAAACTTTGACATAAACAGTAATTGATATGATTTCAAAACGAATCTCTCAGCAAAGGCCCTACTGTATAGACATTTCAGAACATGCTGTTCAGGGGTGAAGAGTTTAAGAGAGGCTTTTTTATTTATTTTATTGATTTACAACATTTGAAATGACTTTCTGTTACTTTGATTGGTTCTTACATGCAACACGCTCCAAGTCTGCAGGGATGGAGGATAGAAGTACACTTTGATCACCGGGCCCCTTAGCAAACGAAGCCAGTGGGAAAAATGTAGAAATGCTTTGTGTAATCATTTGACTTCAATTTCCCAACATTTCTAATGAAACACCTCTCATGGCTGCAGGCCCCAGCAAATTTAGGTGTCCTAAAACAGGCCATAGGCTCTACCTCACCCATGACAGTGTTATATTTGACCCTCAGGGGGAGTTATTTAAAGTTAGCAGCAAAGTTTGAAGCCATATTTAGACAATGAACATGCTGAGAAGCTTGCTGGAAAAGAGTAACATCCAGGGTCAAATAAGGGTTATTTGCTCAAAATGATGATTCTTTGATCAAATTTCCATTGCTTATAGAGTGACTCAGTGTTTTGACTCCTGGAATTGTATTGCATGCTTTTGAAGGATACAACGTTACCTTCAAGTCCTTTTCTGAAGTTGTAAATTTGAGGAAGTCATATTGTGATTTATTTTAAAGTGATTTTAAAAATGAACAATTTCATATTTCTTTCTGTCATTTTGCTTGTTGACTAAGACAGTTTGGTACAACAAAATAGGAGATGCACATTAGGTGTGCAGTTGATGCTTTAAAATGTATTTTTACTATTTTATTTTACTATTTTTTATTAAAAAAATAATATTTTGTGTGCTGTCACAGAGAATTATGGGTAATGTCGTTTTGTTGCAGCTTTTGCCAATCTGACAACAGTACACAACATTAATACAAAATAAATTATGACAACAAAACTAAATTATAAACAATTTAATTTAATTCTTAATCCACCAAAAGTTTGGGGTTGGTAAATATTTTTTTGTACAAGTCTCTTATTCTCACCAAAGCTGCATTTATTCAGAAAAGGATATTTATTAGATCAAAAATACAGTAAAATTGTTGTATTGTGAAATGTTAATAAATGTTAAAATAACTGTTTTCTATTTTACTAATATTAAATCAAATGTATTATTTTAATGGCAAGCAGGAATTATATATATATATAATTATTGTTATTATTATTATCATTATCAGAGTTTAAAGTGGTTGCACTGTGGAATATTTTTGTGGAAACTTTTTTTTCAGTTCAAGAAAAAAACATTTTATTTTTTGTTTATTTTTTTAACAATGTAAACGTCTTTACTGTAACTTTTGATCAATTTAATGCATCCTTGCTGAGTAAATATATATATATATATTTTATATATATAATTTTTTTTTTTTTTTTTTAATGACCCCAACATTTGGAACATAGTGTACAATCATTCTAACATTAAATAAGGAACCATTATTCTTATATATTAATTAACATAACGTGTCTTTGCACAGGTGGAACCAGTTGGATCTTGCCATTGTTCTGTTGTCTATAATGGGCATAACACTGGAGGAAATCGAGGTCAACGCTTCCCTTCCCATCAACCCCACCATCATTCGCATCATGAGGGTGCTGCGTATCGCTCGTGGTTTGTATTCTCTTCCCTCTTATCTTCCATACAACCATGGTCCATTTTTCAAAGTTTACACTCCTCAGTGGCTCCGCCTGTTAGCCTCAGTAGATCAGACCCGATTTGGTGTGTGTCACCCTTGGGATCTCTGTTGTTTCACAGACTGCTCAGCAGAAGCCGTAGTTTGTGTTGAAAGAGTCCAGATGGCTGTAATGAGAAATTCAGTTCACACAGCCACTCTTATTTCTTACACGCACACTCACAACACACACAGTGTAGGAAGCTGGGGTGCTTGTCTGCTTGGAACGATTATTCTTCCTCTAATGAAATAGCTGCTTGGCGAGTCTTTATTGATTATTCCCTCAACAGAGATGGCCAAGCAAACACACCTGCTCAGATGTCTGTGTTCTCATCAGGTGTGTGTGTGTGCATGTGCGAGTAAGAGTGTGCCTATACGTCTTCGCAGCCTATTTCCTCCTGGATTCATTCAGACATTCCTCTAATGAAAGTCACAGGCGTCATCCACTTACGGGCCTGATTGCAATTAACCAAACCTCCACAATGGCATCTCCTCTATGGCTGAACGACCGTCATTAAAGCTCCGTGTGTGTAGTGCACGACCCCAATAATAACATTCTCTGTGATCTGACCACTGAGAAAATTACACTGAGAGAATTAGTTTTCACTGGTCACTTTTAAAGAAACAGAGTCCACTGTGTGTGCATTTTATTTCTCTGTCCAATCAGGGCTTTGTTAGAAGATTGAGTCACAATTTGAGTTTCACAGCTTGAACATAAAGGTCAATTTTATTTTTATTTTATTTTCTCAAATGCCACTTTTGTCAAAATTAGAATTTGTAATACATTGAATGCACATGTATTCAGTGATCACGGAATCGCAATAAAATACAACACAAAATCAACAAAATATCCTAGTGTCATGTATGACTACTGTGCATCTAACATGATTCATATTATGGTAAATGTGGTATCCTAATTATAAAATAAATCACATTTTTCACAAATTTCTGGAAATTACCAGCACAAAATTAGTCATTTTGATTGCATAAATCACCAGAAAAAAAAAAACACAGTTATATCCTGGTGGGACTGATAAAGTCTGGCGTCTGTATTTTAAGTTCATACTTTTATTCAGCTATGATGTATTTAATTGATCAAAAGTAACAGTTAAGACATTTATAATGTTACAAAAGAGTTCTTCAAATAATTCCACAACAGTTTTCCACAACACCAAATCAGAATATTAGAATAATTTCTGAAGGATCATGTGCTATAAAGTCAGAATTGTGAACAAACTCACAATTCTGAGAAAAAAATAACTTTTTTTGGACTTTATAACTCGCAATTGTGACTTTATATCTCAGAATTCTGAGAAAAGAAGTCCAGAATTGCAAGATAAAAAATGTCTAAATTATTTTATTTATTTTTGTGTGGTGGAAACAAGCTTCCATATAGAATACTGTCGTGGCTGCTGAAAATTTAGCTTTGCCGTCAGGGAAAGAAATGATTTTTAATATATTAAACTTAAAAAATATTAAAATACAATTTCGCAATATTATTATTTATAAATAAATATTATCAGATAAATTCAGCCTTTGTGAGAATTTTTTTTTTTTTCAAAGAACATTTTAAAAAAAATCTTACTGACCCTAAACTTTTCAGTATTGTATATCAGTCTATACTGGATATTTGATTGTGAATGCTCACTTTCCCTTTTTTTACATTTTAGATACTTTTTTTGGTAATCTCACTTAGTCAATCTTTTAAAACAATAATAGTTTGAAAATGGAAAACAATAATCAATTTTTCATGCTATACATGATAATGTTGTGATGCCTGAATTCACTGATTTTATTTACTAGTGTTTTATTTTTAATTTATTTTAGAAAAAAATATATAGGATTTTGATATTATCCAATTG